>OZ018320.1:221845033-223045033 GCA_963969495.1 Ceratothoa steindachneri
ATTATAAACACGTCATGGGAGTTATTTTTCATTGCAAGATGTAGGCTCAAACAAAATATCTGCTTCGAGAATTCAATATTTTAAAAGGTAAAATCAATGAAACCAAATCATGCATGTAGTCGAGCTATGCTGTCACCAAACACACATGTCAAAAACGAAGGTTACTCACTGATACAGGATTTGTTAAGAAAAAAATGATTGACTGCTTCGACAGTCACTAGGTGTTTGGAAGATTCGAGTGGCAACTTTTTTTCCTCATTATCTAAGAAAGCACACAATGTCCAATATCTTTCTTTAGCTTTGGTGGGAAAGTCAAGATATTTCCGATTGAACACAACGTCTGATTTTTATCAGTTATGACAACTTTAAGATCGTGGAAGAAATAAGAAAAATACTGCGATCTCAGAATATCTATTTTAAAGAAGTATCTGAGGTAATAAAAACCACAAGTTGGGACAAGTTAAAAAGCGTAACCACAGACGGAGCAAGAAACAAGGTGGGAAGTAATTCATGGTTGGTCGAAAAAATCGACCCTGAAGTTTTAACTGCTAATGACACATTTCCTCTAAGGTTTCACTTCATCATTCACCAACAAACACTGTGTATTAAGGTCTTTAAATCTGAAGGTCATGAATGCTGTCATATCAAGTGAAAATTTCATCAAACTTCATAGATTTTGAGTCAGGGTCAGTTTTAAGCGTTTTTATCGGAAATAAATACAAAATATGTTTAGAGGATTTTTTTTTAAGAATTAAGAGCGCACTAGCAACGAGGGCATCTTCTCCGGGGAGTTGTAGAGTTCTGTAAAGTGAAGATAGAGGAAGTGAAAATGTAAGAAGATATACACGATTGGGCAAAAGTATATTACAAGATATGGAATCATTCATATAATGCAATTAAACATTTGTAGTAAATGGGTAAATGAACGCAATGGATAGATAAATAGATAGATAGATCAAATAAAGATATATATTATCTTTATTTTTAATTATTTTGGTATTTAGTTGAACTCTTTTTTGCTTTAATTACAGACATAATTCTTCGTGGCATGAATTTTACCAAATTTCCACAAATTTCGGGCGCTATCTTTCCCTACTCAGCTTTTGTCATTTCGCAGATAGTTCTGTTTTATTGGTAATTGTGGTACTTCTTGATGCTTTTCCACGCACTCCCCACAAGTCTTCTAGTAGATTTAAGTCTGGGCTTTCTGGTGACCAATTCTGAGTGTGGTTGGATGTATGAAGTATAAGTGAAATATAACTTCATTTATTGGCGTTGTGAGGTGTAATTTCTGGATAGATGGCTCTAAAACTTGAGATTTGGTGAAATTCATGGTGATATAGGCTGTGGAGTTCATTCTTCCCTGGCATAAAAACAGTTTCCCTGACCCTGACGAAGACATGTAGCCCCATACCATTATTGAGCTACCTCCATGCTCCACACTTGGTATCACACCCTCATGGTGAAATGCCTCTCCAACTCAAAATCGTTACAAAGAAGTAAAATCTCTAAAAATAATTATTTTTCCAAGATATATTTAAAATAAATTACCTGCAAAATAACAATACAATGGTATTTCTTACATACCTGATAATTACTTTTATCTGACTAGATAACTTTAGAACATTCATTGTTCATGTGTCCAATTTTTTGTGGTATTGCATCCTTATAATCCTTGATCTTTAAGTCTCATAACGGTTTTTGGTGATAATTTTTTAACTTGAAACTGCATTGAACTTTCCGGCAAGTTCAGATGTTTTTCTGCGATTCTGTAATGAAGCTCGAATGGTAGACGTCTTCTCTTGGTGTTGTTAGACGTTTTCCGCCACATCTGTTCTTTCATACAAATCTCTTGGTCTCTTATTGTCGATTTAGAGTGGTTTCAACAACATCTCTTAAGCATTTTATTTATTTCTCTTTTAAAATTTCTAGTTGTGAAAACCATTAGCTATGAAGAAGTTGGATTTACACTCTCTGTGCTTCTGTACTTTATTATTAGTCATATTACTTATTTAAAACAATATTTATTACACAACTAGTGTATCCGTGCTGTCATAAATGACGGCATTATTTTTAAGTTAGAACCATCTTTCAGTCGTGAAAACTGTTTTTAAATGAGAAAAAAAAATCCCGGCGCTTTCTATCAATAATAAATCAATATACATGTGTATATCTATTTCAGTGTCTTTATCATATCTGTTTTGCCCAACTCGTTATTAATCCCAATATTCTATAAGATATTATATGAATAAATTTTATCTGTATTGTTACACACACACACATTATATATATATATATATATATATATATATATATATATATATATATATATATATATATATATATATATATATATACGGTTAAAAGGCTATTTTTGTCAAACACAGTCTTCCTCAAAGCCCTCAGAAGCAGCTCTTCTCACATACACGAGAAGTTAACACTTAAAATAAGCGTTCTCTCAGATAGCCAAAAAACTATCTTTCGATTGGCCTTTTCAAATGTCACCCCTGCTTGAGGAAGACTGTCTTTGTCCCAAATAGCCTTTTAACCGCATAATTAATTGCGTTACTGCAATATTTTTTCTCAATATATATATATATATATATATATATATATATATATTGTTAAAGACTAAGCACGCTATTGATAAAAGCATCTTTATTTGTCTGGGTTTGAATATAAAGATTGGATGCAGTTTGATTTATATGCTGCTCGATGCGACAATGGATTGCCCTAATGGTCGACCCGCACGGGGCTGATTCTAAGCAAACCAGACCCCCTCGCCCCTACGAGATCACATCAAAGTCTGAAATTAATCTGGATAATTTTAAAATACTTACTCATATCCCCGATCCCAACGAACTGCGAATATTAGAATCAGTTTCCATCCTAAAACTTAAACCTAATCTTCTCTTCTTCTACTTCTATTCTTCTATAACTCTATATTTTAGCAACGTGATATTTTGAAAGGGGGGAAATTTAGTTCCTTTTTAAAATTATTATAATTGGCGAAGTTCAGAAAATCTATAAAAATTGAACCATGGCTGCTTTTTTTTTAGATTTTAAATTTTAATCTTTGTAGCGAAGCCATTGCCTGGTTTAAATATAAATCAAACTGCATCCAATCTTTATATTGTATCATGAATTATTGAAATTTCTATTCTTGTATTAAGCATCTTCTCCTAAATTGCACTATTCAATTTTAGTATTTTATGAAAACTAGAAATTTTAACCCTTTACTACCCACATAAATATAAATGCTTCTATCAATAGCTTGCTTGGTTTACACTTTCATATTGAAACTCCGATTTGGAAGAAGCTCAACAGTTCATGATATATATATATATATATATATATATATATATATATATATATATATATATATATATATATATATATATATATATATATACAGTTGGTGCAATAAGTAATACATGGTTTAAAGTTCATTTACCATAGTTACATAACAGCAAAGTAATCGAAAATTGAACATCTTATTTATTTTGTACGTTGAATACAAATTGGTATCATATTGCAAAAATAGTAAAACATTACTATGATTAGGGCAAAAATATCAAACGAACGTTTCAAAAAGTATCCGATCCATCTATGAAAACCGGTTAGTATTTGGTGATATGACCTTTCGTCGCTAGTACAGCTTCCAACCGTTTGGGATATTTACTTATGAGGTTCTAACAAATATTTGTAGGTATCCTTAACCCGAATAAAAAGATGTAACGAAGCAATAAATCTTCGAAAAGAGGAGATCGAAAATAAATTTAAGGATGTACAATTCATACCTTCGTTTATTGTTGCTCTTTAGAAAATAATGAAATTGCGCCTCGTTAAATGCGGCAAAATTAAACGATATATAAATATTCCTACAAACTCCTATTAAAACATTGATTGGTGGAAATGAGTTAAATATAAAAAAAGCACCGCTTTCTTCTCATATCGTTGCCAGAAAGGACATTGTACCCATTTCTTAGGAAAAAGTGCTAAACGCTGGAGTGGCGCCAACTATAAATGTGATAAAAATTCAAATGTTTCACAACCCTTTCCATTTATTAACAGAAGAAGCAAGAACTTATCAAATGATAATATTTGATCTATAAGCAAACGGTAGACTAAAAAAAAAACTATGTTTAGAGAGAATAACCTTCTGGAATTTTATTCATGTGGTTTGCCATTTTTTATGTCCCAGATACAATGTACATTGCCGTATATTTGGTTATACCATCAATAACCTTGATACGTGCGAAAACAGCACAATTTCAGACCAAGTAAGAACCACGAACATCTTCAAATGGAACATCATACAAAGAATCACCGAGGCTGTATTAAGAAAAACAATCAAATCAGAACTCTATATCTGCCGACCCCAGTGCCCCCAAAGAAAGGAGCGCTCTCTCTCGGACCATCTTTTGCACCCTTTCCGAGCCTGTATAGATAGACCCAACAATGGTTAATAGAAGGCGTTAAACGTTATAAAAAAATTACCAATATGAATAATTGTAGAATGCATCCATTTTCTAAATTTGTATTCTCGATGCAAAAAGGCTGGTGAACCCCTGCCCTAGAACATGAGGGTTAAGGGAATAATTAATCGCCCCTTTAAAAAGTAGGAAATAGCTTTGTCAACGTTGACTGGACTCATTGATTGACTATGAATTACCATCATTTTGTGGACACGTTTATACATTGGCCCATATCAACTTCAATCAGCATGAATCTATTTCCCTTTTAGAATTGTAAATTTTGGACCTGATCTAACTATCGAGGCTGGTTCGAGTACGTCGCTAAACGAGTTTGAAGATCGCCTCGATAAATTAACCTTCAGAGCCGATTATCACCCGAATACTTTGACATATGCACGTGGTCTACTTTGATCACTTACATACATATGTACACTCAGAGTACTTTTATCACTTACATATATGCACGCGATGTACTTTTATCACCTGCATATATGCACGCGATGTACTTTTATCACCTGCATATATACACACAGTGTACTTTTATCACTTACATATATACACGCGGTGTACTTTCATCACTTACATGCACGCGATGTACTTTTATCACTTATATATATGCACGCGATGTACTTTTATCACTTACTTATATGCACGCGATGTACTTTTATCACCTGCATATATGCACGCTGTGTACTTTTATGACCTGCATATATACACACAGTATACTTTTATCACTTACATATATACACGCGATGTACTTTTATCACTTACATATATGCATGCGATGTACTTTTATCACTTACATATATACACACGGTGTACTTGCATAGGACTCAGAAGGGCAAACTCTGAAACATAATCCCCCGAAGAAGTCAAAATAATGGCCATTGACAGATTTCTTTTTCATCTTGGACAGTTTCCCCAGAAAGTGGATGGCACACATCAAGGCCATTAAAATTCTTCCCGTCCAGGGAGAGCTCCACACCCCCTCACAAAGACTCTGACCCTCCTTCACACATAATATCACCAACTTGATCCTTGATCAGTCCTTTCTCTTTCAAACATTCCTTCAGATAATCACCCCACTTTTACGTGGTCTTCCAACACTACGCACATCCTGATACTCTCCTAAATTCACTTAAGTCTATTTCAATCATTCTTTTTTACATGCCCATTTCACCTCAAAACACTTTCAGTCACAGCTTCATTCATACCATAAACACCTCTTCCCCATTCTCTCCTCACTCTATTTATATAATCTTCGCACACCGAACATCACTCTCAAGTTGTCCATTTGCACAGCTCTCATATGAGACCTTTTCTTCTCCTTTTCTACCATAATCTCACTCCCATACAGCAATGTTAACACTAGCATACTGCCCAGCAAACTTTCTGACACATTCCACGCTCAAACTTTTCCTATCTACTCACACTCTAATCGCCAAAGAGATTTTCCTATCATTTAGAACATTATTTTGGAAATCTGTTTCATCTGTATCGCTATCAATCACGATAGATCATAGTTGGGAATGTAATATAATTATTATTACATAATTTTTCCTTAGGATTAGCTGGTGAGTAAAAGTTGGTTCTGATTTTATAATGACATTTACTATGAACCAAAGTGGATACTGCAGCTCAATGAATGTTTAGATGATTGTGTTAATTTTGTCCTGCAGGAAACAAGGATCACATATGTGATATGCTCTCAGGAAAAGGGTAGTTCCCTTTCTCCGGTCCTATGTAATCTGTTCATGGAAAACCTTGAGAAACACCTCCTTCCCTCCTATCTTACCCAATCCCATAACATGGTTCCGCTATGTTGATGTGTATGTGCCACATGACCTATTAATGATAACGCATTTGATTCTTTGAACAATTAAACAATATTCACCTCGCCATTACATTTAAAGTAGAATGGGAACAAAACAACTCATCGCCATTTCTTGATCTCAAAATAACTAAAGTAAATAACGAATCATATTGTTCTTTTTACCGAAAACCAACCAACTCTATTGCCTATATTCACTATTTCTTTTGCCACGACGAATAAGTTATAAGGTCCGTAGTTTCTTCCCTTTTGCTGCGAGCATATCGCATATGTGATCCTTGTTTCGTGCAGGATGAAAATAATACGATCATCCAAGCATTCATTGAACGTAAGAACATAAGAAAAGAAGGAGACTGCAAAAGACCATTCATAGCCTACACTTGGCAGCTCCTGATTGAGCTTATTGAGCTGCATTGTTTTTCTTTCAATACGAAAAAACGATCAAAAATAGTCTGTCTAAGAATCGATCCACCGATAAAGAACAGGGGGTTTATTATATTCTAAGGTAAAACTTGCAATAAAGTATACATTGGCGAAAGCAGCCGATTCTTCAAAAGAACGAAGGAACATAAATTCAACATGCGCCTAGTGGTCTTTCTTCTAGTTTGTTTCTTCACATGTCAAATGAAAACCATTCAATTAACACTGATAATGCAAAAATAATTTATTATTCTCACAATTATATACATAGGCGTTGAATAGAATCAGTACTTGTAAAGGAAATTCCAAACTTTAATATTTCCGATGAGTAATTCGACACTAATCCCTTGATAAGTAGAAGATTCGTCCTTCCTCTGCTCAAAAATGCCGCTGTTCCGTACCGCCCCACATAATTACATTCCGACTTATAAATTTGTGTGTCTTTAGGCTAAGCATCTCTCTGTATTTATTAATTTATCAGCAATTAAAAATGACGGATGTCTCCGTCGAAACCTAGTTTCGCAAATCGATCCTAACAGTGTGGTTACTTTCCGGCATTTTCATGTACATTATTGTGCTTCTTTGGATATATATATATATATATATATATATATATATATATATATATATATATATATATATATATATATATATATATATATATATAAATATATATAGTAAAGTGCCCTCATTTTTGTTGGCACGGTTTATTATTATTATTTTTGTTATTTTTTTTTCCCTGATGTTAAGCTATGTTTCAATAATTGACTATTTATCGTAGAATGGCAAGAGGATTTTTCATAAAAATGCTGTCATTTTCTCAAGAAGGGTACACTAGTAGAGAAATAAAAAAAAACAAGTGCCAAAAACTTGTGTTTACTTACGTGGTAGACACCTCATGCCTGATGTTAAACTCAAGGTATGTTCTTTTTTGGATCTACATATTTACTGGTATTACTACATGTCAAAAAGAGAGAGCTATCCTATTTCCTAAGACGGAAAGTTGTTGGAGATCCGATGGTTGAAACTCAGTGACGAAAATGGCTTATTTAAGAAGAACTGTATTTTAAGTAATGGCATACCAAAAACAAGGATAAACAAGTTCTGGTACACATTAACGGAAGGCGAAATTCAGTGACTAGGATCGCAAAACAATAACATGGCATTGTGTTGATAGAAAAACCCTAAACCCACAGCCGCAAGACTGATTGCACACCTAAACCCGCACGATGCCAACTTGTGTCGACCAAGACGGGTTCGTTGAGAGCTTCATGCAACTGGAAAGGCTGCAATTGCCAAACCTCTCCATTCTGACATTAAGAATAAAAAGCGATAATTGGGATAATGATAAACAGAACCGGAAATGGAGCAATATGAAATGTCCTTTAGTATGACGCGTTTACCTCTGGAGGTAAACCAAACAAGCTTTTAATCCAGACTGTCCACCGTCATCATGAATCATGGAATCGCTAGCATGATGAATTGAGTAGCTAAATCATAGAATTTTCCCAGTCATTCTCTAGCGGTACATAGTAGAATTAACATTTAGAGGATTTGCAATTGTTAAGTGACCGGATCCATCTTACAGTACAAACATTGTCCTCCAATAGTGGCGCTGTTTCTCAAGATGATCATGCATCAATCCACACCGCTAGAATTGTTAAAGACTGGCCCAAAGAGTATGGTAGTGAAGTACCACACAGAATGTCCTTTACAATTACCGGAACTTAACATTATCGAATATCTGTGGGTTATATTGAAGCATAATGAGGAGAACCGCTTACCTCCGCCAGTTTTATTGAAGGAACTGGAACAGACTTTGATTCAAGAATGGTTCAAAATTCCTAGTAAAACTTGCTTTAAACATGTTTCCATTATTTTGTCCACCCCATCTAAATAGCTCGAGTTATATGAAGCGGAGACAACCATGGCGCCACGGGATCTCGGCGATTAAGACAGATCCCCAGTTGGGCGTTGGGCCCTGAATGGTACGGAATCTTCCCGATGGCAGCTGCACCGTGACTTTCCCTGACGAGCACAATTAAATGTGCAAAAATGGCAGAGGGGCGAGCTAGGACAACCTCGCATTGAGAAAGTGCGCCTCGGCTCACGGAAACGTGCATATATACACAAATGAGCCCAAGGAGAACGAGTCCCTGGGAAAGCTCGCTCCTTGCTCCGGGTCTGGTGGGGACTACTTTTCACAGCGGGTACCGGTCACTGGTCACTGAACTCACGGGCATAAGAGGAGGTTAGTGAGGTCAATGAGGGAGTGCGCGGGACATGACCTGGGACAGGTTTTACGCTCATTTATGAAAGCTGAAACGAGCAGCGACGATAGGACGATGTAAACGTCCCTCTCTCGACTGTAAATACTTACGCACATGTTCATTAAAATATACACAAGGCAATGTATGCATAAGAGAGGGCGTATAATCGTGAAATTGGGAGTGTGAGCTTGTTTAGCGCGTGTCTGTCTCGTACTGGGGACGGGAGGCCCTGAATGACGTGAACGGAATCTCCCGCCAATTCTCGGAGTGGCCGATTTTCCGATCTCAGCGGAGTGAGAAATGGCGGGAAATTTTGTTTTTAATGGAAAGGACGAAATTGGTAAGATTTTTACCACCGATCTTCTCTCTCTTGGTAGCTTTTACCACCGATCTGCACTCATTTATCTTTAATTTCTCAGTAGAGACCGATATTTTAAGGTGGGATCCGAACGATGTGTATCTAAAGCGCGTGACAGCTGCCGGCAAAGCGACCTGAATCAAAACTCCATCCAGCGACTAACCACACCCAAAGTGAGTTAACTTCGCTTAAATCGGAAGCGGTGTTTTGCCTCGGGCGATTGGGCTAATCAATGCGTACATTTCACCGGCATAGACCGTCGGAAATGAAAAAAAAAGAGAAGACATAAAGTGGCTAAAATAAAAAGAGGAATATTGAAAAACGAGAAGGACGACTAAAAAGCGAAAACCAACGCAGGCATCTCGTCGCCCCTAAATGATGCCCCCCCGTTCTTCTAGAAGGGTGGCGAGGCTCAGGAAAAATACCCAGATGGACCAAAGGGCACAAGTAGGAGGAACAAATGAGCCTAAGAGGTACCCTCAGGAAAGGCTCGAGCACCGAAGATCCTTAATAAAAAGTGAAGACGAGATATGGTCGTGTTATCCTATTTTATGGTAGGATTGGTCGTGTTTTAATCGCGCCGTCAGTCTCTGCTTTAAATCTGAAGTGAACAAATCATCGGATTTTGTTAAGAGGTTTAAGGTTGGAAAACACATCCGTGGCCACCGTTGTGTCCATGAGTGGGCTACACGCTGTTATCTCGATTGATAGAAACCTTAAGCTGACAATGTGCCGTCCCTAGTACGATATTCCTATGCGTTCCTTTTTAATTTAATAACTTGACATACACAATGAGGTTATCAAATTAGTAACAATTGATCGTGATTTCCGTGGCCACGGAAGAGAACTCTGGCTTTAAATTGCGGACCTTTCTCAGAAACGGCGATCATAATACTATTATACCACGGCCATAACCGACCATATTCTGGGATAATACTTCTAAAAATTGACCTCGCTTTTTATTAGTCAAAAGTGAAACTTGAAGGAACAAAACATAAAAAAAAGTGAATGGGCTTTTGCTGCTACAGACATGTCATGGCACACATGCCCATTCGGTTGGAGCCCCAATCCTAGGGGAAGAGTGTGTGGGAGGGTATATCAAACTTTAATCACCCTGGGGAAAATCAAAAGCTTCGCCACCGACGTAAAGAGAGAGAATAAGAAAATATTTCATCGAAAATTTATGCAAATTTATTGGTTTTTTTGAGGGATTTTGATTGAAACGGGAAACAATGTTCAATTTGGCGACCTTTCTTCCTCTGGGGTCATCATCTTAAGAGCTAACAGTGACCTATATTGACCTAAGCAATTTATCTTGCCATTAAGAGATAACAGTGCCCCATCTTGACCTACGCAATTTACCTCGATATAAAAGGATTTTGTTGGTTCGTTTTCGAGACCAAACTTTCAACTTATCAATTTTAAATTAACTTCACAATAACCAGTCTATTTTAAAGGGAATTTAATGGTGTAGCTATTTTTTTTTAGTGTAGTATTTAATGACGAAATTGACTATTAATTGTGAATTACAGCTCAAAACATGATTACTCTCGTAGAGTTTATTTCCTAATACCAGAGGTCAGATAAAAAGATTGAATTTTGTCACCGGACATTCAGATCGAACCTACATATACCAGTACATTGGGGGCCCTTGATATAAAGTGGGGCTCAAATGTCTACCCTGGAAACCCAGGCCGGAGGGGTCAAATGAACTGGCTTGTCACCTCGAGGGACCACCTGTCCCGCCCGGTGGTACCTCGCCTTGGGCGTATAAGGATAGGCGGGAGGGAGATGGGTGAAGGTAGAAGGAGGCAAAGGGGAGGGGGGAGTGTGGAAGCAAGGTAAAAGCTACTATCCCGCAGGGGGCAAGGGGGTGAACCCCTTTCCCTATCCCGGCTCCTGGGCTTGTAAAGAAAGTGGCGTAAAAAAAAGGATAAAAAGGAAATGTCTAATATCTAAGGAATAAAGCCCAGGTAGTCTCAATTCAGTCTGAGAATGACACTAGCGTCTGGAGGGTGTGCCGCTTCTTCAGGTACCAGGGGTAATAGTCTGTACAGAGTGTCCCATTGAGGGGAAGAGTATAACAAATCTCAGCCTTATTTACTAGTGTTCATTTATTGAAATTATTTTAGAATGTTTAACGCCCTCTTTCGCCCTTTGCTGGGTCTAAACAGGCGTCAAAAAGTGAGAGATTTCAAAGAGGTGACAGCACTAGTTTATCTTGGGTCACTTGTTTTTTTTTTTTTTATTTCATCTGGCGACTGCCTTCTAGGGCGTAAGTCGCCGTACTCAAGCTAGCCTAAATCTAGGCTATATTAAAAGCCAAATAAAAAAAAAAAAACAAACAAACAAAAAACAAAAAAAAAATACCAACAAAAAGCAAAAGAAAAACAAACAAATTGAAAAAATATAGAACGAGCTCCGTCAACGGGAAAAGGCCCGCACTCCTCCGCCGAAGAAGACCGCGATCCATAGTAGAAGGCCGGCCTCCTCCAAAGGTCCACAGTTCGGTGTGAACGAACCCGTCCCGAGTACAAGGGACAGGCGGTAGCGACCCCGCCCATCCCGGTACCGGGACAGGTAACGTGCGCGAAGATCGCCCAGACTGGGACATTCAATAAGAATGTGCCGAACAGTCTGGGGGACAACGCAGTCTTCACAGTAGGACGCTGGCGAGCGCTCCATCAAATGACGGTGCGTCCCACGAGTGTGTCCAATTCGGAGACGGCAGAAAGCAACCTGAAGCGTTTCGCTGCATTGGGGGGGTAGGTCCATGGCAACAGTCGCAGCGCAATGGCACGCAACTTTATGTCCCACTGGACCGTCTCCCATCTTCTTTGCCAAGCAGCCTGAAGAGCTACCCGATTGGGGTCCCTGGGGTTGGGAGGGCGAGATACTCCTCTGGGTTTAAGTTGTAGCAGGTGTCATCTAGTGTAAGGTGTCCATTGTTATCCCATAGTTCCTGTTAGGGCTTTTTCTTCTACTCTTTCAATCTAGTTTTCGTTTTTATTTTGTTTCTCTGTTTATCTCTTAGTATTGTCCTTCGGTGTCTGGCAATTGTTAGGTGTTGTCTCATCTGTTTAAGTGATTTGTTGTTTTG
The DNA here is from genome assembly GCA_963969495.1 of Ceratothoa steindachneri. NCBI lineage: Eukaryota > Metazoa > Arthropoda > Malacostraca > Isopoda > Cymothoidae > Ceratothoa > Ceratothoa steindachneri. Next base: position 221,857,491 of record OZ018320.1, read on the forward strand.
AATGGATTTTATCACGAGGATTTTGTACTATGGTATATGTTCTAACCTGAATTCTTTATTATCAAGCTTGTCAAGTTTCGTATATTCGATTCTTTTCTCTAATTTAGTGGTTTTAAATCAGGGGGCCCTGAGAACCAGCTAAGGGGGCCGCAGGGGCGACCAAGAAATCATTTTTAAAATGCCTATATTGTCCCCAAAATATGTATTTCAAATATTTATTAACAAGGTCTGCTGAGCAAAGTCGTGTGCTCTCACTTATTCTGATTTACGACCTTACGACCTTCGAAATGTTCATTAATTCCCGGGCTAACCTTGGGAGTACCTTGATAATTATGTTATTCGAGAGAGAATGTAAAACAACATAAGGGTTTCAAATATCGTTAGAATCGACAGAATATTTATAATGATATTGCACCCACTCCCAAAAAAGCAAAACGGGGACCGCGAACCGATGATTTAGATAGTCACACGCGACTAAAAATCTAATGACCTTTGAAAGTATTTAGAAACTAGTTTCTCTGCATTTACAACATAAAAATTTGGAAAAGAAAAATATTGCAGACAGTGAATGAAGAAATGAGAGTTGCCTTGTCGACCTAAAAATAACGAAAAGAAAAAGATTGCAGACAGTGAATGAGAAAAGGAGAGTTGCCATGTGGAAATAAAAAAAAACGAAAAGAAAAAGATCGCAGACAGTGAATGAAGAAAGAAGAGTGGCCATGTGGAAATAAAAAAATCGAAAAGAAAAAGATTGCAGACAGTGAATGAAGAAATGAGAGTTGCCTTGTCGACCTAAAAACAACGAAAAGAAAAATATTGCCGACAGTGAATGAAGAAATGAGAGTTGCCTTGTCGACCTAAAAACAACGAAAAGAAAAAGATTGCAGACAGTGAATGAAGAAATGAGAGTTGCCTTGTCGACCTAAAAATAACGAAAAGAAAAAGATTGCAGACAGTGAATGAGAAAAGGAGAGTTGCCATGTGGAAATAAAAAACAACGAAAAGAAAAAGATTGCAGACAGTGAATGAAGAAATGAGAGTTGCCTTGTCGACCTAAAAACAACGAAAAGAAAAAGATTGCAGACAGTGAATGAAGAAATGAGAGTTGCCTTGTCGACCTAAAAATAACGAAAAGAAAAAGATTGCAGACAGTGAATGAGAAAAGGAGAGTTGCCATGTGGAAATAAAAAAAACGAAAAGAAAAAGATTGCAGACAGTGAATGAAGAAAGGAGAGTTGCCATGTGGAAATAAAAAAAAAACGAAAAGAAAAAGATTGCCGACAGTGAATGAAGAAAGAAGAGTGGCCATGTGGAAATAAAAAAAACGAAAAGAAAAAGATTGTAGACAGTGAAGGAAGAAGTGAGAGTTGCCTTGTCGACATAAAACAACGGAAAGAGAAAGATTGCAGACAGTGAATGAAGAAAGGAGAGTTGCCTTGTCAACTCTACGTCCCAATATTAAAGAATTACGAGTATATTATAATCATCCGACTCAAATTTCCCATTAAACTTTAAAGCGTAAGATTTATTTATTTTAAATTTTTTATCTCTTATTTCGATTAAAGCGAAGTTCTCCCCTTAATGTGGAAATTATTTTATATTAGAGTGATAATATAATATAAATTATATTATATTGGAAAACCACTGTTCTATTTACTCAGTCCGGTTTGTTTTCGCCTTCTGCCGTTTAGTAACCTCACTTATTTATTCTGTGAGATGGTTTGTCATTTTGCTAAAGTTTCACATTGTAAAATAGTTTCTTTTATGTTACTGTTGGGTTTTTCTATGATGATTATGTACTTAGATCAATTAGTCGATCAAACTTTGTTAGTGGAACTGGGAAGGGTTTTTTTTTTACTTTACTTGTCAAGTTTTAGTTTGTTCTCTTTGCCATGAATCTCTCTCTTCTCTTAGATTAGTTTTCATCTTGCTTCTGGGTTATCTGTGGTCGTTAATTGTGTTTAACAAGTTGATAATCGATATTTCTTTATCTAGTTGAAGTGAATGTAATCGATCTCATATTTTTGTTTCCATTTTGTCCCTCTTGTAATTTACTTCTTTTGGAACGTCACCATCCATAAGTTTATTCCTTCTAGAAAATTCGGTTCTACATTCACTTCCCTCTTTTGCTATGACTTTTCCTATGGATTGTATTTCGTGTTTTCGTTCTCCAATCTTTTTATTGAAGCCTCCTCCCACCAATAATCATTTTGAACGGATGTTTTCGTAATGTATGTGTATTCATGTGTGCTGCTTAGAAGTCCAAGATTTCTTTATAGGAGTGAGATGTTTAAGTCCATTTGCTTAGATTACTTCAAAACAAATGCCTATTTTTATATTTTAATTACAAGTTTATTTAATCAATCAGATATTCCAATATTTTCTGTTAGGAATCGTGTTATATCTTCGAGTATGATCAATTTATTACACAAGTTCAAAAATGTAAACCAAAATTTCTTGCATGTTATTTTGAAACTGATTCTAGCTAACTGTGGACTCCTAAATCAAAATCTGAGCTTATAATTGCGCTATCACATCAAGTTTTGTGATATCTGTGTGGTGCAATTTTTTTTTTAGGAGCCTATCTGGCGACTACCCACTTGGCACAAGTTGCCGCAATCACGACAGCCTAGCACTAGGCTACTTTAAATAATGAATATGGAAAACAACAACAATAAAACGGGAAAATGGCAACAAGGAGGAAGCAAGCTCCGGCGTCGGAGGGAGCCCCGTCCCCCCCGGCGCAGGAACGAGCGACCTACAAAGAAAACAACAAAAAAACTAGAACGCCGGCCTTCCCCCCCAAAGTCTATAAGACACCAGTCAATGTGCACGAACTCGTCCTGAGTACAAGGGACAGGCGGTAGCGACCCTGCACATCCCGGTACCAGGAGAGGTAACGTGCGCAGAGATCACCCAGACTTGAACATTCAACAAAAATGTGCCGAAAAGTCTGGGGGACATCTAAGTCTTCACAGTAGGCCGCTGGCGAGTACTCGATTAAATGGCGGTGCGTCCCACGAGTGTGTCCAATTCGGAGACGACAGAAAGCAAACTGAAGCCTTCGCGGCATTGAGGGGTAGGTCCATGGCAACAGTCGCGGCGCAGTGGCACGCAACTTTAAGTTCCCTTCGACTGTCTCCCATATTCTTTGCCAAGCAGTCAGAAGAGCTGCCCGTATTCCTGCCATGTAGTCGGTGTGAGGAAGAGCGAAATGCTGGTCCGACGCCTAGTCCTCGCGGACTCATTGGCGCCCTCATTGGCGCACTCATTCCCCGAAATTCCTACATGTTCAGGAATCCAGCAGAAGATAATTTCGACATCCGCCCGGCTTGCCAAAACTGTGGCAACACCGATATCGCGAACAAGGGGAAGTGGAGATTCCTTTTTTTTTTCTTTAGAGCCCATCTGGCGACTGCCACTTGGGCATAAGTCGCCGGAAATACGACAGCCTAGAACTAGGCTACTTTAAAATAAAATTATGAAAAAATAACAATGATAAATATTGGAAAAACTTAACAATTAGGAAGCAATCTCCGGCATCGGGGGGCACAGGCGAGCGCTCCATCAGATAGCGATGCGTCACACGAGTGTGCCCGATTCGGAGACGACAGAAAGCGACCTGAAGCCGTCGCAGCATTGGGGAATAGGTCCATGGGAACAGTCGCGGCGCAATGGCACGCAACTTTAAGTTCCCTTCAACTGTCTCCCATATTCTTTGCCAAGCAGTCAGAAGAGCTGCCCGTATTCCTGCCATGTACTCGGTGTGAGGAAGAGTGAAACGCAGGTCCGGTCGCAGAGTCCTCGCGGACTCTTTGGCGCCCTCATCGGCGCGCTCATTCCCCGCAATTCCTACATGTCCAGGAACCCAGCAGAAGATAATCTCGACATCTGCCCGGCTCGCCAAAACCGTGGCGTCACGGATATCGTGAACCAGGGGATGCGGAGATTCCAATTCCCCGAGAGCACTTAGGGCGCTTTGTGAGTTGCTATAGATCACAATCCGGTCTCCGAACCGGGCACGTCGCGTAATCTCCCGTACCGAGGGGTATATTGCCACCAGCTCGGCCGTGAAGACAGACGCAGCGCCTGGTAGAGCCCCGCTGACTTCAAACAGAGGGGATATGGCGTTGAAGCCGACCCCCTCTTGGGGCTTGGAGCCATCCGTATACACTGGCACGGTTCCAGCGTGACACGAAGTGTGCTCCAAAAAGGTCGAACGCAATACTCCCGGCGCCGTACAAGCTTTGGGAGCAGAGGCGTAGCGACAAATATTCAAATGTGGTACCCTCCAGGGTGGTGTTCTGGGCAGAACCAGGGGCGCCACCGGCCCTAGAGCTATTTATAGCTCTCGAAGGAGTTTCCTGGCCCTAAACCCAAAGGGCTTAGGGTATGACTGGCGTCTCTTGGCGGCATAAGCACCATCGAGATCAGCTGCGGATGCAGTGAGAGCTGTTGGCGACTGAGGGAGGCGCCGGGCTCGCGCGTACAGGCGGGTGATGCACTGCACGCGGCGTAGAGCGAGTAGCATCTCCCCAGCATCGACCAACAGGCTCTCAATGGGGGAAGTGCGGAAGGCACCGGTCGCCAGGCGAAGGCCGGTGTGGTGGATATAGTCCACCTTCCGCGACACCTGCTCCGCTGCGGATGCATAATTTTTGTTTTTTTTTAAGAGCTCATCTGGCGACTGCCTACTTGGGCATTAGTCGCCGTATTAAAACTGGCCTAGTTCTAGGCTACTTTAAAATAAAATTAAAGAGAAAAAAAACAACAACACCCCAAAAGGGGGAAAGGAAGCAAGCTGGTGCGTCGGGAAGAGGTCCCCCCGGCGCAGGAGCGTCCAACTAAAGGAAAAAAACAAACAAAAATCAAATGCAAAAAAACAAAACAAAACAAAAAAAAACAAACCTTGTTTAAATAATAGGGAGAAGGCCGGCCTCCCCCAAGAAGTCAACAAGTCCACAAGTCAATGTGCACGAATCTGAACCGAGCACAAGGGACAGGCGGTAGCGACCCCGCCCATCCCGGTACTGGGACAGGTATCTTGCGTGAAGATCACCCAGACTGGGACATTCGACAAAAATGTGCCGAACAGTCTGGGGGACGACGCAGTCGTTGCAATAAGGCGCAGGCGAGCGCTCCATCAAATAGCGATGCGTCACACGAGTGTGTCCGATTCGGAGACGACAGAAAGCAACCTGAAGCCGCCGCGGCATTGGGGGATAGGTCCATGGGAACAGTCGCGGCGCAATGGCACGCAACTTTATGTCCCACTGGACCGTCTCCCATCTTCTTTGCCAAGCAGTCCGAAGAGCTGCCCGTATTCCTGCCATGTAGTCGGTGTGAGGAAGAGCGAAACGCTGGTCCGGTCGCAGAGTCCTCGCGGACTCTTTGGCGCCCTCATCGGCGCGCTCATTCCCCGCAATTCCTACATGTCCAGGAACCCAGCAGAAGATAATCTCGACATCTGCCCGGCTCGCCAAAACCGTGGCGTCACGGATATCGCGAACCAGGGGATGCGGAGATTCCAATGCTCCGAGAGCACTCAGGGCACTTTGTGAGTCGCTATAGATCACAATCCGGTCTCCGAACCGGGCACGTCGCGTAATCTCCCGTACCGAGTGGTGTATTGCCACCAGCTCAGCCGTGAAGACAGACGCAGCGCCCGGTAGAGCCACGCTGACTTCAAACAGAGGGGATACGGCGTGGAAGCCGACCCCCTCTTGGGACTTGGAGCCATCCGTATACACTGGCACGGTTCCAGCGTGACACGATGTGTGCTCCAAAAAAGTCGAACGCAGACTCCCGGCGCAGTACAAGCTTTGGGAGCAGAGGCGTGGCGAAAAATAGCCAAATGTGGTACCCTCCAGGGTGGCGTCCTGGACAGAACCAGGGGCGCCACCGGCCCGAGAGCTATATCTAGCTCTCGAAGGAGTTTCCTGGCCCTAAACCCAAAGCGCTTAGGGTATGACTGGCGTCTCTCGGCGGCATAGGCACCATCGAGATCAGCTGCGGATGCAGTGAGAGCTGTTGGCGACTGAGGGAGGCGCCGGGCTCACGCGTACAGGCGAGTGATGCACTGCACGCGGCGCAGAGCGAGTAACATCTTCCTAGCATCGACCAACAGGCTCTCAATGGAGGAAGTGCGGAAGGCACCGGTCGCAAGGCGAAGGCCGGTGTGGTGGATCGAATCCACCTTCCGCAATAAACGCTTGGCTGTGGATGCATAAAACTCGCATCCGTAGTCGAGCTTCGAGCGAACAAAGGATCGATAAAAAAGTAAGGCAGTAGCCCTATCAGCGCCCCAAGCGCTGAAAGTCACGGAACGGAGAATGTCCATGGCGCGGGTACAAGAGACCCTAAGGCTGCGAATATGAGCCTCCCAGGTGAGGCGTCGTTCGCATACAAGACCAAGGAAACGGTGCGACTCCACCACATCCAGGCGCACCCCATTAAGAAACAAATCTGGGTCGGGGTGAAGCCGTGGATAGCGGCAGAAGTGCACCAACTTAGTCTTGGCCAAAGAAAACCGAAACCTGTGCGCTTCGGCATAGCGAGAGACGCGGTTCAATGCCTGTTGGAGTCGACGCTCTAGAGTTGGCATCTGGGCCGCGCTAAAAGAGATCGAAAGGTCGTCCACGTAGAGCGTAGCGAGAACATCTTCCGGCAGCACCGAGGTGACGCCGTTGATGCTCAGGGCAAAGAGTGTGACACTGAGGACACTTTCCTGCGGGACACCCTCTTCCTGCTCCTTTGGGCCGGAGAGAGCTCCCCCCACCCGTACGCGGAATCGACGATCTCGCAAAAATTCAGATATAAACATTGGGAGGCGTCCCCTCGCCCCCATCGTGTGGAGAGTCTCCATGATACCGTATCGCTATGCGGTATCATAGGCCTTCTCTAGATCGAAAAAGACCGTGGCGTAATGCTGTCTACGAACGAAAGCCTCGCAGACGGCATTTTCCAGTCGGAGCAGAGCATCCGACGTGGAGTGGAACTTGCGGAAGACAGATGGCCTCCGCTGTCCAGGAAAAAGGCTAATCTAACATTTACCAATTTCTCCATCAACTTGCACACGCAAGAGGTTAGAGAGATTGGGCGGAAACCGGTCGGAGTAGAGTGATCTCTCCCCGGTTTGCGAAAGGCGAGCACAGTAGCGATTCGCCAGGAGTCTGGGAAAAGACCCTCCACCCAGATCCTGTTGAACAAATCTAACAGAAAGGCCATGCCTCGCTCACCCAGGTGTCAAAGGAAGGCGTACGGGACATCGTCCGGACCATGGGCGGTGTCCGCGCACGAAGCGAGGGCGCAGCGCAACTCACTCACAGTAAACTTGTCGTTGGGGGGTCCTCCGCCTCTGGAGGTAAAGTCCAGCTGGCGGCCTTCCGCAACATCACGACGTGCATTGAATGCTGGCGGGTCAGCATCACGGCTAGAGAATGCGGAAAAAGCGGTCGCTAAGGATTTTGCCACGGACGCGGGGTCCGAGATTTCGGTCCCATTCTCCTGGAGAACGGAAGGGGTGTCCTGCGAGAACTTGCCCCGAATCCTTTTGACTCGCTTCCACACCTCAGCTAAAGAAGTCTTCCCATTAAGTGAAGACACGTATGCCCGCCAAGAAGAGCGGCGGGCGTGCTTCGAAATATAACGGAATTTAGCCCTACCCCGACGAAATTCAGCGACAGTGAAATCGTTCGGGCGGCGCTTATAGCGCATGTAGGCATAACGCTTCTGTTTGAGGGCCGTCTCACACTCAGCCGACCACCATGGGAGTGGTCGGCGTGCAAAACGGCCAGACGTCCTAGGAATAGTAGTCAGGCCCACGGCGATGAGGTTGCCGGAGAAGAACTCAACGGCCTCATCTACCGACCTAAACTCCTCGACTGAGATAGAGAATTCAGTCATTTCCTGAAATGCAGGCCACCGCGCCCGCGCCAAGCACCACTGAGGTGGTCTCTCAGGCGGCAGTTGCCTTGAAAATGATATTTGAATGGGAAAGTGATCACTACCATGGAGGTCTTCGACCACTCCCCAATCAAAATCAGGCTGTGCATCCGAAGAGCACAAAGATAGGTCAAGGCAAGAAAATGAAGCGGTTCTCGGACAGTGATGCGTAAACTCATCCACGATTACGACACCCATCTCAAGCTCTTTGATCAAATCGGCAAGGACTTGTCCCCTGAGATTTATGGAGTAATCTCCCCAGAGAGGATGCCTGCCGTTCAGATCTCCAAGCAAGAGATAGGGCCTCGGGAACCGTGCCACGACGCAGCGGAAGTCCCCCGCGTCGAAGTCAGCTGACGGTGGAATGTACGCAGAAATAATAGTATACCTCCTATCCAGGTGCAGCTGCACAGCCACTGCGTGAAAGGAGGTATCTAAAGAGAAAGGAAGAATGGAGATATCATGCCGGGTGTAAACCGCGCATCCCCCAGCCCGGCCATCCCGCGGTGGTGGGGTCGCAAGACCCTTATACCCCGGGAGAGCAGGCAGGGGGCACGCGCCTAGCATGGTCTCCTGCAAAAAGATAGCTAACGGGGAACGGGACGAGATGAGCCTCCGCAGCTCCTCCCAGTTGGCCCGGAGTCCACGGCAATTCCATTGAAGGAATATGCCCTCTAGGCCTAGCTCGGAGGAGACGCGGGGGCCTTCCTCGGACTGAATACCCTCACGGGAATGGCCGTACGCTTCCCGGGGGCAGAACCACGGGCGCTTTTGGTTGGACAAAGCGCTGAAGGTGCGGTCGCCTTCGAGGACTTATTGGGGGAGGTTGGGCTCGCCATGCGAATCTTTTCTTCCCTCCGCCTCGAAACCTTAGGTGGGTGTTGCGGCTTCGTAGGCGAGGGGCCCTCTTTTCGAGGAACCACCGTCTCTGAGCCACTCGCTCCACCTCGGGGCGTGGGCGAAGGAGCCGAAGCTCCTTTGTTGCTGTCATCCTTTCGGGGGACAGCGTTAGGAACCCTGGAAGATGGCCTAGCGACCATCTTCAAGGGTGTTGCCTCCTGTGAGTCTAACGACTCTGTGGAGGTGCGTGGCCGTTTCGACTTACGGGAAACGGTCACGCTGGGGGAAGAGGGGGAAGCCCTGGTTTTAGCCGGGGCTGGGTGTGAACCCTCTTTGCCCCCAGCTTTACCAGGGGAGCGCCCGGGTGTAGTAGAACCCGCAAAAGGGCTCCGAATGGGCGCGGAAACAACCATGCTCGTTGGCCTGGATGGGCCAGAAGCAGAGGGTGCCTTTCTAACTATTGAGGCATATGACGTCCCAGGCAGAGCCAGGCGCGCCAGGACCAAGTCCTTAGCCTCGCGGAATGAGAGTCGATCCTGGGCCTGAACGGCCAGGATTTCTTTCTCAAGGAGATATGCACCACATTGCTTCGAAGAAGCAGGGTGCGGCTCTCCGCAATTGACACACTTGGCCACACACGATTTGGACTTATCGTGTGCGACCTTGGAGCAATTTACACAGACTTCGGGTGACCCCGATTTTGCACGTCTACATGATCGATTCGTATGGCCGAAGCGGTGACAGTAATAGCACCGCCGCGGCAGTGGCACGAATGCCTTCACGCGGTAGCGGTACCAACCGGCACGCACCGACTCAGGGAGCTTGTCACAGTCGAACGTGACGAAGAGTGTAGGGGTGGGTCTCGAGGCCCCTCCCTGTTTTCTCATCACACGTTCGACCTTGACCGCCCCATGGTCGGCCAGCTCTAGGGTGATGTCCTCAATGTAGTAGTCAACGAGTTCCCTCGCATAAACTACTCCTTTCACAAAGTTCATGGTAGAGTGCGGCGTCACACTCACCGGGGTGCCATGAAGTGTCCGAAGAGCACTTATCTTGGCCGCCTCGGCGGGATTCGCCGCATTCGCCAGAAGGCTCCCGTCCGAGAAACGGGTTACCTTCGTCTCTCTACCAATCATACTAGCTAAGCTCTCCTCTGGTAAATCATGTCGCCCTTAGCCAACATGGTGCCATCAGTGGAGCGAATAACGAGGAAGCGTTTGAAGCCATCGGGCTCGAAACGTCGGGTAATTTCTGAATGAGGGGGGCCCGATGTAATCGAGGCTTCGCACTGCGCTCTACTACATTTGTTCTTAGTCAGGGGCTCTGCACCTGGGAGAGGAGAGGGGACGGATGTGCCAATCTTGGCTTGGTCGCTTACCGAAGTGGCAGCAGACCCATCCGTCCCTGCAGCCCTGCGCACGAAGAGGAGCCCCGAGTCTTTTTAGTCTTTTTTTGTTTTTTTCTTTTTATGAGAGGATGGCAGGGAATGAACCTGCTTGTCCCCTGCGCCGGCAGGAGCCCTCAGGCCGCATGGACCGGCCTAAGCAAGGTCCTTCTCCGAGATGGACAAGGTCCTGGCAGTCGCAGGTGCAGGGGCCGGAGGAGGAGATCTCTCCCCTCCTTGTACTGCCTTGGAAACCCTAGCCGTTTGAGGAGGACTTTGCATTGGGGCGGACTCGAGTTCGGTGCTTGGTGCCAAGCCCGGATTCGCTCTCATGGAAGGCCATACCATCTGAGCCTGGGGTGCCTCAAGGACTATGTCTATCTCGCGGCCCCCTCCCTCTCTGGGATCTTTTCTTCAGGGGTTGTTCCCAGAGAGGCTCTGGCTTTCTCGTGGCGAGGGGGGTCAGCCCTGGGCCCCCTAGGTGACCCATGGTGCTGCCAACAAGACTTTTAACATACCCCTCTTTCTTTCCTCCTCTATTACGATCTTCCACTGTCCTTTATTTTCCCCTCTTCCTTCACCTATCTAGTGATCCTTATCAATACCCGACCTCTGCTCGTTTAATGGATTGATTCTGAATTGTTCTTTCATGAAGGTGAAAGAGGCTGGGCATCTCCACCGCCTTCGTCTACCGAATGCCCAAGGAGAAACCCATCGTTGGCCCCTTTTCTCCGTGCGTAGGAGAACTCGGGCAGCCTCTTAGGGTTACAAAGATGGTGTGGTGGATCCGTATCCATTCTCCAAGAGGACATACCGGACGTAACTGATTGCATAGTTGCAGTAGTGCCGGGCCCTTGTAGGCCTCCATGGTGGGGAGCCCCAAGGGAGAATGCGAAGTTTTTTTTCTTTTTGCAATGGCTAGCCATAAACCAAAAACCTCCCCTTCTCGTAATGGTTCTCGTGCCAAACGTTCCTTAGCTTCCCTTTCAGCCTTTCCTCGCTCGTTGGACCCCTATTCCAACGAAGTAGACCCAGATCTTGATTATCCTCGCTTTCTTGTCATGAATTCATCATCTGACATCCCACTTGCAAAAGTTGATGTGTTTGACGTCAATGAATCTTTTGAGTCCCGCTGTGGTGAACCCCGCCGGATGTGGTCAAGAGGAAGTGGTGATGTCGTAGTCGAGGTGTCATCCCACTCTCAACACAACCTTGTGCAAAATCTATCTTCGATAGCTGAAATTCCAATAACTGTCTCGCCCCATCCGCATCTGAATTTCGTCAAAGGTGTCGTCCGTTCAAACGAACTAAAGGACTACGACCCCACCCGCCTTCAGAGTAAGCTCAGTACCCAACGTGTGACACACGTACACAGGGTAACTAAAACATTAGGCTCCACTAAAGTTCCAACCGCCACACTGATTTTAACATTTGAACGACAAGAACTGCCGCAGTATATTAAAGCTGGGTACCTTCGTGTCCCGGTAAGTCCCTACATCGAACTACCCAGACGCTGCTTCAATTGCAATCAATTTGGACATGTTGGCCGAGCTTGTCGGCACTCTCGCTCCTGCGTGAATTGTAGCTCTGACTACCATGGCCCCGAATGCACCAAAACGCTCCACTGTGCCAACTGCGGAGGTACCCACAGTGCCGCGTCGAAACTCTGCTCTATATTTTTATATGAAAAGGAAGTTCTCGCTTTGCGCGACTCCCTACGTCTAGATATAAGAGAGGCCCGCCAGCGTGCCCGAGCACAAACCTCGCCACTCGGCCGGCTCTTCTCTGACGTTTTACGTGATGCTGGACGAAACCGACCATCACGCGCGAGTTTCGACCGGCCTGAAGCACTTCACCCTAGATCTACTCGCGGCGTCGAAAATATTCAGAATATGCAGTCGAAGCATCGCTCTCATACCGAGATAATTAATGTAGCCCCCCTCTCTCCAGCAGCTCTAGCTGGGAAAGACGCTCAGGGTGAGACGCTTGAAGACATCAGGCGCTATTTGAAAGAATCCTCAACATCGACCAGTGAAGGATCATCCACCCGGCCACGAGACTCAAAGCCCAGTGGTAAGAGAAAGGATTCCTCACCTGGGTCATCGACCACCAATAAGCGGGCAGCCTCTGGAGCCGACTCGGTCGAACCCCGAGAATCTCCAATGGACTCCTCCCCTATGGTTGAACATTCTCTGCCTTTAAGTCCGTCTCGCCCTTCACAGGACGTAGGCCCCATCCTGATCCAAACGATGGCAGAAATACACCCAGCTCCACACACCTCGCTCAGATCACCTGTTCGCCCCGCTCACCCTTCAAACCAAGATCCGATTGAAGCAGTTGATACTCCAACATCACCAACTGCGGCGGTTGGACCAACTCCTCAGACACCTAAAATACCCTCGACCCATGAATCCGGATCTACCGGCCGAAAATCCCTTCTTGATCTTCCTTTTCCGCCCGGTTGCGAGCCCGAATTACAATCAAGGGCCTCGGTCGGTTCTCCAAAACCCACGAAAAAAACCTCAGTTACTACTCCATCTAGGATTTCTCCCCCTGCAAAAGCAGGATCCTCAAAATCAGCTCTCCGTCTCCCAAGCTCTTTGGGAAGAACCTCAAATACATTATCGGCCTCAAAAGAGAAAAAGATATCAACAGTGGTATCTAATCGTCACACATAATATCTTCCATTTTACAATGGAATTGTCAAGGAGTTCTTCCAAAGTGGGAAGAACTCAAAATTCTTTTGACGACTATCCACCCCGCTGTTATTTGTCTCCAGGAGAATAAACTGGGTATACGGCCCTTTCCGCCGGTACCCGGTTTTCTCACTTTCAACTCTATTGCTCCTTCTGGAAGCCCCTCTCATGGAGGGGTGTCAATCATGGTATCTTCATCCTACCATGTTTCTCTCATCTCCCTACATACTACCCTCCAAGCTGTTGCTGTGAGCGTTTTTCTTACTAAGCTTTTTACCGTTTGCTCTATTTACCTACCCCCTTGTTTATCATTGTCAAGATCCGACCTTTTAGAACTTATAGACCAGTTACCCTCCCCATTCTTATTACTAGGAGATTTTAACGCCCGTCACCCATACTGGGGTGACATCACTCGAAATGCCAAAGGCAGTGTTTTAGAGTCTCTTTTATTATCTGACCTTCTTTGTGTTTTAAATACTGGCGATTTTACCTCTTATCATGTCCAGACGGACTCTTTTAGCTGTGTTGACCTTTCTGTTTGTTCCCCTGATTGCTTCACGGAATTTCGATGGTCAATTCTTGACGATCTCCATGGAAGTGACCACTTCCCTATTGTCTTGTCGGCCCTTCAAGTTAGCCCTCATACAACCATGCCCCTTAAGTGGGACTTAGGTCATGCAGATTGGGAAGGTTTCCAAGAGGCGTCCTTCACAAATGCATCTTTGGGGACCTTCAATGGAGTGGACGCGGCAGTAAAATACTTAACATCGACTATCTACAATGCAGCAACACAAACCATCCCACGGAGGCGACCTGTCACGGGCCGCTCAACCGTGCCCTGGTGGACTTTGACGTGTGCAACAGCTATCAAAAATTACAAGTTAGCCCATGCCCGATTCCGAAAGAACCCAACTTTGTGCAACAAGGTCGACCGAAACCGAGCTCGTGCGCTTCGCCAAAGAACCCTTCGTCAAGCTCGCCGAAATTCATGGCGCAGATACGTTTCATCGATCTCCTCTATGACACCTACTGCTAAGATCTGGAAGAGGATTAATAAGATCAGGGGCCGTTATGCTAATCATCATACCCCCACACTCAACTTAGACGGTTCCTTGGAGAATGACGGCCTGGCGGTCAGCAATGCTTTTGCTGACCATTTTTGCGCCGTCAGCAGTGTCAACCGTTACGATAAGGCTTTTCAATCCTACAAATCAAAGGAAGAATCTCATTCTCTCAACTTCACAACAAAATCTAACCTTCCGTATAACGCTCTATTCAGCATCTATGAGCTGCAAAGCGCTTTGTCCCTTTGCAGATCTACTTCCCCTGGCCTTGATGAGATCCATTTCGACATGATTCGGCACCTACATCCACACTCTACTCTCTTCCTGCTTGATTTGTACAACCTTATATGGGTGAAGGGTTTTTACCCGTCATCATGGCGCATTGGGATCATCCTTCCCTTTGTCAAACCGGGCAGGGACGGGTTGAATGCAGATCACTACCGCCCTATAGCTCTCACCAGCTGTTTGAGTAAGTTGCTGGAAAAAATGATATTGGAGCGCCTAAACTGGTTCCTAGAAGCCAATCACCTTCTCTCTCCATTTCAATGTGGCTTCCGCAAAGGTCATAGTACCCTTGACCTACTAGTACGTTTCGAGGGATCGGTCCGTAAAGCTTTCTCATTAAAGCACTGAGTCCTGGCCATATTTTTCGATATTGAGAAAGCCTACGACACAACATGGAGATACGGCATCTTGAAGCAGTTATACGTCTGGGGGATGAGAGGCCTTTTACCTTCATTTATTCAAAGTTTTTTAGCATCTCGATTCTTCAAGGTACGTGTTGGAGACGCATACTCTGACCTGCAACCTCAAGAGGAGGGAGTTCCTCAGGGCAGTGTTTTAAGTGTCTTATGTTTTATAATTGCCATCAATGATATTATTTCGTCTCTCCCAGAAGGTGTATCGGCAACTCTGTTTGTCGATGATTTAGCACTATACTGTTCCTCACCTCGCCTTTCATCAGCAGCGCGTCGGCTACAACTGGCGGTCGATGCTGTATCCAAAAGAGCACAACTTAAGGGATTCCGCTTTTCCACGACCAAAACCAAAGCAATGTATTTTCACCGAGGCAGAGGGGTTCTTGTTCCGCCATCTATATCCCTACAAGGCAAAGAAATAGAGTTCGTCTCCGAGTTTCGGTTCCTTGGCGTAACTCTTGATCCAAAGTTATCCTGGTTACCATACCTACACCGACTTCGAACAGGCTGTCTGCGGGCTCTAGACATTTTGAAAGTCCTCTCACACACTTCGTGGGGCAGTAACCGACAAACATTGTGGACATTATACACAGCCCTCGTTCAATCCAAATTGGATTATGGCTGTCAAATTTACTCATCGGCTTCCCCTTCAGCCCTTAAAATGCTGAACCCCATTCGAAACCTTGGAGTTCGCCTTTCTAGTGGAGCCTTCCGTACTTCTCCTGTCAACAGCCTTTACTGCGAGAGTGGGGTACTCCCTTTGCCCTACCATAGACTTCAAATCTGCATGCGATACCTCTGCCGAGTACAGCAAGCCCCTGTATCAGAGGTCTACAGATGCCTGTATGCTGCCGAATCAATGGCGGCATATGATAAGTTGCCATCTTTACCCCGCCCTTTGAACCTTCGCATAGGAGATCATCTCTCTAACCTGGGTGCTCCAAGGGTCCTTACCCTTCCATCCTTACTGAACCCTAGGTGGCGTGCTTCTCTCCCCACAGTATGTACCAACATGTGGAGCCTGGAGAAGTCCTCCATGGACCCTCGCATCATTAAAAGCCTGTTCTTAGAGCATTCTATCTCCCACAAACAATGCTGCCCACTCTACACGGATGGCTCTAAGTCGGACGGTGGCGTGGGCGCCGCAGCCATCTACCCTGGAGGAGAATTCTTAACTTTATCTTTGCCGCCAGCAGCATCCATTTTTACCGCTAAACTTTCAGCAATCCTTTTAGCCTTTAGACTCATCCAAATCTTACCTTTTAGTGATTTTGTCATTTTTTCCGACTCAAGGAGTGTCTTACAATCAATTAGATCTTTTAATGCGTCCCATCCCGTGGTCACAGAAATTTGCAACTGGCTGATCCAAAATGCATCCCGATATAGAATTATTTTTTGCTGGGTTCCTGGGCATGTGGGGGTCCTGGGCAACGAGAAGGCTGATCGGCTGGCCGGCTCAGCACATTCTGTGTCCCCTGAGAACTCTGCTCTGCCTTTTAGGGACTACTTTCCTTCAATAAGAAAGTATATTTTTTAACTGTGGCAGAATGAATGGGATGACTGTTCATCATCCAAACTATACAAAATAAAAAATTCTATCCGCTCTTGGCCCTCGAGTCGTCATACAATGCGGTCGTTGGAGGTGGCCCTTTGCCGAGTTCGCATTGGCCACACGAGACTTACTCACGGCCATCTTGTTTCGGGCGATGCCCATATCAGCCCTCGCTGTCGTTTTTGTGGTGGGGACCAATCGGTTGCCCACCTTTTATTGGATTGTAGCCATTTTACCATTCTCCGGTTGTCCTGTTTCCCGACCCTTTTAACTATTCCTCAACACACCCGTCTTCGATTCATATTGGCGGAGGAATCTTTTAACCCGTCGTTTTTTAAATTTTTGTCACAAAGTGGTCTCCTCCACCTTTTATAGATGATATTTCTCGTTTCACCCTAGCGGCCATATAGAATCCACTTGGATTGGGCAGCAACCCACCGGTAACTTATCTTAAATCTTAAATCTTAATCTATCTCGCGGGGGGGGGGGGTAGCTGCAGTTGGCTATTTCCCCAGAACATCGCAGGTCCCATTGACAGTGGTGTCACTAGTCGAGTCTTGGGAGGCACAGGCCTTAACACCCGCTAGGTTTAATATTTTAGCCAGCAGGTCTTTTGAAGTAGGCGACCGATGGGGCCTGGCTTGTCTCTTGCCCCTAAGGAGGTTTGCCCTACCGAGCCGCTTCAATGGGGAGCAGTCGGCCATGGGCTGCCTGCTGGCTTTTTTGGCAGTCTCCTTGGAAATAAAGGGAGGACTGCCGCTGGGAACAGGGAGGTGTATGAAGGCACCTCCAGACAATGGGGGTGAGGGGGAGTTCCCTACACCCGTACGCGACGGAGAGTAGTAAGCCTCCTTTCCGTTTAGAGAGATTTGGAGGGTCCCCTGCGAGAGCACAGGGGGCGGGGAACCTCCATTTTTCGGTGGAGCTGCCCGAGGCGGCTCCGACGATCAACGAGGGAAAATAGAGGGAATATTTTTTATTTTTTCACCGTCGGGCATGGTGACCCTATTTTTCTTTACGGGAAGCAAACGTTAATCCCCCTTCGCAGTGGCCCCCTCTGCCACGGGTGTGCATGGGCCTAGCAGAGCCAGGTGCTGCCATTTAAGGTCACCCCTCCCGCCTGGTGACCTGCAACCCTTCGGCATGGTGGCTCCACTTTAGGAACGGCGTAAAAAAAGGGTAGTGAAGTAAGAAATAAAAGGAATGTGAGAAAGGTATGGGTGGAGATGAAGCAGGTTGTTAAAAACCCACCATCCCAAACCGGACCTCTTGGGTTAGGGAACATTGTCTCCTCCCCACTCAGCCCCGATCCGTGATAGTTGGCTGAGAAGAAGGTCAGTATCTACCCTGTGAAAATAGAGTCTGATCAGAGAAAGTTGTGGGAGAGGTTGTAAGGGAAGTAAGAAAATAGGGGAAAAATACAGGCTGTCTGAAGGAAGGAGAAGAGGCAAAGCTGGGGCCGGACGGGGCGCTGATTTTCGTCAGCACGGCAGCCAGAAAGGCAAATCGCTGCGCCCCTTACGGGGGTTTTAAACAGAGTGACTAACCTTTATCATAGGAGTTGTGAAATCACCTAACTAAAGATATAAACCCTAATAACGAGATTTGTTCGCTTGGTCGGTTGGCTAGTTAATGTATTGAACTGTTGGTTGGTTATATAGTGAATAGTTTAATTGAGGAGGAGTAATTATTTAGGTTTGGATTTATTTTATTGATGTGCAGTGACTCTAAGATTTTCAAATCGAGAGAAGTTAAGGCTGAAGATAAAATGGTAAATGAATTAGAATTAAGAGGATGATGGTGATACTCAGAATGTTGCCTGATGGAAGAGGCTTCAGGTTTAGAAATGGCAATTCCACCTATGAGACAAACTTAAGTGCTTTGCGATCCTGCATTTGAGTTGTAAGCCAGTTTGGCCTACTTACACAGTCACTTGAGCGAGTTTCCAGATGACCTTGCATATGTAAGCGAGGAACAAGGTAAACTATTCCATTAAGACCTTAAAGTGATGGAAGAACGTTATCAAGGTCGTTGAAGCTAAAATATGATGGCAGATTACTGCTTGTATTTATTGGGGGATGTTACAGATTTTGTACACACGAGATTGTCCACAAAGAGGAAGTTAACTACTGATTAAATATTGAAATTCGGACGCGGCATCAGTTCGCTGTTCAAGTCATTAAACCTAGATTAAAGAAATAAGAAGGAGATACTTATAAAAAAAAGTTTATAGAGAGATAGGGGATAAGCAACATCATCACCATGCCCTTATGCGCACTCAGGCAGGAAAGACGTGCCGCTCCTCCAGGTACCGTGTGAAGCAGTTTCCACAGGGTTGCTCCTTACGGGTTCTTGTCATTCAGGGTAACATTCTCACGACAGACCATTGCGATTTTTCTGTCTTATGACATCACCAGATGTCGCCGCTTTTTCTTCCAACGACATTTCACAGGCTAATTTTGACGAAGCTGACAAATTAAATGCCTTATTATACCTATAGTCTACCGACCTCTGCCATATCTCTTACCCGATGACTTTTCTACCTCTCTCCCTAACTCTCCATCGCAACCAATCTTCCATTCCTAACTCTTTAATTAACGCATCAATTCCAAAGAATCTTTCTTTCTCTCTTGACGCCCTACACTGTCCCAAAACTGCATGACTTTTTTTCATTCTTCCTTGGTTCTTCACGCACCACGTTGTCTTCCCCACAAATCACCCTATAGTTTCAGCACGGCAAGAAATCTAATACCTCGATGATATTAATTAATTATATTCAATGTAAATTGGTGTGGTTCGACCTTGTAGCTCGGGCGAGTGTTAATTAACCCACTTTGTATCGATCCATTCGTCCAAATTTAATACTTGCTCATCTTTCTCTGGACTATTCGATTAGTTTTCATTTGCATTCCCCAGTTTTAACTATTTCTCCTCATTTATACACTTTTTATATTTCCTTTAAGAAAATTTTAAACATTTAACACAATTACTTTCACCAGAAAAGAGGAATTTCTTACCTCGACCAAAATCCTTTTTAACTTGGCGGGTGAACGGTCTCTATCGCGCAATGCGCCCTTTCCATTTTTACACACCTGATCCAAACCCTGAATCAGTCACAACACTTTAACCTCTTGATGCCTCATCCAGACACTCAGTACGGACTGACTCTCTTGTCCTCTGTCCTTTGAGATTAACTTCTCGAGCCATGAGGCTTCATGCGCACTGCCTACAAATCCTCTCCAAGAACGCCTACAATACATGATCTTCTCTTTCTCACGTGGCATACCTCTTTCTCGCACTCATACCATCGCAGAGTCAATTTCATTTTATTCTAAGGAGAACCACTTTTCTTCTACCATGATACACTATCATATACGTATTTGACTACTTTTTCTAGAGCCATTCTTTCGCCAGCCCTTACCATTCACACATCTTCAATCCAGAAAATTCCTTAAGTTATCCCTTTAAACCCTGTGATCTTTCTTCTTCGAGGGTAAAACTCTCCCTCTACATACATGAGGGGAGAGAAAAGGATCGCAGCGACGATATAAAGAAAGCGGGTGATGTAATCGAGCTCCATTAAGTGAATGGCTCAGATCGTTCAAGCGAGAAGTTCTCCGCTCGCGCGCGCGTGTCCTAGATCGGACGAAGGGACGCTAGGCAGAGCGAAAATCACCCCCAGAGAATGAGGGACCCTTAACCTTCCGCACAATTCTTGTCCCTCCGGGTTAATGGGAAAGGGAATTTCGAGTGAAGGGAAAGTGAGAGGGGGAGTAGCCACCTCCAGAAATTTGTCTCGGTTGCATAAGTCGGCGGGGCATTGGGTGACCTCGGGGTTTCTTCGTTCCACTCATCAATGTGGGAAAGATCAAGGGGAGTTTATTTTTATAATTAATTGAAACTAAAATGCGAACATCAATGAGGGAATCATAAGCAGAAAGTAAGGGAGGGAAGGTTCATCTAGAAAGTTGTGAAGATGGAGAAAGAGCAAATGTGTGGAAGATATTAGAGTATAGCCAGATGGATTTAAAGAGGAGACTACTTGGTTGGTCGGAAAATGGAGGGGGCTCAACTCTTCAGTGGCTTCTAAAACTCCACATTGGGCAATATAAAAACAACAGCAACATTCACAATCATCTGACAATCTCAAAACATTAACTAAAATTCATACTCGCCGCAACATACACTTCTTTATCATCTACTAAAATACATAAACCCAAGCAACCTCCATAACCAATGAACCCTACAAAGCACAACTCTTTATCCTCCGCAAAAATGATAAACCAAAACATCCTGACAAACGAAACAACATAATTTCACGGATGACAAAAGTCGCAAGGGCCTATCAAAGGTCATCCACATCCGTCAAAACTTTCCCACAAATAACAGCACTCTTTATATTTTAATAAAACCAATAAATCCTCCCCAAACCTGACCTGACCTCGGAAACAGCAGGCACCTCAGGTGAGAAAGGCTAGATTGGCTTATTTTTAGGTGATCCAAGTAGATCATTGTTTATATAACAAAAAATAGGGGCTAACGAAGTGGTCCACTTGAAATCAACCTAATTAAATGTATAGTTAACCTTTTAAATTAGTCGTCCAACGTTTTTGTGGGCCTATAGTTGACACCCGAATCGGGCAGAGCATTCTAATAGCATAAAACACTTGCAGAAAAAAATATGA
This sequence comes from Ceratothoa steindachneri, assembly GCA_963969495.1. Lineage (NCBI taxonomy): Eukaryota > Metazoa > Arthropoda > Malacostraca > Isopoda > Cymothoidae > Ceratothoa > Ceratothoa steindachneri. The sequence goes on from OZ018320.1 coordinate 221,878,354, forward strand.
GTATGGCCTCCATCCATTTCTTGCTGTTTTATTAGTAGTTTTCAGGTGAAATATAAAGATTATGTCAACAGTAATGAGACCCTTCGAGATTTAAAAGAAATGCTAAGATCTTTCGACCATCGCGTTTCCAATGATTGGAAATTCACTTATTCATTGTTACATTCTTTTGCAAATATGAGACTAGAACTGGAGAGATTATTCCCGGCCTTTGATTAGTTCCTGCCACATTTGCCGAACATAGTTTGTGTTTTTAAAAACATGCCGTGTTACGCATAGCTTAATGGGGTGTTTCCTTATTTTGTTTTTGATGATCGATTCTAAGATTTTGCCAATTTAATCTGGTAGGGATGGAATCACTTTGTTGATAATTGGTGCAATATTAACCATGTAAAAAACGTTGCAAAGGATGATTTTTCGAGTGATTCAATGCATAACATTGGCATTGGATTCTCAACAATTGATTTAAGTTTCTTTAAATAATGTACGTATACCATATTGTCTCGAGCGATTATTTATTTAGCGTCATTTTGAGGTTTTAAAACAATGTTCTTTTTTAAAGAAAATTGCATGATTTCATGTTTGTCGATATTCCATAAATACTACTTCATGAAGTAGGGAATTGCCACTATGATTTTTTAATTCCTGAGCCCCTGCCTCTTGCTAGAGCAACAAGGTTTGCGGATGGACAACATCCACATACACTATGCATTCCCCGCTGCCGCACTTCTCAGTTTCAGCGTTGCTTTTTGCTAAGTGCGGTAAAACACTGGAATGATCTTCCTGCAGAAGTTATGCAGGAAGATCTTAATATCTTCAAACGAGGTTGCAATATTAGATTAAGGGTGGGTGCCTCTGCCTCATAATTTTAATATTGATTTGATTTTAATAATTTTAAACTTATTTGTTTATTTATTTACACATTTCAATTTCTTTCTTCTTTATTCATTCTTTCTTACTTGACATACGGACACTGTTCTGTGGGAGCTTGTTTTCAAATTCATGGCTGCTAGGCTTCTCCCTACAAGACTTTTGCGTTCATTATCTCAAATAATAATAATACTAATTATTCACCAGGAATTGGGTTTATGAAAGTGATTGAAAACAGAGACCAAGATGCAGTTTTGCCCACAAAAATCTGGCCAATAATCTAAATTACTTGTACAGAACCTCCAACCATCTTTGTTAATCCACAGACAGACCAGCGTTCATGCACAACATATTCACTCGTATTTGGGAAGACAAGAGGCAAACATCAACAACATGCAAAGATGCAAATGCGAATTTCTTCCGAGGTTATTTACAACACTTCATGAGGAAGGAAAGAACTAAAGGAAACAGGTTAATTCATTTATTTAACGTAATTGTCACTAATTTCCTTTTTAATAAATTAGTATACCGTTCATTTTTCATTCTAGATATGGTATTAGGGTTCCCTATTCTTGACATCTCATTTAGCTACCTACACATTTGTATAGTAAAAAATAAGTGTGGTCATTTAGTCTCAGTACATTGTCGAAAGTAATGAGAGTCCTTTCAGCACGCCCTTAATTCATCTCGAAATGTAAAGACAAGGTCAATATACCTAAGTCACGTGCTCTCAATTATTTCAATCATTTTGAAGAAGAAAAAAATAGACCTATTATTAATTAACAAATCTATCTATCATCTAACCTTATGACCTCAAAAACTTTCAAAAACTCATTGAAAAGTAAAGTGATTACCATCCGACCGACCGCCCTACGGACCGGCATAGTAACTTATACTTTAGCGATCCAGAGGTCATAAAGGGGTGGAATGGAGTTAATCAATTTTAGTGGTCCCGATCGCATCGACCCCTGTGGGGTCGATGCAAAGTTTATCTCATTTTACGGGCGGGGGGGAGGAGGTAAACATCGTAAGAAAGCTTATGTACCTATTTAATACAGTACACATTCTTACAGTAAACTATTTCCTATTGCATATCTTCCCATCATGATTCATTTAGCCACCACTGACCCATATGTCCAAGGTGTATCTAAGAATAAAAAAGAATAAAGGGAGCGAAAACGATGCCGAATATTGCCAAGGACCTTCCAAAGCAAACCAAACTATGGTAAAAATGAGCGTAATTGTTCAAAAACATGTAATTAGACCCACAATACTTCTCCACTGTGAGTTAATTTAGAGGTTAGAATTTAAGGATTTCCATATCCTATTTGTGATAGTGAATATAAACTAATTTACCCTCGTTCGTCGCAGCTAATTTATTAGTATTTTCAAATCATTAGAGTTTACGCCCCTGTTACACTGACCTCGCCTATGGAAAGGAAAGTTGTCTGGCTTCTTTATCAACATCAGAAGGTTTTACAGGCCATCGTGATGTTACATGCGGGTGCTAAAAAGTGAGAGATGGGTTTGAGAGTCTTGGAACTTTTCCAGATGGTGAGGTTTGTCACCTCAGGAAATGTCTGAAGCTCCATTTTACTGCGTTATCAACTCGTTTTGAGGCTCTCTTAAAGATAATGTGGTCTCCTTAGGAGTCTTTACTCTGTCTATACACATTCTACCTTCAAATATCGTAATCGTGGTCATTGTTTTGATTGTACATAGCGGAATCTAATGTCCGGTCTCTCTCTCTCTCTCTCTCTTGGCAATCTCTTCGTCCGCCTCACACTTGCGTGGTAAAATAAATAAACCACAGTCTTATGATAAACAAAAGACACTTTCCGGAAACAAAAAAGGCTCCTTTGTCCTTGTTTAACGCCCCCCCCCAAGCATCTCCCCTTAAGGGAGTTCTTGTTCCCTGTTCGTACTTTTTGAGTGTCTATTCTTTTTGTACGCACAGAGGGCAAGAGCTCAATATTTAAGAAAGACGAGGGCGTTAACATTATTTTGTCATCGTAGGACTTTTTAAATATTCACGTTTTGTTATTATTTTTATCTGCCTTCATTCATCTCTGTCCTCCCCCATTGATATATAGAGTAAATATTCCCTCCTTGGTCAAATCAGGTTTCTTTCCTTTTTCCTAAAAAAAAAGGTCCTTGCTTGGAATCACAGGAAAGGCTATTATACTTCCTTGCAGACGTGGGCGAACACGCCGGGCTGTTTTCCTCCCTCTCTCTCTCTCGTTCTCTCTCTCTCTCTCTCTCTCTCTCTCTCTCTCTCTCGATGTCTCTGGAACAAATGGGTGCTCTTATGGATAGTCAGAGAACTCTGAATACAAATTAGGGCTGATTCCTATCATCTTGGCCGCATGGCGGTTTAGTCATCAGGAAATTACTCGCATTTTTCGCCCACACACTCTTTCCCTACTCGTTTCGTCCAAAAATGAATTCAATTGATTGAATTCTGTAACAAACTACACTGTACGTGATGTATTTTTAAATGCATAGGATTTAGAATGAATGGGGACATATATGCCAACAAAGGGTTCCCTTACACTCATCTAACTTGATTTCCAGCCTCCACCTTCCTTAATACATCTATACACAGAATGACTAGATGAGAAATTGCAGCACTCAACCCCACTCTACCTCTTGTCCTAAGTGTTCTAAAAGAATATTGAGTTCTGACGTTCAGTCTTTGCACTCTTTATGCCCCCTTGTTTTCTGGGGATTCGAAATGCGCCGTCCTTAGGGTCATTTAAGACCCCCAGCGATGCCTCGCTTGCAGCAGCTTTTGTGTCCTTTGTCTAATATCACGCTGCTTGTCTTCGGATATGAGCCTTTTTCTCCAGTTGTCTGTCCTCTATCTCACTTTCCCTCATCGCTGACGAGAGCATTAATATAGTGACAGGAAACAAAGCTGAAGAATTTATTTATCTAAAGGTCTTTCTTTGTCTGGTGTTGTGTGAAAGGGTCTAAAGCAAAGTCTATCTTCATCCTGCATTCTCAGCTTTGTGTGTCTATGTAAACCTCAACCGATAAGGAACTGTATGAGTAATAAAACATTTTATGTTAGTTGTTTAATTACTGACCTTTGATACCATCACAACAAATTAGTGACCCTGAAGAGACAGAACACAGCGTGAAAGTGACTTAAAACAAGTGCACCCACACAATCTCGGGAGTAATTCACGTCAGTATGTGAAACCTCCTTCCACGAACTCATAACCGAGACTCAACCACACATTCCTCCAATCAATGGTGCAAAATAATCACAACAATGGAGAGGGGAGAGTGGTTTCCAACTTCAACTCAAGCGAAACAAAAATGAGGAGCGATCTCCCTGTTTCCTTTAGGGTCCTTCCACTTAACAACACTCTTGGAATTTTTTCGTTCTTAAGAGCAATCAGGAACGGGACTAATGAGTACACTTACCTGACCATAGGCTCAAGTTACAAAGGTCGTGTCAATTTTTACAGGACTCCTATTCCACATTTTTTTACTGGCCCACATCGACAGAGGGCACATGCTCCTCTCCAGTACGGCCAAACCCACAGGAATCCTAGTCCTCTACTGCCATCCCGACTTCAAACTGCACTGAGCATTACAACGACCAGCTCCTGCAGAGTTTGCACAACTCTCCTGAGATTGGGCAACGACTATAGTTGCAAACTCTAAGACCTCATTACAACTGACGAAGACCTCGTTCGAGAACTCAAAGACGATATTTTTCGTTTCATTGAGCTTCTTCTTCCTTCTTTCCCGATCCTCGGCGCCCTCTAGCCGCTCGGGAGGACTCTTCTCCCGGCCATCAATAATAGTTCATCGCAGCTTCAATCACAAAGTCCGAAGGTATGTCCATCACTGCAACGTTCAAAGCTCGGGACATAATTGGCCTGCCTCAGCGTCTTCAGGGGGGCATTGTGGGATCCCTAACCCTTGCCTCTTCACTCATGAATCCACAATGGGACTCCACTTAATCGAGGAGAGTGGCTCAACTCTCTATCATTTCGTTATCTCCAGAAGACAGATAGCGAGCTCCTAGTGCTTCACCATTACAAAATATGACAGGTCAATCACCTTATGGGCCTCCGGACCATAAGATTCAGGATTCCAGAAAGAAACAATTCAGAATGCCAGCAAAACCCCGATTGCAGCTGATCAAACAAACTGATAAAGATGAATCACCGAGGCAGTCACATTCCACCGCACAGTAGCAAGGTTGCTATGCATTATAAAGAGGCCAGTCCAAACCCTTTCAGGCACGTTTGTTACACAAGGTTCATTGACAGGACGTCACGCTGCCCAGAGTTCCTCCGAAGATTGGCCGCCTGACTGGCTTACAGTTACAAACCGAATCAAGCCCAAACCATCCTTCAAAGCGAGTAGTCACACATCAAGCAATGCACGCAAATCTGAAGTTCCCTCCCGCTTCAACCCTAAATTCGCTTTACTACGCTCGCCATCGTCAAACTAGTGATTCGAAGCCATCCTACGACGCTCGCCGAACGCTTCGCGCCCTCGAGGATTCATCCACGACGCTTCGTCAGCCTCAAGAGCGACCCGTCTCCAACGGCAGAAATTCTAGCACTCTCCCACTCAGCCTAGGAACCATTCTTAATTTGTTTTTCAATCGCCATTGCTCGTTTTACCTCAAACTCGACCCTTTACTTATTGATCTCTTTGTTGTTTTCAAATAAATATATATTTCTCTAAGTATCCACGTTATGACAAACTTATCGCTCATGTATCTCAATTCATCTTCTAAAACAAAGATCCTAATTTCGATATGAAAAAAAACTCTGTGTCATTTATGAAAGTTTTGAAGATGAATTTGATGTAATTTAGAAGGAAATTAGGTCAACCTGAAGGTCCACCAAGTTGAAGGGTTGATAAAATAAGTCAGTCCTTGGTAAAGAAGTGGAATAGGAGGGCACAATGCGTCTTTTGAGACACTGTAGTACACGATTAAAGCATTGACCATCTCAGGGAGGTAACAAATACTCTCTCTGACATAAAATTGAACGCGGATACGTGGGGCATCTTTGAAGACTGTCATAAAGTATTTTAGGATATTGAAGAGTAGAGGAAGAGGTTGACAACCCAAGGTGAGGGTTTCTCTAAGAACCCGGTGCCACGAAGGTTTTCTCTCTTCAGCCTCCGAATACTGTCGCTGTAACTGCTGCAACTGAGTAAATAACTGAATATCCTTGACAGATGACCTCTCTCCTAAGTCCCTCTGTTTCTTGCCTGAGCTTAGAAGACACCCTATGAAGAAATTAGGACATGGATCCTTAACGTACAACTTATATTAAAGGAACCATTTTTTTAACAATAATTATTTTTTATTTGCTATGTAGCCTGTTAATCTGGATCTAGCTTATATATCTGACGATGGCAAACAGAGCTCGGTGCGTTTCAATGCTTCCATTACAAACTTCCTTCCTATATCTCTATCTAATACTCATCATGACTGTCCAGTAATGTTTGAAAACAATGAAATTCGACCGCTTAATTTAGTTAACATTTTGGGTTTAGAAATTAGGGATAATTTTTATTTTAGAGGCCTATCTGGCGACTACCCACTTGGGCATAAGTCGCCGCAATCACGACAGCCTAACACTAGGCTATTTTAAAGTAAGAATATGAAAAACAACAATAAATAGGAAAAGTGGCAACAATTAGGAAGTGAACTCTGGCGTCAGGGGGAGGTCCGCCTTCCCCCGGCGCAGGAGCGTGCGACCTACAAAGAAAACAACAAAAAAAAACTAGTTAAATAAAGGGGATAAGGCCGGCCTTCCCCCAAAAGTCTATAAGTCCACCAGTCAATGTGCAGGAACTCGTCTCGAGTACAAGGGACAGGCGGTAGCGACCTCACCCATCCCGGTACCGGGAAAGGTAAGGTGCGCGGATATCGCCCAGACTGGGACATTCAACTAGTAGGCTCTCAATAGAGGAAGTGCGGAAGGCACCGGTTGCCAGGCGAAGGCCGGAGTGATGGACCGAGTCCTCCTTCCGCAATACACGCTCGGCTGCGGATGCATAAAACTCGCATCCGTAGTCGGGCTTTGAACGAACAAAGGATCGATAAAAAAGTAAGGCAGTAGCCCTGTGAGGGAATTCCACGTGGAATTTCTTGTCCAGCACGGAACTTCCTTGTGCGGTAGAAGGTTCTGTTAGGCTTAAATTGGTAAGCCTAGCCTCCTCCCCCCTTCAACAAGTGGTAGCCTCGAACCGCGTCCACCACGATTCACCTTTACACGAGTTAGAATAGCCTTGGCAAGAAGATTCGAGGCCATTCGACACTAGAGCTATTTCCCACTAACCCCCCTCCCCCTCGTGGGGAGAGCCTCAGACATATATATTGCTCGTTTCCGCTGAGACAAGGACAGAGTTGAGAAGTCTCGCCCGGACCCAAGAAGATTCCCCTAGTTCCAAGTCAGGTGATAACAACAAAGCAAAGTGACAGCTGAACTATTTGTGTATTGGAATTAGCCCCAGCCAGAGGTAATTCCAGTTAACGATCGCCACCGAGTCATTTTTCCGACTTCTCTCATCAACTCCGGTCGAAGCCCTCCTCGTTCGCCCCTCGTTTTCGGGTGGCCGAAATACTCCCCCCTGGACCGAAAGTTACCGCCCCCCCTCCTTTTTTTGGAGAACCGTCATCACTTTAACATCCATCTCAGAAGTTCCGAGCGGCCTCACCTCACGTGCAGAAGACATCCGTAAGCCAACCCCTCTCCCCCTTCAGTAACCCAATTGAGTTAATTCCCTCCCACCATTTGAATAGTCTCCTCCTGTAATACCTTAAGTTTTAACTTCATAGTCTGATTTATAACTACAATTCCCCCTTTCGTTTACTGATGTAATTTTGCCCATCGATTATCTCATTATTTTTATGTAAATAAAAATATATTTTTGTACATGCCTCTTTAAATAACCTTGAGCTTTGCTATTGTCCATAATTTACCTGACTTCGTTGCACTCTTTCTCGCTACTCAGCCTGTCTAAACAAGTGGTGTTCCGTCCCTTCGTTGGTTCGCTTGTAAGTTATTGGTCCCCCCCCCATAGATATAATATGGTATAGATGTAATATAATGTCATACCACGACAAGCCCTATCAGCGCCCTAAGCGCTGAACGTCATGGAACGGAGAATATCCATGGCGCGGGTACAGAAGACCCTAAGGCTGCGAATATGAGCCTCCCAGGTGAGGCGTCGGTAAAATAAAAGACCGAGGAAACGGTGAGATTCCATCACTTCCAGGTGTACCCCATTAAGAAACAAGTCTGGGTCAGTGTGGAGCCGTGGATGGCAGCAGAAGTGCACCACCTTAGGCTTGGCCAAGGAAAGCCGAAACCTGTGCGCTTTAGCCTGGCGAGAGACGCGGTTCAATGCCTGTTGGAGTCGACGCTCAAGAGTTGGCATCTGGGCCGCGCCAAAAGAAATCGAAAGGCCCTCCACGTAGAGAGTAGCGAGAACATCTTCCGGTAGCACCGAGGTGATGCCGTTGATGCTCAGGACAAAGAGTGTGACATTGAAGACACTTCCCTGCGGGACACCCTCTTCGTGCTACGTTGGGTCGGAGAGGGCTCCCCCTACCCGTACGCGGAATCGACGATCTTGCAAAATTCATATATAAAGATTGGGAGGCGTCCCCTCGCGCCCATCGTGTGGAGACTCTCCATGATACCGTATCGCCATGTGGTGTCATAGGCCTTCTCCAGATCAAAAAAGACCGTGGCGTAGTGCTGTCTACGAAGGAGGGTCTCGCAGACGGCATTTTCCAGTCGGAGCAGAGCATCCGACGTGGAGTGGAACTTGCGGAAGTTGCAATGTGCAGAAGAGAGATGGCCTCCGATGTCAGAAAAAAGGCTAATGTAACATTTACCAATTTCTCAATTAACTTGAACACGCAAGAGGTTAGAGAGATTGAGCGGAAACCGGCCGGAGTAGAGTGATCTCTCCCCGGTTTGCGAAAGGCGAGCACAGTAGCGATTCGCCAGGAATCTGGCAGAAGGCCCTCCACCCAGATCCTGTTCAACAAATCTAACAGACAGGTCATGCGTCGCTCACCCAGGTGTCGAAGCATATGGCGTACGGGACATCGTCCTGACCATGGGCGGTTTCCGCGCACGAAGCAAGAACAGAACGCAACTCACTCACAGTAAACCTGTCGTTAAAGAGTTCTCCGCCTCTGGAGGTAAAGTCCAGTCGGCGGCTTTCCGCAACATCAAGACGTGCATTGAATGCTGGAGGAGCAGCATCACGGCTAGAGAATGCGGAAAAAGCGGTCGCTAAGGATTCCGCCACGGACGCGGGGTCCGAGATTGCGGTCCCATTCTCCTGGAGAACGGGAGGGGGGTCCTGCGAGAACTTGCCCCAAATCCTTTTGACTCGCTTCCACACCTCAGCTAAAGGGGTCTTCCCGTTAAGTGAAGACACGTATGCCCGCCAAGAAGAGCGGCGGGCGTGCTTCCAAATATACCGGAACCTAGCCCTAGCCTGACGAAATTCAGCGACAGTGAAATCGTTCAGGCGGCGCTTATAGCGCATGTAGGCATGCGCTTCTGCTTGAGGGCCATCTCCCACTCAGCTGACCACCACCTGAGTGGTCGGCGTGCAAAACGGCCGGACCTTCTCGGAATAGTAGCCAGGCCCGTAGCGATGAGGTTGCCAGAGAAGAACTCAACGCCCTCATCTTCCGACCTAAACTCCTCGACTGAGATAGAGAATCTAGTCATTTACTGAAATGCAGACCAGCGCACCCGCGCCAAGCACCACCGGGGCGGGCTCTCGGGCAGCAGCGGCCCAGAAAATATATTTGAATGCCAAAGTGACCACTACCATGGAGGTCATCGACTACTCTCTAATAAAAATTGGGCTGTGCATCCGGAGAGCACAAAGATAGATCGAGGCCAGAAAATGAAACGGTTCTCGGGCAGTGATGCGTAAACTCATCCACATTTAGGATACCCATTTCAAGCTCGTATAACCTGTTCTCGAGGACTTGGCCTTAGGGATTGATAGAATAGTCTTCCCAGAGGGGGTTTCTACCGTTTAGATCTCCGAGCTTGAGATAGGGCCTCAACAACCGTGCCACGACGCGGCGAAAGTCCCCCGCGGTACCAACCGGCACGCACTGACTCATGGAGCTTGTCACAGTCGAGCGTGACGAAGAGTGTTGGAGTGGGTCTCGAGGCCCCTCCCTGTTTTCTTATCACACGCTTGACCTTGACCGCCCCGTGGTCGCCAGATCTAGAGTGATATCTTCTATGTAGTAGTCCATGTGTTCCATCGTATAAATTACTCCTTTCACAAAGTTAAAGGTAGAGTGTGGCGTCACACTCACCGGGGTGCCATCAAGTGTCCGAAGAGCACTTATCTTGGCCGCCTCGGAGGGATCCGCTGCATTCACCAGAAGGTTCTCGTCCGAGAAACGGGTTCCCTTCGGCTCTCTACCAATCACACTAGATAAAGCTCTCCTCTGATGGAGCATGTTACCCTTAGTTACTCGTAACACGGTGCCATCAGTGGAGTGAATAACGAGGAAGCGTTTGGAGCCAACGGGTTTAAAAACGCCAGGTAATCTCTTAATGAGGGGCCCCGATGTAATCGAGGCTCCACTCTGCGCTCTAGCACTTTTGGTCATAGTCAAGGGCTCCGCAACTGGCAACTAAGGGAAAAACAGAAGGGCCGGATGTGCCGATCTTGGTTTGGTCGCTTGCCAAAGTGGCAGCAAACCCATCCTTCCCCGAGGCCCCAGCGGATGGAAAGGATTCCCGAGTCTTTTTCTTCTTTTAAGGAGAGGATGGCGGGGAATGAACCCTCTTCTCCCATCCACTGGCAGGAGCCCCCAGGCTAGATGGACCGGCCTCACTAAGGTCCTTTGCCGAGATGGAGAAGGTTCTGGCATTCGTAGGGGCACCGGTCGGAGGAGGAGATCCCTCCCCTCCTTTTACGGCCTTGGAAACCCTAGCCGTTTGAGGACGACCTTGCATAAGAGCGGACTCGAGTTTGGTGCTTGCCGCCGAGCCCGGATTCGCTCTCATGAAAGGTCCTACATTCTGAGGCTAGGGCCTCTATTTGGCCATCCCCCTCAGGACATCACAAGTCCTATTGGCAGAAGTGTCATTAGTCTTTCTTGGTACGCACATGCCTCGACCCCCGATAGGTTTAGTATTCTAGCCAACAGCTCTTTTGAGGGAAGCGACCGAAGGGGCCTGGCTTCCCTCTCCCCCCCCCCAAGAGGGTTTGCCCTATCGATCCGCTCCAATGGAGAGTGGTTGGCTATGGGTGGCCTGCTGGCTTTTTTGGCTGTCCCCTTGGAAAGTAAAGGGGAGACTGCAGCTGGAAACAGGGAGTGAGGGGGATTCCCCTATACCCGTAAGCGAAGGAGAGGAGTAAGTCTCCTCTCCGGTTAGAGAAATTTGGAGGGTCCCCTGCGAGAGCACAGGGGGAGGACCTCCATTTTTTTCTGTGGAGCTGCCCGAAGGCGTCTCCGTTGATTATGAGGGAGAAACGGGAAGGGGTTTTTTTATACTTGCATCATTGGGCATGGTGACCCTAATTTTCTCACGGGATACACACGCTCATCACCCATCCCAGTAGCCCGCTCTGCAAGGGGTGCTTACAAGCCTGGCAGAGCCAGGTGCCATCATTTAAGACCACCCTTCCAGCCTGGTGGCCTGGCAGTCACTCAGCATGGCGGCTCCACCTTGGACGCGACGTAAAATTGATAGAGTGTGAAGAGTGAAGGAAAAGGGATGTGAGGAAGGTATTGGTGGGGATGAATCAGGTTGTAAAAAACCCATCATCCCAAACCGGAGCTCAGAGGTTAAAGAACATTGTCCCCTCCCCGCTCAGCCCCGATCCGGGATAGTTGGCTGAGAAGAAGGTCAGCATCTACCCTGTGAAATTAGAGGCTGATCAGAGAAAGTTATGGAAGAGGTTGTATGAAAAGCGAGAAAGTAGGGGAGAAATACAGACTGTCTGATAGAAGGAGAAGAGGCTAAGCTGGGGCCGGACGGGGCGCTGAGTCATGTCAGAACGGCGGCCAGAAAGGCAAATCGCCGCCCTCCTTACGGGGAAATTAGTGATAAAAGGTCTTGGAAGGATCATATTCGGTCATGGCTGTGTCTTCATGTAAAAAGCTAGATATACTGTTCAGATATCGCAGATACTCTTCCTCTGAGCAGCTTTTTCTAATCCATGTGGGACTAATTCATCCTTGTGTGGAGTATGGTTCCCATATCTACGGTGACTCATCTTTCATTTCTCTCCTTGATAGAGTTAAATCAAAGGCGTACCGTCTCAAAAACCTCTCTACTCACTTCAAATTTGGACAGTTAAAATACGCCAAAACTTTGCTCCCCCCCCCTTCTTATTTTACAGATAATATTTTGGGCATTGCTCTACTGAATTACATGAGGGTAAGCCACCTCACTCTCCCGTCAAGGCAATACCTACAAGGCTTCCCACTCATATGATTACTGTGTAAAAATAGTGAACTCCAGGATAACCCTAGTTGAAAATTCCTCTTTTCCCTCCATAGCTAGAATATGGGACTATTTGCCCTCTACAGATTTTCCTGAAGAGTCAGGAATGCCATCGCATGCGGAGACCAGTCTATTAACACTCCCCTTTGTTATTTTTCCATCAATTCTCGTTCTTTTTTTCTTCAAGGAGTCTGAACTTGCTTTGGGTATATCTTACCCATCTCAGCCTCTCCAGTATCGAAACAAGGTCTGCTGACCAAAGTTGCGTGGTCTCACTTATTAAGATTTATGACCTTATGACCTTCAAAACTTTCAATAATTCCCAGACTAACCATGGGACGACCTTGTTAATTATATCGTTCAAAGGAGACTGTAAAACAACATAAGGGTTTCAAATTTAGTTAGAATCGGCCTAATAGTTATGATGTTATTGCCAGAACAAAGTAATTCCCGTGCTAACCTTAGGAGGACCTTGACAATTATAAAATTAAAAAGAGAATTAAAACAACATAAGGGTTTAAAATTTTGTTGGAATCGGTCGAATAGTTACAATGTTATTACCTAAAAACACAAAACAAAACAAAACGGGGACCGACCGACATATTGAGGTATAGAGTCACACGCGACTAAAAAAAAGGGTCTGCTAACCAAACGTCGCGTACTCTCACTTATTACGATTATGACCCTACGACCTTTAAAACTTTCAATAATTCCCGCACTAACCTGGGGAGGACCTTAGCAATTATATTATTCGAAAGGGAATGTAAAACAACATAAGGGTTTCAAATTTCGTTAGAATCGGCCTAATAGTTACAATGTTAAACCAAAACAAAACAATTCCTGGGATAACTCTGGGAGGACCTTTGCAATTATATCATTCGGAAGAAAATAGTTACAATGTTATTAACAAAACAAAAACAAAACAAAACGGGGACGCGACTAAAAACACTTTATTTCTCAATATACTGTGTATAGGATAATTGGAGGATTTAGAAAGGAGTAAACTACATAGTTATAGGTTATAAAGGCGTAAACTTACGGTCTCTGCAATTAACAAGAGGCTAATGAGAACGGAGTGTTATAGTAAGTTGGGGCTCTGTATCATTTCATGTATTATAATAGATTTGGAAATCTGGCTGTTCTTGTAGCTGAATGCACTCAAGCTTTTCCATTAGACTGTTGAATATCATTTTGCATTTGTACATACCTAATACAAGAGAGATATGCTTGTAATTCTTTAATTCATCGTCGTCTCACATTTTGAAACGGGCTACAGGTGAGGAATTAGACCAAACTTGTATCATCTTTATTTTGAAACGTTTTGTAAACACAGTGGCAAGCAGGCTTTATAAGGCACATTGTTACATCCTTTTCATCAGAGGCTTTGTCATTTTTCATGCTCTGAAGTGCACGCAAAATTTCTTCTTTAAAGGTTGGACTTCTTGCAGGAGAGTATACTGGTATCAACGTTAATTTAATTGAGATTTACGGTAAAAAATGAAATGGAAATAACTCGAGTGAGAACAATGTAAATAGACAATTTGAGAGAGATGTTTAGTGAGCGAAAGGTAGATAGAGGAACTATTAGCTCGTCTCCAAAAATTGAACCCTAAATCCTCTTTGTTTGGGGGAAAATGGAACGACCCTCAGCACCTTAAAAAGTGGCTTTGCTGTTAGTGTGAGGGTTTATAGACACTACTTCTATGACTTGAGAAAGAACTCTTGGGGTAAGAGCTCGAATTTATGGTTGTACCCTTTTCTTTCATTGTTGCAGGCCATTCTCTACAATCTCCTCCACATTGTGATGATCAACGCTTACAACTTTTTAACATTTACACAGAAGACTTTCGTTTACTTAATTCCAACCGATATTATTCTTATTATCTTTTTTTTGGCGATGATTTTTATCAAGAAATGCATCTTACAAAAGATTTCTTTACGGTCGTTGTAATTGAATTTCAGAAAATCGATTAAAATTATGTAATACCGGAACTAAATATTGTATCTACTAAATTGTTTTTATTACCATTCATAAAAGTATCTGAAACAAATAAGTTTCAGGAAACTGGTTCTAGAAAATGATGAGACGCTAGAGAGGTATTGCATATAATCTCTAGACACACTTTATGTTACATTGATTTAAAATGGAAAGGAGGAATTATGCAAGTGTTCAAAAACGGGGAAGCAAAATGTTCCTCTGTTGTTTCGCGAAGCAATAAGTTAAAACTATCTCTTATTTGGAACTGACCAGCGCACGACCTCATACCGACATAGATACCATACAAAAAGTTAATAATTTTGATAGAGAACTAACGAGTCGTCTTCCATATCTGGCCGACTTAGCCCCATCAGATTACTATATTTTAGGAATTCAGCGAACCACCTGAAGAGAATGAATATGTCAACAACAGGAGGAGAGATAGAAATAACCAAAACGAACTTTTTAAAAATCAAAGTCAGTTATTTTTACAAACATGGTATTGAAAAGTTAATAGAAAGATGGAGACTAGGGGTGGAAACTGGTGGAAATTATATTATGTATTAAATTAATAAATAAATACCTATTCAAAAATAAACAACTTCAAATAGTTTTTGGAGTTTTACCGATAAATAATGGCAAACGTGAAACGAATGCCACTTTACTTATGGAATGACTTAATACAAAGCACGGTTAGCCTGAAGAAAAGACACCTTGGAGCTAGAAACGAGTCCAAGAGTCCTAGCAATCTCTAGCTAATAATACATCCACATATGTTGGAGAGTGTAAAGTATCCCCCTCCAATATGTTCCAATGGTTATCTTTGTCTCTTTATGTTATACTGTAGCTTCAGCGAGAGCAGAGCCAAGTCCATAGAAGACAAATAAACAAGCCATCGATCGTTGCTTGAAGAATTCCTGTAGTTACAAATCTATAATACTGTTTTAAATAGGGTTACTCCTACCTCCAGTGACTACGTAATGAGAAACTAGTTTTAATAGATGTGGGTCATGTCAAGAATAGGGAACACAATTTTTGCCATGTCAAGAATAGTGACTCCAAAAGTTCCCGTCATAAATAGCAACTCCAATATAAATATCATGTAAACGGTAATATAAACATATATGAACTTTACTGAAAATAAACGGTATACTAATTTATTAAAAAGGAAATTAGTGGCAATTACGTTAAATAAATTAATTAACCTGTTTCCTTTAGTTATTTCCTTCCTCGGAAGAAATTCGGATTTGCATCCTCGCATGTTGTTGATTTTTGCCTCTTGTCTTCCCAAATACAACTAAATATGTTGTGAATGAACGGTGGTCTGTGGATTAACGAATTGCAAAGAGTGGTTAACGGTTCTGTGCTAGTAATTTGTACATATTGGCCAGATTTTTATAGGCTCGCCATTCATTATTATGTACATACGAGGGGCGGTCAATATGTTTTGCGAATCGGTAGGGTAAAACAGAGGAAGGGGGATGGCTGTTTGTGGGGGTGTTGGGACAAGTTATGAAAAGTCAGGACCTGCCGCCGCACGCGACCACTTCGTCTATTTAAAAGGCAGTAGCTGATCGCAGATCGTCAGTCACAAATTTTTAAACAATGGAGAAGGTTGAGAACCGCGCAGTGAACAAATTTTTGACCAAGGAGGGCAAGAATGCAAAAGAGATTCATGAACGCATGGTTGCAGTGTACACTGACACCGCCCCTTCCTATGCAACCATTGCTCGCTGGAATAGGAAGTTCCGCCATGGTTGTGAGTCACTTGAAGATGATCCCGTCCAGGACGCCCGTCAGACGTGATCAACCATCCCCCCTACATTCCAGACCTGGCCTTCAGTGAGTACTTTTTATTCCGCCAGCTTAAGGCTGCACTGCGTGGACGCCGGTTTGGGGACGATGAAGATGTCCAGCTCGCCGTCCAGGAGTGGATTGAACAGCAGTCCGCAGATTTCTGGTTGTCGGGAGTTCAAAGCCTCAGGGACAAGTGGCGCAAGTGCATTGAAGTCGAGGGTAGTTATATTGAAAAATAATGAAACACTTTCCCTCATATCTCGTTTCCTTATATCCGAATTGCAAAACTTATTGACCGCCCCTCGTATAATTGATCCATCTCTCACCACTTTTTCGAATATTGCCAAAAGTGTTTCTCGGTCTCTCTATTTAGCTACGTCCCCAACTGCTGCTGAATAACTAGTATCTACTAGGCTAAATAGCCAAACTTTACTTCTAGGGCCTCATCCTCAATGGTGTTTTGGTTAGGTTTGATCAGGTTAACATCGGCTAACCTAACCAAACCTACCGTCTGAAATTATAAAAAAACATCCTTGAGGACTTCCAATGCCAAGAATAATGAACTCTATTTTACCATGTTAAGAATAGTGACTCCCAAATTCCCTTGTTAAGAATATCGACCCCAAAATTCTTGTGTCAAGAATAGCGACCCCGAGAATTCCCTCAACAAAAATAACGGCCCCCAAATTACCTTGTCAAAAATAGCAACCCTAAAAATCCCTTGTCAAGAATAGCGACCCCCAAAATTCCCTACACAAGAATAGCAAACCCAGCAAGTGTTGGGTCTCCTCTTCTTGGCAAGATCTACATATTCATACAATCCTTAATATTCGAAAATATGTCAGTAATATCGAGTGACCACTCAAAATTCCAATAACGGTCGATTTTTGAAAAAGAACACATTAAAATTACCTTTAAAAAAAAATCCCGATTTCCCGCCGCCTCGTTTTCCTAGACACTGTGACATTTGGCCTTGAGCGAAAAACCCCCAATATTACCGAGTTGGGGACCCGCAATGAAGCGTCAAGAGGCATTTCCTTCTCATTTCCTGAGACCTTCAGGTACGAAAATGCTGTAGACGCAGAAGGCGCAACTTCATGCCCTTTGCTCTGTCTCTCACCGCCGCGTGATCACCTTCGATAAATCATTTCTGAATCTGTGAATATCGAACTCCGTCCATAAGATTCGTGGTTCTCCCAAGTCCCACATCGGCGAGAAAGTTTGAAAAAGTCTTATTTTATTTGCGAGGTAAAAATGGAATATAATATTCTAATATATTAATATTATTATAAAAGAGTTCCTGCGGAGAAGTTCCTATCTCCTTTCTTGTTTTTTCAATGGAGGCAATTGGGTTTCAAACTGTATACTGTAGACGGGGTACCCTCACTTCGTCATTTCCCTATTGTTGAAAGGCATTTCATACAGGTGTTTGTACAGGTGCGTTCCACTTATTGCCACAATGGTAACCGAACAACCTTTTGCAGTGTCCACCGATTGGGTATAATTACTACTCCATCAGCAGTGCCAATCGGTTTTACAAAAATTCGTATATACTCAAAGTATGTAGACGATTCGCCTCGAGGTTTGGGAAAAGGCATTTGAAAAGAAAGTGGTAAAGTTGGGAGAATGGAAAATGGATGGAATTGATTGATTGATCATAAAAGGAAGAAAAATGGGTGTGATAGTAAGAGAGGTAAAAGATAGAAAAAGTGTTGTTTTAGTAGGAGAAAGGTGTGCCAGTACGTCTGGCTATGGCTTTCCATGCACTTCTGTGATGCTTCCGTGTATGTTGTTTGAAGCATTCAAGCCTTTGTTTTCGTATTTTTGCCTTTTTTGTAGATAGAGCTATCTCGGTTTCTTGATTATCTATTGTTATTTTAAAGTATTTTTGTCCACTACGGATCTTTTCTATTGTCTTGATTATTTTGTCCACTACGGATCTTTTTATTATTTATTTTATTTTATTTTTTGTAAGATTTAGTTTAACATCCTAATTACTTGTATATTAATATTTATCGTTTTTCCGGTGAGAATTAGTTATTTATAAGTTGGTTCTATATATTCTTGCAACCGCTGTTGGCTGCTGGCAAATCCTTGTCGGTAACGTCTATTCGGGTTGTCAATTTCGGGTATTCCTATGTTCTGCATGACTCTTTCTGGTAAGTATTCATGTATGTTCCTCCATAATTCTGTTGGCTCTTCTGTGCATCGTCACATTCAGGGGTTCGATCCCCGCGAGATCGTGTAGTTTAATCGATGGTTTCCTGCCCAGTAAGCTGAGATCAAGGATGAAGCTTAGTGCTTGATTTTGCACTGCGGGGGCCGTGCGAGTTTGTGTCTTGCTTGCTAGATATAATGGGACGGCGGGGTATAGCAAGATTGGTCTGACTAAGGTCAAATATAACTTTTTCTTGCGGCGGAAAGAGAGTCTTCTGAACCTATAAAGTTGCCTAAGTCTGATCTTGGCTTGCGAGACCATTTGCTTTGATCTTCAGTCCCAGAACTCGGCTTTCTAGGGTGTATAGATAGTGTTCACCATTTGCCCTTATGTCGGCCGTTTTGGTACGTCCGATAGGGAGAATCTTAAATTTATCCATATTAGTGCGGATCTTATTTCCTTTCTCATAGAGGTTGAGATTATTGATTTCACCAGCTGTCCTATTTGCGACGTCTATAGGAGCTCGGTAGTCGCTAGTGATTATTTGAGATATATCATCGGGTAGCTCGACATATATAGCGTAATCTTGAGTAGGAAAAGGGAGGTCACTTGTGTAGATGGTATACAACGTTGGGTTTAGACATCTCCCTTGAGGCACCCCTGCGTTCATCGAAAGGGTTGTCCTTCGTGATCGTTGATCTTTATGGTTGCCTCTCTAGCCTTTAAATAATCACATAGGATTCTGGTGATATTAGTTTCCATCTCAAGATCACATAATTTGTTCTTTAATCCGGGCATCCAGACCTAATGGATGGAAGAAACATCGCCAGAGTAACAAAAAGATGACTTCGAATATGAGAGATTTGGAGAACGCGCAACTCAATATAACTTTGCCCCTATTCGCCGAGAAAGCGAGTCTTTTATGTAAGCACTCTCAGCTTAATTTCTAGTACAAAAGAACCATAAATAGCTTTGAATAATAAGTCTAAATTACTGTTAGTAGAACGAGAAAGTTGTAATCCTCATTTGTTTAAGTTATTCCAAACCAACAGAGTTCAAACAATGAAATGTGTGAATAAAGTTCTAAAACAAAGTGGAGGAAAATGTCAAAAAGGATTAACAAATGCAATTGTATCTACCCAAGTAGTTACAGATTTTTTTCAAGTACGAATTTTAATTGGCATCTACCTACTACTATTCAAGCTACTTATAACATTAATAAAGTATTTGAAATGAACACCATTAAAGTGAGAAGTGCTCAGCGGGGGTTCACTATGTTCTTTTTGGTCTAGAGACATTAATATTAAACCTAGAGGTAGGCGCGGATCCAGGAAGGGGAGCTGAAGGCGACTTCTCCCCACACTTTCAGACCCGCTTATGTTTATATTTCTTGTTAAAGCCTGACTTGTATTTTGCTATTCAGAAAGAGTGATGTAATACTCGTATTATATAATATATACAAAAACAGTTATTAACCCATTGTGAGCGAATCTACCTTATATAATACATGTCCTAAAATAGAGGTAAATCTCAAAAATAATTAGTATTTCAGTATTATAACTTAGCTCACGTCCCCAAAACTACAATTCATAATTGTGTGGAAAAATTTGATCAGATAGAGTTAGTTCTCACTCCCGTCTGCTTTGTGTTATTTATTACACTGGACAACAAATAAACACTTTTGTCTGGTGCCTGAAATATTTCAACGAATTCTTAAATGATTTTGCTTCTGCTGAATTCCAAAATAACTTCAGTTTTCCCCCATCGGGTCTAGTTTTCTGTCTCTGCTCATCTCCATTTTGGCTCTATTAGATGCTAAACTTCCACTTGAAAATATTTCCAAAGGTGTACATGAGTTGATATTGGTGATTTTTAGTGCAATTAAACAAGACTGTTCCTTTATTTAAACTATTTTAATTTTACAAGAGGCAATTAATATGAAATAATTAAGAAAGCATAACGCATAAAAAAACAAAGCACAAGTAAAATTAAAAATTGAAAATGAACGTTGGCAAAGATATTTGGCAGAAAATTCAGGGAATAAATTTACGCTTATTTGCGCACCGTTGATGTCGAGCAACAGGAGTATCTCATTTTAATGACCAGCAATGGGCTACTATCATCACAGCTCCCAAGGTTATTGGTAACGAGTTTCGATCTATTTGATGTGCTGATGGAATCGTTCGCCTTGTTTGTGGCTAACGTTAATCTCCGAGATTTTCAGGTAAACGATCAAGATGACTAAAAAGTAAATGCATTTTTATGCAAGGATTGAATGAAACTTTGGTGGTAACTAGATTATTGTATTTAAAAGCATCATATCAAAGCACGAGAGTCTTTGAACTTTTCTTCTTTATTCTAAAGCACGTGTTTGAGATGACCTTCATTTAGCTTTGTTCATTTCTTGAGGCGCAGCACAAATTTGTCCATGACGTCCTTAAAACCGACCGACTCATGGCTCTGATCTCCTCCCTGATAGCTTCCTTGAGTTCCATGATGGTCCTGGGTCTCCCTGCGTACACTCTTTCTTTAAGGTAGCTCCAGATAAAGAAATCTGGGAGGCTAAGGTCTGGGTTGTGAGGTGCCCACTCAAAATAAGTCTTGAGACTGATCACACGGCTACCAAAGTTCTCTTTCAGCCAATCTCGGGACAGATTTGAGGTGTGAGAGCTTGCTCCATCTTGCTGGAACTAGAACTTCCACATAAGCGACGGGGACAGGGTCTGCAGCTCCCTCTTGAAGGTTTTGAGAACCTCAACATACCGCTCCTTGGTGACTATCACTGTCGCGCCAGGTTCCTCGAAGAAGAATGCTCCGATGATGCTTCTGGCTAAGATTGCAGTCCATATAGTGCACTTGGGGTGTGTACGTCCTCGGTGGCTACCTCATTTGGACTCTGTTGAACTGACTCTCTCACGCTCTCGACTAGCTCAGCTGTACGCTTCTTGGGGCGTCCTGAATGGCTTGGATGGTTGTCACTGGCTGCATTGAGGTTCTCCACTGTCCCATAGTTCTCAAAGTGGTCCAGCTAGTCTTGAATTCTGCTAGTGAAGTGGGCTTTTTCACATTCAAGCTGATGCGCAAAAGTGTCCTGCACTTTCTTGAACGAGCCTGTCTTGTAGTAATGTTTGACACAGTATATTCTTTGCTGGAGCTCCTATTGAGATCTAGTTGTGTTCACAGGCGTCTTCTGTCATGTCTTGCAAAGTAAGGGTGATTAGTGAATGAATGAATGAAGGATATATAACAAAAGGTGTGTGCAGGATAGTTCTTGGAGGTCGCCAATATCACGAAAAGTTGATATCAAGTTGGTAACAAGGTCTTTATAGTTTTCACTTTTGTGTTTCCAAAACACATTTGGAGAATTAACACAACACTTTTTTGAAGAGGACATCTTGCTCATTTTCTATTGCTTAGTTCACCACAACATCTGAAAAATCGGATAAAAATTAAATAATTAGATTAGGATAAAGTAACGAATCCAGTGTAGTGGACGTACACACATACATAGTAAATAATTTATAACATATACACACTTGATGACACATACATATGGACATTAACTATTACATATACTTATATACATATGGACATTGACTCACACACAGACTTATTAGCATATGGAATTTGAATCAAACCTAATATATGTATTATAAAAGGATGTTCAATAACTTAAAAAGTGGAAGACTGCGCTTCGCTTCTAAGAGCTAATCTACACTCGCTTGAAGAGAATTTGAAGTCCTACTTACTTTCTCATCTGTATTTCGACGGGAAAAGTAGGTGAAGAATTTTTTGCGCTCATTAAGACCGCTGACGGCTTACGTCCTTGGCCCACTGAAGAGGTCGCGCGAGCGCGCGGGCGCGTTAACGAGGGAATCCCCGCACCGAACCCTACTTTCCGACCTGCGATTATCCCTCTCCTAAGACCAGCAGCACATCTTGAGTCCTGATAACCTCTCTGCCGTTCAAGACCTGTAGAGACCACCGGTACCTGGTGTGTCCGAACCCCGGAAGGAAGCCCCACAGGGGGCTCAAAGAAGGGGGCCCCATTCGGGGGCGGAGTGGTCAGTACCGGCAGGTGGGTCCTGCTAGATAATTGATATAGGTAGGGCAGAGAAGGTGGATCGAGGTTAGAAATAGGGACACATCTAAAATAGGGGCCTGGTTGGCTCCAGGTGAAGAGCATCCCCAGAGGGCCGTCATGGATGACTCCAGGGGACAGAAGAGGATCCCTTTTTGTGTAAAAGAGAATTATCTAAAACCCTCGAGAAAAAAGGGGTTTGCGACTATCTTCGACTCAATAGAGGTTGCACTATGCCGTTTAGTCGACCAAACCTACGGCTATCTCGTAATCTGTGACACTGACCATGACGTAGACAGGGTTCTCAGTGTGAATGCACGAACGAAGCTCCAGGAGCCGAACTTGACCCCGAAGATCCCTCTTCATGTCTCTGCTTAGAGATCCATAATTTGTCGTCGCCTGGATCCATGGGTCGGTTCCCACAGCATCGAGGAGATAAAAAAATGAGAGAGGCAAAGCAAACCTGGGCAAAGGTCGAAGAGGTATACAAGTTCAAAAATTGTGAAGGCGGTGAATATTCCCATCTATTTAAAGACACCTTCCAAACCTCTGAGATGGCCGCTAAGGCATCCGAAGCTGGCCTCGTCCTATTTTATACCAAAATATCCGCTTCATGCATCGAGAGGGAAACCTTCGTGTCAGTCCAGGTATGTTTCTCGTGCTATGCCCTGGAGCAGCACGCCACTAGAGATTGCACATTCCAAGGAAAGGTCTGTAGTGAATGCGCCGGAGATAGCCACACTTGGCGAGAGTGTACGAACGGGGTTACCAAGAAATGCCTTAATTGTAGTGGCCCTCACAGTACCCTGTCGATGTCGTGTCCCATGAAAAAGACACTAGTCAACGACAAGAAAAAGAACACCCAAGAGGAGAAACACCGCAAAGCAACCACCACATATGCACAGGCAACCAAGAGCCAGGAGAAGGAGAAGACTCTTCTACAATTATACCATTCAATGAATCTGGACCTTGTGATGTGTGTTATACACGCTCACTTTGTTAACATCGCAGAGCTGGGAAGCTACCAAACCGAGTTGAATCGTATGTTGACGCAGAATGGGATGAAACCAATGTGGTTTCCTGATAATCCCCCCTCAACCGAATTGTACCAAACCAAGACAGGAAGCAGGCCTACTTCTACTGCTAGAAAACGCTCAAGATCTGGAGATCTAAGGCTGAGCAAACCTAGCACATCTGACACCCCTATAATAATTTGTGACCGACCAACCTTAACGAGAGGATAATGATTCCCAAAAGGCGAGCCAAAAAACCAAGAGCCCCAAGAAGACCAAACAATCCTCGCTAACTTTCAAGTCTACCGACCTAAACCTACGAGTATATCCCCCCCCCCATCGGCCCCACTCCCAAGAACGGCAAAAGTTAAAGACATCATTGAAGGAATGATCAAGGGAAAATACAAGTGGGATTACAATTTTGACATCGGTGAGGAAGAAATGCTTTCGGCACTCAGGCAAGGCAAGATCGAGATCTGTGGCGAATCATATCTCAACCTATCCCACGATCATTTCAAAAAGAAGAGATCCGCCAGAGTGAGGTCGCCCGCACGCACTGAGCCAGCAAAAGTATCAAACCTTCGGGATGAATAATATGAACTACGCGACGAGATACATCAATAAACTGAAGATCTTTTCTCTAAACGTAAATGGCTAGAAAGTTAAAAAATTTATTTACTACAATATAATCCGTAAGGTAGACCCAGATATCGTCCTCATTTCTGAACACGGACTTAATGCAGAAACCGACCCTATAAAACTACACAACTACATCACTATCACGAATAGCCACTCGAATGAGATATGACGGCGTCACTCTTGCAGTGCGCAATGGCATCAAGTTCAAGGAGATAAGTAACTTGGAGGAATCGTACCTCGCGATAAAAATTAATACGCTTATCGACGATCTAGTTATAGCAGTATGGTACCAGCCACCAAGAAAATCATATTTGCCCATACCTAATTTCCTCCGCCTGTTCAGAAGGAACTGCTTAGTAATTCTTATCGGTGACCTAAACGCTCGTTGCAGGGAAACAGGCTACACCACGGCGTTTAACGGGGCAGGTACCTCCCTGAGGCTTCTCATGGAACGCGGCGGGATAAATATAGCAGGCCCAGATTTCGCTACATTCCTAACGAGGAGATCCTCTATTACCCCCGACACCATACTAACAAATAAAAATTTCGCTCTGAACCAAAATACCATCCCTGGCCCTTATTCTCCATCTGATCACCTTAGTATAATTACTACAATCTCAGTCTTACCTATCCAGGTCAAAATCTCCTCCCGCAAATGCTTGCCCAAGGCAGACTGGATCGAATACAAGAGTGTCCTCCAAGAATATCGGGTAGAACCGTTGGACGTGTACACCCTCGAAGACCTTATCACCAAGATTAAGGAAGCAGATAGAATAGCTATCCTGAGGGTTGAATACAAAACTCTCCCTGCTCCACGATGGAATGAGGAGATTACGTCAAGGAAAGATAGACTTGAGGAACTTATTACTGAAATAAACGAGAACGGGAATACGGCGGAAAGATACCGTGAACTTAGAAACCTGCGCATGGAAATTAAATATCTTATCAGCGAGGAATCTAAGACAATCTGGGACGGCATAATTGATAAAATAGACCTGGAAACCGACTCCCGAAAATTTTGGTCTCAGATTAGAAGATTAAGAGGCCCTCAGCAAGGTAGGACCAATATTACCATCACAGCTGAGGGAAGAACTATCACCGAGGACCAAGAGATAGAAAGCCACTTCATAGAGCACTAGAAGAGAAAATTCGACATCATGGAGGAGGAAAGCGATGATTTTGACTGGGAATATGAGGAGAGAGTCTTATACCTGGAAGAGCGAGGGCCAATTATAACACCATACCACTTCGTCGATATCACTCGACGAGTAGAGGCCGAAGGAAAACCCTTCACTCATGAAGAGTTTGAGACAGCCTTAAACAACTTCAAGCAGAGGGCCCCTGGCATATCAGGCATCACCAAGGCGCACTTAGTGAATGCCCCACTGAACATAAATGAAGCCATAGTAAGTCTCTTTAATGCCTGTTTAAACGTTTGCTACTTCTCAGATCTACTTAAAATGGCCAGAATGACCTTTGTTTTAAAACTAGGGACGCCAAAAAGGAAGTAAAAATCTAGACCCATATCCCTTATTGAATTTATTGGGAAACTATTAGAACAACTTCTGAACGATAGGCTGAAAAACCTCCTAGAAACAAGGGACGGATACAACATGGTTTCCGTAGACACCTCGGTACGGAAACTGCCCTTGCCCTAATGACAGCATTTATTGCAAATGCAAAGGCTGAAGATAAAAGAGTAGACATCGTACTCAGGGACGTGGCTTCTGCATTCGACAAGGTCTGGATACCCGGATTAAAGAACAAATTATGTAATCTTGAGATGGAAACTAATATCACCAGAATCCTATGTGATTATTTAGAGGATAGAGAGGCAACCATAAAGATCAACGATCACGAAGGACAACCCTTTCGATGAACGCAGGGGTGCCTCAAGGGGGATGTCTAAACCTTACGTTGTATACCATCTACACGAGTGACCTCTCTTTTCCTACTCAAGATTACGCTATATATGTCCAGCTAGCTGACGACATATCTCAAATAATCACAAGTGACTACCGAGCTCCTATAGACGTCGCAAACAGGACAGCTGGTGAAATCAATAATCTCAACCTCTATGAGAAAAGAAATAAGATCCGCACTAATATGGATAAATTTAAGATTCTCTCTATCGGACGTACCAAAACGGCCGACATAAGGGCAAATGGTGAACACTATCTATACACCCTAGAAGGCCGAGTTCTGGGACTGAAGATTACAGCAAATGGTTATAATGACCATATCGAGGAGAAGGTCTCGCAAGCCAAAATCAGACTAAGGCAACTTTATAGGTTCATCAGAATTTCCTTCTGCAATAAGAAGAAGATATATTTGGCCCTAGTCAGACCGATCTTGCTATACCCCGCCGTCCCATTATATCTGGCAATCAAGATGCAAACTCGAATGGCACAAGTAGTGCAAAATCAAGCACTACGCTTCATCCTGGACCTCAGTTTACTGGACTGCATACCATCGATTAGACTACACGATCTCGTGGAGATCAAGCCCCTGAATGTAACGCTACATAACAGAGCGACAGCAATATGGAGCAATATTCAAGAATATTTACCGGAAAGAATCATGCAGAACATAAGAATACCCAAATTTGACCACCCGAACAGACGCTACCGCCAAGGATTTGCCAGCAGCCAACAGCGGTTGCAAGAATATATAGAACCAATTTATAAATAACTACTCCTCATCAGAAAAACGATAAATATTAATATCCAAGTAAATAGGATGTTAAACTAAACCTTACCCCCCCCCCCCCAAAAAAAAAAAAGAGAAAAAAAGATCCTTCGTGGACAAAGATAATCAAAACAAAAAATAAAAAAGATCTGTAGTGGACAAAAATATCCAAAACAAAATAAAAAGATCCGTAGTTGACAACACAATATTTCAAAACAACAATAAATAATCAAGAAACCAAGATAGCTCATCTACAAGGAAAAAGCAAAAACTGGAAAACAAAGGTTTGAATGCTTCAAACAACATACACGGAAGCATCACAGAAGTGCATGGAAAGCCATAGCCAGACGTACTGGCACAACATTCTCCTACTAAAACAACACTTTTCTATCTTTTACCTCTCTTACTATCACACCCATTTATCTCTCTTTTATGATCCTAAATCCTAAATAAAAGTAGACCTGAGAGATCAAAATGAAGGTAATTTTTCGATTCACGAGACCGATTTCTTACAGGAATAATGTCCATTTTCTAAACACCAATAGCCTTGTAGACCAGAGTTAGCAATATTGTGCAAGATAACCATTATTAATCATCAATGCTCTTTTCTCAGACTAGTCAGAGGGAGCAATTCAGGTTAGCCTAACCCCAAATGTTTTTCATGGATCCGCCAATGCCTAGAGGACCCCAAACTTGTTCTTAATTATGGTAAATTGTCGGCCGGGGGGGAATTCTCAATGACCCACTAACAACCGCTCGAACACTTCCTTAAGACTTTAGAACTTCAGCACCTACTCGTACAAAAGATTAATTACATCTGCAAGCAAAAGAGACAGGTTAAAGGGGAAGGGTTCATATAAATTGAATGTAACTAAGCATCAATTTGGATCACATTTTGTAAGAAGTGTGACACGTGATGAAAAATAGATCGGATCAAGCGAAGATAAAACAACTCAATCATGAGTAGTAAATATAAGTCACCTCAGTGATAAGTAGTAAAGATGAGCCATCTTAGTGATGACTAAAAGATAAGCCATCTCAGTGATGACTAGTAATGATAAGCCATCTCAGTGATGACTAGTAATGCAAAGTCATCTCAGTGATGACTATCAAAGATAATTTATACGAAGCTGAACCAACAGAGATGAGCCAACAAAGAGGAACTGACAGAGTAAAGATTTACGCGCGAATTAGGAAAAAGAAAGCCTATTGACCACAAATAGGGGAGGGGGTAATGTTACGCTTTACTTTCCTAATTTGCACGTTAATCTTTACTCGGTCAGTTTATAGATAGCTTATCTTTGTCAGGTCATTTTAAAGATGGTATATTTTTATTAACCTAATTTTCCAAAGTACAAGCAAATGTAATATGATAAGGTCACTGTCATATTACTAAACTATTAGTAAAGATAAACCATCTTTAAGTTGATCTTGTAAAGAAGAAACATCTTTTTAAGATGGTTCATCTTTACCTAATACAATAGGTCCTGTACGATAACATGAAGGGGTCTTTGAAGAGCTTGACAAGAATGAAAAACAAAGTCATTTGGTGCCAAAACAAGTTATGGTTGCAGTTTGGTGGAAAAGTGAAGAAATCATCGGTTTCTCACTTTTGCAACCTTGGTAAACAATAGCAACCCAATCGTATGGTTGACAAGTTGCTGAAATGCATTCAAGATTGGCTATCAAACAACCCGCATTGATCAAAGGACATGGACCATTAATACTGCCTCACAATTTCAGGATCTACACAACTGCGCTGGCTGTCTTCGCTTACAGAATTGGAATAAGGAGTTTTCCACCAAAACCCATATTTACTGTCCTTTTTCCTCCTGATTAAATTCTATGATTACAATACAATGTTAATAAACAAGACTAATTCGTGTTTTTTTCTGGTTTTGGCAAAGAGACCTGCATAATTTTAGAGAAATGGGAGAGGAATTCCAATTGGTCATATTTTCCTTATGGCATCTTTCCTTATGACATTTCATGTCATACAACTTGATAGTAAATATTAGTGCTACGCCCACAACACTTACCCTTAAGTCTTTTTCGAGGCACATACCTTACCAGTCTTTTCGCATCATGTGATCGTATCCATCATCAGGAGCCGGTAAGTTCGGATGACCCATGCACACCTTGACAAACTAAGGCTGCCCGCTAAAATAATCCTTTCCAGACAAGCTATATTAGTTCACCCTTCGTTACCCAGTTTGCGCTTCTCTGTAGAAGATTCAAAAGACCGCCACACATCGTACTTCCGGGTGGAGACCCACCCCCACTTCCCTGCCTGAGCGGGAACATCATTTAAGGCCAGTAATAGTCCCCCAGCATCACGAACGCTCCCGCTTCGTGACCATTCAGTGTGCGAGGAGTTCTTACTCTGCTTCTGCCACTTCACCCAAGGGAAAATTTCCCCCCTCCGATCAGGCCACATCGTCTTGCCGATGCAATGGCAGAACTCACGTGCACCACATCCGCACGCAATTCTACGGCGAATTCGCTTTAAACACATTCAAACTTCACCACGCGAGACGAGGCAACTCTTTCAAAAGGTCGGTACTTAAAACAATGGCGAGCTCACCGTTCTAATTTATCCATTTTATCTAATTCGATTGCACTATCTTCCACACCTAGTTATAAAACCGCATATAATCTACCTCTTCTACTTCAATAATTATTTCATTTTGATCCAAATTACTGAATACCTATTCCACATCCACCACAGTGAATCTATCCTTGAACCCTGCCACAAATCTCAAGAATCTAGGTGATTACATTCGATTCTAAGTCTCTTATATTCATTCAATACGCCCACAACTTAAATTCCATAAGGTGAGAACAAATAATTGTTGCATTTAAAATATTAATCTTCTTACACCCTATTTGAAGGTTTATTGATTTCATCAACTATTCTTTTTACAACTATGATTACATTTTCATCGACCATTGATAGGGAATGTCAGCGTAGAACATTAATATCTGACAACCTTTAATAATCCGCGAAGTACCTTATTAAACAACAATCGTTGATAGACAATCGTTTACAGACTACATTTTCCTCATTATTCACTACGAGCCCTTTTTAACTATCACGTTAAGTGTAGAAATGAACCAACGAGTGACAGATAAATAGGCTTACGGCCACTTGAAATATAATAGTATTTCGACGCTTATGAACCGAAGTTCTTTTCCTAACGCAATATTGAGATTCCTTTCGATTAGGTCTTATAAAGGAAACCCCGTCGCGGTATATTTTATCAATCAAATCATTGAGTGCCTTCTCAAGATGGAGTTGGAGGCGGTATTTAACTGTTAATGTAGTAAATTAATAAAACAAAAAGTCGCGTTCCAGGCGAGAGAGGGGAGGGGGGGCTCGTGGGAGCCAGCTTAAACCCCCCATGCGCGTAAAACGTCCTCGACGTCCCGGAAACTCTGAGAAGATGAGAAATTCCCCCTTCGTTCCCAGATCCTGGCAGGTCAGGACCGAACAGAAACGGGGTCAGTCTCAGCGCCTGACCCTGAAGCAGACAGACAAAGAGGCGAACAGATCTTCCAATCCAGGAGTCAAAAAAATACGTTCAAACCTTTTCCCCGAGTACGATGTATGCGCACATACGTATGAGTGTGTACGTAAGCGCGTGTCCACAGATGTATGTCGGAATGACTTTTCGAAACAAAAAGTTGCTTTAATTCCCCTCCATTGTTTTCTTGTTTATGAGGCGAATTTTGGAAACCCCTACATGTACACGAAGATGAGAGAATCCCGTGGAGAATGAGGGGAATAAATAAAGAAGGAAAGGTCAAGTGCAAGGAATCTCGCACCCCATTTTCCTTCTAAAGGAATCCTTTATAACAGTTTCAATGGCCGAGGTTTTTCTTTTATCCGTAATGGAATTGCGGCAGCATAAAATATATCTAACCTCTTGAATGAGACATTATTTTGATTCCTTAGGATGAGTCGATTGCATTCGTAAATGAGGGGCTTCAAGGTCACTCGAAAAATTTAGCCCCAGTTAAGCTTACATCCTGTATTCGCACTCATCATCCAGTTGAGAAATTCCTTTATGCGTCATAGTTTTCGTGACAGAAGGAAGCGTTCGCTTTTATGGGTGTTGCAGATTTGCACTCTGACATCGCGTTCGGTAGTTCCGGTAGAAACAAAAAAAATAAATAATAATAAATACAATAGATGGTGCCTCAGGGGAAAAGAAGCATTGGAAATTACCCCTCCTTTTATTTTACTATTTCGAAAATGAAGATCAATAGATGAAGCTTTTGAAATACTTCAGACTCAGCGAAAGAAACTTTTATTTTATGCCAAAGAGATCATGTGGACGTTGGTCGTGACTACAAGACCTAAGTTCGTACTAAGAAATCATTAGGTATGAAATGAGAGCTCCAGAATTATATTGGTGAAGTTAGGATTTTATAAGGCGAACCTTTTCAGGGTTGTTGTGTATGACCTCTGCAATGATAGAAGTGAGGCTGTGAAAGAAAAGGTCTAGAATGACTTTGAGCGAGTGATGGATGGAAGTGGGAATGAGCATTGATTGACAGTTGTAGAAGATAAGGAATATCTGGGGCTTTTGATACTCGTGGCGAGAATAAGGATAATGAGAGGGACTGGGAAGGATTCTGCGCTGAAACTTGTTTGGATCAAACACGTTTTATCAATACAAACATGGACATAGACAGACATGGGTTATGCATTTAAGAGAGGGTGAATTTAATAGTATGATCGGGAAATATGTTTGATGTGAAAGTTCTAAGAGGTATGAATAATGTCCTATCTGATGACATGAACGCGGGGTGCGAGGGTAAATTGGTTGGCGTGCGGATGAGAAAACAAACGAAAGGCAGCAAGGAAGAGATAATAAAAGTGAAAGGCTGAGATGCAAGATGGGCGAGTGGTTGAGAGCAGGAGAAAGGAAGAAAAGAACGTCCATCACAACTTTCTCTAATTTCAATATGAACACCGGTTCAAAATGGGATCTTTTAACGCGATTTTGTCCCTCCCACAGAGGATAGAGGAAAAGAAGGAATGCCTTTCTAATATCATCCCGAGTACCTCTTTTCGCTTCTCAATCCTGGAAGAGGTCTTTGCTAATGAGAACAAAAGCGTTCAAAATCCCCTTTTATTTTTACTTGTTTGGGGTTTCAGCATCATCAGACTCACATGTCATTTGGGGAACTTTTAATTATGAGGATATAGCAACTGTGGAGGTTTTGGATCAACCAAAGATGATCCCTCTTTTTTTTCTGACTCCAGGGATTATCTTTACTCGGTCATTTGAGGGGAAAATCTTCTTCGTAATGTTTAAGGTCATAAGTGAAAATGCCTGTAGTAGAGGTTGTGACATTATTAAACTTTTCAAAGTGATTGCGATTGATACGTTTAGCTTTTGGGAGGGATTTGTACACACTAATTTAAAGAGAACCCCATCAAACTTGGTGTGGCAGGTACAACTGGGCAAATTGCTGAGGGTTGTCTTAGTCATAAACCAAAACATCGGAACGTGCAACTTATAATCCTTTAGTGGTATTCGGAATTGTTGATTCTTCTACGTCTCCATCGTTGAGTTCTTTGGAGATTGTTGACTTAAGCAGAGCAGCGATACTACTGGCATTAACCGAGAAAGTAGTCAGCCCAGGAACAACCATGTACACTGTAACCAATTGAAAGCTTATTGAAATATCGAAAATGACCTTGGCTATACTTATACCGTCAATCATTCTACTGCTAATCATAAATTAATATTAAAAAAGCTAAATAAATTAAATTAACGAAATAATTAATATTAAACGATTTATTGAAATTCTTTAAATAAATAAGATTCTTTAAGTTTTATCCTTATGCCAAATTGCTTCACGTACAAAAGAATGAAGAGTATTTGTACCGACAATGAATGAAGATCCGGATTGGAGTGGGAAGTTCTAATAATGGGAAGGAAAGTGAAAATGAAAAGGTTTAAGGCCTAACTTTACATCAGTAACACAACCAAATTTTAGTATATTGTACTCTACCTTCCAAAATAGCTAGCCTTTGAACGGTGCCGGAGAAGTGTAAGAATGCTGGAACAATTTCGCTGTATAAAAAAATGGAAAAACGTGACTTGAAGACTTACAAGGGAATATTTTTGTAAGTGTTGTTGTAGGCAATGTGTATTGACCCCCCCCCCCCTCCTCCTGATTTAGAGTGTAAGAAGGCATAATTGAGGAAGAAACATGTTTACATTGAAGTAGCTCGCTTGGAATGGGCAGAATACAATGTGGAGGGTATAGTAGTAGTGGTGGTGGTTCGCTAGCCTGCCTTTATCCAGGATGATCCAGACTTTGTTTTTAGGAGCCCATCTGGCGACTGCCTACTTGGGCATAAGTCACCGTGTTCACCGCAGCGTACTACTAGACTATATTAATAAACAAATAACAACATGTAAATAGCAAATAACGATAAAAAGGAGAAAGGCTAACAAAATAACGAAAAAAACAAAGCAAAAAAAGCAAGAAGGAAGAGCGCTCCGGCGCAGGAAAATGCAGCCTACAACAAACATTCAAATAAAGTGGCGGAGGCCAACCTTCTCTAAAAGGTCGTATACTCTACAAGTCCGTGTGCACAAACTAGTCCCGAGTACAAAGGACAAGCGGTAGCGACCCCGCTTGTCCTGGTACCGGGACAGGTAAGGTGCGCGAAGACCACCCAGATTGGGACATTCAACAAGAATGTGACGAACAATCTGGGAGACAATGCAGTCATCGCAATAAGGCGCGGGTGGGCGCTCCATCAAATGGCGGTGCGTCCCTCGAGTGTGTATAATTCTGAGACGAGAGCAAGCAACCTGAAGCCGTCGCGGCATTGGGGGAGAGGTCCATGGGAACAGTCGCGGAACAAAGGCGGGTAACTTCAAGTTTCTCTCGACCGTCTTCCATCATCTTTGACAAGTAAGGCAGTAGCCCTATCAACGCCCCAGGTGTTGAACCTCACAGAGTGAAGAATATCAATGACACGGGTAGAAGAGACCCTAAGGCTGCGAATATAAGCCTACCAAGTGAGATGTCGGTCAAATACAATACTAAGGAAACGGTGCGAGTCCACCACTCCCAGGCGCACCACATTTAGAAACAAGTCTGGGTCAGGATGGAACCGTGGGTGGCAGCAGAAGTGCACCACCTTAGTTCTGGCCCGGGAGAAACGAAGCCTGAATGCTTCGTCATATAGAGAGACGCGGTTGAATGCTTGTTGTAGTCCACTTAGAAGAGTTGGCATCTGGGTCGTGCCAAAAGAGATTGAAAGGTCGTCCACCTAGAGCGTAGCAAGAACATCTCCCGGCAGCACCGAGGTGATGCCTTTAATGCTCAGGGCAAAGATTGTGACAGTGAGGACACTACCCTGCGGGACACCCTCTTCCTGCTCTATTGAGCCGAAGAGGAGTCGCCTACCCGTACGCGGAATCAACGATCTAGGAAAAATTCAGATATAAAGATTGGGAATTGTCCTATCTCCTATCGCCCCCATCGTGTGGAGAGTCTCCATGATACTGTATCGTCATGCGGTATCATAGGCCTTCTTCAAATCGAAAAATACCGTGGCGTAGTGCTGTCTATGAATGAAGGCCTCGCAGACTGCATTTTCTAGTCGGAGCAGAGCATCCGACGTGGAGCGGAATATGCGGAAGCCACACTGTGAGGAAGACAGATGCCCTCCCCTATCCAGAAAGAAGGCCAATCTATCATTTACCAATTTCTCCATTAACTTGCACACGCAGGAAGTTAGAGAGATTGGGCAGAAACCGGTCGGGATAGAGTGATCTCTCACCGGTTTCCGAAAAGCGAACGCAGAAGCGATTCGCCAGGAATCTGGCAGGATACCCTCTACCCAGATCTTGTTGAACAAATCTAACAGAGAGGCCATGACTCGCTCACCAGGGTGTCGAAGCATGGCGTACAGGACATCGACAGACAAGAGGCGCTGTCCAAGCACGAAGCGAGAGCGGAACGAACTCGCTTAGTGTAAGCCTGTCGTTGAAGAGTTGTCCGCCTCTGGAGGTAAAGTACTGTCGGCGGCCTTTCGTGACATTACGACGCGCACGGAATGCTGGCGAAGCAGCATCCTGGCTAGAGAATGCAGAGTAAGCGTTCGCGGAGGATTCCGCCACGGACGCGGGTTCTGAGATTTGCGGTCCCATTCTCCTTGAGAACGGGAGAGGAGTTTCTTCGAGAACTTGCCCGAATCCTTTTGACGCACTTCAACACCTCTGCTAGAGGGATCTTTCAGTTAAGTCAAAACACATATGCCCTCCAAGAGGAGCGGTGGGCGTGCTTCGAAACATAATGGAACATAGGCCTAGCTCGATGAACTTCACTGGCAGTGAAATCGTTCGGGTGGCGCATATAGCGAATGTAGGCATAACGCTTCTGTTTGGGGGCTACCCCACACTCGACTGACCACCATGAGGGCGGTCGGCGTCCAAAACGGCCAGACGTTCTAGGAATAGTAGTTAGGCCCACGGCAATGAGGTTGCTGGAGAAGAACTCAACGGCCTCATCAACCGTCCTAAACTCCTTAACTGAGACAGAGAAATCAGTCATTTCCTGAAATGCGACCTCTGCGCCCACTCCAAGCACCAACGGTGCGGGCTCTTGGGTGACAACGGAACAGAAAATGATATTTGAATGGGAAAGTGATCACTACCATGGAGGTCATTGACCACCCCCACCCCAAATCAGGCTGTGCATACAGAGAGCACAAAGATAGATTGAAGCAGGAAAATGGAGCGGTTCTCGGGCAGTGATGCGTAAACTCATCCACATTTAGGATATCTATCTTCAGGTCGGCAAGGACTTGACCCCGGAGATTAATCGTGGGTCTCCTCAGAGGGAAAGTGTTCCGTTTAGATCTCCGAGCAAGAGAAAGAGCTCCGGCAACCGTGCCACGACACGGGTGGAGTCCCCTGCGTCAAAGTCGACTGATGGTCAAATGTAGACAGAAATAACAGTATACCTCCTATCAAGGTGAAGCTGCACAGCTACTGCCTGAAAGGAGGTATCTAAAGCAAATAGAAGAACAGAGGCAACAGGGACGGTGTAAATCGTACATCCTCCCGCCCGGACCCCATCCCGTGGTGGTGGGTTCGAAAAACCCTTATATCCCGGCAGGGTGAGTAGGGGGCATGTGCCCAGCATGGTCTCCTGCAAAAAGATAGCTAACGGGGAAACGTGACGAGACGAGCCTCCGCAGCTCCTCCCAGTTGGCCCAGAGTCCGCGGCAATTCCATTGAAGGAATATGCCCTCCAGGCCTAGCTCGGAGGAGATGCGGGGGGCCCTCTTCGAAGAGAAGACCCTCACGGGAATGGCCGTACACTTACCGGAGGCTGAACTCCTGGCGCTGTTTGCCGGACAAAGTGCGGCCAACAGCCAACTTATCGGGGAAGGTTGGGCTCGCCATGAGAGTCTTTTCCTTCTTCTGGCTCGAAACCTTAGTTGAGCGGGTTGGCTTCGAAGGCGGGGTCCCTCTTTTGGAAGACCTAAAGGCTCCGAGCTCCTAGTCCAATACTGGGTGTGGGCGAATGCGCCGAAGCTCCGTTAGGGCTGTCTTCCATTCGGGGGTCAGCCTTAAGAACTCCAGAGATGGTATCACGAACAACTTCAGGGGTGTTGCCTCCTCTGAGTCTACCGACTCGGTGGAGCTGCGCGGCCATTTTGCCTTACACGAAACAGTCAAGCTAGGGAAAGGAAGGGGAACCCTGACTATACCAGGGGCTAGCTGTGAACTTTCTGTGCCGCCAGCTTTATCAGGGGAGCGCCCGGGGTCGGTAGAACCCGCAGGAGGGTTCTGAATGGGCACGGAATCGACCCGGCTCGTAGGCCTCGAAGAGCCGGGGAAGAGGGTGTCTTTCTTACTATTGAGGTGTAGGATATACCAAGAAGCGCCGGGCGCGCCAAGACCAAGTCCTTAGCCTCGCGAAATGAGAAACGATTCTGTGCCTGAAAGGCCAAGAATTCCTTCTCAAAGAGATACGCAACACATTGCTTCGAAGAAGAGGGGGGGGGGGGCTCACCGCAATTGACACACTTAGCAACACATGATTTGGACTTATCATGTGCGGCCTTGGATCAACTTACAACATACTTGGGGTAACCTCGAAATTGCACGGCTACACAAGCGATTAACATGACCGAAGCTGTGAGAGTAGTATCACCTCCGCGGCGGTGGCACGAATGCCTTCACGCGGTAGCGATACCAACCGGCACGCACCGACTCAGGGAGCATCTCACAGTCGAAAGTGTCCAAGCCTCTCCCGGTTTTCTCATCACACGCTCGACCTTGACATCCTCATGGTCGGCCAGTTCTAAGGTAACTTCATCTATGGAGTTGTCCACGAGTTCGCTCACATAAACTACTCCTTTCACGAAGTTCATGGTAGAATGCGGCGTCACACTCACAGGTATGCCATCCAGTGTCCGAAGGGCACTAATCATGGCCGCCTCGGAGGGATTTGACGCATTCGCAAAAAGGCTCCTGTCCGAGAAAAGAGTCACTTTCGGCTCTCTACCAATCAAACTAGCTAAAGCTCTCCTCTGATGGATCATGTTGCCCTTAGCCAACATGCTGCCATCATTTAAATGAATAACCAGGAAGCGTTTGAAGCCAGCGCGCTCAAAAACTCCAGGTTGCCTCTGAATGAGGGGCCCTGATTAAATCGAGCCTCCGCTCTGCGCACTTTTAGTTTTTGTCTGGGACTCCACATGCGGGAGAGCACAGGAGACAGAGGTGCAGAACGGCAGCGGCCCCGTCCGTCCTCGCGGCTCCCGCGGAGAGAGAAGAGCCCCTAGTCTTCTTTTTCATTTTTCTATGTTTATTCTTCTTACGAGATGAGGGGGGGGGATGAACCCGCTTATCTCCTCCGCCGGTATGAGCCCCAAGCTAGATGGACCAGCCTCGGCAAGATACTTCTATGAAATGGAGAAGGCCTTGGCTGTCACAGGAACACCAGCCGGGAGAGAAGATCCCTTCTCTCCTTGTGAGGGCTCGGGGACCTGAGCCGTCTGAGGAGGAGTTTGCATAGGTGCAGAGTCGGGTTTTGTGCTTGACACCGTGCCTAGGTTCAATCCCATGGGAGATCCTACCGTCTCGGGCTAGGTAACCTCAGGGACCATGTCCATC
Organism: Ceratothoa steindachneri; assembly: GCA_963969495.1. Taxonomy (NCBI): domain Eukaryota; kingdom Metazoa; phylum Arthropoda; class Malacostraca; order Isopoda; family Cymothoidae; genus Ceratothoa; species Ceratothoa steindachneri. Next base: position 221,916,235 of record OZ018320.1, read on the forward strand.
TCAGGGATAGGGTGCCTCCAAGTGGCCATTCCTCCCCAAAACTTAACGGAGTTCATTCGAGAAACCTTTTGTCTCGCTTTGTTCCAACGAACCGGAACATACCCTCCATGCCCCCCCCTAAGGGGATTGTTCCTATCGAGCTGCTCCCACCGGGAGCGATCAATTTTGGACCACCTGCGTGCTTTCTTGGCAGTCACCTGCGAAAGATAGTAAGGGCTGCCGCTGAAAAGAGAGAGTTGCCTAGAGAAGGGAGTGAGGGAGAGTCACCTGCACCCACAAGCTTAGGAGAGGAAAAAGCCTCCTCTCCGGTCAGAGAGGTTTAGGTGGTCACCTGAGAAGGCACAGGGAGGGAGACCTCTTTTTCCGAGGTAGGGCTGCCCGAGGGCGGCTCCGATGGAAGTAGAGGGAGAATACTTTTTAAATTCTCACCATTGGGCATGATGACCCCTTTTTTAGCACGGGATGCATACCATAAACACCCCACGCAGTAGCCCGCGCAGCTAGGCATGAATACGGAGCCGGCAAGACCAGCTGTCGCCATTTAATGCCACCCATCCCGCCTAGTAGCCTGGCAGCTCATCAGCATGGTGGCTCCACCTTAGGCTCGGCGTAAAATTGATAGACTGTGAAAGGAGAGTGAGAGGGAATGTGAGGAAGGTGCGGGTGGGGGTGAAGCAGGTTGTTAAGAACCCACCACCTCAAACCGAATCTCAGGGGTGAGGGGAGTTGTCTCCTTCTCCCCCAGCCCCGATCTGAGATGGTTGGGTGAAAAAAGCTGGTTGACGTCTACCCTGTGAAATTAGAGGCCGACCAGAGAAAGTTGTGGAAGAAGTTGTATGGAAATTGGGGAAGCAGGGTACGAAGATAGGGTGTCAGAAGGAAAGAGAAGAAGCTAAGCTTGGGCCGGACGCGGAGCTTAGGCCCGTCAGCACGGCGGCCAGGAAAGCAAATCGCCGTGCCCCTTACGAGGCGGATCCCAACCAGATAATGAAATAAAAATAAAGGTCAGTATGATAATCGCTGGTGTGCCCGAGGGCCCGAGGGCCCCAGGGGCTATTCCTCTTTTGGGGAGAGGTGCCAGGATGTATTATGTTTTGAAACCAAACAGCGTTCAATTGGAACTTTCGTCACCCCGAGGCAGAGAAACATGTTCCGCGTCAGAGGTATGTGGACATAGATACCCATCTAAAGGATTCCTTGGAACAGAGTGTGTGCGTGTGTGTGTCTGTATATGTATGTTGTGCTGCGAAGATGGGAGAGGAGAGAAAGCAGTGTTGTGTGTGTGATGAGAAGTGCAAGATCTACCCAAACCAAGACAAGAGTGAGAACAGCGCGTCCACCGATTGATAGCCAGATCTCTCCGTGCGCTGATGTTTGTGTCCGCTCTTGCCCGGATTGAACCCGGTCTCGCGACGATAGCGGACCAACGCCGTAGCCACGGATCTAGAGGAAGCTTAGTCCAGTGTCGATGAGGAAGTGCTAAAATGTATTATTTTAAGTATTTATGATAAACTACTTTTGATGGTGGGAACAATTCTTAGGTTGGAAGTGGTGTGTTCAGTTTTCAGGTGAAAAATAGCCAAAATGAGGAGTTTAATTTACATGGGTGTGTGGGGGCAAGGGTGTCTGATGTGAAATTGGCTGTTTAACATTTATGGATGGAGATCTGATAGGAGTAAGGTTGAGCGTGACGGCAAAATGGAAATATCTTGAAGGAATAAAACCAAGGTAGTCTCAATCTAGGAAAAACTGCCGGAGGGAAGGGGGGCTCCCTCAGGTATCGGGTGTTACAGTCTACACAGGGAGCTCCCTTGCAGGGTGTAGTGACGAATGGTAAAGGATGCCTGCTACGTTAGGGGCTGTTTATGACCTTGTGTGAGTGGTAAAGAGTGAGAAGGGGATAAAATATATACATGGGCAAAGTTAATCCGTTATTTCGTTAGAAATGTAACGAGTTAATGTTAAAGCGTCAAGGTTAATTATTTTGTTATTATAAAACAATACAGAAACGTTTTTCTCTCTAAAACCATCTCAAAATTGCCAAAAACTATAAAATATATCAAATTACCAAAATTCTATATGCCAAAATAAAAAAGAGAAGTTTTAATGAATTACCGGATTATCAATTAGTTTTGCCCATATTAATGGGAAACAGTGTAAGATAATGGGGTTTAGGGGGGCTGAGAATGGAGTAAGACTCCATGTATGTGAGACTTTACTAAGTGTATTAATTTAAATGTCCAGACTGTATCGTTACTGGCCATGGGTGAGGATGGGGCAGATTGTCGCAACACGGTGTGGTATGGTTGAAAAGTCTCAAAGAATTAGTGGATGTTTGAGAGAGAAATTTTCCTACGAGTTTGATGCGGCCAGAATTAGTGTAGGGTGACTGCGGCTTAAGGTAGGGGGTGCAAACATACAGTTCAGAGCAGAATGTTAGGTGTGGCAAGAGTAGATAGAATGAGGAACGATCTAGTATGAGACCTAAGTAGATGATATTTTCTGTATGGATGTGATTTGTGAGGAAGAGTGCTTGGCACCGTATGGTCAGAGATGATACCAAAGTGCGTGCCAACCACGTTTTGTAAGAAAACAGCTTGTTATTAATACAAACCAACTGTCGTATCGAATATGTGTTAATATAATGTTTGTATATATGGTTATGTATAGGTTCTAAATGTCTGGTGACAGAATTCAAACTTTGATATGGTTTGTCTAGTAGCAGGAAATTAACTCTAAGAGATGAAAACTTCCTGGCTGTAATTTACAATTAAATTTGAATCTCTTCATTAAAAAAATGCTCTAAATAAAAACAAAACATTATGCTATTGAATTCTTTTTAAAAGTGGTTTTGAAGTTATTTCCACTTACAATTTCATCGGTTGGTTTCCTATGGCGACTAAACAAACTTCCTCTTTTATATACCTACCTATAAATAATAAATATATTTATATATTATTATTAGTCAGCTCATTTATGGGTCTGAAGATCTTTACAGAATACTACTAATCGTATGACGAGCTGCCAGCGTCCACTTTATTTCACTCCCTCCCGTTATTCTCTCTCCCAAATATTTCAAGCCATGTGCATAAACAAGTGGCTTTCGAACTCTTCCCCCGCTCCGCCAGGGATGGGCCATAATTTTAAGCAGTGAGCCACTTTGAAGCTTAAGTAAAGCTTTGCGGGCCACTTTGAAGCTTACGTAAAGCTTTGTGTGCCACTTTGAAGCTTAAGTAAAGCTTTGCGGGCCACTTTGAAGCTTAAGTAAAGCTTTGCGGGCCACTTTGAAGCTTACGTAAAGCTTTGTGTGCCACTTTGAAGCTTAAGTAAAGCTTTGCGGGCCACTTTGAAGCTTAAGTAAAGCTTTGCGGGCCACTTTGAAGCTTACGTAGAGCTTTGTGTGCCACTTTGAAGCTTACGTAAAGCTTTGTGTGCCACTTTGAAGCTTAAGTAAAGCTTTGCGGGCCACTTTGAAGCTTAAGTAAAGCTTTGCGGGCTACTTTGAAGCTTAGTAAAGCTTTGCGGGCCGCACTTAGACAGTTAGAAGCAAATTTCGAATAGAAATAAGTTAACTGCAATTCCCTTTGTGCATTTATTTGCATAGACTACAACATAGTCGGTGAAATAACGAAGGGTAATCTTTTGACACTCCTTTTAAACTGTCTCCAGAGTTATCTCAAGAGTGAGGACCGACAGTTTAACGAGGAATCAAAACCTCGATTTACAATTCTACATCATGTAATTAGTACCCAGGGTACAGGCATCCCCCATCCAAGAACTAACCACAGTCAATGTAGCTTATTAACCTGCGAAAGAGCGTGTAGACAAGGATGATAATGAGAATATTTATAAAGTATCATTTTTTAAAAGAACATTTTATCTACGAATGAAATATTTTGGAAAATGAATGATGTAAGAATCACGCACATAAATAACTAGATGCATAGGTACGTTTTATGGTATTAACAAGTTCATCGTTGTCGAGTCAGCTCAGACATAGAAATTGTTAATATTGCATTCAAATGTGACAGAATTCGCGCGTTTAAAGAGAGATTTTGGCAAAATGTTCATTAATTAATTTTCAATATTTTGTTGAATTCTGAAATGAAACGCGGGCCACGGTTTGCCCACCCTTGCTCTACGCAATGCCCTATTAGATTCCTTCTGAGCTGAAAATTCTAAAAGCAGCCACCGAATTAAGCGGGCTTCGCTTAGTTAGTCTAGCCTAGCCACAATATGTTTCCTCTTATATTTCTTCTCTTTTCATGACAATAATCTTTACCCTCAACCTCAATTACACGCCATTCTTCAATCCCAGCTAGCGTGTACAACCTTACATTTTTATGAGTTTCGCTTGCCTTTCTACAATATGCAAATTTTCCTTACTGAAAGGGAAAGTCAAAATGTATTTAAAAGACTCACCCCCGTTCTCTAAATCTCTTATCTCAATTTAAGTATGCGTGTATACTCGTATAAACGCACGGATGACTAGTCCTGCTTGCTGATAGGCGCCACTGGATGCGTGGCCCACTCCCCCGGCCTCCCTCCTCCCCGCGCTGGATATCCAAGGTCTATAGCACAGTGGAGAGGGCGAGCGAGGTCCCTCGAAATATTAAGATATAATTACAAGTATAATAACGGGATAGATGGTTTGAGCAACGCTCATTGTTCAAGATTAATTACTGATTTAAGAACTGTGTGATTAAGACGGCAAACAAAGGAAAGAAGCAAAGCAGTTAATTAAGCTCTTAAAAAGAGGCTAGCATAAATTAAAAAAATAAATTATATCTTTATTATACTATACTCTATAAAAGGAAAAGATTATTTATGAGGGAAATGCCACATAACCATGTCTCTAATGAATGGCAGCCCCGTAGTGAAAGGACATTTTTTTTTTCAACTTAATATAACTTAAAGACCTAACCTAATATAATCTAATTTCTAACATAACCAACATGGTATTCTTCCGTATGTCCATGTATGCACGTAAAGGCCTAAAATTTAGAACATATAAGTAAATAACGATAAAGCAAAAGACCACTACAAATCTTAAAATAATAATAAAAATAACAGATGGTTTAGTTTCTTCTTCACGGTTGAGTTGATACAACGAAGTTACGCCACGCGGGGTATTATTATGAATTATATCCCCGCAAGGAAATAAAAGGACTCGAAAGAGTACATGCGGATCAGTGGTAAAAAAACAACTTTTATGTATTCTTTCGAGTGTACAAGTTTCCCCAGTTGTTTTTTTGAGGAAATTTCCTCCTACTTAATAACTCGCTCCGTGACTCTTTAGCAAACTGGGATTTTCAAGTAGACTAGGATAGGCTACGAAATCGACGTCGGTTTACAAGAGGCGTCTTTCGTTATACGATCGCAAGCCTATTTGCTGCATCTCCATTAGGCAAAAATAAGCAGTATAGAGAAGATACAAGAAGCGTCATTGCATTTTGAGATGCCGAGAACAAGCATGGCTAAAAATTATCCAAGCGAAATATCAAAAACGGCTTTACCCTGGAAGACGCCATAAATTTACTAATAATCTCCGGTGTAATTAATTTTGATGACAGTGCTCATTCGAATATTAATATAACAAATTAAATATTTATTATAAAGAAATAGGAAAAAAATATTCAAAGCCCAGCTTCCAATAAAAGTCTATTCAGTTCATTTTAAAGATTTAGAAAATGAACTAGCAAAAGCCTTTGGTAAAATCTTGTACTGTCACACTCTTGAAAACGGGAACTGATATATTTTTTTCATCCGCGTCTCATAAAATGTAGCATAAGGAGAGTTTTGAGGAACCACCGCGAAACGAAACTAGTTTCGGCATCGGAATGCTAATATAGTGAAGGCATTAAATGAACGTGTTAGTGAGACCGCTAACAAATTTCTTAAACAAATCTTTAAAAGGTGTGCCATTAGATTTTAAGCTAGCGAATGTAACTCCAATTTTTAAGAAGGGAAAAGAGAACTTCCGACCAATTATCGACGCATAAGTTTGACATCCATCATAGGTAAATTAATGGAATCCGTCATTCGTGATAGGGTGATCGATCATTTGGAAGCGCATAATCTCCTTAATGATAGTCAATACGGCTTTAGACAGAAATGTTCATGTTTAACTAATCTTTTGGAATTTTATCACAGCATGATTAAAAGCTATGACGAAAGTAGATCTTTGGACATAGTTTACTTGACTTTCCTAAAGCATTCGACACCCTTCCTCATATGCGATTACTCACTTAACTTTTTGCTCATAGAATTAGGGGAACCTCCTACAATGGATAGAGTCGTGGCTAAGTAATCGTAAGCAGAAAGTAGTTTTAAACGGTAAATTTTCGGAGTGGAAAAATGTAACTAGTGTCGTGCCCCAGGGGTCTGTGTTGCGACAATAGTTATTCCTAATTTATGTAAACGATATGCACACCGGCCTACTTGGTAGATTATCAAGATTTTCTGAGGACACAAAAATTGGGGGGAAGTTTTTAAATGAGAATGATAGCGAATTAATTCAGAGGGATCTAGATAAAATATTTGAATGATCTAATAAATGGAACGATGAAATTCAAGTTAGACAAGTGTAGAGTTTTGCACCTAGGTCGAAATAACCCAAGTTTTAACTATGAAATGGGTGGTAAAAATTTTATCTCGGTGGAGGAAGAAGAAGATTAAGGGGTGCGAGTTTCAAAGGATTTTAAGTTTAACAAATAGTGTGACGAAGCGTGTAAGAAGGCGAGCCGAATGCTTGGATTTATTGCAACCAGTTTTTAGTAGACACCAAGATTAGTAAGACAACACCTGGTTTACGCAAAACAATTGTGGTCACCATATACACAGGTAAACAACAATAAAATGGAAAGAATTCAAGGATGGATAACTAAACTAATTCCCTCGATTAGAAATAAGTCGTATATCGAAAGATTAAATATACTAAAACTACCGACTCTCGAAACTAGGCGATTGAGCTTATCGAATATTCAAAATTCTAAATAAATTTGAAAATATAAATTATGAAAGTTTATTTAAGTACGACCATGGATGGTATCACACTTAACAACGGTTTTGAACTGAAAGGAGGACGGAGGTTTCAAACGAACAGAGCTAAAAAGAAATTCACCTTTAAAACCATCGATAAATGGAACGCACTCCCCGCGGAGGTAGGAAATAGTAGTAGTGTAAATAGTTTTAAAAACCAAATTGATAGTTATTTTAGGAATCATGATAGGGTTTAAATACGGAGCCCTGTTATGGGTTGAATGTCGCGGGAGTGAGCATCGTTCAAACGATGTCCAAAGGAGGACTACTAGTATAGAATGGGACTGGCCTTTGAGTGGACTAAGTAGTCCTTGCTGGCTACCTGTAGCTATGTAACATTTTTTGAAAATGTCTTTGGCGTGGAAGACACTCTAAATTTACTTACAATCTCCGATGTAATCCATTTTGATGATCAATGACATTACTAATTCGAATATTAATATCTACAGCCCAGGTCCAGATAAAGTCTATCTATTTCTCCTTAAAGAATTAGAAAACGAACAAACAATACATTATTTTAACAAATCAATTAATGAAGAAATGGTTTCAGGCGAAGTTAAAGATGCCAATGTGACCGATTTTCAAAAATGGTATAAAAAATAGTCGCGGAAATTTTAGACTGATTTCTTTAACTTCCATCATAAGTTGTTTCTATTAAGTGTTAGAATACGTATTCAACTCAAAGAGGAAAATTAATGCTTTAAAAAAAATGGAGGAGATCAATTACATATAATAGTTACCAATTTTATTATAGACCGTTTTCCTTTTATTGGTTTGAAATAAAAATACCGGGAAAAATTATTCGAAAAACTAAAAATTGCAATGCCAAAAATTTTGGCGAGGGATAGAGAAGCTAGGCCTGCGTGTAAAAGCGCAAGGTGCACACTGTGTACGGCGCAAAACATGTAGAAACTCCCAAGTGTCAACAAGCGAGTTCTTAATAGGATCATGCGGGAGATACCGGTCGCTAAACGGAGACAGTCGTGGTGGATCGCCTCCACTTTCCATAATTCACGCTCGGATGTGGATGCATAAAACTCTCATCCGTGGTCGAGCTACGAGCGAAGAAAGGAACGGTTAAAGAGCAGAGCGGAATTCCTAAAAACACAATATGCTGATTGTCAGGAAGCGAAGAATGTCCACGGAGCGACTACTGGGCAACTTAAGGCTCTGAATATGTGGCTTCCAGGTAATGCGCCGGCCAAAATCAAGACTAAGGAAACGATGAGAATCCACCACTTCCAGGCCAGCCCCATTTAGCAACAAGTCCAGATAGAGGTGGAGCCATGGATGGTAACAGAAATTCAACACCTTAGTCTTGTCCAAGGAAAACAGAAACCCGTGCGTTTCGGCGTAACGAGAGATCCTGTTCCATTCCTGTTGGAGTCGACACTTCAGATTTTGCATCTGGACTGGAGAGAGCTCCTACACCTATGCGTGAAATCGACGATCTGCTAGAAATAAATATCATTCTGAAGATTGGGAGGCGTCTCCTCACCCCCATAGTGTGAGGGTCTCCATTATATCGTATTGCCATGAGTACCAGAGACCTTCTCTAGATTGTAAAACAACATGGCGAAGTGCTGTCTAAGAAGGAATGCCTCAAAGACGGTGATTTCCAGTCTGAGCAGAGCATCCGACGTGGAGTGTAACTTATAAAAGCCGCACTGTGCAGGAGACAGGTGGCCCTTACCAACTTGCACCGTCAGGATGTTCGAAACATTGGACGGAAACCGGCCAAGTTAGATTGATTTTTACCCAGCTTGTGAAAATCATACACGGTCTTCCCTAGCCAGGAGTCTCGTACGATACCCTCAGTCCAGATCCTGTTGAAAAACTCTAACAAAAATGCCCTACCTCGAGGCCTACGCGTCGAAACATAGCATACGGGATATCGTCTGAACCAGGGTCGGTATCCACCCATGAAGCGAGAGTAGAAGGCAACTCTCTCAACGCACGCGTGGCCTCTGAAGGTACTGTCCAGTCTGAGGCCTTCAGCGAGCCTATGATGTGCAATAAATCCTGGGGGAGAAGGATCCCGACTAGATAATGTGGAAAAGCGGTCGCGAAGGACTCCGGCACGGACGCTGGATCAGAGATTGCAGTCTCGTCCTCTTGGCTGGGGATCATACAAGAACTTGCCCCGAATCCTTTTGACTCACTTCCATATCTAAAAAAGAGGGGTCTTGTCGTTAAGTGAAGACGCCTTAGCTTGCTGAGAAGAGCGGTGGACATAATTTGAAACAAACCTGAACCTAGGCCGCGCTCGCCGAAATTTCCATAAGGTGAAAACGCTCTTGCGGCACTTAGGGCGTATATACGCATATGGCATCTCTCTAATGGCCGTCTCACACTCAGCTGACCACCAAGGAAGCAGGAGAAGGGGGGGGGGGCGGCCAAAACTTCGAAGAATTATATTCAGGCCTACTAAAATGAGCATGTTTAGAAGAACTCAACGGCCTCATGAACCGACCTAAACTCCTCAACTGGGATAGAGAGATCAGTCATCTACTGAAATATGCTCCACCCTGCCCACTCCAAGCACCACCGACGTGGTTTCTCGACAGCAGTTTACTTGAAAATGGACACTACCATAAAGGTTATCGACCAATTCCCACCCAAAAGCAAGTTGTACGTCCGAGAAGCACCAGGACAGACTGAGATAATAAAATTAAGCCGTTCTCGGGCAGTGATGCGTAAACTCATCTACATCATGGAAACATATCTCAAAATCTTCGATCGGGTCGGCCATGACCTGACCCTTGGGATCGACTATGTACTACCCCCAGACGATGTGCCTACTATTCAAATCCCTGAGAAGCAGATAGGGAGGGAATCGACAACCGAGCCACGACACAGCGGATTTGCCTCGCCCGGAGTTAGCTGGCGGTGGAATGTACGCTGAAATAATTGTCTATCTCCTATCCAGGTGTAGCTGCACTGCCACTGACTGGAAAGAGGCATTTAAAGCGACTTGAAGAACGGAGATATCATGGGCGTAAATCGTGCATCCGAACCCCACCTTACAGGAGGAATGGCAGAGGGCACACGCCCAACACGGTCTCTTGAAGACAAATAGCTAATGTGGAACGGTAGGAGACAAGCTTCTGCATCTCTTCCCATCTAGACCGGAGTCCACGGCAATTCCATTGAAGGAAATTGCCCTTCAAGCCTAACTTGAGGGATCCGCAGGGACCTTCTTCGAGTACAAGACCCTCGTAGGAAGGCCTTAGCTTTCATTACTTCTATGACTGCATATGCACCATAATACAGGGTGCCCCATCCCCCACCAAACGGGCCACAACTTTCGTTAGGCATCATTTCTTAATAATGTTCACCCTTTATATCAGCGGAGGTCTTACTAAATCTCTGTTTCTAAAGGCTTTCTTTACAATTTCGAAGCAGCAAAGACGCTAAAATCCGTTCGAGGCTAGTTCGAGAAAGAGGGCAAAGGTATAACTGAGAGGTGAAGGAGGGGTGAAAAAAAGACGATATGGTGAAAGAATCAGTTTCAGTCGTCTATTTTTTTAAAATCATATTTTAAAGTATTATTTAGCAATTCTATTCTAAAAGATATTTAGTGCAGTGTTTCCACGACATTCTTACAGAAGTTATTCCACATTTGCGTCATTGTATAAAAAAGATACTTTGTCTCAGTATTGAATCTTTTGTTTATTAAGCTCGAACCCGTTATTTCTAGTAGCCACTCCATTATCTAACTCAAATATTGATTCCTAATTAATATTAGTGAATTTGATAAGTATTTAAAAAGCCTTAATAGGTTGGCTACGTAGCTGTAGATCTTCCAGTGATAGTAAATTGAGGTGCTTTTCTTCCTTCGTATTTCCAAGTTCATTTTTTTTTAAATTTTGAGAGCCTACCTAGTGACTACCTACGAATGCAAAAGTCACCTTACTCACAACAGAGCATAGTATGAGGCTAGATTAAAAAACAAATAATGTGGAGATAACAAAGATAAAAAGAAAGACAAAGGCTAAGCGTAGGGTAAAAAAAAAACAAATAAAAAAAAGCAAAAAGGAAACGAGAAAGAAGCGCGTTTCGGCGTCGGGGGTAGGCCAGCCTCCACCCAGCGCAGGAACATACGAACTACATAAAAAAAACAGTCAAATAAAGTGGAGGAGGCCAACCTACTCCAAGGAGTCGTATAGTCTACAAGTCTGTGTGTACGAACCAATCTCAAGTACATGGGGCAAGCAGTAGCGATTACGATCGTGTCGGTACCGGGGCAGGTATCGTGCGCGAAGATCACCCAGAATGGGACATTCAACGAGAATGTGCCGAACAGTCTGGGGGACAACGCAGTCTTCACAGTATGGCGCAGGCGAGCGCTCCATCAAATGGCGGTGTGTCCCGCGAGTGTGTCCAATTCGAAGGGGGCAGAAAGCAACCTAAAGCCGTTGCGGCATTGGGAGGTAGGTCCATGGGAACAGTCGCGGTACAATGGCACGTAACTTTAAGTTCTCTTCGATCGTCTCTCACCTTCTGTGCCAAGCAGCCCGGAGAGCTGCTCGTGAGAAAAGGTGAAACGCTGGTCTGGTCGCACACTCATCGCGGACTCTTTGGCGCCCTCATTCCACGCAATTCCTACATATCCAGGAACACAGTAGAAGATAATCTCGACATCCGCCCGGTTAGCCCAAACCGTGACGTCACAGATATTGCGAACTAGGAAATGCGGAGATTCCAATGCCCCGGGAACACTCAGGGAGCTTTATGAGTCGCTATAGATCACAATCCGGTCTCCTAACCGGGGACCTCGCGTAATCTCCCGTACCGAGTGATGTACTGCCACCAGCTCGGCCGTAAAGACAGACGCAGCGCCTGGCAGAGCTCCGCTGACTTCAAACAGAGAGGATACGTCATGGAAGACGACTCCATCCTGGGACTTGGAGCCATCCGTATACACTGACACGGTTCCAGCGTGACACAGTGTGCTCCAAAAAGGACGAACGCAATACTATTAACGCTGTAGAAGATTGGGGGGCTGAGGCGTGGCGACAAATAGTCAAAGGTGGCGTTATGGACAAAACTAAGGGTGCCACCGGCCTGAGAGCTATACTTAGATCTCGAAGGAGTTTCCTAGCCCTAAACCCAAATGGCTTGGGGTATGACTGGCATTTTTCGGCGGCATAGGCACCTTCAAAATTAGCTGGGGATGCAGTGAGAGCTGTTGGCGACTAATGGAGTCACCGGGCTCGCGCATACAGGCAAAAATAAAGTGTGCATGGCTTAGAGCGAGTGGCATCTCCCCAGCATTGACTTGTTGGCTCTCAATGGGGGAAGTGCGGATAGAGTCCACCTTCCGCAATACACGCTCAGCTGCGAATGCATAAAACTCGCATCTGTAGTCGAGCTTCGAACGAACAAAGGATCGATAAAAAGTAATACAGTAGCCCTATCAGCGCTCTGAGCGCTGAACGCCACGGAAAGGGGAATATCCATGGCGCTGGTACAAGAGACACTAAAGCTTCGAATATGAGCCTCCCAAGACCAAGGAAACGGTGCGATTTAACCACTTCCAAGCATACACCATTAAGAAAACACCAGGGTGGGCTCTCCGGCGGCAGCGGCCCAGAAAATGATATTTGAATGGGAAAGTTATCATTACCATGGAGGTCATCAATCACCCCCCAATCAAAATCAGGCTGTGCACCCGGAGAGCACAAAGATAGTTCAAGGCAGGAAAATGAAGAGGTTCTCGGGCAGTGATGCGTAAACTCATCCACATTTAGGACACCCATCTCAAGATCGTCGATCGGGTCGGCAAGGACTTGACCCCGGGGCTTGATAGAGTTGTCTTCCCAGAGGGGGTGTCTACCGTTTAGATCTCCGAGTAACAGTATACCTCCTATCAAGGTGCAGCTGCACAGCTACTGCCTGAAAAGAGGTATCTAAAGCGAAGAGAAGAACGGAGACATCATGCTGGGTGTAAATCGCCCATCTTCCCGCCCGGCCCCGATCACGCGTTGGTGGGGTCGCAAAACCCTTATACCCTGGGAGGGTGGGCAAGGCGCATACGCCCAGCATGGTCTCATTCAAAAAGATAGCTAGCAGGGATCCAGAGGAGTCGAGCCTCCGCAGCTCCTCCCAGTTGGCCCGAAATCCGCGGCAATTCCATTAAAGTAATATGCCCTTCCATATCTAGCTTGGAGGAAACGCGGGGGCCCTTTTTGGAGAGAAGACCCTCACGGGAATGGCCGTACGCTTCCCGGAGGAAGAAATCCGGGCAGTGGGCGGGACAATGTGCTGAAGGCGCTGTCGCCTTCGAGGACTTATTGGGGGAGGTTGGGCTCGCCATGCGAGTCTTTTCCTCCGTCCGCCTCGAAACCTTTGGCCAGCGGGGCGGCTTAGGAGGCGGGGGGCTCTCTTTTTGAGGATCCACCTTCTCCGAGCCACCTATCCCACCACTGAGCATGGGTGAAGGAGCCGAAGCTCCTTTATTGGTGTCCTCCCTTTGGGGGGCAGCTTTAGGAACCCTGGAAGATAGCCTGGCGACCAACTTCAGGGGTGTTGCCTCCTGTGAGTCTAACGACTGTGTGGAGGCACGTGACCGTTTCGCCTTTTTGCTGCCAGCTTTACCGGAGGAGCACAAAGGGGTGGTTAGAACCCGCAGAAGGGTTCAGAATTGGCGCGAAAACGACCGTACTCGTAGGCCTGCATGGGCAAGGAGCAGAAAGTGTCTTTTTTCAACACTTGAGGCATAGGACGTCCCGGGTAAGCCTGGCGCGCTAGGACCAAGTTTTTAGCCTCGCAAAATGAGAGACGATCCTGAGCCTGAACGACCAGGATTTTTTTTCTCAAGGAGATACACACCACATTGCTTCGAAGAAGCGGGGTGCAACTCTCTGCAATTGACACACTTGGCCACACACGATTTGTACATATCGTGTGTGGCCTTGGAGCAACTAACACAGATTTTGGGTAACCCCGACTTTGCATGTTAACAGGGACGATTAGTATGGCCGAAGCGGTAGCAGTAATAGCACCTCCACGGCAGTGGCACAAATGCATTCACGCGGTAGTGATACCACTGGCACGACCAGACTCAGGGAGCATCTCACAGTCGAACGTGACGAAGAGTGTAAGGGTGAGTCTCGAGGCCACTCCCTATTTTCTCATCACACGTTCGAACTTGACCGCTCAATGGTCGGCCAGCTCTAAGGTGATGTCCTCTATGGAGTAGTCCATGAGTTCCCTAGCATAAACTACTTCTTTTACGAAGTTCTTGGTTGTGGGCGGTGTCATACTCACAGGCGTGCCATCAAATCTCCAAAGAGCACTAATCTTGGCCGCCTCGGAGGGATTCGACGCATTCGCCTAAAGGCTCCCGTCCGAGAAACGGGTCACCTTCGGTTCTCTACTAATCACACTACCTAAAGCTCTCCTCTTATGAATCCTGTTGCCCTTAGCCAACATGCTGTAATCATTGGAGCGAATAATCAGGAAGCGTTTGAAGCCAGCGGGCTTGAAAACGCCGGGTAGTCTCTGAGTGAGTGGCCCAAATGTAATCAAGCCTCTTCATCGCGCACTATCACTCTCGGTTTTAGTCAGGGGCTCAAAACCCGGGGGAGTAATGGGGCCGGATGTGCCGATCTTGGCTCGGTGGCTTACAGAAGTGGCAGCAGACCCATCCGCCCCAACAGCCTGCGCTGATGGAGAGGAGCCCCGAGTCTTTTTCTTCTTTTTAGGAGAGGATGGCGGGAAATGAACCCTATTCTTCCCTGCGCCGGCAGGAGCCCCTAGGCTAGATGAACCGGCCTCAGCAAGGTCCTTTTCCGAGACAAAGAAGGTCCTGGCATTCTTAGGAGCTTCGGTCGGAGGAGGAGATCCCTCCCATCCTTGTACTGCCTTGGACACCCGAGCCGTTTGAGCAAGACCTTGCATAGGGTTGGACTTGAGTTCGGTGCTTGGCACCGAGCCCGGATTCGTCCACATGGAAGGCCCTACCCTCTGTGGCTGGCTTGACTCAAGGACCATGTCTATCTCGGGCGGGGCCTCCATTTGGACAATCCCACCAGGACATCACAGGTCCCATTGAAAGCGGTGTCAAGAGCCAATTCTGGGAAAGCACATGCCTTGACCTCCGAGAGGTTTAATCTTTTAGCCAACAGGTCTTTTGAGGGAAGCGACCGATGAGGCCTGGCTTCCCTCTCCCTCCTAAGGAAGTTTGCCTTACCGAGCCACTTTGGTGGGGAGCGGTCGGCTATGGCTGCCTGCTGCTTTCTTGGTGTTCCCCTAGAAAGTAAAGGGGGGACGGCCGCTGGAAAGAGGGAGGTACCCGAAGGCACCTCCAGACAAGGGAGTGAGGGGGAGTCCCCTACACCAATAGGCGAAGGAGAAGAGTAAGCCTCATTTACGGTTAAAGAGATTTGGAGGGTCTCCTGCGAGAGCACAGGGGGGGGGGGGCCGCTTCATTTTTCTGTGGAGCTTCTCGACGGAAGTTCCGTTGATCGTGAGGGCAAAAAGGGGAAGATGTTTTTTTGTTGGATTTTCATCATCGGGCATGGGGACCCTATTCTTTCTGTAGGATGCAAACGCTAATCAGCCCTCGCATTGGCCCGCTCTGCGAGGGGTGCGTATGGGGCGATGGAGAGGCCATTTTAGGCCACCCCTCCCGCCTGGTGACCCGGCAGCCCTTCAGCATGGCAGCTCCTCCTTAAGTACGGCGTTAAAAATAGATAGTTAAGTGAGAAGGAAAAGGGATGTGAGGAAGGTATGGGTGGGGATGAAGCAGTTTGTTAAAAATCCACCATCCCAAACCAGAGCTCAGGGGTTAGGGAAAATTGTCCCCTCCCCCCTCAGCCCCAATCCGGGATAGTTGGCTGAGAAGAAGGTCAGCATCTACCCTGTGAAAATAGAGGCCGACCAGAGAAATTTGTGGGAGAGGTTGTAGGGGAAGTGAGGAAATAGGGGAGAAATACAGGCTGTCTGAAAGAAGGAGAAGAGGCTAAACTAGGGCGGACGGGGCGCTGAATCCCATCAGCACGGCGGCCAGGAAGGCAAATCGCTGCACCCTTTACGAAGAAGACGGTCACAAATCTATGGTAGATAAGGTGAGGCAATGAGGGGCACGATTAAAACTTTCCCTTACCACTCTAACGAGGTTCGTCTGTTCTACCTGCCTCCATCGGAGCGGGATCCTAGGCGGAGCTTCCTCTGCCTCAATTAATACTTGGTGGGCTCCTAAGAAAGAAAAAGGATCCACTGCTTGTATGTAGAGAGTTGTCCGGAGACGCGTATGATGGAGATGAGGGAGAAAGCCATAAGAGAAGGAGGATAATCCCCTCTTCGCTAGTATATACGTGAAGCGGCCTCTGAGAAAGAAAAAGGGGGAGAGGGTCGCACCCCGAAGATGGCAACGAGGAAACCCCTTTGTCGCATGAGGATTGTTAGAGGGGAACCAATCTACCATTTTGACCCACATCTTGTGTTACCTCCCCCTTCCCGCAACCTGGAAGGAGTCGGAGTCGCAGACCACCTTTTGAGGTGGCTCTCTTTTGCCTGGGGGCACCCTCTATTTCTTTTTATTGTAGTCATGATAACAAATAAAAAAAACATGTAATTAGATCCTATGACCTCCCAATGCCTTAGAAGATTAAAGGAAAAGTCTCTATAGGATTATAAATATCTAAAATGTGATCATTTACATATAGTCGACCTTCCCGTAAGTGGCAAGGCGATGTGTTTTTCTGGTCAACGTGCTGACGGGACTCAGCGCCCTGTCTAGTCTCAGCATAGTCGTTCCTCTTTCTTCCGTTAACATCTACTTTCTACCTTTATGTACCAACTGTCCTCATCCTTTAAACTTGTCTCTCCCAACCTAAGTACAATTTAAGAAAAGTAGCTACATCATGTCGTGTCAGAGGAGAAGCTTTGGAACCTCTATAAACAACGCTCTTTAACGTCCGCAGGTCGCAAGAAAGCAGGCCACGAGGGGTCGTAAGCATTAAAGTTAAAGTTTGCTAGTTTCAGTCCTCCTATCAAGCTATGTAGCTTCTCAAGCGGAAGTCAGCCAGCGCAAGCCCCAACTCCCCACAGTGATGCCTAGTCATGGTAGTAACCTCCCCAGTAAATATTGTCAGTTTAAAAAGAATCAGGACGGAGATTCGAACTGTCCACCCAGCGATTTCCGGGCAACCACGCTAACCACTATACTACCCGGGAGGCATTGAGGTGCAAATAATGGGAAAATCAGGTTTTGCCCCACTTACCACTTCCTTGTGTGTAATAGGCTAACCACCTCCCTGTGTCCGTTCTCGAGTACATAAGGCTGTTCTGATTGTGGCAGGTGTGCTGTACTGTCTTGTTGGCTGCCAGGTTAACTAAAAGTCTCGGGTCTCGTCTCTCAGTCTGCCACAGCAGATCTTCAGAACTTGCTATCCTGTCGAGGATCAGTATCTCCTACTAGGGAAATCAAGTTAAAATACATCATTTTGACTTTGGCAGGGGCTCCCCTACAAGCTTTGATTAAGGCAAAGAGGTTCCACCTTTGCCATTTTCGGAGCTTACCCTGAGCACCTCCACTTTGTGACTAAGATGCCGCCGCCATGTGTCTTCTCAGGAGCCCTTCAAAGACTCTTCTAACGGAGAAAGCGTTTCTCTGGCTCCATTATTTAAGGGTTTGGGCGGTTTCCCCTTACCCCCATTTTGTAGAGTTACATTCGGGCGACTCTCCACCTACGGCGGATCACCCTTTGCTTTCTCAAGGGGTGACAAGAACACATCGAGACAAACCTGGCTCAGTGCCAGGCACTGAACCTGTGTCTGACCCTGTGCAGTGTGCAAGTCCCTCCTCAACCTGCATGCCCAACCCAAGGTGTCACAAGGAGAGGATTGACCCCCTCTTCCTTGGCATCAAAGCTCTTCTCCATCTCGGAGAAAAGTCTCGGCGAGACTGGTCCATCTAGCCCCGTGGTCCCTTTCAGGGTGGAAAGAAGTGACGCCCTCCTCTCCTCCAAAGAGAAAAAGTAAGAAGAAATCGAAGAAGACAAAGGGTTCCACTCCCTGTACGGGAGCTCTGGGGACAGACGGGTTCGCTGTCCTTTTGGCAAGCGACAAGGTTAAGACCAGTTAGTCCGGCCAGTAGGCGCCGTTGTACGGGAGACCCAGGCAAATACCAAATTTGAAAGTGTGGTGAGCGGACCCTCGATTACGTTGGGGCCTCTCATTATGAGTCAACCTTGCGTTCTTCTACCCGCTGGCTTCAAGCACTTTCTGGCTATTCGTTTCACTGATGACAGCAAGTTGGCCAAGGCCACATTTCCACCAGAAGTTACATTAGCTAAGGAGACTGGTAGAGAGCCGAATGTGACCCATTTCTCGGACGGGAGCATTCTGGCGAAGGCGGCGGACCCTACGGAGGCAGAATGATTAGTGCTTTTCGGACACTCAATAGCTCGCCAGTGAATGTGACACTTCTTTCTATCATGAGTTTCGGGAAAGGGGTGTCTTATGTGAGGGAGCTTGTGGAATACTCCTTATAAGACATGATCGAAGAGCTGTCTGACCAAGGAGCAGGCACGGTCGAATATGTGATAAGAAAACGGAGGGGCATTAAAACCCACCCCTAGACAGGTAGCCAAAGTTTCCACGTTATGGCGCATCACCGGGGCTTGGCCATAAAAATAGAAAAAAAAGAGGGAGGGATTAGACATGGGGAAGGAAAGGGGTAGCACACGTGTTAAAAAGACATCCTCACCCACGTGCCAAGAGAAAGAGGGTGACTCTCCCCAACCAGAGCAAAAAGGGAAAAGGACCAGGCATGAAGGGACAAAACTGGCCGGCGACTAGCCTTCAAAATTAACTGCCGGATTAAAAGAATAAACGAGAAGGGTCTTGCAAGAAAAGTGGTTAAAAGGGGGCCAAAGGAAGATGTCTCGAAGAAATAAAGCCCAGGTAATCTTAATCTAGTTTCAGACAACCCGGAGCACTTGGAGGTCAGGAGGGCGTCTCGCCCCTCCTGGTGCCAGGGTTAGTTTACATGGGTCCACCCCCTTTGCGGGTGACGCACATGAAGAACCACCTAACCATTCTTGAAGTTGGCACTTCTGGTCTCGTGTCCAGCGAGTAGCTTAGTGCTTTCACTGAGAGGAGGCGCAGTTTCGATTTGACGCGTGTGTTTTCACGTGCCAATTCTTCTATTATGCCTGTGATGGGGTTACTAATGGGAATAAGAAGCAGCGACTCGGCGACGTTTGTTTGGCTCCTAATTCGGCGTTTCGTCCGCAATAGCTGAAGTAACGGATTTCGGGCATAGGGTGTTCATATTTAAAGTAGTTAAGGGGATTTGTATTATTCCGCGTCGAGAAAATCTCAGTTAGGAGAGTGGAAGAATATTATATTATATTATATATATATATATATATATATATATATATATATATATATATATATATATATATATATATATATACGATAGAAGCTTAAAAAATGCATAAAAGCTAAGTCATGAATCTAAATTACTCAACTTTTTTTTATCATGTTGACAAATTTGGGGTTGAAGTAAGAAAGGAATGAAAATAATGGTAGACAAAGCGAAATTAATTAATAGAAGCTAAAGTAAAATGATTCAGAATGATGGTGCTAAAATTAATCCTAGGTCATCAAAATTACCTTTCTTTTTCAGTCGGCCATGGTAAAATTTCACCCCTTTTACAATCAAGGTTGCATAAAAGAACTCACATCGAGAGAGTAAAACAAAGTCCTGCGTTTCGGAATGAAGGAAAGAGAAACAATTATCTTGATCTTTTCAGGGCGAGATTCGATTTCTCGTATACATAAATGGAAGGGACTGCTTCCGAAAATGGAAGGGAATTGTCTCCGAAAATGGAAAGGGCTGCTTCCTAAAATGGAAAGGGCTGCTTCCTAAAATGGAAAGGGCTGCTTCCGAAAATGTCCAATGTCTAATTTCGAAAGGTCTCGTGTGGCAATAGCTTCAAAGCTGACCGTGGCACTGCTTTTATCATTCCTAATTCTTATATGGGCTTCAGAAATGGTCATTAATAATAGTTAATCATGAATCAGCGACATTTCAACCCATCTAATTTGAAAGTTGTCTTTGACGAGCTCGATCGAGCGGAAATCGAGTTTTTCAAGATCTTTTAAGAATATCGTTTTTATTATCATAATTATAGCCATTTTTTTATTCAGCAACATGAGGAAATGAATCAAGCAATGCACTCACAAACTATGAGAAAGTTATTAAATTTATTATTCTGTCAACGGTCTTTATTTGTAATATATATTATTAAATGAACTTATGATTAGTTTGGAATCAGACAGTAACTTGAGCATACCTCGAAGGCAACGAATCATAAGGAACTTGACTAAAATAATTCATAAATGCGAACCGTGATTATCGCCATTGCCACATAAGGAAGAATTGAGTCGTCCGTGGATGATGAGAGCGAAAAACGTTCGTATCGCGCTATTATGGAAGCTTGGAGGCTTAGAGGGGCCCTATTTTAAGGAATTGCTTCTATCCGGACCGTGGACTGGGAGAAAATTCATTCTAAACCATGGTATCATGAAATACCTCTCTAAAGGCTCTCAATTTCATAGCTAAGAGTAAAGTAGACCCATTGCGCAAAGAGACTCACAGAGCGGTGAGATTTTGTAGCCATTAGCTTCCTTTTAGCTATTTTTTTGCCCACATTATTTTTTATTCCACCGACTTTTTTCCATCCCGTCCTGACCTCACTGCTGCCTCCAAGGGGAGGCCCACTTTTTTTCATCCCAGCCATTTAAAGTCCAAGGTCGGCGATACACATCTGCTAAGATCATCGCGATACCACGGTTCAGTGCATCGCCCGACTCAGCAAAATTGCCACCGACCTTGTTTCACTCCACTGTGACTCGTGGCCCCACTGATTAGCGGTCGTGTCAATTGTTTGACCAATATACTAGTGGCTATTTGTCCAACCTTCATTTACGGATCGAATTAGGAACGAAATGCCGCTAGCGTCGTGTGAAAAAAAAAGAAGCTGAATAAAATAGAACAGAAACATTTCAAAACCACGGAAGGAAGAAGATCAGATCAAAAACGTGTAGGTCAATATGTTAAGTAGCAATCCACGTCTTCTTGACAGATCCGAAGTCCACTTTTGAACCCTCAGAACTGTCCTATCCAAAACAGGATCACAATTAATGAGTAAGCCTTGATGTTCGATCCATATTTACAACTTGATAATCGGGCTATAGGGGAGGGGGTAACTTGATCCCATATAAACCTTACCAACATTAGGATGAAGTCAAAATATTAAACATGCCCTGATGCTTTCAAACTTGCCTTTCCTCTCATCACCTAAAGTTGCCAGACCTTCTTTGTCCTTAGAGATGGAGGTGAAAGGTCTTGAACTTGCAATCTCTGCTAAGGCGTCCTACCAAACCTTCTACGAGTCAATGACCTTATTAAACTATTAAAAGTACTAGATCACATGATCTGTAGGCAAGTTCGATTTATTAATAACCCCTTAATATTAAAGTTCATCTAATGTTTTGAGTTAATAATTAGTGAGTATAATCGCCTTATCCACGGTACCAGTAGCAAAATGACCCATATATACATTAACTCCAAAAGCTATGGGAAATTTGAGCTATTTTTACCATTTGACTACTTGGGAGTAAATTTCTGGGTACAATCAATTGCTACTATATTTTTGAGTTAGCCATGAGACACAAGAAATAGTTTTCCAACCATTTTTCTTATAGTGAAACTAATCAAAGTTTTTAGTCCCTGGTATTTATAGTACACTTTACCACATCCAATAAAAGCGATTATCGAGGTTTACCAGTGTAATCGTTATATTTAATCATATTCATTATTCCTCTTCTATTTATCTTTCCTCTCTTACTGTGCCTTACGCTCATTCTAATGAGTGCAACTGTCTTTGTTTTATCATTAGTTTAATTTTTTATTAAATAGAACCTATCAAAACCTTGCATTAAATGAAAAATAAAGAGAAAATGCGTAATTCCATGTTGTACTAGTCCCAAGCATGCTAACTTAACCTAACCATCATATCAGGAAAGTACCGAAAATTATATCCTCCGATGGAGACGTCGCAAAAATAGAGGACGATCAGACATGATAAAGGAGAGGGGTGTTAAAACAACATCATGCGGGACAACCTCACTCGCAAATTACGCCAAAGCTAAGAAGGCATATATCAAACTCCAAGTACCTTGAACCGCCTTGAGGTGACTCCTTAAAACGCTTTTGACATATGGGGCATGGGCTGCACAGCGGCTGATATCCCTTAGCTTTGGAAGTTGACCCCACCCCTCGTCTCTCTCAACCTCACCGTAAATCAATCGGTAAAGTTGAAACTAAAATAAAAGAACGCCAAAGAAAATCTCCCAAATTCGGTTTCCCAAGACGATTCAAACCAAGAATCGGCCATGAGAAACCCAGAGGTTAGTCAGTGAACTACGATGGACAACAAAAGAAGAGGGAAGGGGGTCTTGATAAAATTTAGGAGGAATTGGGCGTGAGGAAATGAATTTTAAGGCCTTTCGAATATGTATGAACCTTAATAAAATGTTTGCATTGATGTTTTAATAAATAAAAAGAATATTACACTCACGGTGGCCATTTTTCTCTTCTCAGTCCTGAGAGGTGAAGGTGAAAGGTTCTGAACTGTCTGTCTCTGTTAACGCGTCCTACCAAACCTTCTACGAATCAATAACCTTATAAAACTATTAAAAGTACTAGATCACATGATCTGTAGGCAAGTTCGATTTATTAATAACCACTTATTATCAAAGTCCATCTAATGTTTTGAGTAAACAAAAATAGTGAGGATAATTGCCTCCGTTTTGGTACAAACTATAAACACAAGTTTTGACGAACTTATTTCAAAAGTTTAAACAATAACTTAATGTTTGGTTTGTATGTCTTTCACTCCACGAGCTTTCACACACTATTATCATATATCAATTACATCTTCATTAGCGGATAACACTTTTTGTAGATATCATTAAGCTCGATAAAGATGGAACCTTTTCTAAAAACAAAACTATATATACCCTAATGATTCTTGATATAGGCAGTTAAACGATAGAAGTCTAAAGTAAATTGTCAAAGTTACCCTTCGCATTGCTTTACGAAGTCTTTTCCACCAATCAGATGTAGGAAGCTTGTTTCTATCAAATCTTAGATGACTTCATTAATCGTTTTATAAAGAAAGGTTGCCTCAAATCTGCGATAAAGGTCAGATGGGAAAATAGACCCTCACTCTTTTCTTTAAGGTGAAGTTTGGCGGCCTGTTTGTTCTATATCGTGTCTGGAAGTTTGCCCAAACCTTGAGTTATTGCAGATCCTGCAAATTTTCTTTTCACCGTAATTTTATGTAAACTATGATTATTTTCAATTGTTTCCATCAGAATCATTGAATCACATGACCAAATTAATCATTTATAAATTTACGTATGTTAATAAATTGAAATTTCACGAATTGTAATTTCGATGAAGCAAATATACTGTAAGAAAAAAAAATTGTTTGAAAGATTACTAGGCTTCAATAAGAAGGGACAAAGTACACTGATCAGCAAACATTTGTTAGGCCACTAGAAATACCCTTTATGTATTTTTCAACTGTTTTGACTCTCCAAACCACGAATTGAAGATATTTTTTGTCTTTAAAATTTAGGGCTACCTCCCTTCTTTCCCTTTCGAGTTGCAGTTATAGAAATGTAAAGGAAAACTAAAAGAATTCCCTCCCGTGTTTCCAGACATTTATGGGAGAAATCTCACGTGCAGAGATCAGTTCAGGCTTGGGAGACAAGGGGCTTCCTTCTCACAGGTCGATTTGGGCCAGACTGCCGTACATCCATCGAGGCTGAATCAACCTTCCCACTCACTTTCTTTCTCCACGATGGAGCCTCTATGATAGTCCGTGCGTGCGGCCTCCCACAATTACCTACTCTTCCCTGCCCCCGCAGCTTTCCAGGAGAGCTGTGGCCACGCGTGCAACAACTGGAAATGCAAATGCACAAGCAATCGGGGCCGACAGATTCAGGGAGCGAAGGTTTACGAGATAATCGAGGCGAGGAGTGGGGGAGAGGGATAGAGAAGTGGGCACCGCTAAAAGAATAGAGGTTTGGGCAAATGAGAAGAGGTACATTGGAGGAGGAAGTTGGGGCGGCAGGCGAGTTTTTCTGACTTCACAGTCGAGACGGGAAAGGGATAATCATACAGAGGAATGATTATCCCTTTCCCGTCTCGACTGTCAAGTCAGAAAAACTCGCCTGCCATCCCTACTTCCTCCTCCGATGTACCTCTTCTCATTTGCCCAAATACCTATGTTGAAGGTAAAGAAGAGTAGCAACAACAGTCCTAGACGAAGAAAAGAATGAAGTAGACAACACGAAGAAAACATGCGAATAGAAAATAAAGACAGGGATAGGGGCTTAGAGACAAGTCCCAATCACCCATGGTGCTAAAAGGGGTAAGATTGAAATAGAGGTATAATTCGAATAGTTCTTGTAGAATACTTAAGCACCTAAATGAATCCGGTGGATTCAAAGGAACGAACTCAAGGAGCGGAGGGAGGAGGGCATAAATACACATTTTTATTTTTACTATTCTGATTAATAGGAACCAACCTAGAAGGAGCAAGACTCAAAAGTTGAATGAGGCCAATTTAACAGCCTCATACATAAAGCAGAAATCTTTACATCGTACCACCTTTTGCAAAGTGAACAAAGTCAAAGGATTTTTCTCAAATTTTAGCCCCCCCTCCCTAATATAGCTACTTCAATATAAATCTCCCAAAAGTATCAGTAATTGGATAAGTTTTCGCAATTTAACACATACTGTCCCCTTGTGTTACCACTTTAATATTATCTCCATAAAGTTTAGGCAATAGAACATCATACCCAAAGGGTTTTCGAAATAGAACATCCACTCCCCTAATGTAGCCATTTTAACATCATTTCTCCAAAGAACTTGCAATTAAAAATCAAACCCAATATGTTTTCGCAATTAAACATCTCCCCTTATGTTGCCACTTTAACATCCTCTCCACAAAATGTTGACAGTTTAACATCATACCCAATAGGTTTGGCAATTAAACATCACCTGAAATAATGAAGCCACTTTATCATCCTCCCCCCAAAGTTTTTGCAATAAAAAATCAAAACCAATTAGTTTTCGCAATTAAACATCCTCTCTCCTTATGTTGCCACTGTACCACTTATGTACCACTGTAACATCCTCTCTCCAAAGTTTTGACAATTGAACATCAAACTCAAAACTTTTGCGTAATTAAAAACCATCATCTCCAAAATAGCCACTTAAACATCCACTCCTAAAAGTTATGGTAAATCAACATCAAACTTCAAAAGTACTCGCACCTAACTAGCACCTCCAATAATGTAGCCACTTTAACGTCGTCTCTTTAAATTTTGGCGTTTGAAGACCAAAACAAATAAATTTTCGCAATTATACATCACATCCTCTAATGCAGCCACGTTAACATTCTTAATACGAAGTTTTGGCAATTGAACATCAAACCCGATAAGTTTTGGCAATTGAACATCAAACCTGATAAGTTTTGGCAATTGAACATCAAACCCGATAGGTTTTGGTAATTGAACGTCAAACCCAATAGGATTTGCAATTAAACATAATCTTCCCTTATGTTGACAGATTAAAATCTTTTTCCTAAAGGGTTGGCAATTGAACATCAAACACAAATGTTTTCGCAATTAAACATCGTCTTTTAGTGTAGCCATTTTAAATTGCTCTCCACAAAGTGTTGGTAATTAAACATCAAACACAATAAGTATGCACAATTAAATATCATATCCTCTAATGTAGCCATATTAATATCCTCTTACCCCACCTCACCCCGTAAGGGTCACGGCAATTTTCTTTCCTGGCCGCCGTGCTACCAGGCCTCAGCGCCCCGTGCGGCCCCAGCTTAGCCTCTTCTACTTCTTTATGGCACCCTGTCTTCGTACCCCGCTTCCTCATTCTCCCTACAACCTCTCCCACAACTTTCTCTGATCGGCCTCAAATTTCACAGGGTATATACACCGACCAACTTCCTCTGACCCAACCATCCCGGATTGGGGCTAAGGGGGAAGAGGACAACGCCCCCTCACCCCTGAGCTCCGGTTTGGGTTGATGGGTTTTTAACAACCTGCTTCACCCCCACCCTGACTTTCCTCACATAACCTTTCTCTCTCCTTTCACAATCTTTCACTTTTACGCCCAGCCAAAGGTGGAGCCGCCATGCTGAAAGGCTCCGTGGTCACTGGGCGAGAGGAGTGGTCTTGAATGGCAGCAGCTGACTTTTCCGGCCACGTATTCACCCCTCGAATAGCGGGCTACTGCGTGGAGTGATTAACGTTGGCGTCCCGTGAATTAAATAGGGTCACTATACCCCAAAATGAAAAAAACTGTCTACTGCTTCTATAACATCGTCGGAGCCGCCCTCGGGCAGCTCTACAACATACAAGGCCCCCATACCCCCGCTCTTCCCAGACAGATGCCAGTTGGCTGGTGTCAGACGATAAAAAAAGAACCTCAAATGAAATCCGTGATGTTTTGGTGGAGATGGCCATGTGGAGCCTCCCCCCACCTTGGTATGGACATTGTCCCTGAGGTGAGCCAGTCCCAAACGGTAGGATCTTCCATAGGGTCAAACCCGGGCCCGGTGCCAAGCACAGAACCCGAGCCTGCCCCTGTGTAAGCTTCTCCTCATACGGCTGGGGTCCCCGAGGCTTAACAAGGAGAGGAGTGATCTCCTCCCCCGGCTGATGCCCCTGAGGCAGCCAAAACCTTCTCCATTTCAGAGCAGGATCTTGCTGAACAGGATCTGGCCTATGGGGCTCCTTCCGACGGGGGAGAGAAGCAGGTTCATTCCCCACCCTCCGTTCCAAAAAAGAAACGAAACAGGAAGAAGAAAAAAAAAGTCCTAAGGATCCTCCTGCTCCGCTGGATCCACGGGGACGGACGAGTCCGCTGCCGTTTCGGTAAGCGATCAAGCCAAGGTCGGTAGGTCCGGCCCTGGTGATCCCCTGGGTGGTAAATCCCAGACAAAGACAAAAATTGCAAGTGTGCCGAGCGGAGCCTTGATTACGTCGGAGCCCCTCATTTAGAGGTTACCTCGCGTTTTCGAGCCTGCTGGCTTCAAACACTTTCTGGATATTCGCTACATTGAAGGGAACATGTTGGCCAGGAGCAACATGATCCATTAGAGAAAAGCACTAGCTAGCATGATTGATAGAGAGCCGAAGGTGACCCGGAAGAGTTGATATCACGCCGGTGATTGTAACGCTGCACTCTACCATGAACTTCGTGAAAGGAATAGTTTATGCGAGGAAAAAGTGGACTACTCAATAGATGACATCACCTTAGAGCTGGCGGACCAAGGAGCGGTTAAATTCGAACGTGCTATGAGAAAACAAGGATGGGCCTCGAACCCCACCCATACACTCTTCGTTACGTTCGACTGTGACAATCTCCCTGAGGTGTTGCATGCCGGTTAGTATTGCTACCTCGTGAAGGCATTCGTACCACTGCCGCGGAAGTGCTACTACTTCCACCGCTTCGGTCATACATTCGCTCTTGTAGACGTGCACATTCAGGGTTACCCAAAGTCTGTGTAAGTTGCTCCAAGGCTGCACAATAAGTCTAAATCGTGCGTGGCCAAGTCTGTCGCTCAACCTCCCCAAATAAGTCATCGAAGGCGACAGCGCCTTCAGGGCATTGTCCGTCCACCAGCACTGGGAGTTCTGCATCCGGGGATCGTACGGCCATTCCCGTGAGGGTATCCTCTTCGAAGAGGGCCCGCGCATCTCCTCCGAGCTATTCCTGGAGGGCATATTCCTCCAATGGAATTGCCACAGATTCCCGGACAACCGGGAGCAGCTGGAAAGGTTCGTCTCCTCCCGTTTTCCCTCAGCTATTTTTCTTGCAGAAGACTATGCTGGGCGCGTGCCAACTGCCCATCCTCCCGAGGTATAAGGGTTTTGCAACCCTACAGCCAAGGGATATTGCTTAGGCAGGAAGCTGCGCCATTTAGACCCAGCATGATGTCTCCGTCCATCTCTTTGCTTTGAATACTTCCTTTTAAGCAGTAGCTGTGCAGCAGCACCTGGATAAGAGGTTTCTGTTATTTCTCCGTACATTTCCCCGTCAGCCGACCTCGACGCGGAGGACTTCCGCTGCGTCGTGGCACGGTTGCTGAGGCCTTTTCTCTTGCTCGGAGATCTGAACGGTAGACACTACCTCTGGAGAGACTACTCGATCAATCCCAGGGTTCTGGTCCTTGCCGACCTGATCGATGAGCTGGAGATAGGTGTCCTAAATGTGGATGAGTTTACGCATCACTTCTCGAGAACTGCTTCATTTTTCCGTCTTGACCTATCTTTGTGCTCTCCGGATGCCAACCTACTTTTGGTTGGGGGGTCGATGACCTCCACGGTAGTGGTCACTTTCCCTTTCAAATATCATTTTCTGGGCCACTGACGCCTAAGAATCCGCGCTGGTGGTTCTTGGCGCAGGCGGGGTAGGGTGTATTTCTTCAAATAACTGATTTATTTGCCTCAGTCAAGGAGTTTAGCTCGATGGATGAGGCCATTGAGTTCTTCTCCGGTAACCTCATCGCCATGGGCCTAAGGACTATTCCTAGAACATCTGGCCGTTTTGCATGCCCACCACTTCCGTAGTGGTCAGCCGAGTGTAAGGCGGCCCTCAAACCAGAGCATTATGCCTATATGCGCTATAAACCCCGCCCGAACGATTACACTATCGGTGAATTTCGTCGAGATAGGGCTAGATTCCGGTATGTTTCGATGCACGTCCGCTACCTTTTTTGGCGGGCATACTTGTCTTCACCTAACGGGAGGACGCCTCTATCAGAGGTGTAGAAAAGAGTCAAAAGGATTTGAAGCAAGCTCTCGGAGGACACCCTCATCCTTCCGTTCTCCAGAGACTGGGATCGTAATCTCGGACCTCGTGTTCAGGTGGAATCTTTCACGACCGTTTTCTCCGCATTCTCTAGCCGGGATGCTGCTCCGTCAGCATCCAATACGGAACGCCGCCAACTGGAATTTACTTCCAGAGGCGGAGAACCCTTCAACGACTGGCTTACTATGTGTGAGTTTCATTCCGCTCTCGCTTCGTGCGCGCACACCGCCCCTGGTCCGGACGATGTCCCATACACCACCTGAGTGAGTGAGGAATGACTTTTCTGTTAGATTTATTCAACAGGATCTGGGTAAAGGGTATCCTCCCAGACTCCTAGCGAATCGCTACTGTGTTCGCTTTTCGGAAACCGGGGAGAGATCACTCTACTCCAGCCGGTTTTCGCCCAATCTCTCTAACCTCTTGCGTGTGCAAGTTGATGGAGAAATTGGTAAATGTTAGATTAGCCTTCTTCTTGAACAGCGGAGGCCATCTGTCTTCTGCACAGTGCGGCTTCCGCAAGTTTCACTCCACGTCAGATGCTCTGCTCCGACTAGAAAATGCCGTCTGCGAGGCCTTCCTTCGTAGATAGCACTATGCCACAGTATTTTTCGATCTGGAGAAGGCCTATTATACCGCATGGCAATACGATATCATAAAGACTCTCCACAGGGTGGGGTAAAGGGAAGGCCACCTAATCTTTATATCTGAATTTTTGCGAGATCGTGGATTCCGAATAGGGGGGGAAGCGGTCAATCTCCAGCCCAATGGAGCAGGAAGAGGGTGTGCCGCAGGGAAGTGTCCTCATTGTCACTCTCTTTGCACTGATCATAAACGGCATCACCTCAGTGTTGCCGGATGATGTTTACGCTACGCTCGACGCGGACGACCTTTCGATCTCTTTTAGCGCAGCTCAGATACTAACTCTGGAGCGTCGACTGCAACAGATGGTGCACTTCTGCTACCATCCACGACTCTACCCTGAAACAAACTTGTTTCGAAATGGGGTGCGCCTGGAAGTGGTGGACTCGCACCGTTTCCTTGGTCTTGTATTTGACCGACGATTCACCTAAGAAGCACATTTTAGAAACCTCTGAGTCTCTTTTACCCACCACTTGGATATTTGCTCTGTGACGTTCAGCGCCTGGGGCGCTGATAGGGCTACTGCTTTACTTTTTAATCGATCTTATGTTCGTTCGAAGCACGACTACAGATGCGATATTTATACATCCTCACCGAGCGTGTATCTCGGAAGGTGGAATCGATCCACCACACCGGCCTTTGCCTGGAAACCGGTGCCTTCCGCACATCTCCAATTGAGTTCCTACTTGTCGATGCTCGGGAGAAGCCACTCGCTCTGCGCCGTGCACAGTTCATTTTTTGCCTGCAGGCGCGATCCTAGCGCCTCCTTCAGTCACGAGTAGCTCTCATTGCATCCGCAGCTGATTTCAACGGTTCCTATGCCACCGAGAGATGCCAGTCATTCTCTAAGCATTTCTGGTTTAGGGCTAGAAAACTCTTGCAAGAGCTCGAGATAGCTCTCAGACCGGTGGCGCCCCTGCTTCTACCTAGGACGCCATCCTGCCTGGTGGGTACCACCTTTGACTATTTGTCGCCACGCCTCTGCTACCAAAGCTTGTACAGCGCCGGAAGTATTGCGTACGACCTTTTTGGAGCACACTCCGTGTCACGCTGGAACTGTGCAAGTCTATACTAATGCCTCTAAGTTTAAGAGGGGGTCAGTTTTCACACCTTATCCCCCTGTTTTCAGTCAGCGGAGCTCTGCCAGGCGGTGCTTCTGTCTTCACGGCCAAGCTGGTTGCAATATATCTCTCGTTACAGGAGATAACGCGACGTACACGGTTCGGAAACTGGATTGTGATTTATAGCGACTCACAGAGTGCCCTGAGTGCTCTCGGGGCATTGTAATACCCGCATCCTGCGAGGACTGAGTGAGCCGATGAGGGCGCCAAAGAATCCGCAAGGACTGGACGACCAGATCAGCCTTTCACTCTTCTTCACACCGATTTTAGGGCACGAATACGGGCACTGGCAATGAAGGTGTAAGACGGCCGAGGTGAACTTAACGTTGCATGCCATTGCGCCGCGACTGTTTTCATGCACCTACGAGGGGCGGTCAATAAGTTTTGCAATTCGGATATAAGGAAACGAGATATGAGGAAAAGTGTTTTATTATTTTTCAATATAACTACCCTCGACCTTAATGCACTTGCGCCACTTGTCCCTGAGGCTTCGAATTCCCGACAAACAGAAATCTCCCGACTGCTGTTCAATCCACTCCTGGACGGCGAGC
This sequence comes from Ceratothoa steindachneri, assembly GCA_963969495.1. NCBI lineage: Eukaryota > Metazoa > Arthropoda > Malacostraca > Isopoda > Cymothoidae > Ceratothoa > Ceratothoa steindachneri. The sequence goes on from OZ018320.1 coordinate 221,947,527, forward strand.
TGGACATCTTCATAGTCCCCAAACCGGCGTCCACGCAGTGCAGCCTTGAGCTAGCGGAATCAAAAGTGGTGCCTAGGGGCCAGATCTGGACTGTAGGGGGGATGGATGAGCTTTTCGAATCCGCACTCGCGCAGGACAGCTTGTGCAACTCTGGCCTTGTGGACTTTTACGACGTTGAAGTCGATCATGGGACGTGAGGTTTCTAGGGACCCAACGGGCAGAGACCTTGGTCATGGCCAAATTGTTGTGGATGATGTTGATAATACTTCTATGTGATATTCCAATTTCTCGCTCGATTTCTTCGACCTTCACCCGTCGATTTTCGAGGATCCTCCTCTCCACACGGGCCACATTGTTCTCGTTGGTCACGTCTGACGGGCGTCCTGGACGGGGGTCATCTTCAAGGGACTCACGACCATGGCGGAACTGCCTATTCCAGCAAGCAATGGTTGCATAGGAAAAGGCGGTGTCGGTATACACTGCAACCATGCGTTCATTAATCTCTTTTGCATTCTTGCCTTCCTTGGTCAAAATTTTGATCACTGCGTGGTGCTCAACTTTCTCCATTGTTAAAAAATTTGTGACTGACGATCTGCGATCAGCTACTGCTTCTTAAATAGACGAGGCGGTCGCGTGCGGCGGCAGGTCCTGACTTGTCATAACTTGTCCTAACACTCCTACAAACAGCCACCCCCCTTCCTCTGTTTTGCCCTACCGATTCGCAAAACTTATTCACCGCCCATCGTGCCTCCCAATGTCGCGAAAATTTCAGGTTGCTTTCTGCCGCCTTCGATTTGGCCACACTCACGTGAGGCACCGCCATTTGATGGAACGCTCGCCTGCGCCCTACTGTGAAGACTGCGTTGTCTCTCAGACTGCTCGGCACATTCTTGTTGAATGTCCGAGTCTCAGTGATCTTCGCGCACGTTACCTGTCCCGGTACAGGAATGATAGGGGTTGCTACCGCATGTCTCTTCTCCTCAGGACTGATTCTTGGCCACAAACTTGTGGACTATACGACCTTTTGGAGGAGGCCTTCCTCTTCCAATTTATTCGACTGTTTGTTACACGTCGCATATTTCTGCGGTGGGGGAAGGCAGACCTACCCCGGATGCAGGAGTGCCCTTCCTTCTTCTTGCGTCTTTGCTTTGCTTTCTTTTTTGATGTTGTCTTTTTTAGTCTTTCTCCTTTTTTTCATATTATTTGTTTTTTTTTAATATAGCCTAGCAGTAGGCTGTGGTCTGAGTATGGCGACTTTTGTCCTATTAGGCATTCGCCAGATAGGCTTCTAAAATTTTAAAAAACAACATCCTTTCATTATGTTTAGGCAATTGAACATCAATCCCAATATGTTTTCACATTTAAAATTCATTTCCTTCATGTTCTCTTTTTAACATATTCTCCCCAAAGTTTTGAAAAATGAACATCAATCTGATACTTTTTCGCAATTAAACCTCTTCTCCCATTATGTTGCCACTTTATTAACCTATCCCCATTTGGGGGGGAATTAAACATCTTACCCTATAAGTTTTCGTAATTAAACGTCCTCTCCACTACTGCAGCCCCTTCAACATCCTCTTCCCAAACCAATGTGAATTGAACATCACACCATAAATCTTTTCGCAATTAAACATGATCCCCCCAAAGGAGCACTTGGACATCATGCCTAATATGTTTGCTCAAGTAAACATCCTCTTCCCCTCGGATGCCACTTTAACATCATCTCAAACTTTTGAGAATTGAACATTTTACATAATAGGTTTTCGCAACTACACATCTTCTCCCTAAATTTGGAAAATTAAACATCATACCCAATAAGTTTTCACAATTAAACAACTTTTTCTCTTCTGTTGCCACTTTAACATATTCTCCCTAAAGTTTGGGGAATTCAACATCATTCCGAATAATTCACGCAATTAACATCTCCCCTAAATTAGCGATTTTAACATCCTCTCCACAAAGTGTAGGTAATTGAACAAACCCAATAAGTTTTCGCAATTAAACTATTTATCCCTTAATGTCGACACTTTAACATCCATTCCCGAACCTGAACTTAAAACCCAACAAGTTATCGCAATTTAACATTATCTCTCAAAAGCTTTGGTAATTGAACACCTTACTTAATAAATTTACGAATTTAGACACCATGACCCCCAATGTGTCCATTTAAACATCCCATTCCCAAGGTTTAGGCAACTGAACCACAAACCTAATAATCTTCGCAATTATGCATCCTATCTCCTATTGTAGATTATTTAACATCCTCTCTTCGATGTTTTGGTAATTGAGCATCAAACTTTCGCACATAAACATCCTCTTCCCTACCCAGCCTCTCTTCTGCAAAGATGTAACATTTCTTTGCTTCGAACAAATTTTCCACTTGTGTTTTCCTTGATTCGATAGAGTGCTACTAACTCTCATTTGTGCCGTCCTAGAAGCTTTCATGAACTAAAAAAGTGAAATAAATATAATTTCAATCCAAGATAAAGTCATACGTTTGCGTCGCACTACAATTTCCAAATTCATCGGTAAAAGTTCAAAAAATCTCTTGCTTACAATGCCTGTCGTAGAATGGACTCTCGACGATATACCATATATAACTATTCGTTGAGGGAACTTCTTTAATTATCTTTAGAGTGCGTGGATGTCTGGCTGGCCGATATTATGTATCTTTGATATACTTAAGAAGTGGAACTGAGCTCAACGATAATAATATTGCTATCATTAATAAAATACAGTTTTATTAATAATAACTATCAACAACACACAAAACGGAAAATATTGACATAAACAGAGAATGGAAAGGGTCGTGGGGAATCGAGTTAATCCGAGGATTAAAAGATTTAAAAAGGTAAAACAAATATAAAGTTAAAGGAATGGGATGGTTCGCTAAACCATTTAAAGCACAGGATAGAATCGACAAAAGGGTTAAATACTCAAAGGTAACGTTCGGCTTACGTAATTTATACTTGTTGTGCAGAGGAAGGCGACGTGATGCAATTTTGGTCCGCTGGCGAGTTCCAGCCGAAGGGGGGGGGGGGATTAAATTATCCTGACGTGGCGTCTTGGGAATTAGAACCGTTTCTTGACGAACGGCTTGAAGAACAATGGCTGTTCTACGTTGTTCTCTTCTGAACAACAGGGGGGATGAGAACCGTCTCTTGTCTACGGGCTCAAGAACAATGGCTGTTCTAATGTTGTTCTCTTCTGAACAACAAGGGGGAAGGGTGAGAACCGTTTCTTGGCGAACGGCCTGAAAAGAACAATGGCTGTTCTACGTTGTTCTCTTCTAAACAACAGGGGGGGGTGAGAACCGTTTCTTGTCAACGGGCTCGATCGAACAATGGCTGTTCTAACGTTGTTCTCTTTCTGAACAACAGGGGAAGGGTGAGAACCGTTCCTTGGCGAACGGGCTCAAACGAACAATGGCTGGTCTACGTTGTTCTCTTCTGAACAACAGGGGGGGGGGTGAGAACCGTTTCTTGTCAACGGGCTCAATAACAATGGCTGTTCTAATGTTGTTCTCTTCTGAACAACAAGGGGGAAGGGTGAGAACCGTTTCTTGGCGAACGGGCTTAAACGAACAATGGCTGTTCTACGTTGTTCTCTTCTGAACAACAGGAAGGGGGGGGTGAGAACCGTTTCTTGTCAACGGCTTGAACGAACAATGGCTGTTCTAACGTTTTTCTCTTTCTGAACAACAGGGCCAGGGGGAGAACCGTTTCTTGGCGAACGGGCTCAAACGAACAATGGCTGTTCTACGTTGTTCTCTTTCTGAACAACAGAGGAAGGGGGGGTGAGAACCGTTTCTTGTCAACGGGCTCAAGAACAATGGCTGTTCTAATGTTGTTCTTTTTTAAACAACAAAGGGGAAACCTTGTGGACTAGGCGTCACGAAGGCTCGAACTTTGGCACTCAAGGGATATTGTCCTTCTTCTGGACAAGTGATGGTGAATCTCGAGGTCGAGGTCCCTTGGCGCACAAGGTGATAGAGGGTCGTAGTGATGTTTCGCGACGAAAATCTGGATCTCCAATCTGATCTTAGTGGTAAAGTTTCCATCTAAATAGTCGAGACACTCCCTTGGCGTGGGGGACAATGGAGTGGGAGCTTCGAGGGAATGCACAGCCGAGCCTGAGAACAAGCCTTATCTGCCCATAAGCCTAGCTCAATCTGGCGTCATTGGCGGATGGGGCGAACGGGGGGGGGGATGATAAACCTCCTTGTTTAAACATTGACTCAGGTGGCTGCGATAAGGCGCCCAGCTTCAAAGCGAAGATGCACGTGGGGAGCATCGTGGTTTTAGATAACATGTGATAGTGGTTGAAATTAACGCGGCCTCAACCCGTTCTATCACAATGCCTGTCGTCAAATTTAATTGTGCTCATTCTGGGGCTTCGTTTAATTACGTGTCGTAGAATAGGCTCGAGTTCAACCCTTCTCGCGTTTCTCAGCCGAGATAGATGACGGCTATGTGCGTGGAAGATTTATAATACAGACAGAGTGCAAATTAACCGAATTTTATGTTGGTCAAATAGTCAGCTATCTTGGAAGGTTCTGGGACAGGACAAAACGAATACAAAAATAACTTTACTAATATTCAAATTAATATTCTTTTTACAAAGGTTAACAGGGGTTTGGGAGCAAGCTATACAACACATTAAACGTACATGAGTCTCAGCGTCTTAAAGGAAGGGGGTGCCCGGGGGGGGACTTGGCGGAGACGGTCGCCGTACACACGAACGAACAATACTGACCGAAGGGTTGCTCAAATGACCTTGAGCGTACAAAAAGCCGACGATGGAGGCTTACTCTGGGGAAGAGGGGGGGGGGGCGAGTAGAAAGAACACTTGCACAGGAGAGTTGCGCATTGCTGTTACCTCGAAGATTTGGTCCGAGAGAGTAATCCTTGCATTGGTGCAAATTTTAAATTATAGTCTCTCGATAATGACTACTAACGGGATGAACTTAAATCTTTCCTTCGAGTTTATAACACCAAATCGAGACTGGGCGCGTTGCGTTCGAGGAGCGGGTAACAACGAGTACGGGGTAGACTCACACGAATTAAACGAGAATGCATGAAGCTTGAGGGGTTCTGCGAGGAATTGTGCAGAGTCCATAGTGACGCGAATAGCGGGTACGAACTGAGAAGTGCAAAAAGAAGGTACTAGCGGGAGCAGACAGAAAGCGGATACTGACGAGGTGGGCAGGCGGTGGATACTGCCTTCAAACTCTGCGCCGGAGGATTTATAGTGGGGTCGAATGGGATTCCCCCCTCTCTGTCCGAAGAGGAGGGTTAAAGGTCTGCGCATCGGCAGGCGAGAGTAATCTCGCTCTATTAGCACGATCGCGGGAAGGTTCCTAAGCAGGTGAGGCGAAACTTTGTCCGACTCCTAAGGAGACCTTTTCGGGTTCTCAAGCTTGTCACGGCTTTCTGCGATGGCGAGCTTTCAGGCCACCACGGCTTCTCATGATTTCACACTTCGTTTAGCGCAGACAAAAAGGGTCGACCAGGTGTCTGTTCTCTCTCTCTCTCTCTCTCTTTCTCTCTCTCTCTCTCTCTCTCTCTCGCTCTCTCTCTCTCTTTCTCTCTGATCTCTGATATTCCTCCATCTCTAGATTAGAATTTCAGGAGAAGAAGTGACATCGGAACATGAATAATGGTGGGGGAGGGGAGATTATAACTTAAAATCGCATGGCAATAGCGGATAAAGTTAAGAATACCTAGGACAAATTTTCAAAAATGGAGCCAAAGTACAAAATAGTGGAGTTAGTGGGGGCGGGTCCACCATACATATACACAAGGTTATATAATGCTGCGGCATGGTTCTCGAAGGATATTTTTTTCTATGATACCATTAAGTTGGGCTCAGTGGCCTGAGGGTGAGTTTATCTTACGATTATACAAAACTATAATAAAAAGGATATAAAAGGAATTCATTGTACACAGATAAAAAGGATACGTGTTTCCTTATTCTATAGGTGAATATACAATTTTATTTTATGAAAAAAAATTAATACACATATAACCAAAAAGAAATGGCTCGGAATTAGTTTAGTAAAGGACCTAACGGGTTTTTACTTAAACTATCAGCCATACAGTTATCGGTGCCTTTCAAATACAAAATGCAGACTTGGAACTCCTGGAAGAACAAGCTCCAACGCATCAACTGATCGTTATTCTTCCTGACGTTACACAGGTATTCTAGGGGTTTGTAGTCCGTTTCCACTACAAATTCCTTGCCTACGAAATACATTCTAAATTTACAGAAAACCCAGATGATAGCAAGGGCTTCTCTCTCAATTACTGCATAATTTTTCTCGCGCGCGAGTAATTTTCTGCTTGCGTTAGCGATGTGGAAACTTTCGCCGTTATTCTTATACTGGAGGAGGACACATCCTATACCGTCTGTGCAAATGCTAAACAGTTTGTCCGGGTTAGGGAGGCGGGGGATAGGACCAGATGCCAACTTCTCCTTGAGTTGGTTAAAGCTGTGAGTCGAAAATGGCTTCTACTTGAGGCGTTTGGGGGCCTTCTTCTTTAATAGCTCGCATACGGGGCGGAGATAGTCGCGAAGTTGGCAATGAAGCGACGATAGAACGTTGCAGCGCCTGTGAAGGATCGCAGCTGCTTTTTGTTAGTGGGTAAATGCATTTCCACGATGCCCGGATCTCTTCTTGCTGGGGAGCTAACTGATTATTCACGATATGGAAGCCCAGGTAGTCGATAGTGCCAAAAGCGAAGTGGCAGTTTCTGCGGCCAATTGTCAAAGTGTGTTCCCGGAGTCAGTACAGAAGGACTTGAAAGGTGGTCAAGTGTTGATCCCAATCTCGAGTGGCCACATAAACATAATCAAAAAAGAAGGTGACTTTGGATAAGCCTTCTTAAATTTTCCTGACCCTCCGGTTATAATTGCTGCCAACTGTACAAAACCAAAAGGGAGCCGCTGAAACTGCATAAGCCCGTTCTCAGGGGAGAAAGCAGTACATTTCTTCATTTCATCCCTCAGGAGAATCTGATAATAGGCAACAGGAAATACACCTTGGCCCAAGGAACACCAGGCTGAGTCAATCACCGATAGAATCATAAACAAAACGATAAAATGGCAATACGAAGACCAGATGCCAGAACATCAGGTCGAAGAGGCCTTATACCAAGGCAGAATAAGGTACACACCGACAATTTTTAATACAATCTCGCAAAGCAAATTCAACAAAAAGAGAAACGCCAAGTGCACAACCCCCAGACCAAAACTCAGGACCAAAACAGGACAGAAGATACATACTACAAGTAAGAATTTTAAAATAATGTACATGAATGTAAATGGATAGTCAGCAAAAGTTCTAAATTCGGAAACATAATACCAAAACTAGACCCTGATATTGTTATAATATCTGAACATGGTATCAATCACCGAAATATTCAGGTACCAAGTACACTCTACAAGTCATTCAGATAAGGCCTTTGATCGTGCTACAATAGCAATCCGAAATTGCATTGCATCAAACTACTTCCACCCTTAGATGATCCCTACGAGCGATAGAAGTCAAAACTACCATAGGGACCTTAACTATTGCAACTGGGTACCAGCCTCTAAGGCGAGGATACTTACCAATTCACAACTTTATGAGACTATTTGCCCATAAAAATCGGTAATGTTTGCCGGAGATCTAAACGCCAGATGTAGGGCCGCTGAGTACACCAGCACCAACAAGGCGGGAAAAAAACCTGGAATTACTACTGGAACGAAACGTGGCAGTACGCATAGGACCAGAATTCCTGACCTACTACTCAGCGAGAGGTGCACCAAAGCTTTATATAGTCTTAATGAGCACAAGGTTCATCTACAACTACCACATTGGCCCATGACCAGTAACCCCCAGTGACCATGAAATGTTAACCATCTCTCTATCAACTAGTCACATACAAATCCCAATAAGATAAAGGAAATCGTACGTGCGTGCAGACTGGGAAGCTTACCAGGCCGTTTGTCAGGACTACGTTCCGGATAACCTAGAGGAAGCCACACCAGAAGAGATGGATGAATAAATAAGTCGATTAACAACGTAACTCTTAGAGGCAGACAGGAGAACCATCTCAAAAATCAAATACAGAACCATGTCAGCTCCGAGATAGACACCGGAAGTGATTGCCATCCAAGAGAAATATATCAGCAGATGGAGACCCGACAGGAGCATCCACCAGATGATGCTAGAAACAAAAGAACACCTTCACCAAATGATTTTACAACAACAGGCAGATATCTGGGACCGACTCATTGAAGCACTCGATGAGGGCGTGAACCCTAGAACGTTCTCGCGAACGGTGAAGAGGTACTGGGGAAAACCGGCAGCAAAGAAGGTTAGTGGACGCAATCAGCAGATGGAGATCCAACAGGAGCATCCACCAGATGATGCTAGAAACAAAAGAACACCTTCACCAAATGATTCTACAACAACAGGCCGATATCTGGGACCGACTCATTGAATCACACGATGAGGGCATGAACCCTAGAACGTTCTGGCAAACGGTGAAGAGGTACTAGGGAAAACCGGCAGCAAAGAAAATGAAAATCAAGGATCACCAGGGCAAAGAAATTACTGAGACTGAAGAGCTAGAGGCCAAATTCAGAGACCACTGGTCTAACATATTAAAAAATATCCCTGAAAAGGACGAGAAATTCGATATCGAAGAAATTGAGCAGACATATCCTTTCAATAACGTATCGATGGAAAGGCCCATGGTGGGTCATGGAAAAAAATCTCCTTACAAGAATTAACTTTCCTGACGTCTGGAAGTTATCAAAAATGATATTTATTCCTAAGTCGGGAAAGAGCCCAGTCTCCCCAGCAGACTATCGCTCAATCTCCCTTCTCGAACTTGGTGGAATATTTTTATAAATCATTGCCAACAGAGTGCAATCCTATATTGAGGCTAATAATCTACATAGCTTCCAACAACACGGATTTAGAAGGCAGAGAGGTACGGATACGGTACTGGCAATGATCACGGAGAAATTAGCCAAAATAGAAGAAGAGAAGAAGTAAGCAGACCCGGTATTAAGGGACGTAAAGAAAGCGTTTGACAAAGTGTGGCCTTAGGGACTATAGTTCAAGATCCTCCAACTGGTACTCAATCCCAGATTGGAAAAAAATAATCAGTGACTACGTCATGGATCGAAGAGCCTTCATCGCGATCACTGAACACCAGGGGCCAGAATTTCCACTAGAAGGGGGCGTCCCTCAAGGTGGGTGTCTCAGCCGATTGCTTTACTCGATATTTACCAGAGACCTCCCAGGCCTTATGCTCGAGGAATCTATGTATATCCAGTTCGCCGACGACGTGCCACAGATTGGGGTTTCCCCATACAATAACGAAAGAACAATGGCAGGCATGACGGTATGGAAAAATGAAAAGAAAAAGAATACGAACGCTGTTGGAAGATCGCGAAAATGCAAATAAGTTCACCATCATTCGAATAAAAAGAAACAAAAAAGCGCTAATATTCGTAGGGGAAGAAAAATACCCATACAAGAGAGCAGGCACAGTGCTAACACTAAAAGTATACAGCAAAGGATAGACGGACCAGCGAACCAGCATAATTTCACGCACGACCAGAGATATTAAAGAACTATATTGCCTTAAAAAAATTGAAAAGAAGCAACAAAAGGAAGATATACTTTGCCTACATTCGGCTAAAGATTTTGTATCACACCATGCCACTGGCGGCGATACCAAACTCTTGGCTATTTAAACTACAAATAATTCAGAATAAGACACTCCTAATAATTGGAAACACAAGAAGAATAGACAGAAAGCGCCAACAGACGCTATCCGAAGAAATTGAGATAAGTGCAATCAACAGTGAACTAAGGGCTTGAGCTCTTAAAATTTGGAGGAAAGTGGAAAGGAAGTCGGACCCCGATTTCACTAGAAATCATTTCAAGATTTTCGACCGTGCACTAAACTAAGCAAGATGAAGGTTCCCCAGCAGTAGAATTGTTGCACAGCATAACCAAGACCCAATGTATACATCATAAAACCGAATACAAGCTACGGAACAAACAATATAAATCAAAGTTACTGCAGTAATAAATAAGTCACTAATAAAACGCAAAAAAAGGCTTGAAAGCTACACTGTACAAAAATTGTACAAAAAATTTTAACCTAGAATTTAACCCAACATTAACTTAGTGTGGGGAAATCAATATCGCGAGGAAAAACAGACCCTAGTTTGCTTACACAGCGTCAACAGTTATGTTCCATATGGTGCGATACTTTACTCCACCCACCCTCCCCTTTGCCCCACTGTCCCAACAATCCTCGATATCACTCGCAAAGAAGGATTACCATTAGCAGATTTTGTAGTCCGTTAATATAAACAAAGGAGGGTGGGATAGCCTTTAGAATAAAAATCTATGAACAGACTCACTGTCCCCTCCTATTGTTTAGGTCTATTTTCGCCAAATAGACAAAGTTTCACTTTCTCCGACGTAAACCAGAAGGTCGAAGGGTCACAACGTTGAAAAGTGATGCCCTAGGAGAGAAGCTGAAAGGTGGACCCTCATTACCTCTCCCATCCCCATAGGGGATAATCGACGTATATATATATATATATATATATATATATATATATATATATATATATATATATATAGTTCGGACTGGAGAAGTGAAGAGGAGAATCGAGGTAGCAATCGGGAGAAGAAGAGCAGTCCCTGAGTAAAACAGGGAATCAAGAAGAAGTGGAACCGAGCGGGAGTTTTCTTCCCGAGGCTGTTCCTATGGTTACATCGAAGAGTAGACCATCGGTATAGAGAATCACTCGCATACCAATCTCGTTCAGAGAAACTCCCTATCTCAGTTTTCCGAATAAAGCAAGAGATATCCCTCACCATTTAGGAATACCAATATGAAGTTCCACTCGATAAAATATTCACCTCTTAGTGAAGTCTCATCATCAAGAATCCTGAAAGTCTAACCGAAGGAGTGGAATAATCGTACATCCACAATCCTCTCGCTTATATCGTCAAGTCAAGAAGCATCGCCACGCACTCCACACTTAATTCGGGATCAGCCGTTATTCCCGAATAACCCCCACCACGTTATCCTTCGCGCAGCGAGATTGACAGCTGTGTGTCCGATTCAGCCTCCCGCCTTGAATCATCGCCTCAACGAGGTTCTCGCTTAAGGTCATCCCACGCCAGACTCCCTTTAGGTTAAAGGTAAAAGGAATCCAACTTATTTATGTTCTTTAGTTACCATTCCGTACTAAAGTTAATTTTTGCGTCAACCATCGCGTAGTACTCATTGGTAGTATTAATTTTTATTTAGATCCTCTTATTATAGACTTAGTATTTTTAAAGTTTTAATATTTTATTTTTTATGCAATTAAAAGTATATTTTTGCGCTAGTTGTTTAATTAAATCCTCGAAACGCCGCATATGGCAATAAAAAATATATAATATTACGAATCCTCCTTGGTTAAAGAATCAAAAGAAAAGTAAAAGTAAAGCACTCTTAGAGAAAAAAGGAACGGAGTTATTCAGGTACGATCAAACGTACATACCTACTCGGCCGTATACCACGACACTTAGTTTAAACTAGATTTACTAAGCTACAACCATTTATACGGCATATGGATGGAAATGCATATGTCAAAAAAAACAACAACACAAAAACAAATAGATAACAAGTATATAATTTAGGAAAATCAGTCTACTACCAGTAGTAGCACAACTTTAAAGGCTTCGAAGCCAACACAAGGAATGATTTGGCCCGAAATAAGAAAGGAAAATAAGGAATCCATAAGAAAAGCCATACAGGTATACTCTTGCAACAGGGACCTAACTACTTTGTCTATGATCATTTCAAAACCTTATATATATATATATATATATATATATATATATATATATATATATATATATATATATATATATATATATATATATATATATATATATATATATATATATATATATATGAGGAATTAAACCACATTCTCCGAAGACAATTTAATTCAGAACAGTTGCTGTGTATCTCACACCCTTTTTCAACTGACACTGCGTAGAAAATATAAGAGAATGCATATAAGCATAACACAAGATCCCCTCTTTTTTTCCCCAATTCCCTACTTGTGGCTAATCTGGGGGGGGGTTAGGCCTAAACATATTGAAGGGCTGACATTTAACTATTTTGTTTACATGCTTTCTTATTACAGGATTAAAAGAAAATTGACCCTAGGATAGATTTAAATTAGGAACTGACGATATCAAGCTCGATTCTACGATTCTTCTCTTAACATAGTTAGCCAAATTAAATACCATTTTACTTCCATTGAAATCGATCGTATGATTCTTGTCTCTAACAAGGCAAAATATTCCACATACGTAAATGCAAAGTTATGCACGTATAATTCAGAAATCTTAAACCAAACTATCATATGAGTGGCTAATTTTGGAATCCGTAGACTTGGAAAAGGAAGGATCTTGGACGTTATAATTTCAACGGACTTCAAAGTGTCCAAGCAATGCGTGGAAACCACTATAAAAGCAAATCGAATGCTAGAATACATCGCACGAAATTTTGCCATAAGTCTATAGATATAATCTTACCCTTATATAAATCATTAGTTTGACCACATGTAGAGAATGTGTTTCAATTCTGGTCGCCGAACTTTAGCAAAGATGTAGAAATGTTAGAAAGAGTACAACGCAGGGCAACTAAACTGATACCCGAACTTCGGAACAAATCCTATTAAGATAGACTGCTGCCTAAACCTTTTGCCACTCGTGAGTAGACATTTATGCGTCAGCTGATAGAGTTTTTTGAAATCTTATGAGGTTTTTCCAATATGACTTACTATCTGTTATTTCAGATGGATTAAAGATCGAATGCCAGACAAAATGGATATAAATTAATCAACATGGGATTGATCAGTGGCATAGCGCAAAATTCATTTACCTCTAAAATTACTCAAACATGGAATAAATAGCCTACCCAACTGAGTAGTCCAAAGTACGTCGGTTAATATATTTAAAAACAGACTGGACGAGTGCTATTCGCGTTTAAATGTCCCCGTCCCCCGCCATTACTGTGAGTTATTTAGTCGTTGTAGACCAGGAGTCTAAATGTGTTTTCCATATTCTGGCTTTCTTGTCACTAATTTTTTTCGATCGTAGCAGACGCTGTCTGCGCGAGAGAAGAGCTCCTTACTATCAGTTATTTGAGCGCGAGGAGTATGCATATTAGAAATGTACAGTAATAGATATATTCGTAGATAAGAGTCTACGTAGATAGAAATTGTAACATATGAAAGTATAGTCGTAGATCAGTGAATACTTAGATAAAAATTTCATGATATGAAGATACACGCGGAAATAAGTGTGTATCTGATCGACATAATCTTATGAAGTGCATGGAATGCAGTCCCAAGGTTAAGGCATTATAGACCTTATTAACTCTCAGACTGGCTTTGAGTGGAGTCTAGGGTCTTTGCTGGTGCTAGTTCAGTAGTTTCCCTAATGTAGTCAATTTAACAACTTCTTCCCAAAGTTCTGGCAATTGAACATCATAGCCAATAAGTTTGTGCATTTAAACATCATCTCCCTTAATGTATCCATTTTAACATCATCTCCTCAAAGTTTACGCAATGAATCCTCAAACCCAAGAGGATTTCGTAATTTAATTTCATCTCCTCTGATGTATCCTCTTTAACATGCCTCCCCCCCCCAAGTTTTGGCAATCGAATTTCAAACCCAATTAGTTTTCGCAATTAAATATCCTCTACCCTAATGTTGGCGTTTCATAATCCTCTCCCAAAAGTTTTGGCAATTGAACATCAAACCAAATACGCAATTAACATATGCTCCATTAATTTAGCCAATAAAACATCCTCTCCACAAAGTTTTGGCAGTTTTAAAATCTTACCCAATAAGTTTTTTCATTTAAAATTCATCTTCCCTAATGTAACCACTTTAACATCTCCCCAATTTTTGTCAATTGAACATTAGTTGTATTGTGGGGTGGAGTCCGAGTCTACACACACGCACACACTCATAAGCACATTAAAATCACGTACATACGAACATGACATTGAACCCCGAGTCTACCCCCATCCTCCCGCCCCCTTACTGGTTTGTCGCTAAAATGTCCCCCCACCCTAACCTTTGGTTAATGAACTATTTTCGAAAGAATCAGAGTCTGCACACACACACACACGCGCACTTATTGATTTGTCGCCAAATGTCCTTCCCCCCTCCTAGGTTAGTGACCTTTTGGGGAGCAAATCGGTAGGTGTTTCTTTGACGCGGTTTGAATTTTCATATATTTTCCGTATCTGCATTACAGTGGAGTTGCCACTTAACTTTTTTACAACCCTTTAATTGGTCCGTCTAGTTGTAATCTTTTAAATCAATTTTCGCTAAACTTCTCTGTGTGTCACACATTCTAAGATGATCCTCCATCAACACTGCATCAAACCCAGTCTTAGTAAATATTTTGAAACCGAAGATGTTTGTGGATCGGATTATAAATTTAGCCCAGACAATTCATCTACGGTTGATTTCTTCGATCATGTTCGTCGACTTATTTATGAACACCCAATTGATCAGATTGAATTTCTGTATAGTGGATCAGTCCAACCACCTTTCAATTTCAACAACCGAAAAGAAGTACTTGAACATTTCCAGTTTATGGATTTATTAGATTTATTCCGGCGAAAAATTAAAAAAACGAGCTTATAGATTAGTTTTTCTTTGTAGGAGGTCTATCCGATCGTCACAGTACATGGGTGGATAAGTTTTCTGCATATTACATTCTAACATGGTAAATGATGGTGAGAAAGTAGTGAACATCGTTATATTTGACATAAAACCCCTGTTATTTCGCTTTCTTTCATGGTATTCCCATCAGCTCACTGATATGATGAAAACCAAGATGGAAGAGGCAAGAATTAACGAATTCTCCTCACAAGATCAAGAGAATGTCATGTTATTTTGTACACAAATTAAAACATTAATAGTATAACGCGTATTATTTCATCTTTATTTTATTCATATTAATCAGAGAATATTATAAATGCTAAAAAAAAATTCTAGACATAAAAAGTTTATAATAGCTGAGAGGGATTCAATGTATAGTAACTATTGAAACATTGTTAGTATAACGCGTCTTATTTCATCTTTATTTCATCTATATTAATCAGAGAATATTATAAATGATCAAAAAATACATTTATACATAAAGAGTTCATAATAGCTGACAGGGATTCAATGTATAGTAACTTTTTAAATTTCCTGTAAGATCCCTTTGAAACCGAAAGGTATAGTTCGATAACTCCCGAGGAGTTCAATACGTTTACGAAATGTCTTTCTCCGACCTTTCCCTCCCTCACCTCTTTCAGTCCACCGTGTTCCTCGGCTCTGAAACCCATAAATGGTACAGGGATATGACTATCAGTATTCTCTCTATCATCATCGGCTCCAACTAGGCGTTTAATAGCAACGTAGGTTATTATATCCTTCGTCTGAGTGTTAATGGTTAATCCTTTAGCACGAAGTATATAATGGATTGAGAAATAAGTTCTTGCGGTTCTATCATATTTATTCATTACCATTAACAATTTTAGAGAAACTTAATTTTTAATTGATAACAATATGCAATTTAATCAATAATGTATTCTCCGTTGTTATTTACGACTTCTTCCCAACGTTCAACTAGTTTTTCGATGCCTCTGCAATAAAAATCTCTGGATTTTGACTTGAAGAATTCGTCTAACCAGGTTCTTACTTCCACATCAGTATTGAACGAAACGCCGCGCAAATTGCTGGAGAGCGATCGGAACAGATGTGAATCCGATGGAGCCAAGTCTGGCGAATATGGAGGATGCCAACGGATTTCCCAATTAAGCGTGTGGATGGCGTTTTTTGTCATATTAGAAATGTGAGGACGAGCATTGTCGTGTTGCAGAAGGACTCCATATCGTCGATGAGGTCGCTTTTCACGAATAGCTTCGGCGAGTCGATACATTTGTTGAACGTAGAGTTCTGCATTGACAATCTCGTTGTTCGCAAGGAGCACATAAAGAATGATGCCTCCACAATCCAACCACACACGCAGCATCGTCTTCCGCGGATGAAGTCCTTGCTTTAATCGCGGAAGTGTTTTTTTTATTGGGGCTAAGCCATTGTTTCCGATGGTTCATGTTGACATAAACACACCACTTTTCGTCGCCAGTAATGATGCGGTGAAGAAATATGTCCTTATATCCACGCGTAGTCTTGTGACGAGCAAGCAAACCTGCGGCAATCGTGGAGCGTTGAAGTTTGTTGCTTTCGCTCAAAGCGTTCGGAACCCATGGACCGAGTTTTTTAACTTTCCCCATCGAATGAAGGTGATTCACTTCAGTTTTCTGATCACACGCCAATTGTACAGCCAACTATCTAGTCGATTGACGAGGATTTTCATGAAGAAGGTCGTTCAATCGATGGTCATCCAACTTAATGGGGCGACCAGAACGTTCTTCGTCGTCAAGATTGAAATGACCGTTTTTGAAACGTGAAAACCACCATTAAGCTGTCCTTTCTGATAAAGCCTTTTCCCCGTACACAGCACAAATATCGCGACGAGCTTTGGCTGCGTTTGCATTGTTCCTATCTCGATTGAAAATGAATAGCAACAAGTGTCGAAAATGCGCCTTTCTTTCAACTTGACATTCCATTTTGAGGGTACAGAACAAAAATTAAATTAACACAACTTTTAAATAAACCGCAATGACTTATTACTCAACTTCAAGACGTAGCCTAAGCAAAAACCTAATAGTCTACGCTAAGAGACGTAGCCTAACCTTTGCAAATTTTGCTTTCATTATTTATTATTGTTTCTTAATATGTGCACAAATCACGTCAACAAAACTTAAATCAACACAACATTAAAAAAAAACGCAAGAACTTATTCCTCAACCTAATACTTCACCCCCTTCGTCGTTTGGATACGTACCGAATAGGATTTGGTACCCGTTGAGCAAAATCAATCTCCATACGCCTCGGCACCGTACACATCGTTGAACTCATCGGTGAGATCACCTAGGAATTCTCCGAGTTGAGGTTGTGGGTCATATTTCCTAACAATGAAGATGGCACTGTCTGTGTCACAGTACAACAGCCGTTTACACAACGAGTCTAAGAGGCCATATAGCTTGATCCGAGCATAGGCGTTTGTGAATGCTGTAATGGAAGATTCGTTACGTGGGAGTCAACTTCTATATGCTCAGCATTCTCCACTTTTGCGATGCACGCATTACAACTACATCCAAAGTGTTCACAATGAGGTCGTCGTTTTTGTTCATACCGCGAGTCCTCTGAGCGAACTTTCCACATAGACTGCCAAAGGAAGAAAAACTGATCCGAATTAATGGAGTGTTGTTTTGTATGATTATTATTATTATCGCCTTCAAGTTTTACAAATTATTGACTTCATATTCGTTTAAGATATGTTAATATTTCTAAATATTATATTTCAAATGTAGAATAAAACTAATATCAATGCAGAATAAAACTAATAGCAGGAAGAAATCCTTACCTGTTTAGACAGAGATTTGCTCTAAAACTTTTTCCATGATTCCTTTCAATGTTGTCTATTTGTATGTTTATCTCCTCAGCCTGATTCACCCTCTTCACATATTCCATTTTCTTCTTCTCTCCAACCACTCTTCGCGGGAATCCAGAAGTTTCTATTTTGTCTTCTAGAATGTTTTTATATAATCTGCGAACAAACCATCTCTCTTTTCAAACTCCCCAAAACTCGAAATTTTTTTTTATGTTATACATCTTTTCCAAGACAAGTTTCAGTTCCGGGTTGTGTACACTCCGCAAATCATACGTTGCTTTTCAGAGAACATCAACTTTCACAATACCGAAATCTGTCTCATTGATATCATCGGTGAATTCTGAAATAGACGAAATTTCTCGCACAGATACGCAACGTCGAGGTGATCCTACAGTACAGATATAAGGAGCAAATACGACATAATGTATTTTCACACCTTCGGTTGGTGGATAGTATAATATAAATGGGTTACATCTGCCGCCAAAAGGTGCATTCCTCATATTCAATACACCATTCACTACATCGGCGGAAATTCTATTAACTGTCTCACGTCGTCCTGGAATGGTTTGCATCATGGTTTCAAATTCACACACCCAGAGAATGATAACCTTGTATTTGCTACCGAGAATTCGATCACTCTCTACTGTGTGGTAGTAGCGGTCCAACGACCCACGTGCACCTATGGAAACATCTGGTTTGAGATTACAGTCCTCTTTTTGAGATTCATGACAATAGCATCCATGAAAGAGAAACACGGTTCCTCCTTGTGATGAGATATTGCTTTCAACGATGAAAGTTGGGGTCGGTGGAACGGTAAACAAATCGAGTTCTGTCTTCAAACACATATAACTTACTGGATGAAGAGCATTCATTTGTACATGCGTATGATTTAGGTAAAATTTCACAAACGATACCTTCACTCGCACACACACACATACACACACTTATTTGTTTGTCGCACAGAAAGACTTTTTTCTTTGGAGAGAGAGTTGACTACTATACTAAAGAATTCACACATCCCTCCAGATAGGCATGTTATCCTTTACCATGACAAGTTGTAACACTATTTCAAACAGTATGATAAGGTTGTGACCACATCTACCGTTAAAGTTAAGGAGAGTAACAAGGATCAAATAAATGGTTATACACTATACACTGGAGCCTAGTGTTCGTGAAAGAGGTAGATTAATTTATCAGACACTAAAATATAGACAGGGATTCAGTTGAGGTAATGATGGGATGATTACAATCAATTGTAAAAGACTTCCACAATCGAACATTATCGACCTACTCAATGATTTAGTTAAAACGTGGAAAAGATCACCATCCACCTCCTGGGAGGAAGTAAAAGTAAAATTAATATCTTCTAATTTCCCGAAATCTGTCATAAAAATCTCGCAACGTCAGAAAGAGTTACAAAAATATTACTCACAGATCAAATTCCTCTACGCCAAGCTCAGTGGTTCGCGCAAATACACGTCGTACTTCTCTTCATCGTCAATAGCATAAACTAAGGAGCTGGTCGAATTATTAATAAATTTTACCGATGAAATATGGCAACTAGACAGACTAATCAAAGGATTGTAAAAAGTTAAGTAGCAACTCCAGACGAGACAATACATGAATATTCAAATCGCGTCAAAGAAACCCTATCCTATCGGATTTTGTATCAGTGGCTGTCTAGATTCCTTCGAATACTCTCGCGTAAGAAGCTATGTCTCGATTCCAGGTGAAGCAAATTATACAACAAGAATATAAAATTAATATATTCAGCCTTTGGAAGGTTACTAGAACAAAATCCGGTTATGTTAGAGTGTCACCAGCCTGCGTCATCAAGACTTGCAAGAAGAAAGTTTAAGTTCACCCCAGATAAAAGTAATTTTTATTAGAACATGATTCTTTAAAAAATATGTTTATTTATCTTCTAGATCATATAAAAAAAACCTTCTGATATTAATTTTCAAAAATATAAAGTTGGATTAAAAATACACATTGATAATTTTTAGCCGTTGCATATCGAATACCGTTTTCTTGACCTGATTAACCCAGCTCTTTTGATTCAGAGAATCAGTAAATGTGTACAAAGTAATAAGGTTGCGGACATCCATGAAATTCTAATTGAAATTATGTATTTTAACATAGATGTAAAATAAAATTGGATTTTTAAGATAAGATGTCTTTTATTGAATAGTTATATAAGAGTGTAAACAAATTAGATATTCAGTTAAAAATAAACCACCGATTGTTACGCTTATATACATCCCCGAGTCTGCCAACATCTTTTGGTGGGGTAAATTCTTCATAGTCTTTCTGCAATACAGTGTAACACCAGATGATTCTATCAACGCATTGAGTAACAGTAAAGGGGGCAGGGAGGGACTCTGGGGCAAGGTCATGTATGTGCTCATGAGTGTGTGGGTGTGTACGTGTTTGAATGTGCTCATGAGTGTGTACGTGTGTTGACTCGGACTCCAGCCTACAATACTCACTCACTAAACAAAGCTAGTCTTGTAGAGCGTGTACAAAGAACAATAAAGGAAAGACTTTTCAGATATTTTGCCTTTAGTAATACATGGAAATATGTACAAGGGCTTATAATAATTCTAGACATAGAATGATTGAGAACACACCGTTCAATGTTATACCGAATCAGAAGGCTGAAGTTAAAAAAAAAAGAAGTTTCTATATAAGATCGGTGATTATGTTCAAATCTCACGAGTTTCCAGTAATTTTTTAAAAGGATACGAGGTAGGGTGGAGTGAGGAAATCTACAAGATATCTAGGATTTGAAAGAAATCTTTTAGACCTGTATTATATTGAAGATTTAAATGGAGAGCATATTGAAGGTGGGGTTTATGGAGAAGAACTAGAGAAGGTAAAGTTTGACTCCCGTATGAAATATGTAGTGGATAGGATAGTAAAGGCGAAAGGGCATGCAAAAACAAGCGATATTTAGTAACATGGCGAGGGTACCCAAATTCATTTAACTCATACGTCAAGGCATGTGATATTACCTACCAACCTTGAGCACATGCATTCATGAAGTTATATAAGGGAAGGAGATGAGGAAGGTTTTTATCAGTTGTGAAGATGGAGTCAGAGAGTTTTTATGTCACCCTTCCTTCCACATCCTTGCTGGATGTTCTCAAAATACCATGTCT
This sequence comes from Ceratothoa steindachneri, assembly GCA_963969495.1. NCBI lineage: Eukaryota > Metazoa > Arthropoda > Malacostraca > Isopoda > Cymothoidae > Ceratothoa > Ceratothoa steindachneri. The sequence continues at coordinate 221,968,297 of OZ018320.1, forward strand.
GACTATTGAATTGAATTGCACAAATCCATTATAACAGACCACAGTCAGTATGAAGTAAGGCTTTGCGAGTTTCAATTTACAGGGAATATCTATAATATTACTAAGCCTACACATCGGAAAATGATGGAAGTAAATAATTATGCAGCGAATAATATATTGGCAAGAGGAAAGGAAACAAAAATAAAAGGAATTTGACTATGCTTATGATGAGATATGGATAGATGCCGTGTATTATAAAAATGATAAAGCACTCATAGATAAAATGAATCTGAAAATGAAAGAAATTATCATCTCAAGATTTACTGTTTCAATCTGACAAAACGCAACGGAAAATGCCTACTGACTATGCGTTAATGCTCACTTCACCTTCATTGCTCAATGTGAAAAGGAAAGAAAATATATTATTTCTTCTGTCAGAAGAACTTTCCAATATAATGAAAAGATCTATCAGAGATGATATTCCCAAATTAAATAATTGTATAGCGTTTAATATAGATTTTCTTTCTGGCTCATATATCTCCTCCGAGATCATGTTACATTTACTCTAACCTTGTCGACTATCAGTTAGTAGGCGGGACTCAGTCGAGGCTGATGAGAATTATTCACCTTCCTTTCAATCTGAATCTAAGCTCTGGGGACTTGAGATCAATTTATATCTATATAAGAACGGTTGAAGGTGAAAAATTTCCATTCTCTCTTGGTCATTTAATGATAAAATTACACAGTAGAAGAAGACATTAAAAAAATACCAAAAAATGATGAATGGTCGACGCATGTTTAAACGGCTAAGAGCTCAGATAGGACATGGTCTTGGATCCCTATTCTCCTCCCTATTCCGAAATGCGACGCCCTATCTAAAGGCGAAAAGGCCATTTCCGCCGGTTTCGATACCGTTCAGAATATTATGCATGGAAAAACAGCAAATCGAGCTATGAAAGCTCAGCTGCGAAGAATGAAAAATACTATTACTCAAGATACTATACGATATATTAGAAGAAAGTTAAAATCTGAGAGTGATAATGAGAGGAAACCCAATAAAATGGCTGTAATAAATAAGCGAAAATGGATGAATAAGAAATTAAAGAAGAGAAAAAAGTTGAAAATAGATGATGAAGAGTGTCGTAGAATTGCTCATAGTCTGGTCCAATAATTATTCTAGTCCTTGATCTGGACACACCGCTTTTGTTTAAGTCGATGGTATTGACCTTATGACTCAATCTACGATCATATATATATATATATATATATATATATATATATATATATATATATATATATATATATATATATATATATATATATATATATATATATATATGTATATATATATATATATATATATATATATATATATATATATATATATATATATATATATATATATATATATATATATATATATATATATATATATATATATATATATATATATATATATATATATATATATATATATGTATATATATATATATATATATATATATATATATATATATATATATATATATATATATATATATATATATATATATAGGCTTTAATTCATACTGAACGTGCGAAAGCTGGTTAGAGGCGGGTTGTGCCGTAGCCAGGATTCTCACTATAAAAGTCCCACTTGTTACTTGGGGGAGGTTTGTGATTGTTGAATTCTAAGAGTGCGTATTACAGGTTGAATAAATTAGCCGAAGGGATTCTTAATTAAAGTCTTGCCAAGGGTACGTCAAAAGGGAGGAGCCACAAATAAACACACGTACAAAAAATAAACTTTACTTTACACAAATATAATAATTAGCAATAGTTAAACGGGCAAAATTAAGGATTAAATATTAAACACTGACGTTAAGCGTCTAGATTTATAATGACTCAATGGGAGTATCAATCACTGTTAATTAAATAGGTAATTTAAGAATAGAGGGACACTGGGTTTATAGATTACCATTAATTGTGATGGATTGGAGAGACGACTACTTAGGTCCAGACGGGGTGGTTCGGGTGGCGTTAACACGAGTTCTCGGGGAGAGGGGGGGGATAAGACGACGGGTTCGGGGCTGCTGGCTGCAGTTCCGGTTAGTTCACTCCTAACTGGATGTGACACTAACAAATAGTAACTTCCAGGAACTATTTGGATGTTACTTTTCTTTCTCAAGTTACGTTGAGCAACAGAGCGTATTCTTCTAGTCACAGACTCTACGGGGCGGGATTTACTTCAGGAACACTTTGAGACAGCGACCAAGTTGTCTCGGCTGGCTCGTTGACAGTCGATACGTTACAGGAACGACTCTCGTTCTACGTGAGGGTTACGCTTTACGCGAGTTGGTTTGGGACACTGCTCTAGAGGGATGAACGGCAATGTTATTTATACCGCGGATTGTGGGAAATCGAGAGAGAGGTTCCATTCACGATAATTCGCTTATCGCAGCGCCTTCTGGATAATCCTCATGGTATCATAAAGAAGGCAAATAAAATTTAGGCTTCTCTGTGAGATAGGCCTTCTTTCATCAGACTTCCTGTCGCCAGTTGGGGGAAGAGGGGGAGAGACGAAGGTCAACTCAAACGAAAAATTTCTTTCGTTCCCACGATTGTCTGGCGGCATGCGAGTATGTACGTTCCATACCCTCACACGCCTACCTATTTCAAGGAACATTATTCCGCCATGAAATAAGGAATAATGTGAAAATTAACTTCACCGGGGGAATTTGTAATTATCTTCCTCGACTCGAACAATTGAGTCGGTAATTTTATCAAAACCGTTAGGAATTTACCTTAGTATCTAATGGTTACAAAATACTACTGCTACGTCAGTTTCTCTAATTTACATATCCAAAACAAAACAAAACACATACGTTGTACAGGCAAGAAATAATTAATAATACAAAGAGATACACACAAAAAAATAAATAATTGACTATTAATCGCTATCTGAAATTGGGTTTTTCGAAAGGCTATCTGCGAGTACATTGTCAGACCCTTTTAGATACCTGATTTCATAACGGTACTCCGCTAGCAATAATGACCAACGCATTAGCCTGCCGTTTCTGTTTTTACAAGTTTTTAAGTAGGCTAACGGTCTATGATCAGTCTCTATGAGGAATGGACGACCTACCAGATACATTTTATAATCTCAAAAACAATCGCTAGAGCTTCCAGTTCTACCGTAGCGTATGCCCTTTCGCGAGCCGTCAGTCGGCGACTCGCATAGCTTATAGGAGCGGGTTCTTGTCCTCGTCGTATTTGAGTAATACGCAGCCAATACCCAGTTGGGAGGCATCTGTCCTTACGCTAAATTTCTTTTGAGGGTTCAGCAGTTTTAAAATTAGGGCGGAGACTAGCTTCTCTTTGAGCTTTTCAAAGTGCGCTTCGGCATCGGGGTTCCACTGGAGGGGGTCCGGGAGTTTCTTTTTTAGCAGATCGTTTAGGGGAGCTGCTACAGAAGCGAATTGGGGTTCGAAGCGGCGGTAAAACGAAGCAGCACCGAGGAAAGACCGTAATTGCTTCTTGGTGCGCGGTAGGGGCATATTTACAATAGCCTTTACCTTCTCTTTTTGTGGGGCCAGATCACTTTTGCCTATTTTAAATCCAAGGTATTCTATGGATTTATAAGAAAAATGGCATTTTGAGGGTTTAATAGTTAGGCCATGATGCTTTAAGCGTTCTAAAAGCGGGCGGAGGGACAAAATGTGGTCGTTCCATGAACGTGTAGCCACATACACGTTATCAAAATAAAAGGAAACGTTTTTTAAACCGTCTATTACACGGCTCATTATGCGGTTGTAGCTACTGCAGGCAGTGACTAGGCCAAAAGGAAGACGAGTGAATTCCATTAAACCTTTGTCTGTAGGAAAGGCTGTTAGTTTCCTCGCTGATGCCTTTAGGGGGATCTGATAATAGGCCTTACATAGGTCTATCTCAGTGATGTAGGCGGCTTCTTCGAAGAGATCTAAATTTTGGTCAATTAGGGGAAGAGGCTCGGCGTCAAACACGGTGACGGTGTTTAGCTTCCGAAAATCGACGCACATCCTAAATGACTGGTCTGGCTTGCGGACCATGACTATTGGGGAACAGTAGTCGGACGTAGATGGCTCGATAATCCCTAATTGCAAAAGATTGTCGACTTCCTCATTGAAAGCGTCTCTTAGGTGCACCGGTACGGGATAGGGCTTACATCGCACAGGTTCGAGCGTAGTGAGGGCGATATCATGTTCGAACTGAGTCGAGCATCCTGGTGACTCGGAAATGACGTCACTAAATTTTTCCAAAAGCGCCATCATTTGGTTCCTTTGGGCAGGGGTGAGGTTGGAGTTTACATCCAACTCGGGGAAAGGTTCTTTTAGGGGGGGCAGCTTTGACGGGAGGACGGGGAGGGGACAATCTTCGCTTGACTCTACGCAAATCGAATTAACAATATTTAGGGGGTTGTTTGGGTGGACGGCGTCAATTACCCTTTCTTCGTCGAAGGCGACTATATTGTTTATACAGGCCCGTCTATGATACTTTTTTAGCATGTTTATGTGATATAACTTATCACCTGCGGGTGTCTGTATTACGTAATCGACCGATCCGTGGGTTTTCTGAACGGGGTAGGGGCCTTTCCATTGGGAGAGAAGTTTATGGGAATCCAAGGGGAGTAAGAGTAGAACTTCATCTCCGGGCTTCAGTTTTCTGTATTTGGCCTTTAGATCAAAGTATGTCCGATACTTTTCCATATTAATTTCGGAATTTCTGACTGCTATGTCAGAACACCTTTTTAATCTTTCCCTTAGTTCGAGGACGAAGGAATAAGTGTGCCTTAATTCTGGACACAAATGGGAATTTTTCCATAACTCCTTCAAAATATTGAGGGTCCCCCGCATGTTTCTCCCGTACAGGAGCTCAAATGGGGAAAATCCGATGGTCCTATGGGGAATTTCGCGGCATGCGAATAACGCAACTGGAAAATATCGGTGCCATTCTTGGGGTTGTTTCATGCAAAGCTTCTTGAGGACGCTTTTCAAGGTCGCATTGAACTTTTCGCACATGCCGTTCGCGCTCGGATGGAAGGGGGTGGTAAAAATAGGTTTGATTTGGAGCAGGGTGTTCACGTGTTCCATGAGCTCAGAGGTAAACTGGCGGCCTCTATCTGACAAGATTTCTTTGGGCAATCCTACTCTAGAAAAAATTGAAATAAGGGCTTCAGAGCAAGAGATACTATCGATCTTTTTTAGAGCGACAGCGTCTGGGAATTGGTTAGCGCAGTCTATCAATGTTAGTACATGCGTATGACTTTCAGCGGAAGGGGGGTGAATTGGTCCGATGAGGTCGATGGCGACTCTCGACAAGGGCTATAAAATGACTAGGGTTCTTTGCAGGGGAGCTGGGGCTATTCGACCTTTTGCAGTGGGTTTCTGGCACAAATCGCACGTTTTGCAGAATTCTGCAACATCTTTGGCTGCACCAGGCCAAAAAAAATATTTAAATACTCACTGAGAAGTCTTGTTATGACCGAAATGACCGGCCATTGGACTTTCATGTGCTACTCGCAGGATTTTGTCTACATGTGTGTGCGGAATACACATGACCTTGGAAGGTATGTCCGACTCATCTCGCGAGGTGCGAAACAGAAGGGAGTCGTTTATGATGTACCTTATGGGACGGTTCCCTCGAACGATCACCTCTTATTTCTTTCGGGCCTTTTCCCAAAGGGATTGAAGTAAAGGGCAGCTCTGCTGAGCTCTGGGGAATTGTGCATTACTCGTTGGGACCTCTAAAGGAGCCTCTGGGGTGAAAAGGCGTGTTGGGGGAGAGGCCTCGCGGCTAGCTTGCGCTTGAGTGACGACAGCTTGAGTCACTTCACTCGGGGAGAGTAGTGCGCTCTGGTCAATGAGTACCGAGCAAAATTTGATGGGGGCTGCCACTACGTTGGCCCAACCAGTGAAATATTTACACTGTACATGGCAGCGGATTACCGGGAATCTATTTTCTCCACCCAAGAAGTCGTGTACAATTGCGTACTTCTTATGTTGCGGGTCGAAAGGGGGGAGCAATTTGTCCGACACCACAATGCATGTGCACCCGGTGTCTCTGACTTTACAGCCATTGATCGAGTCAGTTTTAAAATCTAGTCCTCTGGGGGAACTCTTGTTGAACAGGAAGTTCAATTGAAATTCCTGTGGGGATGCTACCCTTCCCCCTTCCGGGGGAAGGGTAGCAGTTACTTGGTAGGCTTGTTGGCTCTGGGTGGGACGTATGCTGGAATTCTGTACACATTGGGACTTATAATGGCTGGGGAAACCGCAGGAGTAGCATATAACCTGCTTATTCTGGCGCTGGTTATTGTAGGGGTTATTGAAGACTGGGGTTTTTCTGTCTTCCTGGGCTACAAAAGGCTTATTCTTTGGCCTGAACGGGGCTGTGATCTTTATCAATGGAGGGGGTTTCCTTTGTTGGGACTTCCATTGACTAAATTTATTCTTCGGGGACGGGGGACTATTCTTCCGGGTATCCTGTGGGTATAGGCGATGATTTGTCGCATGGAGATCAGCTTCCTCGAGGCATTCTTGAAAGGTAGACGCTCGGCGGTCTTGCACGAATGCTCGGATCTCCTGTGGGAGGGTGGACAATAGCTGGTCTTTTAACATAAAGTCAATCAGGGCCTCCTATTCCGATTCGACTTTGGAGGATTCTAACCAGAACTGGAGGTTTTGCTTCAGGATATATCCAAAATGTCGGTAAGTTTGACCGGGCTGGATTTTAGCCGATCTAAACTTAGCGCGATAGAACTGAGGGTTCAGGTTAAAGGCGGATAGCAATTCGGCCTTCAAGGTGCTATAGTCTATTGTAGCTTCATGTGGTAACGAGATGAAAATTTCTCTTAAGCTGGACTGAGCAATGGGAGCAATCTACTGACTCCTTCGGATTCTAGGGCCCGTCCGTTTACCTCGAAGATCTTTTCAAAATGTGTTAAGTATGAGCACAAATCTTCTTCGTCTTTATATTGGGGAAGTTTCATAGCGGGGGCCCGGGGTTGATGATCACGTGATCCAATAGAACTGACTTCAACTTGGTCTCTGCTTAATTCCCTATCATGTTTTCGAATCCTTTCTCTTTCTTCAAATTCTAACGCTTCTTTTCTTACTTCCATTTCACGTGCTCTTTCCTCTCGCTGTTCGCTTTGGACGAATTCCTTTAGTTCCTGTCCTGTGAGACCGAGAGTTTGTTTGTCTTTGCTTGACGAAAACTTCGAACGATTGTGAAGCCATTGCTGCTCTTGCTGACGCAACTGGTGACTCACGAAAGAACTTACGCACCTGGTAAGAGAATTAGAGGCTGCGATTGTTCCTAACCGATACAATCTAATAACTAACCCGCCAAATAACGAATATTTTCCTAGCTTTGTTTTTGCTATCTGGAAAGGGTTATTAATGGTTATTATTTATATTGCTTCGGGGAATAGACTCTAATTATTAAAATTTACGTTAATTTATTTGGGCCTCTTTGGACGTTGGCAAGTTTTAGTCTATATGAGTTCGCTTCCTCAAAAGTTTAACCCCTTAAAGCTGACACCACTTTTATATATGTCGTAGAATTGCTCATTGTCTGGTCCAATAATTATTCTAGTCCTTGATCTGGACACACCGCTTTTGTTTAAGTCGATGGTATTGACCCTATGACTCAATCTACGATCATATATATATATATATATATATATATATATATATATATATATATATATATATATATATATATATATATATATATATATATATATATATATATATAGGTAGGCTTTAATTCCTACTGAACGTGTGGAAGCTGGGTAGAAGCGGGTTGTTCCGTAGCCAGGATTCTCACTATAAAAGTCCCACTTGTTACTAGGGGGAGGTTTGTGATTGTTGAATTCTAAGAGTGCATAATACAGGTTGAATAAATTAGCCGAAGGGATTCTTAATTAAAGTCTTGCCAAGGGTACGTCAAAAGGGAGGAGCCACAAATAAACACACGTACAAAAAATAAACTTTACTTTACACAAATATAATAATTAGCAATAGTTAAACGGGTAAAATTAAGGATTAAATATTAAACACAGACGTTGAGCGTCTAGATTTATAATGACTCAATGGGAGTATCAATCACTGTTAATTAAATAGGTAATTTAAGAATAGAGGGACACTGGGTTTACAAATTACCATTAATTGTGATGGATTGGAGAGACGACTACTCAGGTCCAGACGGGGTGGTTCGGGTGGCGTTAACACGAGTTCTCGGGGAGGGGGGAGGGATAAGACGACGGGTTCGGGGCTGCTGGCTGCAGTTCCGGTTAGTTCACTCCTAACTGGATGTGACACTAACAAATAGTAACTTCCAGTAACTATTTGGATGTTCCTTTTCTTTCTCAAGTTACGTTGAGCAACAGAGCGTATTCTTCTAGTCACAGACTCTACGGGGCGAGATTTACTTCAGGAACACTTTGAGACAGCGACCAAGTTGTCTCGGCGGCGCGTTGACAGTCGATACGTTACGGCAACGACTCTCGTTCAACGTGAGAGTTACGCGTTACGCGAGTTGGTTTGGGACACTGCTCTAGAGGGATGAACGGCGATGTTATTTATACCGCGGATTTTAGGAAATCGAGAGAGAGATTCCATTCACGATAATTCGCTTATCGCAGCGCCTTCTGGACAATCTCCATGGTATCATAAAGAAGGCAAATAGAATTTAGGCTTCTCTGTGAGATAGGCCTTCTTTCGTCAGACTTCTTGTCACCAGTTGGGGGAAGGGGATGGGGGAGAGGAGATGAAGGTCAACTCAAACAACAAATTTCTTTCTTCCTACGATTGTCTGGCGCTGGCGGCATGTGAGTATGTACGTTCCATACCCTCACAAAGAGGATGGGGATTTTTTGTCTCATAATATAAACAAGCACACATTTCATAGATGTTCTCCTAAAGTTATCATCGGCTGTAAATCATACACGTGTAAAAATGAATGGTTTTCATCCAACAAGTTATATCTTTTCGAAGAGAACTCGATTTGTTTACTGTTCTACCAACCCTAAACTTCCATCGTTGAGACCAATTATCAGTCTTACTCTCCACTTAGCAATATTTCCCTAAGATCTTAACCCGGTTAAATATTATATATCTGGTAGCTGGCAGTATTATATAGACCCGAGGGAAGTTTATCTTTATATTAAAGCGAGAATTGTGAAGGCAGATGGAAGCGAACTTGAAGATGGCGAAAATATTTTTCCGGAAAATAATATTCTTCACACTTTGTTCAGCAATGTTGATATTTATTTAAATGTAATATCTGTAAATTCCATTGGAAATAATTGCCCCTATCATGCATATTTAGAGACCCTGTTGAACTATACTGAAGAAGAAAAATCTACATTCATTTCCACTGCAGGATATTACTCTGGTAAAGAACGTATAGAAAAGAAATATAGCAGATCGAAGGAAAAACTAATTAATGTATATGGAAAACTACACGCCGATTTTTTTTTACAACATAAGCTGTTGATGAATGGAGTTTCACTAAAGATAAAGTTATCCAGAGCACATTCATTTACACTATTTAGAAACCAGACCGGTTAGAAGCTAAAATAGAATTATTACAGAGTTTCATTTCCCTGAGAAAAGTCCGCCCTTCAGCATCAACTCATCTGGAGATGGAAAATAGGTTGCTTAAATCAAACGGAAAGTACCCTATATAACACAAGTTCGTATGCGAAATTTTACAATTAGGAGTGAAATATCAATGAAGAGTGAGGATAATATCTTCATGGGGAGAATACCTACGTGGATGGTAATTGGTATGGTTGACCATTCGGCATTTTCTGGTAACTATGATGAATTACCTTTTGAATTTAAAATTTATAATGTGAATCGCATCACTATCTATATAAACGGGAATGAAGTTGAAAGGCCATTTGAATTAGACTATTCGGACGATGCAGATCCAGTTGCTTCAAGGGCCTTTTACTCGTTATAACGGAATAGCGTGTATTGGATGTGGGCAGATTATTGGACTTACGTATGAACAATTTCTGAGAAGTAAAAATATTTATTGTATTAACCCAAATCGGGACAATAGTTATGCTTGTCTTGAAGAATGCTTCAATCCTATACAACAGGGCACATTATCAATATAGTTACAGTTTAGATCTCCATTAATTGACCCGGTCTCCCTTCTTATATATGTAGAGTTTCAGTCTGTTACTGAGATAGATAAGTCTAGAAATGTACTAGTTTATTCTAAATAAAATGAATGCAATGGAAATAGAAAAACTATTGTATTGAAATAAAAGTACAAAACCAGTTTTTCATGGCTGTTTTGTGAGAGACACTCAGTTGTCTACCTTTAATACTGCCAGCAGCTTATATCTTTAATCTGGACAGCAGCCATCGACCTAGATCGTATTGGATAGCTTTGTTTCTTGACAATTTATTTTTGTATTATTTTGATAGTCTATGTCTAGGGTTCCAGACTCATGCGGCTTGTTTTGTGTCTATTTCATTCAGCGCATGACAATCGGTAAATCATATCGAGCTTTTATTGAACAATTTAATTCTTATAATGATCAAAGAAACGAAGAAATCGTTGTAAAGAATGCTTGTAGTAGAATGTAAAGAAAAAATTGATACTGTATACTCAATAAATATTAATTGTTGGAAAATATGTAATTGTGTAGCCTATTTAGTAATTTGTATATATTATATGCCATTATATAATCTGGTTAGTATCAATTAAATATGTTTTTTTTCGATTTATTAATCTGTAGAAAATGTATGCATATTTGAATTTAAATGTAAAATAAATCGTAATACTTCAGATTCGAGGCGCACGGTAGATGGCGCTGTTAGTCGGCCACAATTTTGGGCTACAGCATATCTCTTATGACGTCAGACGGTAGCGTTATATTTTTTTTGTTGTTTTGGGGATTTGTAACTTTTAGTCTATTATTTACTAAATATCTACGCTCTGCTCGTTTATAGTTTTTTCCTAAGTTAGGTAAGGTTTCTTGATGTCTTTTATTGTAATACTTCAGATTCGAGGCGCACGGTAGATGGCCCTGTTAGTCGGCCACAATTTTGGGCTACAGCATATCTCTTATGACGTCAGACGGTAGCGTTATATTTTTTTTGTTGTTTTGGGGATTTGTAACTTTTAGTCTATTATTTACTAAATATCTACGCTCTTCTCGTTTATAGTTTTTTCCGAAGTTAGGTAAGGTTTCTTGATGTCTTTTATTGTAATACTTCAGATTCGAGGCGCACGGTAGATGGCCCTGTTAGTCGGCCACAATTTTGGGCTACAGCATATCTCTTATGACGTCAGACGGTAGCGTTATATTTTTTTTGTTGTTTTGGGGATTTGTAACTTTTAGTCTATTATTTACTAAATATCTACGCTCTGCTCGTTTATAGTTTTTTCTAAGTTAGGTAAGGTTTCTTGATGTCTTTTATTGTTTTTTGTTTTGTTTTCGTATTTTTTGTTTACTGCGAACGATAACAGCTTCTTCCTGGCAACATCGTAGCTTATAAATAGAACCCGTTTTGCAAATGTTTTTCTTTCGTTATTGTGTTTTCGTGCTCTCCATGTGCTTCTTTGTTATTCGAATTCGGCTTTACTTTGTATGATCGCGAAAAACTTTTAGATTATCTAGAGGCGCATAAACTAATCAAGAAACCTATAAAAGTAAGAATTGGTTGTTATTAGGTTAGGTTTTTCTGCCAGTAAAAAGCTGCTGGGGAGAAAAAAAACCCAAGTAAATTCAAGGGGACTGCTCGTGGGGGAGATATCACTGCAGGGAGACCACTCTGCGATGATCCTGAGTTTCAATCAATTGGGGGGGGGGGGGTCTGGGGGGCGCAGCCCCCCCATTATATACTCATAAAAAAGATATTACCCTGATATTGTTCACATCTGAAGCTACCGTCTGACGTCATAAGAGATATGCTGTAGCCTAAAATTGTAGCCGACTAACAGCGCCATCTACCGTGCGCCCCGAATCTGAAGTGTTACCAAATAAATCATTAAAACAACCTTGACTTTAAAAAAAAAAGTTAAAAGAGGAAAATGACTTACTCCGTAAACGTAGCTTTAAATTGTGCAACGGTGAAATGATCGAGAAAATCACAGATCTCCAGAGACTCCAGAGATAACCACTTGGTCCTAGTAGGTACATGCAGAAGAATTTCACTAAATTCTATCTCTACCTCCCCCCTCCCTTATTGGTTTGATAGATTCCTCTTTTAATTTCCATGCTACGCGCAGAGGCCTCCATGATTTCTTTTCCCCATTCACTTTCGTCACATTTCATTAATATTCGAAATGAGATAAACAGATGCTCCGTAAAACAAATGAACTTTTCGTATACTTCAACTTGAAAATCAAAATATGACATCCAATTGCTCAAGTCAACAAAAGGCCAGAACGAGTACACGTTGAAACTAGGTTAGCGACAAATGATGTAAAAGATGACAACTCGACCGACCAATTAAAGGATTGTAAAAAAGTTAAGTGGCAACTCCCCTGTTATGCGGATACAGAAAATACATGAAAATTTAAACCACGTCAAAGAAACCCTACCGATTTGCTCCAATGAAGGTCACTAACCTAGGGTAGAGGGCAACATTTTGCGACAAATCAATATATATATATATATATATATATATATATATATATATATATATATATATATATATATATATATATATATATATATATATATATATATATATTATGTGTGTGTGTGTGTGTGCCTGTGTGTGCAGACTCTGATTCCTTCGAAAAAGGTTACTAACCAAGGCTAGGGGTGGGGAGAGGAGGGGAGGGGGAGGGGCATTTGGCGACAAACAAATAAGTGTGTGTGTGTGTGCAGACTCTGATTCCTTCGAAAAAAGGTCACTGTCCAAAGGTTGGGGTAGGGCTTGGAAGAGGGGGGACGTTTTGGCGACAAACCAGTAAGGGAGCGGGGTAGACTTGGGTTGCAAGGTCATTTGCGTGTGTACGGGTGTTTTGAATGTGCTCATGAGTGTGTGTAGACTCGGACTCCACCCCCACAATGCTACTAACATCAAACCCATTAATTTTGCGCAATTAAAAATCACCACTAAAGTAACAACTTTAACATCCATTGCGCTCTTATATCACGGAGTGAAGTCAATGGCAGAGACTGAAACGAGATTAGTTACTTAGAAAAAGGGAGCATATGTCAGGATTAAGCGCACCTGTTCTGCATTAGGTTAGAAAGAATGGCTATTAAGGATGGAGCACACAAGGTACCCAATAAACATGTTATACACTGTGAATCTACTAAGGCAGGTAGCACTGAGATCTTGGGACCATCAAGTATTCGTGAGTTAGCCTGGTGTGACCCAGGCTTAAGGCAGACACCACCATTTATTTAGGGCCGGAGCGGTGGAAAGATGAAACCCAGTAAGCTAGGTGGAGTTTGACAGGCCATTGTGCATTAAGGATCTCCATCACATGTGGAAGCAGATCAGTGAATGGAAGGGCAGCTGGGCGTGTTGGGCGGGAGGATGATCGAGCAGCTTGGTCAGTTGCAATATTGGTATGTACCCCGACATGGGAGGGAACCCATCAGAAAGTGCTAAGTTTATTGTGGGAGATCTAAGGCTAACACAAGTGGCGACATAAACATTGCAGATGTCAAAGAAAACAGCCTCTCACCACAGGGCGAAAATACTTCCAGAATGTCTTGGCTAGACGGGACAATGGGATCCAGCACAAAGCAAAATGAGCGTAAACCAGTTTATCAGTCAGAGAACAGGAAAAGAGAATTTGCGTGAAAGGAGGGTTGCGAAGCCACCATCCTCTCCAGGATTTTACATAAGCAGAAGGTCACGCGTATGAAACTGTTGGATGACACTTCCAAAGAGGTCGGAGTCTGGCTTGAACACGGAAAAACGATTGCATTACGCCAAGTCGAGTGGAAGCTGCCTTTCAACCATATCATATTGTAGAGATATAGAAGGAACTGGAGCGCCAATACGTGGAGGTGTTGGATTAGGAAATAAGGAATTCCGTCAATGTCAGGGACAGTAGGACGACAGGATGAGAAAGCGTGACATAGCTCTTCTATAGAGAATAGCCAGTTATACTCATCATCACTAGTGAGAAGGAAAGAACTTGGGGGTGCGTTGTCTGATGACAGGAAGTTGAAACTAAGTGGAAGACCATTCTCTCGGTAACCACTCATTCTTCCAATAGCTATGACGTATCCTCCCTTAAGCTATGCGGATAATATTCGGTTTCCTGCCACTCCATGAACTCTACAACAGACGACATAGGAAGAGGACGTGGAAATCCTATTAACGTACGCCATACACGAGAAGCGGCGAGCCTCATTAACACATCATCGTAGAGCTACTTGTGCCTGGTTCATATGTATCTCATGTTAAGGGAGACGGATTCAGTAGTATCGCCGAGTAGCGCGCTTCTGCGCACGACCTGCCTCACTACACTGAAGAGACCACCGTCGGACGGCCCGAGGATGGACTGTGTCAGAGAATTGGGGATTGAAGAAAGAATTGGGGGATGAGAAAATTAGTGAGTTGAGAAAAGTTAGGGCGTCCTTAACTGTATTGAAATCAAACACTCAATTTTCCTAGGCTGTTTCGGCAGCGAAACCAGCTGATTCTGTTATCCTGCATCGCCATCTCTCTCTTGCGACAGAGGGGTCGGAGCGCAGTAGTGAGAGTTAAAAATGTAAGTGGTCGTTATCCTAATTTTTCCCGGGCCACAGCCCAAGAGAAATCTAACGGCGCTTTATTAGAAACAAAGGAAAGATAGAGACATGCAAGAGACAGTGAATGGATGGCAATATGGGTACGATCCGGCGTTCATACATGAGAAAGACCGCTCATCCATACAAGAGTGGGCGCGAAAAAGTCGAATAGCAGTCACCACACGCGGGGTCACTGCTGTTGAACTCGCATAAAATATGGGAGTGTCTGGTGAGCTGGAGAATAAGGTTGCGTATCTAATTAGTAGAATGACAGTCGTGGGAAGAGATGTAGATCGAGCATACAGCGTACTGTTATTCTTGAACAAGCACAGCTACTGCATGAATATCGGTGTACAGATGGAGCTGATGTTCGAACGAAGATGGCTGCTTCACCGCAGCTAGAAGGTGGCCGAGCGAAGGAGATGGAAGGAAGGGAGACACCGATTATAAGATCCTAGAGACCATACGGCCATTCAGGATCAGTTCCTGGAGACAGAGGTGGGATGAAAGGGACATCAATAAGAGACGGCCACTGAAGCTAGGAATTTAATAGGATGTATGGTGTTTGGGGGGAACCTGAGATGTAGAGTAGGCTTGTGGGGAGTAAATAAGGAGGGACATGAAGGTTTGGTGTTTGGTGGGGATTTAGGGGTCTTATGAAGAGGATGGTAGGTTGTAGATTTGGGAAAGGACTGGTAGAAGGTTTTCGGAAGGAGCCTGCGGGGAGAAGTTTGCTGCAAAGGTTTGCAGGGAGAAGTATTCAAGGTGGGCGTGGGGTGTAGTGATTTCGAAAGTGACTTGAGACTTCGGGCCAGGGTTAGGGGTAGGAATGGTCTGTGGCATATGAATTTCGGGAGGTTCCTGAAGAATCGGGATTCCGAGAGAGGCATTGAAGCCGGTGTCTCTTTGGAGCCATATATTTAATAGGAGCCTAATGGGGAGTGGTTGAGGATGAAGGACCCAAAGAGGTTCTTCATTGCTTCTTCCACTGAGAGGAATGGGTAGCTTTAGATGGATGGCTAGACGATGCATTCACCTCCGCCATGATAATGCTGTCCATGTTAAGGGTGGGAGGATTGCGTTTGCGGAGACTCCAGAAGAGGAGGAGCCTTGGGGGTGCTATCACACGCATGTTGCCTAGCAAGAAGGGAGATATCGAGGGTAATTAAAATGGCATCCATGTCTAGAGGTGAAGTACCGAGCTTCCCCCAAGAATTCGGTTTTCGACGAGGATAGTGACTGTGTTTTTGATCAAGAGGCCGCAATGTTTAATGGTAACGGAGCCGAGTGACTCTCGGTAATTTTGGGCAAAGCATCTCAAAGAAGTTTGAGATGCAGGATGGCGGGCGAGACCAAGGTGCATGGAAATAGTGTTGCCGATTGTGTTGTTTGAGAGGAACAGATCAGTTTAAAGCATTAGCGTACGAACTCGAGAGACCATGGCGGATGCTTCCTTCCTCCCGCCCTCCTCCCGCACTTAAGAAGTATCTCCAGTTCTCCAATGGGATCTCACGCAGGCACTTGCAAAAATTCATTCCTTGGCAACACTCGAGGTGTGGGTGTGGGATCAAGGTGACCGCACACTCCATTAACTGTCAGGGAGCGAGGAAAGAGTTTGTACTGCTAGCAGCGCGTGACTTTAATACTAGAGACGCGTCAAACTGGGGCAGAATAGTAAACATCTCTATTGAGGTTTTTCTATTTGGCGCCTGAATTAATCGCTCATAATTGGTGGATAAAGAGGGCGATGTAAAGGCTGGCGTCAGGATCAGAAAGCGATTAATGGTGAAGAGAAGGATCGAAGCCTTATTCGAAATATGGGGTTAACGTGAAGATGGCGCTTAGGGGCTCGCCTTTGTTTCCGGCTAATCGATGGGGTTTGGTGGAGGGAGTTGGTAGGGGATGATCGGTGGGGGTTGGAGCGGACGAGAAGATGGAGGGCGTCGTGAGATGACGGATATATTGCGGGAGAGCAACGGGACGGGGGATGAGGGAGAGCTAGGGGTGGAAAGGAGCATGATTGGTTGCGCAGCAGAGGGTGGTGCGTTAACAAGAAATGGGAGACAATGGACTGTGGTAGTACGGTTTGGTGAGTAGTCTATATTCGCTGCCAGGTCATTTAGCGATGTAGATCTAATTTTATTCTAGTTTTTGCCAAATATTCTTAATGATTAAAAAATGGAGGACCCCGTCCAATTGGGTACTCCTTACAGAAGTACCCACCCCGCATAGCACTTAACTCGGGGTAACGGGGTCCGACTCCCAGAATCAGGCCTTTCCTACCGCGGGATATTGCGAAGACCCAACCAGGAAGGTCTGCTTGCAGCGACTCCATCGGTTTGAGCCGAAAATTGTCACATTGAATAAAAAAGGAAAGAAGAGAAAGAAATAGGAAAAATATTTAAAAAAAACAGGGGGGGAGGGTATGATAAAGGTCCGGTTGGTCGCAGGCAACCCCGCTAACCTATCTCACCTCGAGAAGGTGAGAGCCCGCTAACAGCTAACACAGGAAAGAACGCTGATAAAGGGGTCGACTATGTACTTTCAACACATTTTCACTTCCCTAACTTCATCACTTTCCTTAGGAACACTCTAGCGTACCTGCCTCAGTTGGTTTTGGCTTTATAGAATAAATATTAATAAAATTCGCTTTAGGGCCCCAGTTCCCCTTTTCCTGACTCCGCTTTTCTTCCGTATTGCTTCTCTCGCGGAGTGGCCACCTAATGGCGTCGGCGGTTCAAAAGGGATATCAAAAGATCATAGGATGCATCTTTATTATGTGCAGTGGAGGGGTCACGAGGGGAGAAGAAGCCCTTCGCTTTCGTGTGCATATTCTCTTAGTTTGAAAGGCCCCCCCCTTCCCCTCCGGACCCCAGTGTATAAATATGTCGAGTTTTGTTCTTGTAGTAGTTCTTACTATACTCTTAAAACCTTTTTTAGAGCTATTTGATCCTTACTTACTCGTTTCCAATGAGATGAGAGAATGACACCAAATGAACGAGATCAACGTGGTGAATAAACCCGCCTAATTTGGTGTCTTCACAGTGAAAAGTGCATTCGAAAAATTGTCAGGATAAAAAGGCATTTATAAATAATCCGATGATAATTCAAAAGTAACTTAAGTACATCTGGATGAGTGGTTCCAAAGGGAAGGGAAAGATTTTGGAAGTAGGCAGAATCTAAACTCCAAAGCCACTTTCAAGAAAAGAGGAGAACGGAAGAAAACTAAATAGAGTCAGACCCATGAAAACGACCTTGAGACCCATTTATCCAAGCTTTTCTGCAGAAAGGATTCGAAAGGGAGTCCTGAAACGAGCTAACTCGACGAAAAATCCAACAATGGCGAGTAAATTCCCGATCACGAAGGCCATGAAAACCCCTTGCAAATGGAGAATCCCCAAACTTGCCGGTCCTGAGTCGGTAGACGAACTCTGTTCTTCGAATTCTTTGTCCGAGACCTCCAATTGGCGAAGATGCTGCAACGAGTTTAGGTCGTCGTTAGAAAGCAATTCTTCCAATTTCGTAGAGGTCACTACCAAGAGGCCGTTCAGACAGGGTAAGGTAAAACATAGCCAGAGGGGGAGGTGTGACCCAGGGGGATACTGCTTTAATTTGAGTTTTGCGTCGAGTTTGAGAATTAGCTCTCACAAGGATTTGACTCTAGAGTACCTGAATGTTTGAAGGATCTTACTGGAGGCTTCCAATAGCACTTCCCACCCAAGTATTTGAGGTCAATGAAGTTTTTATCCTTATTAGTAATTAATTTCGCTACTACTCTTCTTCATATCCATTTGTTTTTTCCTATGTCAACTATTTTCCTCATTCCTTCTCCCATTTGGATATAGGGATAGGAACGGTTGTTAAATCCCTAATAATTAGGCGATGAGGTTCAGGCTCTTTGCCATCTTCAACCCACTCTAACTACTACTATTCTGTGTATTAAATATGTCTTACTCCTCCCTCTATCCCAGCGTTTCTTAACCTGGGGTGCTAGCAGCCCCTGGGGGTGATGAAATCAATTTTAAGGGGTGCCGAGAAATGCTGAATACATGGCGGTAAAATGTCAATTCATAGCAAGGCGCAGCCAGCTTTGTGGTACACCTTCGGTGCGTGTGTCTAACGCAAGAAAGCTGGACCGCAACCGCGCTCTGCTGCTGGCAGCAGGGTTACCACAGTCTGGTTTCTGGTGTGATCAGTTGATAGCATACCCTGGACTGGCAAGGGCATTATTGGAGATGATCATCCCATTTCCAACTACCTACCTATGAGAAAAGGCATATCCTACCATGCTCCAAATCAAAACAACTAGCCGGAACCGCCTTCAAGTGGGTTGCTTCGCGATATGAGGGTGACTGACTAACGCGAAGCCTCGAATTGAGAAAATAGTCACACATAAGTAACAACAAAAATCCCATTGATGCATGTATGATTGATTACCCAGCTGTGTATGTTTGAGTTTGTCCATTCTCTTTTACTTTTCTCGGGTTTTATTATTTTTTTATTAAGGAGGATGGTAGTTGTTTTTTGTTTTGAGGAATCAACAAAATAAACGATCAAGCAGTATTTCACCTCCCTTTCGTTTATCCTTCTAGTAATCAGATGTTAACCAAAGTTAGGGGGTGCTAGAGTGCGTAGACCTGAAAACAGGGGTACTAGAGTCTGAAAAGGTTAAGAAACGCTGCTATATCCCTACAAGTCCTTTTGATTTAATTATATTTATTTTCAGATATTTAGAAGAAAAAGGTGTAAGAATGACCTTCGTTAACTCTCATACCGAGTTCAGAAGATAGTGTTTCAAAATTCCAATTCATTGTTTGCATAATAAAGAACGTCTCGAAAGTACGAATGGCCACTTTGATATGTGGGGAGCACTGCATATTTTTTTGAATGAAGGATTGGACACAGATTAAAATGGGGTGGGAGGGGGAGGCAGAAAATGAGTGGAAGACCTCTAATTAGCTGTTTTTAGAGAAAAAAGAGAAGAGGGTTTCCATTTCTTAAGGCCAAAGAGACAAAAAAATGCTCGTTTTCAAAGAGTACGGAAGAGCCTTTGAGAGGCTGGAGTACCAATTTAGAAGAACCCCAAACTTGAAACCCGTGTCCCCTCACAAGGGTCTCCAAACCTTTGCTTGAATCTCCAACGAGTCAACGAACCACTTGCGAACGAGGCCAGCCTCGACAAACAACTGAAGGACGACATCTAATCTCTTCTTCAAAGGGGAGTTCTTCGGGAGACCCATCGCAATGCTGAAGGGGTTCAGACATTCCTGCAAGCAGGTGGTTAATTGACTCATACAAGATGGATTGATGCCTCCATTAACTGGAAGAGTTTGAGTGATTCATTCATTTAGAAACTGAACTCAAAATTAAATATGTCGTAATTATTTGTTATCTTGTAGTGATTATAGTGAAAATCTGGGATAGTTCCTCATATATGATAAAATACAGAGAACTATTAATATACGTGAATAAAAGATATTTGATACATTAGGTACTGAAATAAATATAAGTTGTTATGTTAGTCGAGTACAGACATTTCAGACTATTGACTGCAAATCACCTTGAGAGCATCAATTTTGTCTATCAAGGACACTTTTTCTTAGAATTTGCTTCAAATTTTCGATTGGATCTCCTTCAGGAGTTCGTTTTCTTAGCGGTGCTTCAGATCGCTATTTTATCGAAACGCCTAACCTTTCTTTAATATTAGCTTTTTTATCAGTGAAATCTTGTAATATTCAAATTATTTACATTGTCCAAGAATATTTAAGATAAATATCCTTAACATCAAGCGTGAAAGTAGTTCCATAATACTTGGGGGGGGGGGCACATCAAGTGATTCAAGCTTACTTTCTGCTGCCGAAAAAAACATGAGAAGCGCAATAGACCTCAAAATCCCATAGGAAATTCCTTATTCCAGCCATAAACGGCTTTTAGTAAAGAAAAGTTGGACGTTTCGTTAAAAGCCGAAACACCGATAAGAAAAGTTGAATTCTAAGAGGATTCGACAAATCACTGCTTGGATGAGATCTAATCGAAAATTTGAGTCGCATTCTGAGGAAAAGTGTCTTTGATAGACAAAATTGATGCTCTCAAGAAGGTCAGCAGTCAAGTCAAGAGAGGCAATATTCCTTCTCATTGTTGCAAGAAACTTTATAGTAAATAGATCAAGCGTCTGAACTACCAATAATCGTATAACATAACGAATAATTTCTCCAGGAATTCCTTGAATTTTCTTGTCCTCGCGTATATTAACCGTTTTTTTCATAGGCTAGGAACTATCAATTATTTTCTCTTACGAACTATCAATTATTTTCTCTTAAGAACTATCAATTATTTTCTCTTACGAACTATCAATTATTTTTTCTTAAGAACTATCAATTATTTTCTCTTAAGAACTATCAATTATTTTCTCTTACGAAATATCAATTATTTTCTCTTAAGAACTATCAATTATTTTCTCTTACGAACTATCAATTATTTTCTCTTAAGAACTATCAATTATTTTCTCTATGTTAACTACAAGACATCTACTGTACGAGCTCTTTTTTTCTTTATTCTGGGCTTTTAACTGATGCATTATAGCAAACTTCTTATAGCCTCTAAGAACAAGATTTAACCTAATATAAGGTACATTTTAAGAAAATGATTCGGTAATACTTCAGATTCGGGGATCACGGTAGGTGTCGCTGTTAGTAGGCTACAATTTTGGGCTACAATATATCTCTTATGATGTCAGACGGTAGCGTCAGATGTGACCAATCACGGCGTTATATTTTTTTTGTTGTTTTGGGGATTTGTAACTTTTAGTCTGTATTATTTACTAAATATCTGCGCCTTTGCTCGTTTATAGTTTTTTTTCTAAGTTAGGTAAGGTTTCTTAATGTCTTTTATTGATTTTTGTTTCGTTTTCGTATTTTTTTGTTTTGCTGCGAACGATAACAGCTTTTTACTGGCAACGTCGTAGCTTATAAATAGGACCCGTTTTGCAAATGTTTTTGTTTCGTTATAGCGTTTTCGTGCTCTCCATGTGCTTCTTTGTTATTCGAATTCGGCTTTATTTTGTATAATCGCGAAAAACTTTTAGATTATTTAGAGGCGCATAAACTAAGCAAGAAACCTATAAAAGTAAGAATTGTTTTTTATTAGGTTAGGTTTTTCTGCCAGTAAAAAGCTCGTGGGGGAGATATCACTGCGGGAGGACCACCCTGCGATGATCCTGAGTTTCAATCAATTGGTGGGGGGGGTCTAGGGGTGCAGCCCCCCAGTATATACTCATATACAAAAAAATATATAACGCCATAATTGTTCCCATCTGACGCTACCGTCTGACGTCATAAGACATATATTGTAGCCCAAAATTGTAGCCCTATAAACAGCGCCACCTACCGTGCGCGCCGAAACTGAAGAGTTACCAATGATTCCATGCATTAATTACTTTCATTATCCTGTAACCTCTGTGACCAACTTGCGAATCAGCTCTCGTAGCCATTTTGTACTCGAGATAAAGACGATTTTGAAGATAAACCAGATTTCCTTTTTTCACCTCTGCAAAAAGATCTTCTTCTTCCTTATAAACCTGAAAGTCGTCTGCCAAACTCTGCGGGAGAAGATGGATTGGGAGACCCGTTAATGAGAGCGAGAAATATCTCGAAAAGATGTGCGACTTTTAAAAATACAGAAGAAAAGATTTAACAAAGACGCTCACACCAACTGCCAAGGAACAGTATTGGTGGATAGAAGTCATTCGCAGGAAAACTAAATACAAAAAACATCATTCCATCCATACTTGCTCATTCATATATTTCGTGTGCTCAGTTGTCCTTCGGGAGGAGACAACGAAGTGAAAGCGCATATATGAGTATGATGGTTATTGGCTAACAATTACTACATTAAAACTTTTATAAAGACTTTGAGTTCCATTTCAAATTAATCAAAGAATAATTAGTGGATTAGGTCAAGGAGCAGGGGCGTCTTTACATACCAAAAGATGATTCACGAATGATAACTTGAACCCTACAATTCGAAAGTAAAGGTTACTGCAAAAGGCGAAACTATAATCTGTATTTTCCAATGTTGTATTCATAGACATTAGTTTATTAATACGATAAATTGGTCTAAACATTTCTCTACACCACAGTTTTAGATTTATACCAACTTGAACCATCGGATCTTCTGAGGCAGCGAGGGTACCCTTGAAGAAGTAGCTCGCAGCTCCGACGATCTTGCCCGAGTGATGCAATTCCATGATGGTCTCAATTCCCTGCGGCTGTCTTGTGATGGTGAGAAAAGCCGTCAGGTTGGAAGAATAGAGACTCGTAATGATGAAAGCGTACACCCACAAAAAGACGAGGAAGATCTGCAGTAAAGCCAATAGTCGTCAGATTTGGGCGATCACCGATTGGCTTCCATTTATCTAATTGGTGGTAAAAACCAAAAAAACTTTGCCAAAAGGTGCAACTATGTTTATGAAGGTGAAAATTTCTTCTTACTTGGATGCTAAGTTTGGTGCTGCTGAAGACTGTTGGCTCGCGCACATGAATTTGAAAAGACAAAATGCAATAACTCACGACCCTGGAAAACGTCCGAATTATCATTATTTTTTTCTGTATTAGTATTATTTTTATTATAGCCTTGATTCAAATCGAAGGGGGTCGTGCCGTCACGAAACGGAAATTGAAGGCAAATGAACGTGGTCGCTCCTATGCGGGCCCGTATGTCTGCCCTCAGGG
Organism: Ceratothoa steindachneri; assembly: GCA_963969495.1. NCBI lineage: Eukaryota > Metazoa > Arthropoda > Malacostraca > Isopoda > Cymothoidae > Ceratothoa > Ceratothoa steindachneri. Next base: position 221,991,757 of record OZ018320.1, read on the forward strand.
ATCGCTTGACTTCTTTCATCCACACTTATCGACATACGAGCCTCTTTATAAGTGGTCTCAACATACGCCCAGAGTCTTGTTAAATGTTCAAATGTAATGCTATATAATCCTCTGTAAATTCTAAAAGGGGAGGGGACCAGGTAAGCACCCTCCTCCCTCCATTTTTCTATTAAACACTTATCTCCACTCAATCTTTATATCGGTAGCTCTGCTAATACTGATAATACTACTATATTTTGTATTCATTGATAAAAAAACAAGTAAAACTAAACTTGCAAACTCAGGTTTAGTTGGGTATAGGGAATTAGTTAGCCGAATTGATTAGATTGATCATGTTTGCAAAGTAGGTTTGCGCTTGACTCGATCACTCTTCCAAGACTCCCTTGCCTTTTTTTATTTATTTTTCTCTCAATTTTATCTGATCCTTTCTCTACCTGAAGTTTTATTACTTTATTTACATATTTTCTTACTTATGGGGGTCCCACAGAAGTAGCGTCAAGGCGAGACCGCATGCGAAGACCGAGCACAAATAGGCGACCCAAATCTCCAATTTGAAAGGAAACAAGAGAGACTGCCAGCGGGGTAGAGGAGATGGCTTGGCCAGGAGAAAGCACGCCGTCTGACGAACAAACGAAACAACGGTCTAAGAACATTCAGAAAACTCAAGGGATGTCTCCAGGATTGAAGCTCTGGCAGAATACTTGAATTTATTCTACACGGAACCAATCATCGTGGCAGAAATTAACAATTTAGAATTTAATGAATGAAAGGAAGGAAGACTGACTGGGAGATGATGAAATAAAGTCTCTTCTTCAGGTGTACTTACTTATCCTTTAGGGAGCACCTGATTTCCCTTTTGGTGTTCATTTAGTCTGCAATCGACAAACAAAGTCACCCTTGTGTACGGTCTAAAACCTAACCTAACCTAACCTAACCCAATCTAACTCAGGTTGGACTAGGTCCACAAAAGGAGCACCTCCCTTACTCTCCAATGGTTCGTTCGTCCTATTTGGTATCTTACTGATCTCAACACAAAACTGCAGACCATACAATGTTACAACAATTGCCAATAATAATAAGTAAATTAGTAATCATGTGATCAAATTGTTGTAGTTAATTGTCACCATATAAACTATAATTAACTAAGCCAAATGCTCAATTGTTTTCTTTCCTAGACCTGAAAGTACTTTTCAACGAGTCGGCTAAACGTGATCTTTCATTAAAAGCCTTTTCGAAATTGGTAGCCTCTGTCGTAACGCGGTTTCGTCACTAACTTGCACCCGAAATAAGAACATTCTGCAATATATTTTCTACGGCGTTGAGGTTAATTCATTTATTCAGTTCATCGAAAGAACCAATGTTGCTTAAACATTTGACACGAGGGTAATGGCGTCCTAATTTTGGAAATTTGTCCTAAGTCCAGCGGCAAAGGATCCGGGAATTTTATACAAAGCCATCCTCTTTCCATTCACAAACGATGATCTGGACGACACAAATCAACTTCTAGCTGTGAAAACTATCATCTCAAAAATTGAATAGACCATCACAGAAATCATTTGGATTTTTATATACCGATAGGTTGCTATGTACTATAGCATCGATTTCAATCAGGGTTCTACCCTGGGTATAACAGTCCAAGCACGACCCCTCACAAACTTCCCAGCACACAACCCTCTTAAACTATATCATCTACTTGTCTCTCGGTCCAACGGGGATGACTTAGGATACTATCTTGAAGAAACACTCCGTAAGGGGCGCGGTGATTTGCCTTCCTGGCCGCCGTGTTGACGGGACTCAGCGCCCCGTCTGACCCCAGCTTAGCCTCTTCTCCTTCTTTCTGACAACCTGCGTTTTTACCCTACTTCCCCACTCTCCCTGAAACCTCTCCCACGACTTTCTCTGGTCGGCCTCTAATTTCACAGGGTAGATGCCAACCAGCTTCCTAACACTCTCCTTTGCCTACGGGTGTAGGGAACTCCTTACTCCCTTCTTGGGAGCCGCCCTTGGGGACCTCCCTTTTTCCAGTGGCAGTCCCCCTTTAACTTTCTCAGAGGACTGATAAGACAAGCAGGCGGCCCATAATTGACCGCTCCTGGTGGAAGCGGCATAATGGGACCAACCCCCATAGGGGAAAGAGGAAAGACAGGGCCGTCTGCCCCTTCCCTCTAATGACCTGTGGGCTCAAATATTGAGTTAAGAAGGAGGCACCGTACGTGTCCCCCTATCTTCCCTCACCATAGACGTTCTGACAAATGGAACCTGCGATGTCCTAGGGCGGGTGAGGGGAAGGGCATATGGAGGCTCCCCCTGAGGTGGGCATGGTCCCTGAGGCAACCTAACCCCAGTCGGTACGGACCTTGGTTCAGTGCCTAGCACCGAACCCGAGTGCCCCCCTCACCCCCCCCTTTGCAAGATCCTCTTCAGACGGCTCGGGTCTCCAAGACTTTACAAGGAGAGGAGGGAACTCCTCCTCCGTCTGGTGCCCATGTGGCAGCCAAGACCTCATCTATTTCAGAGAAAGATCTGGTTGAGACCGGTTAAACTGGCCTGAGGACTTCTGCCGCTAAAGAAGTCCCAAAAAGAAAAAAAGAAAAAAAAATATAGAAAAATAATCAAAAAGACTCGAGGCTCCTCTCAATCCGTGGGGGCCGCAAGGAAGGATGGTTCTGCTGCTACTTCGACTGTGCCAAGCTCCCTCAGTCGGTGGGTGCCGGTTAGTATCGCTACCGCGTAAAGGCATTCATGTCACTGCCGCGGAGGGGCTACTACTGTCACAGCTTCGACCATGCTAATCGCTCATGTAGAATTTCAAATTCAGGGTGACCCTAGATTCTTTGTGAGTTACTCCAAGGCAGCAAATGATAAGTTCAAATCGTGTGTGGCCAAGTGCGTCAATTGCAGTGAGCCGCACCCCGCTTCTTCTAAGCAAAGTGGTGCGCATCTCCTAGAGAAGGAAATCCTGGCGGTTCAGGCCCAGGATCTTCTCCCATTTTGCGGGGGTAAGGACTTGGTCCTGGCGCGCCCGGCGCTGCCTTGTACATCCTATGTCTCAATATTAAGAAGGACACCCCCTGCTCCTGGCCGCCCCTCCAGTCCTCTCCAGGCTTACGAGCACGCTCGTTTAGGCGCGCATTCGGAACCCTTCTGGAGCTTCTACCCACCCCGGGCGCTTCCCTAATAAAGTTAGCGGTAAAAGGGTTCACACCCAGGCCCGGCTAAATCCAGGGCTCCCCCTCCCTACCCCCAGCGTGAACGTTTCCCGTAAGGCAAAACAGCGCGCGCCTCACCGAGTCACTGGACTAACTGGAGGAAACACCCCTCAAGTTGGTCGTGAGGCCATCTTACGGGGTTCCAAAAACTGCCCCCGAAACGAGGGCAGCACTAAAGGAGCTTGGTCTCCTTAACCCACACCCAGTGGTAGGCTTGGTGGCTCGGAGACAGTGGATCGTCAAAAATAGGGGCCCCCGCCACCGAAGCCGCCCCACTCACCTAAGCTTTCGAGGTGGAAGGAGGAAAAGACTCTCTTGGCGAGCCCAACCTCCCCCAATAAGTCCTCGAAGGCGACAGCGCCTTCAGCCCTTTGTCCGGCCAACAGCGCATGGAGTTCTGCCTCCGGGAAGTGTACGGCCATTCGTGAGAGGGTCCTCTCTTTGAAGAGGGCCCCGGCATCTCCTCCGAGATAAGCCTGGAGGCTCGTCTCATCCCGTTCCCCGTTAGCTATCTTTTCGCAGAAGACCATGCTCGGCGTGTGCCCTCTGCCTACCCTGCTGGGGTATAAGGGTTTTGCGACCTAACCACCACGGGATGGAGGCCGGGCAGAAGGATGCGCAATTTACACCCGGCAAGATGTCTCCGTTCTTCTCTTGGCTTTAGATACCTCCTTTCCGGCACTAGCTGTGCAGCTGAACCTGAATAGGAGGTATACTGTTACTTCCTTGTACATTCCACCGTCAGCCGATTTCGACGCAGGGAACTTCCGAAGCGTCGTGGCACGGTTGCCGAGGCGCTTTCTCTTGCTCGGAGATCTGAACGGTAGACACTCCCTCTGGGGAGACTACTCGATTAATCCCAGGGGTCAAGTCCTTGCCGACCTGATCAACGAGCTGGAGATAGATGTCCTAAATGTGGATGAGTTTACCCATCACTGCCCTAGAACTGCTTCATTTTCCTGTATTGATCTATCTTTGTGCTCTCCGGATGCACAGCCTGATTTTGGGTGGGGTGTATCCAATGACCTCCATGGTAGTGATCACTTTCCCATTGTCTACTTGCGCTATAAGCGCGGCCCGTTTCTTCACTTAACGGGGAATACCCCTCTAGCAGAGGTGAGGAAGCGATTCAAAAAGATTCGTGGCAAGTTCTTGAAGGAACCTCCTCCCGTTCTCCAGGAGAATGGCACCGCAGTCTCGGACCACCCCGCGTCTGTGGGCTGAATCCTTCGCGGCCGCTTTCTCCGTATTCTCTAGCCGGGATGCTGCTCCGCTAGAATCCAATGCGCTTTGTGATGTCGCAGAAGACCCAGGACTGGCCTTTACCTCCAGAAGCGGAGAACTCTTTAACGACCTGTTTACTTTGAGTGAGTTGCGTTCCGCTCTCGCTTCGTGCGCGGGCCCCACCCTTGGTCCAGACGATGTTCCGTACACCATTCTTCGACACCTGGGCGAGCAAGCCATGGCTTTTCTGTTAGATTTGTTCAACAGGATCTGGCTAGTGGGCATCCTACCATATTCAGGGTGAATCGCTACTGTGCTCGCTTTCGAAATCCGGTGAGAGATCACTCTACTTCAGCCGGTTTCCGCCAAATATCTCTAACTTTCTTCGTGTGCAAGTTGATTGAGAAATTGGTAAATGTTTGATTAACCTCTTTTGGGGGACAACGGAGGCTATTTATCTTCTGCGCACTGCTGCTTCCGCAAGTTCTATCTCACGTCGGATGCTCTGCTCCGACAGGAAAATGCGGTCTGCGAAGCCTTCCTTCGTAGACAGCACTAAGCCACGTTTTTTTCGATCTGGAGAAGGAAGTGGTCGACTTTCATCGTTTCCAAGGTCTTGTATTTGACCGACGCCTAACTTGTGAGGCTTATATCCACAGTCTTAGGGTCTCTTGTACCCGTGCCATGGATATTCTTCTCCTTGTGAAGTTCAGCGCATGGGGCGCTGATCGGGCTACTGCCTTACATTTTAACGATCCTTTGTTCGTTCGAAGCTCGACTAAGTAGTCGAGTTTTATGCATCTGCAGCCGAGAGTGTATTGCGGAAAGTGGACTCGATCCTGGCGCCTGGTGCCTGCCGCACTTTCCCCAGAGGATGCGCAGATTCCAATGCCACGAGAGAACTCAGGATCTCTTGTGAGTCGCTATGAATCACAATCCGGTCTCCGAACCGAGCAGGTTGCGTAATCTTCCGTACCGAGAGGTGTATTGACCCAGCTCGGCCGTGAAGACAGACGCAGCGCCTGGCAGAGCCTTGATGACTTCAAACAAAGGAGATACGGCGTGAAAGCCGACTCCCTCTTGGGACTTGGGGTCATCCGTATACACTAGCACGGTTCCAGTGTGACACAAAGTGTGCTTGCAAAAGGCCGAACGCAATACTCCAGCGTTATAGAAGCTTTGCGAGCAGGGAGGTTGCGACATATAGTCAATGGTGGTAGCCTCCAGGGTAGTGTCCTGGGAAGAACCAGTGGCGCCACCGGCCACTCTCTCTGTCTCTCTCAAGTAGAGGCAGAGGTGACGCCCCCTTTTCGCGGGAAGAGAGCTTGTTCGTACCCTTGACTTTTCGAGCTATGTTGAAAGCGGTACCTCTTCTGGGTACCCCTGGTAGGGCTTCCTTTGTCGATTTGGTCGGAAACGAGGTTCCAGACTAAGTGCGTCATTCCTTCCTTTTTCTACTCTATCCATCTCCTTTTTTTACTTTTATCCTATCCCTCCCACGTATACAAAAAGAAAAAAACTACAAAAAAGAGCCTACTCCTATCGTGTCACTCCCTTTATTCCTTCTATCTACATATAAGGACCTGGCAGCTACCTCATGCGTCAGAAGAGAGGCTTTGGAACCTCTATAAACAACGCCAATCGACGCTCACTGGTTGCGAGAGACTAGGACTAGAGGTGTCCTAGGCCTTGGGGCACGATGAATGGGATGAGGGTAGTGCCCCGTTAACCCCTTCCCTGGCGCGTAATTATTGATCATTCCCAGTGACCGTGGACGGGTGACTCTGGTAACATCGGTCAGAGGTGACGGCCCTTTGTTCCCAGGTTGGTTGCCATGTCAATAAAAAGCCTTGGGTCGAGTCTCTTGGTGTGGCAGGATATCCATTGAACGCTGCTCCGAGATCTTGGCTGTCGTGAAGGGAACTAGTAGGAGTTTAGTACGAGGCGTGCTCCGTTGTTCACCTGGTGAAAAATCGATGGCCCCTTCGGGGACTCTCAGTGCTGCTTGGTTGGGAGCAACGGCACGCCGAGGTTTGACGACTCGGTCGGACGAACAGCAGCACAAGGAGCGGGCCTTCTGAAAGATCCGAAACCTCTCTGATCGATAGGCAGGAGCGACTCACGCGGGGCGAACTTCCACCCCCCTTTTCTTTTTTATTGAGTGGTCACAAAGTATTCAGAGATATAAAGTGTTCAGCATGACTAGAAAGAAAGGACCTGGTGCGTTAAAATATACCTGTTCGACATGCCAAAAGGACAAGTGGTGCGTAGATTTTCCGAAGGGGTGTTTCTCAAAATGCCACCCTGGAAGTATCTACACGGACTGCGTCCTAAGGGTAGAGCTTCAGGAGCTAAAGGAACTTTTTAAATCGTCTGAGGAGAAATCACGACGGCTGGAAGAAAAGGTGAAAATCCTCGAATCTGAGCATGCGACTCAAATCCGTCGTCTCGAAACCATCATTGCAGAGATGACAGCCACCAAACTAGAGCAAGAGCAACAAGAAACTCCCAACGACGCGGATGGTTCCTCTGTTGAGCCCTCAAGCACTGCGTCGATAGAGATAGGCCATCCATCCGACGTCCCAGAGCCAACTGCTGCTGGAGTTACTCAGGGCGTTAAAAAGAAGAAAAGGAAGAGTAAGAAAGGAAAAACAGTAGATAAAACAGAAGAGAAAGTAGAAACGGAAGAAAAAACGAAGAAGAAAAAAAAAAGTGGTAAAGAAAGAGGAATCGAAAGAGCCCCTACTGAAAGAGAAGCCTCTGTCCTCTGAACCCAAATGCGCGAGGGTCATCGTGATCAGTGACTCCCAAGCGCGGGATCTACAACCCTTGCTAGCGGCCCGCCTTCGCACCAGTTTGAAGGTAAGCTGCCTTCCAAGAAAGGAGAACGGAGAAATAAGGGTGGAAGCTGAGAAATCTCAGATCTTTGAGAACTCAGTAGTTGCTCTCATGGCAAGTGGCAAAGATCTCTACCTACGAGGAGGTAAAGTAGGCGCCAGCGGGAAGATCCTGACCACGATTATGGGAGGAGTTGACGACTGTGATCTAAAAACCCGCAGACGTGTCGTGGTCGGGATACTCCCAAGACGAGGTCAATCCCGCAATGCTCACGCGAGGAACGTCTCCATAAACCAACGCCTGGGAGATCTTTGTACGGACGAAGGAGTCTTTTTAGTAGACCCCTACCGCACCTTTTACGGGAGAAATGACCTGTACAAAAGGGATGGAGTGCATCTTTCCTTTAAAGGAAAAGCTGTACTCGCGAACAAGATCCAGGATGTGGAGCTGACCCAAAGAAGTGTCAGACCCTGAGTAAAGTACACCCGTGTTACTCCAGGAACGACTTTTTCTGAAGTCACAAAGAGGGGAGTGACCCCGTAACAGAGAAAGAAAGCGGGAAACGGAAGAGCGTAGGGAGTCCTACAGTCGGGAACTCCCTCAAAGTTCTTCTGTTTAATGCGAGGTCTATCAGAAACAAGTTTCTAGAACTTCGTGGCCTCGTAGCAACAGAAGAACCTGAGATGGTGGTCATAACGGAGTCGTGGATAAAACCTCAAGCCGAGATTTTGAAGGTGAATTCACGATTCCCGGTTACCAGCTTGTCCTGAAAGATAGGCCAGACAGAGAGGGTGGCGGTGTGAAGTTGTATGCCAAGGATACTCTCAACTCGACGGATTGCAACATCGTATCCGACCATGAACTACTAGGTGTTGACCTAGAGATAGGTCCTGCCAAATACAAAACCCTGGTGCTTTATAGACCTCCTGCCGAACTCGTTGAGAAGGACAGAGATCTGTACCAGCTACAAGGAGAACTTGTCGAAGACAGAGTGTGTATAGTCATGGGGGATTTCAACACACAAGTTGACTGGGAAACCAGAGAACCCTGTGGCGAGAACGCACTACTCCTGGAGTTCGCGAACAACGAGTTCCTCACTCAATGGGTCAGAGAGCCAACGAGAGGAGACAATATCCTCGACTTGGTTTTCACCTCTGAGGATGACATCATTGAGGACCTCTTGTTTTCGAAGAGCTCTGTGGCAGTGGCCACCAACTAATTAGATTTGTCGTCAAAGTACCGAAGGCAGGGCCTGCAAATACTAAATCGAAGAAACTCGATTTGAAAAGAGCAGACTGCAGGTTTTCGTGCTGGACTGACTGACGCGAGGCTAGAGTTGTGCGATATTGTTGAAGACTCGTGGAACAGTTCCAAATCGAGATTCATGAGTCTTCAATCGCGTTTCATCCCTCTGAAATGTTGCCGTCGGTCTTCTGTTCAACCAAAGTGGTTTAATCGAGAAATCGGCCAACTGCTTAGTGAGAAGAGAACTATGTACCGGCGATCGAAGATCTCGGGTGACTTTGACGAATACCGGAGGCTAGCCAGGAGAGTGAAGTCCAATATAAGGGCGGCTAAGCGGTCGGAGGAACTCCGAGTAGCGAGACTCTGTAAAGAGAATCCCATGGAGTTTTTTAGATATGTGAACAACCGTAAACCAATCCGTCGAACGATTGGCCCTTTGAGAAATGAGAAGGGGACATTAAAGCATTCAGATGCAGAAAATTCTAACCTCCTAATGACTATTTCTCTTCAGTGTTTAATGAAGAGTGTTGTCCCATCCCCCAGCTGACGGATTCCGACTCGGGGGAAAAGCTGGAGGTAATGGACTTCACCGAAGAAAAAATAAAGAAAAAGATCGCTGACCTAAAGACGAATAAGTCCCCCGGACCGGACGGGTTTCCATCCAAGGTGTTGAAGGAAGTGTGCGATGAAGTATCACGACATCTGTGCGCTATCTTTAACATGTCAATCCGGACCGGATGCGTTCATAGAGACTGGCGTGAGGCGGAGGTGACTCCGATCTTCCAGAAAGGAGACCCCAGCCATCCATCAAACTACCGACCCATCAGTTTGACTTCGATAGTCGGTAAACTCATGGAAAGCCTGATAGTGGACAAGATAACGTCTTATTTAGAGTAAAAGCTGCTACTGAAGAGTTCCCAGCACGGCTTCCGAAGGCAACGGTCATGACTGACCAACCTTGTGGAATTCTTCCACTTCGTGTTCAGTGAGCATGACCGGGATAAGGCGGTGGATGTTGTGTACCTTGACTTCCAAAAGGCCTTTGATAAGGTACCACACCACCGCCTTCCCCGGAAAGTGCGTGCACAGGGCATAAACAGCAAGGTAGCAGTTTGGATAGAGAGCTGGCTAAGTGACAGACGGCAACGAGTAGTGGCGAATGGGTGGGCCTCTGAATGGGCGCCCGTATCTAGCGGTGTCCCTCAAGGTTCCGTCTTGGGACCACTACTGTTTATTATCTATGTCAACGACATGGAAGGAGACATAGTTGCCAAAATCTCCAAATTTGCCGACGACACCAAACTTGGTATCAATGTGGCAAAGAAGAAGAACACTGCCCCCCTCCAAGAGAACCTTCAAAGGATTAAGGAGTGGTCGGACACGTGGCAAATGCCTTTCAACGTGGGGAAATGCATAGTAATGCAACCCTAAATCTCAGTACACCCTTAAGGGCACTGCTCTTGAATTGAGTGATACTGAGAAGGACTTGGGTGTTACTATCACTAGCAACCTCAAGTTCTCGAAACAGTGCATCGAGGCAGAGAAGAAAGCCCAAAGGATGTTAGGCTACATAAAGCGCCAGTTTGGATACCGTAACAAGGAAATAGTACTTTGTCTGTACAACTTCCTCGTTCGGCCGCACCTGGAGTATGCCGTACAATTTTGGAGTCCTTCGTTTCAAAAGGATATCGCAAGGTTGGAACGCGTACAAGCTAGGGCAACCAAACTGATTCCCTCTATCCGACATAAAAGTTATGAGGATAGCCTAAGGGAATTAAATCTGTTCTCGCTGGAAACTCGTAGCCTGATGGTCAGCTCATCGAAGTATTCAAAATACTTCGAGGGTTCGACAATGTTGACTACCGGGATATTTTCACACTGAGTGAGAACAGAACGCGCAATCACGGCTTCAAACTTGAACTGAAGCGTTACAACCGCAATCTGTGTAAAAAAAAATTTCACCTACAGTATCTGCGGTAAGTGAAACGCACTTCCAGTGGAAGTTGTCAACAGTGAATCTGTTGACCAGTTCAAGTCAAGACTAGACAAAGTCTTGAAAAGTGGCCGTTTAGGGACGCAAAACAATTGAGCAGCCATGTGCCCGCTCAATTGCTAGTCCAAAGGTACCCTCTTTGAATGGACCGTAAGGTCTCCTAGGGTACTTTCTTTCCTTGTAACTCCTTGTAACCCAAAGCCCAAAGTGCTTAGTGCATCACTGGCGTCGCTCTGGGGCATATGCACCGTTGAGATCAACTGCGGATGCAATGAGAGCTGTTGGCGACTGAGGGAGGCGCCGGGCTCGCGCGTATAGGTGACTAATGCACTGTTCAGGGCGAGTGGCATCTACCCAGCATCGAAAAGTAGGCTCTCAATGGTGGACTTGCAGAAGGCACTGGTTGCCGGGCGAAGGCCGGTGTGTTGGATCGAGGCATTTTCCGCAATACACGCTCGGCTGCGGATGCATAAAACTCGCGTCCGTAGTCAAGCTTCGAACGAATAAACCATCAATAAAAAGTAAGGCATTATCCCTATAAGTCCCCCGATTGTTGAACACCAGGGAACGAAGAATGGCCATGGCGCAGAAAAAAATGGATAATCGTTTAAATGGAAAGAAAGTTTGTTTCCGGATAGTTGGTGGGGTTTAGGAGATTCAATGGATTTGGGCGGGAGATGGGGACAGGGAGGTGGTTGGGGATAGGAAGGGTAGAGGGAAGACGAGGAGAATGAGGGAGAGCAAATGGCCAAGGTGTGAGGGTGAACTAGGGGGCGGAATCGGGATATGGGCGGTTGCGTCGCGGAAGGCGGCATCATGGCAGCGGCTGGTTGGTATAAGGGAAGTGTAATTGGGTAATCCAAGTTCAGAGCCAGGTCGTTTACCATTCTATACCATACAGTTTTTTTTGTTTTTTTTTAAGTTTCCCATACACTAATGGAATATTCAATAAAGGGAAGACCCCTTCTTTGTTTCTCCAATAGATCCTGCTCTGTAAGCCGATTGATTTGTGATATTGGGATCCATCCCCCACGAGCTAAGGAATTTCTCACTAAGATATTGTAAACTCCCAGAAAGCACCGAAACCATTTCACCAACCATCACAACACGGTGCAGCATGATCAGCGATACCACAGGAGAGAGCACACGACAACCACAAGCTCTTATAATGAACAGAGAGAAAAGAAACTTAGACACAGTAGGGAGAAAAATTGGGATAGAGAAGGGCATAATAAAAGTAAGCTTAGTCACAGGCAAACCTCGTAGCCCCCTTGCCCTCTAGAAAGTGGAAGCCCGTTTGCACCGAGCCCAAGAAAGACCAAGGACGACGATAGAGTCAACTCAATAATAGACTTTTTTCTAATTTCACGCACTCATTCACATATAGATCCATTCTTATCACTCCTTTTCGTACCTTATCACTATAACATTATTCCCAGTTGCTTTTCTACCCTTGATTTTCATCAGGGCCTCACCCGTCTGCTTGTTTGGCATTCCTCTTCATTGAGCTACCACCCTCATCCTCACTATATCTGCTGGATTTGAAGGTGTTGGATTTCTTTCTTCAACACCAGAGGTTCCGTCTGCCAGTTATTTAGAACGACAGCAGTCAAGGACGTTCGAAAAGGGAGCCATTCGTCAACCGAGGTTCCACTGTGTTCTCGGAGACTAGTAACTTCCCCTGAACAGCCAATAAATCTTCCACCGATTCCTTTCAGTGATTCATTGTAAGGCACCCTCTTATTTGATCTTGCATCGCCTCGAGCATTCACTACTTACCTAGTTTGTTTCTATATATGTAGCTATTTTTATTCTAAGAAGGTCAAAAGACCTAGGTCAAGCGCTCTCAATTATTCTGACTTATGACCTTCAAAGTTGTCAATAATTCCCAGACTAACCTTCGGAGGACCTTGGCAATTATATCCTTTGAAAAAGAATGTAAAACAACAGTAGGGTTTCAAATTTCATTAGAATCGATCCAATAGTTATGATGTTATTGCCAAAACCATATAATTCCAGGGATAAACTTGGGAGGACTTTGACAATTATATTATTTGAAAGAGATTGTAAAACAACATAAGGGTTTCAAATTTCGTTAGAATCAGCCCAATAGTTACAATGTTATTACTAAAAAAGAAGAAGAAGCAAAAACGGTGACCGACCGACCGACCGACATAGTAAGATGTAGAGTCGTACGCGACCAAAAAGTTGTGGGCCCTCACTTATTCTGATTTATGACCTTACGACCTTCAAAACTTTAATATAATTCCCGGAGTAACCATGTGAGGACCTTGGTATAGCCACATACCTTTGCATATCACAGTAGAGAACAGCCCAGCCTAGCATAACGTAGTATTGTCTAGCATATCATAGCCTAGTATAGCCAAAAAAAAGCATACCCTAAACTTTCCTAATATAGCATAGCATATCATAGCTAAGCATAACATAGTATAACCTACCTTGTTTTAGCCTAGTATAACTAAGCCTAGTCAAACATAGCATAGCCTAGCCTAAAATAGAATAGCCTAGCTTAGTATAATCTAGTTAGCCTAGTATAACCTACAAAGTATAGCATAACCTAGCAAAGTATAGCCTACTTTACCCTACCTTAGCTTAGTATAGCCTAGCCTAGCTTAGTAGACCCTAGTCTAACCTAGTATATTATAGTATAGTATACCAGCCTAACTAGTATAACCTTGCCTAGCGCAGTATCGCCTAGTGTAACCTAGCTTACTAACCAGGTATGGCTTAGTATTGCATGTCAGAGCCTATCCTAGCGTCGCATAGAGTAGCCTAGCCTAGTATAGTCAAGCTAGAATAGGATACTATAGCCTAGCTAATATATCCTTGCATACGATAGCCTAGCCTAGCATAACATACTATTGGCTAGCTTGGTATAGCCGATCCTAGCATAACCACACCTAACATAATATAGCCAAGCGTATCATATTATAGCCAACCTAGTATATTCAAGACTAGTATAGCATACCATACCCTAGACTACAATAACCTTGCATAGCTTAGGCTATTATAGCCTTGGTTAGCTAATTTATCGTACCCTAACATAGTATTACCTAGCAGAGCATAGCCCTTCCTAGCCTATTATACTTTAGCCTACACTAGTATAGCATAGTACAGTATAGCCCTATCTAGCCTAGTATAACTTAGCATAGCTTAGCCTAGCATAGTATAACCTAACCTAGCATTAACTATCCCAGACAAGTATAGCCTATACTATCATAGCTTAGTATTGTCTAGCCTAACATACTATATGATATCCTAGCATAGCATTTTATAGCCTAAATTAGCATAGTATATCTAACCCTTGTACATTATATCTTAACATAGCTTCGCTAAGAAAGCCTAGCCTATAATAGTCTAGCAGTGTATAGCTTATTCTAGGCTTGCCTAGCAGAGTATAGCATATTATAGCCTAGTCTAGTATCGGCCGAATAGTTATGATGTTATTGCCAAAACAAAATAATTCCCAGGCTAACCTTGGGAAGATTTTGACAATTATATCTTCTAAAGAGAATGTAAAACAACATAAGGGTTTCAAATTTCGCTAGAATCGGCAGAATAGCTATGATGTTATTAGAGAAAAAAAGAAGCAAAACGTGGACCGACCGACGACATAATGAGATCTAGAGTCGCTCGCGATTAGACTCACACGCGACTAAAAATACGCAAATGGTTACTTAGTTAAGCACTTTCACTACTTAATTTGAACAAATTTCTAAATATGATATTATGGCAAAACATAGATTGACCGCCATTTTCGCCATCTTGTCATTTATATATTGTTTTAATCCATCGAAATAATCGGTTCCGTAGGGGTTTATGTAGTTTAGTTTTTTATATTTTTTATAAAACACCTACAATATTTATTTTTCAATTAATATACTATAATTATGTACATAATTCAAAATATTTCTTTTCTAATTAAGATGCTATAATTGTGTACTTACACCATTCGGCCCTAATTTTCCTCCTTCAGGGCCTAGGCTATTCTAACCTAACAACAAGGAAAGTACTTCCAATGACCTGCGGCGTTTTGTGATAAGATGATAAATGGTTATTGCATTGATGGTTTCCCAGGTTCAATTCACTTACAAGTCCTTTGAATGGTTAAATGAAGCTTCTGCCACATACACACAAACACACAAAGGTGGTACTCCGCTTAGGCCGATAATTTCCAGCGTAGTATCCCATGCGTACAAACTCTCTCAATGGCTAGCGAAAATCCTATCTAAATTAATTGGTAGCATTTTAGATGCTCACATTATCCATTCTGGTGATTTTGTGAATAGAATTAAAGAGGTTGACCGATCGAATAAGAAGTTGTTAAGTCTTGATGTCAATAGCCTTTTCACAAGAGTTCCCGTCGATGAAGCTCTGGATGTAATTATGAAAGACTTGCCTTTATCTAACCTAATTTATCCCCACCGTGTAATAAAATTGTAAAGTTAGTTCGTTTGTGTGTGACGGACAATGTGTTCAGAGCTGAAATTGTTTTTACAGGCAGAAATATGGAATGAGTATGGGTAATCCCCTTTCCCCGATATTATGCAATCTGTTTATGGAGGATTTTGAAAAGTACCTCCTTCCCCCCATGTTACCCAATTCCATAACGTAGTTCCGCTATGTACACGATATATGTGCCACATGGCCTATCAATGATAACAGATTTGATTCCTTCTTTGAAAAAGTGAATAAAATCCACCCAATTATTTCATTTAAAGTAGAATGGGAACTGAACAACTCATTGCCGTTTCTGGATGTAAAAAAATCTAAAATAAACGACATTCCCGCGTCATCCACCTTAGTTAGCCCCACTGATTTGTGTGTTTGTACGTTAAGCAACTTCTGTATTTCACTTGGCCACCAGCGACTGACGATGACGGATGTTTCCGTCGAAACCTGGTTTCGCATATAAAATTAGTCCTATTACTGTGGTTTTATCCATATATATATATATAATACAAAAATTCGAGGGTGGACATATACCCAAAAATAACCGGTCAAAAAAAGATATCAAATCATATTTCATCAAAACCAAATAAATACTTCAAGAAAGTTATCGACTGCTTAGTTAAATGATGGACGAGCCTTGCCAATAATGATGGAAACTACTATGATAAATAAATATATATTTGGTCAAATTTCGGAAAATGGCAATTATCAAATTTGAGGAGAAATACAAACTTCATATATAAATGTGTTTAAAAACAATTGTTTTTTAATGTAGACAATTTTTCTTGAGCAAATTCGAAAAAAATGCCCTTTGGTTGTTCTTTTTTGTTAGGCTATTGCAATCGCATCATATTGTATTATATATCATTTGTAAGGTAAGTTTCAAATGGGAGGCTTCGCCCCCATACCCCACCTAATTATGGGGGATTGCCCCACCCCCTGCTATTTTTAAATAAACTCGTAGTATTCCTAATTCGAAAGCCTATTATTAGATTCGAATTCAAAGGCAATTGCGAGATGTCGTTAGCCCTTTAGTTTTTATACAGTGTTGCTTGACTTCATACATACTCGTATAAGCCTCGTCCCGAATGCTATTTAAATTAACCTTATTTTTTAAAAAAAATGATTACTATGAAATGTTCATATCAGATTTTAATTCAGAAAAAAAATCTCTTCAAAATGATATATAATACACTATAATGTGAATCCACAGCACAATTTATCTCCCAAGATGGCGGCCAATCTATTTTTCGTCATAACATCATAATTAAAAATTTGCCCACCTTAATTAGTGAAATACGAGGGGTGGTCAATAAGTTTTGCGAATCGGTAGGGCAAAACAGAGTAAGGGGAATGGCTGCTTGTGGGGGTGTTAGGACAAGTTATGACAAGTCAGGACCTGCAGCCGCACGCTCCTGCCTCGTCTATTTAAGAAGCAGTAGCTGATCGCAGATCGTCAGTCACAAATTTTTCAACAATGCAGAAGGTTGAGCACCGCGCAGTGATCAAGTTTTTGACCAAGGAAGGCAAGAATGCAAAAGAGATCCATGAACGCATGGTTGCAGTGTACACCGACATCGCCCCTTCCTATGCAACCAATGTTCGCTGGAATAGGGAGCTCCGCCATGGCCGTGAGTCCCTTGAAGATGACCCCAGTCCAGGACGCCCGTCAGACGTGACTAACGAGGACAATGTGGCCCGTGTGGAGAGGATGATCCTCGAAAATCGACGGGTGAAGGTCGAAGAAATCGAGTGAGAACTTGGAATATCACACGGAAGTGTTATCAACATCATCCACGACAATTTTGCCATGACCAAGGTCTGTGCCCGTTGGGTCCCTAGAAACCTCACGCCCCATGATCGACTTCAACGTCGTCAAAGTCTACAAGGCCAGAGTTGCACAAGCTGCCCTGCGCGAGTGCGGATTCGAGGAGCTCAACCATCTCCCCTACAGGCCAGATCTGGCCCCTAGCGACTACTTTTTATTCCGCTAGCTCAAGGCTGCACTGTGTGGACGCCGGTTTGGGGACGATGAAGATGTCCAGCTCACCGTCAAGGAGTGGATTGAACAGCAGTCGGGAGATCTGTGGTTGTCAGGAATTCGAAGCCTCAGGGACAAGTGGCGCAAGTGCATTGAAGTCGAGGGTAGTTATATTGAAAAATAATAGAACATTTTTCCTCATATCTCGTTTCCTTATATCCGAATTGCAAAACTTATTGACCGCCCCTCGTAGCATTTGCGTATTTTTTAGAAATAGAGATATAACAAAGCGCCTACAAAATTCGAGGGCAGGCATTTTTCGAAAATTGACCATATATTTTTTTGTACATTAAACTCTCTCTCTCTCTCTCTCTCTCTCTCTTCCTTTTTTTTAAGCGACATTAATTTCTTAGGAACTTTTATAGAATTTTCTTGCGAATCCCTCAATTATTACAGCTTTGAGTTTAAGTACGGGAAGTTTCGGATTGACGCCTTTTCCTTTGAAAACTTTTTTGCCGTTAAAACAAGAATGATTAGCCTCATTGCCACTACATCGGGCAGGCCCCAGGGACGCTACGCATCCACGCCAAGTAGCTGTAGCCAATAGATCAATCTATCTAACAGTCCTATTACTGCATTCTTCCATTAGCGCTTGGTTTGTGTGTTGTGTGTCCTTCAAATGTGCACGATGCAGCATCGAGGAGGCTTTTAGCAGTGCTGTTTTAACCGCATTTAATACTTCCCTCGTTTTAAGTTCGCTTGACGCGAAAATTTAAATTTTAAGAAGACGCGAACTTGGAACTATCACTTTCAATCTCAGTCACCTGGAAGATACTAAGGGGAAGATGACTTGGTTTGGACTTTTATATGTGACATTACAGCGTTTAATCATGAATAAAACTTTGTTTTATTTATTTTTTTGTAGTCTAAAAATGATATGAATGGTTTTTGTACTTTATTCAATTTATTCCCACGATTTTTTAACTTATTAATCTGATATAATTGTAAAGGCAGAAAACGGAAAGATAGAGCAACCCCGAATTCTCCCTCTCGACTCGAGTTCATTTGACCCCAATCCATAAGAGGTCACTCGTTCTATCATGCCCCTTGGTACACTTGAACTGGATCCAATAGACCAATCTGTGTCGCTTGCATGGTTTGGGTGAAGAGCGCCCCTCCCCCCAGCATTACCCGATGCAGTGTGAATATAGTCGTTGTTATAGCAACCGCATACCCTCACTGCGGGCATTGCAGTTAACCTCACTATTGTAAGATATAGCTTGACCTCGCGTGTGGGTGAAAACGATCATGTGGACAGCGACGGCAAAAGTGAAGGTTAAATCACTACAACTTCCAGATTTCTTTATCACCCATGTACTTCCACTCGGAAATCCTACCAAACACTCATCCATTCACCCCTTTCAGTCATTTGAAGCCGGGAAATATATATATGTCTCTTTCTTGCTCTCTTGAAAATATATATATATATATATATATATATATATATATATATATATATATATATATATATATATTAGCCCTTAAGTTAAGTAGAGTCAACTCTTGACATTTATGTTCTCAGAGCTTCCATTCTCTTAGTCCCTGACCAAAGTGTATAATGATCATCCTCCATCCTCTTCGTGATCTTTATGTATCATCCTTCGCCCCTCCAAACCCGTCTACCTTCAAGATATGCTCTAGTAGGTAATGCGGTGGCTATGCCCTCGATGGTTGCCACTATAGTGAAATTATAATCTTCTAAAAAAATTCTACATTTATTTCTCTCCCATAAAGACAGGCTATTTCCCCCCCTCACATTCCTGTAGCTTTAACCCAATTTTGCTCATTCCTTTAGGGAGTCCTTAATTGCATATAGTAGCTTTTTGCTGTGCGTGGGTGGAGGGGGTGCATACTCCAACCCATCTCGCACTTGAGCATTTTTTTTCCCTTTTTTTTGTCGCATCGGGGGTTGTTTCTTTTAGGTTTGTGCAGTTTCTTTTTGTTTTTTAAAAAAATTAATATGCTTAAAATTAGGCCAAATAATAAACTTAATAATTTCGGACCCTATGCCCCTCGTGGTAGTTGCCAAAATATAAATAAAAAACAACAACCTTAATTTGTCCTAACCTCCTTCGTGGGTCAGCTTCGTTTTCCTCAGGACAAGAGTCTCAGATCCATCCTCAAACACAGCCATCATCATCTTAGCTTCCTCTTTTTTACACCAACCTCCATTTAGCACAATTTGTGCCCGATGGCTTCTTAATCTTTAGTGGCCTAGATGGAGGTGCAGCTGACATCTGAGGGTTTACATGGCACCCCGGCGCTGCGATCCGTCCTAGTCCCAATGACTGTAAAGTACATCTCCCGCATCTTTTCACTTCTCTACCTTAACCACTTTCTTCAGTCCTTACAAATGTCTACGAGAGACGCCCTCGTTAGTTTTCACCTTATTCCGCCACCTAGATGGAAAACCTTAGTGGTAAAACGCACCCATATTTAGAAAAGTACTTACGTCACTGTTATACGGAGATGTATAGTCAATTACCACTTTGCGAATGGACGAGATGAACATATTTGCCACTCCGATGTCGCCTTCTCCTCTCATCAGTTTTCCTACAAGACCTGTCCACGACCCGCCGATCTGACGACTTCCCCAGTACTCTCCTGGGGGGGGGGAGAAACCCCTTGAGCTACACTCATCGGCATCCAGAGTGAATCTCACAATAGAGCTTGAAGATGGGATTATTGCCTCGAAACGTTGCTCAACTTCAAACAAAATTTGCGGGATTCTCCAATGGGTCCTTGGAGTGGCTTCGTGATTAAGGACATTAAGGTCCAGTGGTTCAGATGGTCTTTAACCTAAAGTAATTAACCTCACAGGGGTAAAGTAAAGATCGAGGACTAAAGGAAGTCAAGGACTGGGATTGGTTTCCTCTCGATCGAATTTAAAGAGGAATAACCGACGAGGGAATCTTCCGCAGAGGGGCAAAGAGGAAGACAAATAGTCGCACATCTTCCTGCAGGTATTGGGACGGGAGGTTAAACTGCGGGTGCTGGAGTTCGAGGGGAACATAATCCTGTAGATATCAATCAGCCCCAGCATAGTTGCTCATGCTACCCTCGGAATCCCCATGAAGTTGTGCAAAAAGATAAATATAAAAAAAGAAAAACTCGGGTGGGGGGGTGAGATGAATAAAAACATGCTAAAGCCAACCCCCCTAACCAGAGCTAAGAGTTCGGGGTAATCCCCCAACCCCCCTCTGCCCCAGAGGGATGATCGGACGAGAGCTGGTCGGCGACTAGCATCCAAAATTAGCCGCAGGCCAAGAAAGGCGAGAAGATGCGTGCAGAGAAAGAGGGGGGGGGGGAGGGATGTCAAGTGAAAATGGCTAAAGTGAATATAGCGCCGGTAGTCTCAATCTTGGGAAAAGAGTGAGAGTGAGGCGAGGACTTCATTCATTCAGACTGGATTAAACGATTCTTTAGGCAGAGTGGAAGACCTGCGCGGACGGGGGGGGGGGGCGTAAGGGCGGGAAGACGCACCATTGGCAAAACTTCCTCGAACACAAAATGGCACTAACGAATACGAACTAAAACTGCCCCCTTGAACCTGGTCTCATTTGGTGGGGGGGGGGGGAATGGGGGGTCCCCCGAACTGGAATGGGTAAAGTTTTAGAATGTGTGACAGTAACTTTTTCTAAATGTGTTGGGCGATTAATTGAAAATACTTAACCTACGAGGGCGTGTTCGCCGGAAAAGGAGAAGCAAAAACACGGGTAGGGTTTGCGACCCGAGTAGTTTAAAGAGGTGACTACTTTGGTACTCAGGAGTGAGAATATGGAGTAAATTCACCAGACCAAGCCCAATTTCTACAATTATAGTAGAGCCCCGTGCGTGTGTTGGCGCCTGAAGGGGTGGTAGTACTATTAATGTGGAAGAAATATCTCGAAGGGTTTTGAGACACGAGGGAACTCAAAACCTTCGGATGAAAGGCCCGGAAGGGGCGGGCTTTCATCCGAATTGGTGGCTCATTGAACTACCGAAAATGGTGATTTGTGTCCAATTAACCATTGGGGCCAATAAACTACAACCAATGGTGATATGTGTCTAAATACACTTTGTTGGCTCAATGCACTACCGGCAATGATGATTTATGTCCAATTACCCTTTGGTGGCTCAATAAACTACCGAGAATGGCGATTTGTGTCTAATTACCACTTAACAGTTCAATTATGTACTGGCAATGGTGATTTGTGTTAAATCACCGCTTAGGGGTTCAATGAACCAACGTCAATGGTGATTTGCGTCCAATTATAATTTGCCTGTTCAATGAACTACCGGCAATGGTGCTGTGTTTCCAATTACCCATCAAGGTTCAGTGAAAACGGTAATGGTGGTTTGTGGTCGATTACCACTTCAAGGCCCAAAGAACTATCAGCAATGGTGATTTGTGTATAATTACCATATGGTGGCTCAATGAACTACCAGCAATGATGATTTATGTCCAATTACCCTATGGCGACTCAATTAACTATCGGCCATGATAATTTGTTGCCAATTGGCGGTTCATTGAACTACCGTTAATGATGATTTGTTTTCAATTACAACTTGTTGGCCTACTGAATTACCGACACTAGTAATTTGTGTTCAATTACCCTTTGGTGATTCATGGAACCACCCTTGATTGTGATTTGTTCCCAATTCCTCCTTGGCAGTTCAATGAACTACCGGTAATGGTGATTTGTAATCAATTGCCCTTTGGTGGCTCGATGACCTACCCTTTGGCGGTTCAAAGAACTATCTGGAATGGTCATTTGTGTTTACTTACCTCTTCATGGCCCAACGTGCTACCGACAATGATAATTTGTGTTCAACTACCCCTTGGCGGTTCAATGAACTACCGGCATTGGTGATTTGTGTTCAATTACCCCTTGGCGGTTCAATGAACTATCTTGAATGGTGATTTGTGTTCACTTACCTCTTCATGGCCCAACGAGCTACCGATAATTATAATTTGTGTTCAACTACCCCTTGGCTGTTCAATGAACTACCGGTATTGGTGATTTGTGTTCAATTACCCCTTGGCGGTTCAATGAATTCGATTTGAAAATTGAGTAATTTGGCCAACGTCTTGACTAGTTTAATGTCCATTCCGTAGAGTAATTTTCGATTCCTCTCCTCATCGAACTCATAGAAGATATTCGGGGCCCACTCGAAAGTCACTACCTGCGGCAGAGAATTTGTCCGTCAAGAGAAACGATGGCAATGGAAAGTCCAAACAATAACATTTGAAGCAAAAAATATTTCATTTATCTAGATTTGACGCATGTCCGCCTTCGCGTCTGCATTCGACCCAGCAGGAATAAGTAGACCGCAATTCATCGGAAGCAGATTTATTTAACTTTGAGGAAGAAGCTCCGGCCGGATCTTAGACGCCGGAGTTTATTATGACGCATCCGATATTATTCGCATTATCCTCAAAGATAAAGTAATAATAATACAATAATAGGCTCAAATATTATGACATATTGATATTTTCGAGCTAACAAACGATATAAAATGGAAAGGAGTAGTCATAAATGATAAATATTTTGCAAATAACAATGCAAGGAGATTTAAAGGGAGTTACAAGGAAAAGCAGTACCTCATAGGTTCTTGCGAACCATTCCGAGGAGGCTTCGTTTTTTAAATTTTAGGAGCCTTTCTGGCGACTGCCTACTTGCGCATAAGTCGCTGTACTTACTACAGCAAACGACTAGGCTATATTAAAAAAAAACAATTAACAAGTAAATAACAAATAACAAGGATAAAACATCATAGACTAAGGACAAAAACAAAAAAAAAACAAAATATAACAAGAAGGAAGCCTGCTCGAGCGTCGGGAAAAGGCCCGCCTCCCCCCGGCGCAGAAGCATGCGACCCACAGCATACAGTCAAATAAAGTGAAAGAGGACACCCTCCTCCAATAAGTCGTATAGTCCGCAAGTTGGTGGGCACGAAATCGCCCCGAGTACAAGGGACAAGCGGTAGCAACCCCGCTCGTCCCGGTACCGGGACAGGCAAAGTGCGCGAAGATCACTTAGACTGGGACAACCAACAAGAATGTACCAAACAGTCTGGGGGACAAAGCAGTCTTCACACTAGGACACAGGCGATCGCTCCATCAAATGGCGGTGCGTCGCGAAAGTGTATCCAATTCGGAGACGAAATAAAGCAACCTGAAGCCGTCGCGGCATTGGGGGGTAGGTCCATGGGAACAGTTGCGGCGCAATGACACGTAACTTTTAAGTTCCCATCGACAATCTCCGATCTTCTTTGCAAAGCCGCCCTGAGGGCAGCCAGTATTCCTGCCATATAGTCGGTGTGACGAAGAGCGAAACGCTGGTCTGGTCACCCAGCCCTCACGGACTCTTTAGCACACTGATCGGTGTGTTCATTCCCCGCAATTCCTACATGTCCAAGAACCCAGGAGAAGATAAGCTTGACATCCGCCCGGCTCGCCAAAACCGTAGCGTCACGGATATCGCGAAACAAAGGATGCGGAGATTCCAATGACCCGAGAGCAATTGAGGCGCTTTGTGAGTCGCTATAAATCACAATCCGGTCTTCAAACCGGGCACGTCGCGTTATCTCCCGTGCCAAGCGGTGTATTGCAACCAGCTCGGCCGTGAAGACAAACGCAGCGCCTGGCAGAGCCCCGTTGACTTCCAACAGAGGAGATACGGCGTGGAAACTGACGCCTTCTCGTGACGTGGAGCCATCCGTATATACTGGCACGGTTCCAGCGTGACACGGAGTGTGCTCCAAGAAGGCCGAGCGCAATACTCCCGGCGCTGTAAAAGCTTTGGGAGCAGAGGTGTGTAGACAAATATTCAAAGGTGGTACCATCCAGAATAGCGTCCCCGGCCAAACCAGTGGCTTCATTGACCCGAGAGCTATACCCACCTCTCGAAAGAGTGTCCTAGCCCAAGACCAAAGGGCTTAGGGTATGACTGGCGTCGCTCGGAGGCATATAGTCCGTCAAGATCAGCTCCTGATGCAGTGAGAGCTGTTGGCGAGTGAGAGAGGCGCCGGGCTTGCGCGTAAAGGCCAATTATGCACTGTGTACGGCGCAGAGTGAGTGTCATCTCTCCAGCATCCACAACTAGGCTATCAATGGGTGAAGTGCAGAAGGCACCGGTCGTCGGGCGAAGGTGGGTGTGGTGGATCGAGTCCACCTTCCACAATAAACGCTCGGCTGCGGATGCATGAAACCCGCATCCCTAATCGAACTTCAAACGAACAAATGATCGATAAAAAATTAAAGCATTAGCCCTATCAGCGCCCCGGGCACTAAACGTCTCGCAAAGAAGAATATTCATGGCACGGTTACAAAAGACATTAAGGCTGCTAATATGAGCCTCCCAGATGAGGCGTCGGTCAAATACAAGACCAAGGAAACGGTGCGAGTCCACCCCTTCCAGGTGCACCCCTTTGAGAAACAAGTCTAGTTCAGGGTGGAGCCGTGGATGGCGGCAGAAATGCACCACCTTAGTCTTGGCCACGGAAAACCGAAATCTGTGCTCTTCGGTATAGCGAGAGACGCGGTTCAATGCCTGTTGAAATCGATGCTCCAGAGTAGGCATCTGCGTCGCACCAAAAGAGATCGATGACGTTGAAGCTCAGGGCAAAGAGTGTGACACTGAGGACACTTCTCTGCGGGACACCTTCTTTCTGCTCCATTGGGCCAGAGAGGTCTCCCCCCCCTTCGCAACTCGTATGTGGAATCGACGATCTCGCAAAGATTTAGATAAAAAAATTGGGAGGCGTCCCCTCCACCCAATTGTGTAGAGAGTCTCCATCATACGGTATCACTATGCGGTATCATAGGCCTTCTCTAGATCGAAAGACACCGTGGCGTGGCACTGTCTACGGAGGAAGACATTTTGCAATAGGGCAGAGCATCCGACTTGGATTGGAACTTGCGGAAGCCGCACTGTGCAGAAAACAAAGGGCCTCCGCTGTCTAGAAAGAAGGCTGATCTAACATTTAAAAATTTCTTCATCAACTTGCACACGCAGGAAGTTAGAGAGATTGGGCGGAAACCAGCCGGGGTACAGTGATCTCTCTCCGGCTTACGAAAAGCGAGCACAGTAGCGATTCTCCAGGAATCTGGGAGGAAATCCTCTACCCAGATGCTGTTAAACAAATCTATCAGAAAGGCCATGCCTCTCTCCCCAAGGTGTCGAAACATGGCGTACGGGACATCGTTCGGACAAGATGCGGTGTCCATGCACGAAGTGAGAGCGGAAAGCAACTCATTCAATGTAAACCTGTCGTTGAAGGGATGTCGGCCTCTGGAGGTAAAGTACAGTCGGGGGCCTTCCGCGACATCACGCCCCGCATTGAATTTGGCGGAGCAGCATCCCTGCTAGAGATTGCGGAGAAAGTGGTGGTGAAGGATTCCGTCATGGACGCAGGGTACGAGATTGCGGTCCCATTCTCCTATAGAACGGGAGAGGTGTCTTGCGAGAACTAGCCCCAAATCCTTTTGACTCGCTTCCACACCTCTGTTACATGAGGTCCTCCCGTTAATTAAAGACACGTATGCCCACCAATAAGAGCGGCGGGCGTGTTCCGAAATATACCGGAACCTAGCCCTAGCGCAACGAAATTTCCTGCCAATGAAGTCGTTTGGGCGGCGATTATAGCGCATGTAAGCATAACCTTCTGTTTGAGGGCCACCTCACACTTGACTGATCACCATGAGAGCGGTCGGCGTGCAAAACGGCCAGACGTTCTAGGAAAAGTAGTTAGGACCACGGCTATGAGTTTCCCTGAGAAGAAGTAAACGGTCTCATCTACCGACCTAAACTCCTCGACTGAGACAAAGAAATCAGTCATTTCCTGAAATGCTGACCACCGCGACCGCGTCAAGCAACAACGGCGTGGGCTCTCGGGCGGCAGCGGCTCAGAAAGTGATATTTGAATTGTTAAGTGATCACTACCATGGAGCTCATTGACCACTCGCCCCCCAAAATCAGGCTGTGCATCCGGAGAGCACAAAGATAGATCGAGACAGAAGGGGAAGTGGTTTACGGTCAGTGATTCGTAAACTCATCCACATTTAGGACACCTATCTCAAGCTCTTCGATCAGATCGGCAAGGACTTGACCCCTGGGATTAATCCAGTATTACCCCCAGAGGGGGTGTCTACCATTCAGATCTCCGAGCAAGAGAAAGAGCCTCGGCAACAGCAAAACGCTTATACCCCTGGAGGGTGGGCGGGGGGCACGCACCCAGCATGGTCTCCTTCAAAAAGATACCTAAAGGGGAACGGGAGGAGACGAGCCTCCGCAGCTCCTTCCACAGTTGGCCTTGAGTCCGCAGCAATTCCATTGGAGGAATATGCCCTCCAGGCCTAGCTCGGAGGAGATGCCGGGCCCCTCTTCAAAGAGAGGGCCCTCACGGTAATGGCCGTACGCTTCCCGGAGGCAGAACTCCGGACGCTGCCGCGAGACAATGCGCTTAAGGCGCTGTCACCTTCGAGGACTTATAGGGGGAGGTTGGGCTCACCATGTGAGTTTACCTCCTTCCCTTCGAAACCTTAGGCGAGAGGGGCGTCTTCGGAGGCGGTGGTCCCTCTTTTGAAGGATCCACCGTCTCCGTCTCCGAGCCACCCTGCAAAAATATAGTTAACAGGTAACGGGAGGAGACGAGCCTCCGCAGTTCCTCCTAGTTGAATCGGAGTCCGCGGCAATTCCATTGAAGGAATATTCTCTCCAGGCCTACCTCGGAGATGTAGGGGCCCTCTTCGAAGAGGAGACCCTCACAGTAAAGGCGGTACGCTTCCGGTAGGCAGAACTCAGGGCGTTGTTGACGGACAATGCGCTTAAGGCGCTGTCACCTTCGAAGACTTATAGGGGGAGGTTGGGCTCACCATGCGAGTCTTTTCCTCCTTCCGACTCAAAACTTTAGGCGAGCGGGGGGCGGCTTTGGAGGCGGGGGTCCGTCTTTTGGAGGATCCACCGTCTCCGAGCCACCCAGCCTACCATTGGGTGTCAGCGAAGGAGCCGAAGCTCCATTGAGGGGAAGATGGCCTCAAAACCTTCTTCAGGGGTGTTTCCTCCTGTGAGATTCCAACGACTCGGTGAAGGAATGCGGCCGTTTCTCCTTACGGGAAACGGTCAAGCTTGAGTCGAAATTTTAGAATTTTCTTAGTTCTCTTTTCAACATCTCAGAGGCCATTTTCTCACTGATTTCGCGCTAGGATCACTGATCAGTACTCATTAATTCGCCGTTTGAATATGTACTTATACATCTCTTATCTGTTATTCATATTTAGTAAGAGTTCTACGGATTATACTTACGGTTAATTTTCGCCTATGTAAAGTTTGAAAAGAATTCATTTTCATGATAACAGATATATGCCTGTCATTTGTTGGTTCCATCTTTTAGGCTGTTCTTAGGCTAGGATAGACTACGTTACGTTCCATTTTAAATCTTCAGAACTCGCTCTTTCAATTAATACTTTTATTTCATCCTTTCTACCTTTAAAATCTAATGATATATGATATGATCATTTAAAATCAACACCTTAATTTAATGGTTACGCTGTGTATTTATAAGAAAGCAACCCAGGCCTTTGCATGAAATCTAAAAGAAAATTCCCCGAAAGTTATAAGAAAGGTGTAATTGGTACCTATCTACTCCACTTGAAAAGAAACACACGCCAAACTCGAGAGAGCTACTCAAGTGCCAGTCAACAACGGATTTTCTAACCACACTGTACAGTCCATATCATTTACTGTCTCTTATTTTACGACCAACTCAAGCAAACCATCATAAAACCTTTCTAAAATAGCACAGTGAATACAGCCTACAAGCAAACAGAAGAATAAAATAAATGGATTTAACCTATAAATACCGAAGTAAATAAACCGGTTGATTATTAAAACCACACAAGACCTACCCATAAACTCAAACAATGGAGCGCGATATAAGAGTACGCGTGAGACTTAGGAGATTGCGAATTCCATCTACATATATTCATATACTGAAAGGATCAAGACTAAATTTCAAGAATAACAAACCACCCTAACAACGGACCCCCCAAGACACTACGATTTTGGACTTTACCTTATCTAGATCGGTGCCGATTACCCTTTCTACCCACGAGCCCCTCCCCCCCCCACCTCAAAAACAAAAAATGAATATGAGACCTAATTCCAACACAATTTTTTTTCTACAATTGCAAACAGTAAAGCTGTCAGAAGATTAAAGACCACCCCCTCCCCTAAACATCTACACCGCTTTAGACGTCCAGGACAGGAGACAAATCCTTTCTACCCCTCCACCCCCACTGCCTTCTTCGTACGTCCGGCCCCAGCTTAGCCTCTTCTCCTTCTTTCTGACAGCCTGTATTTTTATCATAACTCGGGGCTGAAGGGGGAGGGGACATCGTTCCCTCACCCATGAACTCCGGTCTGTGGTGGTGGGCTTTCTAAAAATCTGCTTTATCCCAACTCACAACTTCCTCACATCCCTTTTTTTGCTCCTTTCAATCTCGATCGATTTTTACGCCGAACCTAAGGTGGAGCCGCCATGCCAATCGGCGGCAAAGCCGCAAGGCGGGAGTGGCCTCAAATGGCGGTAGCTGGTTCTGCCGACCCCGTATTCACCACTCGCAGAGCGAGCTACTGCGTGGGGTAATTAGCGTTTAGGTCCCTCGAAAATACCAGGGTTACCATGCCCATGAATGAAAAAATTCAATCTCCCCCTTTACTCAGCCTTGACCAGCGACGGAGCCGCCTTCGGGCAGGTCCAAGGAAAAAATGGTCCCCACCCCCCTGTGCTTTCGCAGGGGACCCTCCAAACTACTTCGACCGCAGAGGAAGCTTACTCCTCTCCTATGCCTACGGGTGCAGAGGGGACTCCCACCCACCCCCTTCTCTGGAGTCGCCTTTGGGCGACTTCCTCTTCACAGTGGCAGTCGCCCCATTGCTTTCCAAGGGCAGTGCCAATAATGCAAGTAGGCGGCCCATAATTGACCGCTCCTGGTGGAAGCGGCATGATAAGGCCAACCCCTTTAGGGGGGCGAAGGAAGACAGGGCCCGCCGGCCCATTCCCTCCAAAGACCTGCGGGCGCAAATAATGAGCTTACAGGAGTTCACCGTACGTGCCTCCCTCTCTTCCCCAAATAATGCCGGTTCACTTGCTGAAGACGAGTCGACCAAAGTTACCTCGAATGGGACCTGTGATGTCTTGTGGGGTGGTTGGCCACATGGAGCCTGGCACCCTAAGATAGACATGGTCCCTGAGGTGACCCCACTACAGATGTTAGATCCTCAATCGGGGCTCATTGCCAAGCACGGAATCCGTGTTCGCCACTAAGCAAGTTCCTCAGACGGCTCGGGTCCCCGAGGCATCACAAGGAGAGGAGGGATCTACTTTGCCGGCTGGTGCTCCTGTGACAGGCATGACCTTCTCCATTTTCGGAAAAGATCTTGCCGAGGCCGGTCCATTTGGCCTAGTCGCGGAGAAGCGTTTTAGTCCCCGCCCTCCTATACTAAAAAGACTCGGGGCTCCTCTCTCTCCTTGGAAGCCGCGGGAAAGGATGGAGCCGCTGCCATTTCGGTATAGATCAAGCCAAAATCGGCACGCCCGGCCCCGGTGCTCACTTTGGTAGGGATTCCCAGACAAAAAACAAAAGTGCCCATAGAGGAGTCTCGATTACGTCGGGGCCCATCATTCAGAGGCTACCTCGGGGTTTCGAGCCCGCTGGCTTTAAACGCTTCCTCACTATTTGCTCCACAGATGGCAGCATGTTGGGCAAAGGCAACATGATCCATCAGAGGCGAGCTCTAGCTAGCGTGATTGGTAGAGCCGAAAGTGACCCGTTTCTAGGACGGGAGCATTCTGGCGAATGATTCGAATCCCTCCGAGGCAGCCATGATTAGTGTCATTCGGAAACTTTATAGCACGCTGGTGAGAGTGACGCTGCACTCTGCCATGAACTTCATGAAAGGAGTAGCTTTATGCGAAATAACTCGTGGACTACTCCATACATAACATCATTTTAGAGCTGGCCGACCATGGAGCAGACAAGCTCCATAATCGGTGCGTGCCGGTTAGTATCGCTACTCCGTGAAGGCATTCGTGCTGCTGGCACGGAGGTGCTAGTACTGCCACCGCTTTTACCATACTAATCTCTCTTGCAGACGTGCAAAGTCGGGGTTACCCAAAGTCTGTGTAAGTAGCTCAAAGGCCGCCTATGTTAAGTCCAAATCGTGTAGGGCCGACTGTGTCAATTGAGGAGAGCCGCACTTCGCTTCTTCGAAGCAATATGGTGCGCATCTCCCTGAAAAGGAAATCCTGGCCGTTTAGGCCCAGGATTGTCTCTCATTTCGCGAGGGTAATGACTTAGTCCTGGCGCACTCGGTGCTGCCTAACACGTCTAATGTCTTAATGTTAAAAAAGACAGTCTCTGCTCATGGCCCATGCAGGCATACGATCACAGTCGTTTCCGCGTCCATTCGGAACCCTTCGTCGGGTTCTATCCACTCCGAGCGCTCCCATGGTAGAGCTGACGTCATAAAAGGGCCTTACCCAGCCCCGACTAAAACCAGGGCTGCCGCTCCTTCCCTCATCATGATCGTTTCCCGTAAATCGAAACGGCCGTGCGCCTACACTGAGTCGTTAGACTCACAAGAGGCAACACTCCTAAAATTGGTCGTGAGGCCAAATTCCTGGCTTAGTAAAGTTGCCTCCCAAAAGGAGAGCACTAATAGTGCTTCGGCTCCTACGCCCACGCTGACTGCTAGGCTGGGCGACTCAAAGGCGGTGAATCCTCAAAAAGAGCAACCCCACCTCCCTAATGTTTTGAGGTGGATGGAGGAAAACCACTCGGATGGAAAGCCCAAACTCCTCTGAAAGTCCTCGAAGGCGACAGCTTCTTCAGCGCATTCTCCGTCCACCAGCGCCTGGAGTTCTGCCTCCGGGAAGCGGACGTCCATTCGCGTGAGGTTCTTCTCTTCGAAGAGTGCCCCACATATCCTCCAAGCTAGGCCCGGAGGGCATATTCCTTCAATAGAATCACGGACTCCGGGCCAAACTGGGAGGAGGTCGGAGGCTCGTCTCCTCCCGTTTTCCCCTAGCTATCTTTTTGCAGGTAACCAAGCTGGGTGCGTGCCTACTGCCCAGCCTCCCGGCAATATAAGAGTTTTGCGACCCCACCACCACTGGATGGGGGCTGGGCAGGTAGATGCACCATTCAAATCTGGCATGACATTTCCGTTCTTCAATATGTCTTAGATACCTCCTTTCAGGCAGTAGCCTTGCAGCTGACTCTGGATAGGTGTTATCTTGTTATTTCTGGGTACATTCCACCGTCAGCCGACTTCGAAGTGGCACGGTTATCGATGTCATTTCACTTGCTCGGGGACCTGAACGGTAGACACCCCATCGGGAGAGAGGACTTAATCAATCCCAACGGGCTGGTCCTTGCCGGCATTATTGACGAGCTGGAGATAAGAGTCCTAAATGTGGATGAATCTAAGCATCACTGCCCCTGAACCGCTTTATTTCCCTGTCTTAATCTATCTTTGTAATCTCCGGATGCACAGAATGATTTTGGGTGGTGGTATAGTCGATTACCTCCACGGTAGGGATCAATTTCCCATTCACATATCATTTTCTGAGCCGCTGCTGCCTGAGAGCACGCCTTGCTCAGCGCGGGCGCTGTGGTCCACATTTTCGGGAACGACTGATTTCTATGTCTCTGTTGGGGAGTTTAGTTCGGTAGATGAGGCCGTTGAGTTCTTCTCTGGCAACCTCATCTCCTTGAGCCTAATTACTCTTCATAGAACGTCTGGCCGCACGCCGGTTGCTTCCGTGCTGATCAGCCGAGTATGAATCGGCCCTCAAACAGAAACGTTATTCCTACATGCGATAAAAGCACCAACTGAACGATTTCACTGTCGTGAATTTCGCCGAGCTAGGGCTAGGTTCCAGTATATTTCGAAGGACGTCCGCCGCATTTTCTGACAGGCATACTTTTTTTCACTTAACGGGAAGAGCCCTCTAGCAGAGGCGAGGAAGCGAGTCAAAAGGATTCGTGGCAAGTTCTGGAAGGACCAACCTCCTATGCTCCAGGAGAATGGGACTGCAATCTCGCTCCCACGTCCCAGGCGGAGTCCTTCGCGACCGCTTTCTTCGCATTATCTAGCTTGTATGATGTTCCGCCAGTATTCAATGCGCGTCTTGATGTCGCGGATGGCGGCCAACTGGACTTTACGTCCAGAGGCGGAGAATTCTTCAACGACAGGTTTACATTGAGTATGTTGCGTTCCGCTCTCGGTGCGTGCGCGGACACCGCCCCTGGTCTGGTCGATGTCCATACGCCGTGCTTCGACACCTGGGTAAGCGAGGCATCACCTTTCTGTTAGATTTATTCAACAGGATCTGGGTAGCCGGGCTCCCTGCAGACATCTGGCAAATCGTTACTGTGCTCGCTTTTCGCACAGCGGGGAGAGATTTCTCTACCCCGGCCAGTTTCCGCCCAATCTCTCTAACCTCCTGGACAGCGGGGGCTACTGGTCTCCTGCACAGTGTGGTTTCCACAAGTTCCACTCCACGTCGGATGCTCTGATCTGATTGGAAAATGCCGTCTGCGAGGCCTGCCTTCGTAGACAGCACTACGCCCCAGTATTTTTCAATCCGGAGAAGGCCTATGATACCACATGGCGATACGGTATCATGGAGACTCCACACGATGGGAGAGAGGGGACGCGTCCAAATCTATATATTTGAATTCTTGCGAGATCGTCGATTCTGAGTACGGGTGGGGGTTAGCCCTCTTCAGCCCAATGGAGCAGGAAGAGAGGGTCCCGCAGAGAAGTTTCCCCAGTGTCACACTCTTTGGCTTGAGCATCAACAGCATCACAACATTGCTGCTTGAAAATTTTCTCGCTCCCCTTTAGGTGGACGACCTTTCGATCTCTTTAGGTGCGGCCCAGATGCCAACTTTGTGGCGTCGAAACCAACATGCATTGAACTGCGCTCGCTATGCCGAAGGGCACAGACTTTGGTGTTCCTTGGCCAAGACTAAGGTGGTGCACTACTGCAGCCATTCACGGCTCTACCCTGATCCAGATTTGTTTCTATATGGGATTCGCCAGGAAGAGGTGGACTCGCACCTTGCCTTGGTGTTGTGTTTGACCGAAGCCTCACCTCGGACGCTCATATTCGCAGCCTTTAATTTTTTATCGATCATTTGTTTGTTCAAAGCTCGACTAGGGATGCAAGTTTTATGCATCCGCAGCCGCACGCGTATTGCAGAAGGTGGACTCGATCCACCACACCGGCCTCGACTGGTGACCGGTGTCTTCCGCACTTCCCCAATTAAGTGCCTATTTGTCGATGCTGGGGAGATGCCACTCACGCGCGAGTCCGGCGCCTCCCTCAGTCGCCAACAGCTCTCACTGCATCCCCAGATGATCTCGACGGTGCCTTAGGCGCTGAGAGACGCCATATATACCCTAAGCTCTTTGGATTTAGGGCTAGGAAACTCCTGGAGGGTACTTACTACCTTTGACTATTTTTAGCCATGCCTCTGCTCTCAAAGCTTGTACAGTGCCTGGAGTATTGCGTTAGGCCTTTTTGTACCTCACTTCTTGTCACACTGCAACTGTGCCAGTGTATACGGATGGCTCTAAGTCCCAAGATGGGGTCAGCTTCCACACCGTATCCCCTCTGCTGGAAGTCAGCACGGCTCTGCCAGGCGTTGCATCTGATTTCACGGCCAAGCTGAGCAGAGCTCGGTACAGGAGATAACGCAACGTGCCCGGGTTAGAGACCGAATTGAGATTTATAGCGACTCACAAAGCGCCCTGAGTGCTCTCGGGGTATTGGAATCTCCACACCTCCTGGTTGGCGTTATCCGTGACGATACGATCTTGGCGAGCTGGACGGATGTCGAGATTATCCTCTGTTGGGTGTCTGGACATTTAGGAATTGCTGGGAATGAGCGCGACAAAGAGTCCGTAAGGACTGGGCCACCAGACCAGCGTTTTGCTCTTCCTCACACCGATTACAAGGCACGAATACGGGCAGCTTCCTGCACTGCTTGGCAAAGATAATGGGAGATGGTCGAGGGGAACATAAAGTTGCGTGCCATTGTGCCGTGACTGTTCCCATGGACCTATCCCCCAATGCCGCGAACGCTTCAGGTTGCCTTCTCTCGTCTTTGAATTAGCCAAACTCGCGGGGCTCACCGGCATTTGATGGAGCGCTCGCTTGCGCCTTATTGTGACGACTGCGTTGTTCCCCAGACTGTTCGGCACATTCTTGTTGAATGTCCTAGTCTGGGGGATCTTCGCACAAAAAAAATAGCCATACCTTAATGTTAATCAATTTTCTCTATTTTTCTGAAATTAAAAATTTTGTAGTTCTTTTTGTTTTTAAAAATTGAAAATATTCCATAATCATATTTATTTTTCTGAAATTACCATTTATAATTTTCTTTTTTTTTAATTCCCAAACATTCGATAATCATATATATTTTTTTCTTAATTTCATCATTTGTAATTGTTTTTGTTTTAACAAATTCCAAAACATTCGATATCATATTTATTTTTCTGAACTTCGTCATTTGTAATTCATTCCAAACTATTCGATAATCATATTTATTTATTTTTAACTTCACCATTTGTAATTCTTTATCTTTTAAGAAAGTCCAAAACATTCGATAATCATATATATTTTTTATAAACTTTACCATTTTTAATTGCGTTTGTTTTAAGAAATTCTTAAGTTAAAATATAATCTTATGCATATAAGTCTCAAAACCCTTCGCCATGACTATATCTATTGCCTCTACACATTCTAGAGCTCTACCTGTTCCCCGAATCCCTGCGCGAGTCATGGCCAGGCGGCAGCACCCGTTGAATTTCATATGTTCGCATCTTATCAATCTCTGTATTCCATCCTGTGTTCTGTTTTATGTCGATATATTAATCCCAAACCTTTTTACTGTTCCACATATCTCTTTCCTTTTAATCGTGATCATAAAATGCAAATCACAATCAAATTTTTGTACACCCAAAAGTCTCTCTTTAAATCACCTCGAACGTTTTTCTATCCATTCATTTCCCCGTAAGGGGAGCGGCGATTTGCCATCTCGGCCGCCGTGCTGACGGGATCCAGCGCCCCGTCCGGCCCAAGCTTAGCCTCTCTTCCTTCCTTCAGATAGGCTGTATTTCTCCCCTACCTCGTCGCTTTTCATACAACCTCTCCCACAACTTTCTCTGGTCAGCCTCTAATTTCACAGGGTAGATGCTGACCTTCGTCTCAGCCAACCGTCCCGGATCGGGGCTGAGAGGGGGGGGGGGCAATGTTCCCTAACCCCTGAGATCTGGTTCGGGATGGGGGCTTTTTAACAACCTGCTTCATCCCCACCCATACCTTCCTCAAATCTCTTTTCCTTTCCTCTTCACACTCTATCAGTTTTACGCCGTGTTCAAGGTGGAGCCGCCATGCCGATGGACTGCCAGGCCACCAGACGGGAGGGGTGGTCCTGAATGGCGGCACGAGGCTATGCCAGGCCTGTAAGCACCTCTTGCAGTGTGGGCTACTGCGAGGGGTGATGAGCTATTGCTTCCCGTGAAAAAATAGGGTCACCATGCCCATAGATGAACTGTAGGGGTGCGAAGATGTATAAGAGAAAAACTTCCTTCCAAAGCGAGAATATAAATAGCCCATTAAATTACCAAGTCAAAACGGACTTCGCCGTAGCGTAATGGTAGAGTGCTAGCCTCGGGACCCAGCCAACTTAAAGAAGAAAGAATCTCAGCCTACAAGAATATTAAGTCAGATAAATGGAGTCAATGTTTGAAGGGGTATCTTTATCTCAAGTAATAAATAGATTTCGAAATATAAAAAAAATCTCAAGAAGAATGATATTGATAAATAAAAATAAGCTATAAGAGAGAGTCCATCCCCCCCTTCCCATAGAACAACCAAAAAAACCAACCCTCAACTTCCCATGTTCCATCGACGGAGCCACCCTCGGACAGCCCCCCTGTGCTTGCGCAGGGGACCCTCCATATTTCTCTAACCTGAGAGGAGGCTTACTCCTCTCCTACGACTACGGGTGTAGACGACTCCCCCTCACCCTCTTCTCTGGAGGTGCTTTCGGGCACCTCCCTATTTCCAGGGGCAATCCCTCCTTTTCTTTCTAAGGGGACTGCCAAGAAAGCCAGCAGGCAGTCCATTGCCGACCGCCCCTCATTGAAGCGGCTCGGTAGGGCAAACCTCCTTAGAGGGAAGAGGGAAGCCAGGCCCCTTCGATCGCTTACCTCAAAAGACCTGCTGGCAAGAATATTGAACCTTGCTGGGGTCAAGGCCTGTGCCCCCCTCCCCCACACACACAGCAGCTGACTAATGACAATATTGCCAACGGGACCTGCGATGTCTTGGGGGAAGATGGCCAACTGGAGCCCCCCCCCCTGAGGTAGACATGGTCCTTGAGGCAACCCAGCTTAAGACGGTAGGGCCTTCCATGGTTGGGAATCCGGGCTCGGCGCCAAGCGCCAAACCCGAATCCGCCCCTATGCAAGGTCCTCCTCAAATGGCTGGGGTCTCCGATACAGTACAAGGAGGGGAGGGATCTTCCCCAACCGGTGCCCCTGCGACCACCAGGACCTTCTCCATTTCAGAGAAAGACCTGACTGAGGTCGGTCCATCTGGCCTAGGGGCTCCTACCGGCGGAGGTGAGAAGTGGGTTCATTCCCCGCCCTCCTCTCCAAAAAAGAAAAAAAACAAAAAAAAAACTAAGAAGACTCGGAGCTGCCTACATCCGCGGGGGCTGCGGGGAGGGATGGGTCTGCTGCCACTTTGGCAAGCGCCTAAGCCAAGATCGGCACATCCGGCCCCTCTACCCCCCCCCCCGTGTGCGGAGCCCGCAACTATGACTAAGACCAAAAATGTACAGCGCGGAGCCTCGATAACATCGGAGCCCCTCATTCAGAGGTTACCTGGCGTTTTCGAGCCCACTAGCTTCAAACGCTTCCTCGTTATTCGCTCCACTGATGGCAGCATGTAAGCCTAGAGGCAACACGATCTATCAGAGAAGAGGATCAGCTAGTGCAATTGGTAGAGAGCCGAAGTGACCCGTTTCTCGGACGGGAGCCTTCTGGCGAATGCAGCAAATCCCGCCGAGGTGGCGAAGATAAGTGCTCTTCGGACACTTTATGGCACTCCAGTGAGTGTGACGCCGCACCCTACCATGAACTTTGTGAAAGGAGTAGTTATTGGGGCGGTCAAGGTCGAACGTGTGACGAGAAAACACGGAGGGGCCTCGAAACCCACCCCTACACTCATCGTCACGTTCGACTGTGACAAGCTCCCTGAGTCGGTGCGTGCCGGTTGGTACCGCTGCCGCGTGAAGGCATTCGTGCGACTGTCGTGGCGGTGCTATTACTGTCACCGCTTGGCCATACGAATCGTTCTTGTAGACGTGCAAAGTCGGGGTCACCCGAAGTCTGTGTAAATTGCTCCGAGGCCGCACACGATAAGTCTAAATCGTGTTTGGCCAGGTGTGTCAAATGCGGAGAGCCGCACCCCGCTTTTTCGAAGCAATGTGGTGCATATCTCCTTGAGAAAGAAATACTGGCCGTTCAGGCCCAGAATCGACTCTCATTCCGCGAGGCTAAGGACTTGGTCCTGGGGCGTCCGGCTCTGCCTGGGACGTCATATGCCTCAGTAGTTAAGGAGGCACCGTCTGCTCCTGTCCCATCCAGGCAAACGAGCACAGTTGTTTCCACGCCCATTCGGAGCCCTTCTAGGGCTCTACTCAACTCGGGCACTCCCCTGGTAAAGCTGGCGGCAAAAAGGGTTCATACCGAGCTCCGGCTAAAACCAGGGCTCCCTCCTCTTACCCTAGCGTGAACTTTTCCCGTAAGGCGAAACGGCCACGCGCCTCCAACGAGTCGTTAGACTCACAGGAGGCAACACCCCAGAAGTTGGTCGCCAGGCCATCTTCCGGGGTTCCTAAAGCTGTCCCCCGAAAGGAGGACAGCAACAAAGGAGCTTCGGCTCCTGCGCCCACGCCTAGTGGTGGAGCGAGTGGCTCTGAGACGGTGGTTCCTCGAAAAGAGGGCCCCCCGCCTCCGAAGCCGCAACGCCCGCCTAAGGTTTCGAGCTGGATGGAGGAAAAGACTCGAATGGCGAGCCCAACGTCCCCCAATAAGTCCTCGAAGGCGACAGCGCCTCCAGCGCTTTGTCCGGCCAACAGCGCCCGGGTTCTGCCTCCGAGACGCGTACGGCCATTCCCGTGAGGGTCTTTAGTTTGAGGAGGGCCCCCGCGTCCCCTCCGAGTCAGGCCTGGAGGGCATATTCCTTTAATGGAGCTGCGGAGGCTCGTCTCGTCCCGCTCCCCGTTAGCTATTTTTCTGCAGAATACCATGCTAGGCGCGTTCCCCCTGCCCGCCCTCCCGGGGTATAAGGGTCTTGTGACCCCACCACCACGGGATGACCGGGCTGGGGGGTTCGCGGTTTACACCCGGCATGATGTCTCCGTTCTTCCTTTCTCTTTAGATACCTCCTTTCAGGCAGTGGCTGTGCAGCTGCACCTGGATAGGAGGTATACTATCATTTCTGCGTACATTCTACCGTCAGCTGACTTCGACGCGGGGGACTTCCGCCGCGTCGTGGCACGGTTGCCGAGGCCCATTCTCTTGCTTGGAGATCTGAACGGCAGGAATCATCTCTCGGGAGATTACTCAATAAATCCCAGGGGACAAGTCCTTGCCGATCTGATCGAAGAGCTAGAGATGGGTGTCCTATACGTGGATGAGTTTACGCATCACTGTCCGAGAACCGCTTCGTTTTCCTGCCTTGACCTATCTTTGTGCTCTTCAAATGCACAGCCTGATTTTGATTGGGGGGTGGTCGATGACCTCCATGGTAGTGATCACTTTCCCATTCAAATATCATTTTCGGGGCAACTGCCGCCTGAGAGCCCACCTTGGTGGTGCTTGGCGAGGGCGCGGTGGCCTGCATTTCAAGAAATGACTGAATTCTCTATCTCAGTCTAAGAGTTTAGGTCGGTAGATGAGGCCGTTGAGATCTTTTCCGGCAACCTTATCGCCACGGTCCTGACTACTATTCCCAGAACGTCTGGCCGTTTTGCACGCCAACCACTCCCATGGTGGTCGGCCGAGTGTGATACGGCCCTCAAACAGAAGTGTTATGCCTACATGCGCTATAAGCGCCGCCCGAACGATTTCACTGTCGCTGAATTTCGTCGGGCTAGGGCTAGATTCCAGTATATTTCGTAGCACGCCCGCCGCTCTTCTTATCGGCATACGTGTCTTCACTTATCGAGAAGACCCCTATAGCAGAGGTGTGGAAGCGAGTCAAAAGGATTCGAGGCAAGTTCTCGCAGGACTTCCCTCCCGTTCTCCAGGAGAATGGGACCGCAATCTCGGACCCCGCGTCCGTGGCGGAATCCTTAGCGACTGCTTTTTCCGCATTCTCTAGCCGATGTGCTGCTCCGCCAGCATTCAATGCACGTCGTGATGTCGCGGAAGGCCGCTGGCTGGACTTTACCTCCAGAGGCGGAGGACCCTTCAACGACAGGTTTACTGTGAGTGAGTTGAGCTCCGCTCTTTCTTCGTGCGCGGACCTCGCCCATGGTCCGGACGATGTCCCGTACGCGATGCTTCGACGCCTGGGTGAGTGAGGCATGGCCTTTTTGTTAGATTTGTTCAACAGGATCTGGGTGGAGGGTCTCCTCCCAGATTCCTGGCGAATCGCTACTGTGCTTGCCTTTTCCAAACCGGGAAGAGATCACTCTACTCCGACCGGTTTTTGCCCAATCTCTCTCAGCTATTGCGTGTGCAAATTGATGGAGAAATTGGTAAATGTTAGATTAGCCTTTTCTTTTGGACAGCGGAGGCCATCTGTTTTCTGCACAGTGTGGCTCCCGCGAGTTTCACTCTACGTCGGATGCTCTGCTCCTGCCGGAAAATGCCGTCTACGAGGCTTTCCTTCTAGACAGCACTACGCCAGAGTGTTTTTCGATCTGGAGAAGGCCTATGATACCGCATGGCGATACCATATCATGGAGACTCTCCACACGATGGGAAAGAGGGGCTGTCTCCCAATGTTTATATTTGAATTTTTGCGAGATCATCGATTCCGCGTACGGGTGGGGGCAGCCATTTCCGGCCCAAAGGAGCAGGAAGAAAGTGTCCCGCAGGGAAGTGTCCTCAGTGTCACACTCTTTGCCCTGAGCATTAACGGCATCACCTCGGTGCTGCCGGAAGATGTTCTCACTACGCATTACGTGGACAACCTTTCGATCTCTTTTGGCGCGGCCCAGATGCCAACTCTGGAGCGTCGACTCCAACAGGCATTGAACCGCGTCTCTTGCTATGTCAAAGCGCACAGGTTTCGGTTTCCTTGGCCAAGACTAAGGTGGTGCATTTCTTCCGTTATCCACGGCTCCACCCAGACCCAGACTTGTTTCTTAATGGGGTACGCCTGGAATTTGTTGAAGCGCACCATTTCCTTGGTCTTTTATTTGACTGACGCCTCACCTGGAAGGCTTATATTCGCAGCCTTAGGGTCTCTTGTACCCGCGCCATGGATATTCTCCGTTTCGTGACGTTCAGGGCTTGGGCTGCTAATAGGGCTACTGCCTTACCTTTTTATCAACTCTTTGTTCGTTCGAAGCTCGACTACGGATGCGAGTTTTATGCATCCGCAGCCAAGCGTGTATTGCGGAAGGAGGACTCGATCCCCCACAGCGGCCTTCGCCTGGCGGCCGGTGCCCTTCGCACTTCCTCTACTGAGAGCCTACTAGTACATGCCAGGGAGCTGCCATTCGTTCTACGCTGTACACAGTGCATTATTCACCTTACGAGTGAGCGCGGCACCTCCATCAATCGCCAACAGCTCTTACTGCATCCGCAGCTGACTTCGACGGTGCCTATGCCGCTGAGCGACGCCAGTCATAACCTAAGCACTTTGGGTTTAGGGCCAAGGTTCGCCTTCGAGAGCTAGGTATAGCTCTCAGGCCAGTGGTGCCCCTGGTTCTGCCCAGGACACCACCCTGGAGGGTACCACATTTGGCTATTTGTTTCCACGCCTATGCTCCCCAAGCTTGTACAGCGCCGTATGTCTTGTGTTCAGCACACCTCGTGTCACGCTGGAACCATGCCAGTGTATACGGATTGCTCCAAGTCCCAAGAGGGGGTCGGTTTCCACGCCGTATCCCCTCTGTTTAAAGTCGGCAGGGCTCTGCCAGGCACTGCGTCTGTCTTCACGGCCGAGCTGGTGGCGATACACCACTCGGTACGGGAGCTTACGCGACGTGCCCGGTTAGGGTACCGGATTGTGATCTATAGCGACTCACAAAGCGCCCTGAGTGCTCTCGGGGCATTGGAATCTCCGCCTTTCCTGGTTCGCGATATCCGTAACGCCACGGTTTTGGCGAGCCAGGCAGATGTCGAGATTATCTTCTGATGGGTTTTTAGACATGTAGGAATTGCGTTAATGAGCGCGCCGATGAGGGCACCAAAGAGTCCGCGAGGACTCTGCGACCGGACCAGTGTTTCGCTCTTCCTCACACCGACTACATGGCAGGAATACGGGCAGCTCTTCGGACTGCTTGGCAAAAAGAAGGGAGACGGTCGAAGGGAACTTAAAGTTGCGTGCCATTGCGCCGCGACTGTTCCCATGGACCTATCCCCCAATGCCGCGGCGGCTTCAGGTTGCTTTCTGTCGTCTCCGAATCGGACACACTCGTGTGACGCATCGCTATTTGATGGAGCGCTCGCCTGCGCCCTATTGCGACGACTGCGTCGTCCCCCAAACTGTTCGGCACATTCTTGTTGAATGTTCCAGTCTGGGTGATCTTCACCCACGTTACCTGTTCCGGTACCGGGATGGACGGGGTCGCTGACCGCCTGTCCTTTGTACTCAGGACGAGTGCGTGCACATAGACTGGTGGACTTGTTGACTTTTGGAGGGAGGCCGACCTTGTCCCTTTTATTAAACTAGGTTTTGTTATTGTTGTTTTTGTTATTGTTATTGTTTTCTTTCTATGTCACACGCTCCTACGACGCCGGAGCTTGCTTCCTAATTGTTATTTCTTTTTATTGTTGTTTTCTTTTCAAATTTTTATTTTAAAGTAGCCTAGAACTAGGCTGTTTATTTGCGGCGACTTATGTCCAAGTGGGCAGTCGCCAGATAGCCCCTTAAAAAATAAAAATATCTATTCATTTTTAGCATTTGGTTCGAGCTTCTTGATTACTTAATCATTTTAATTTCAGTGGGGCGTAGATTTTGCCCTTTGGTGAGTTCCTTCACTAAGCTCATGTTTCCACTCAACATCGTGAACATAACGAGAAGCAATGTATCCAAATAACGCATACCTACCAGTAGTTGTTTGCGAGCGCATCACATCACCATTTTCCCACATTTTTCCATCGTTATTTCATTCCATTCTTCTTCCAACCTTTGCCCAGAGATCTTCAACATTCATCGGTTTCCAAGCCATAACATTCTCACCAAAGTATTTATGATAGATTTTGAATTTGGTTTTAATCAGGGCTCTGCGCAGGCCATTTCATAACGGCAATATTTTCACCATCCAAGGTCTGGTTCACAGTCTTTGCCGTGGTAAGGATCATTGACCTTCATGAAAAAAATAGGCTCAGCTAATTCCAATGTTAGGAGAGAAGAGATCACATTGCTGAAGCAGATTCTTGTACATCGCAACGTTTTCATTATCGCGTAAACGGAAGAAATGACAAACATTACCTCTTGAAAAC
Source organism: Ceratothoa steindachneri (assembly GCA_963969495.1). Classification (NCBI taxonomy): domain Eukaryota; kingdom Metazoa; phylum Arthropoda; class Malacostraca; order Isopoda; family Cymothoidae; genus Ceratothoa; species Ceratothoa steindachneri. The sequence continues at coordinate 222,034,537 of OZ018320.1, forward strand.
ATGCTCCACACCATAACGCTGCCACCTGCAAATTCAACGGTCCTTTTCGTGAATGTGTGATTCAATCTTTCATGCCACTTGTCATCGAATCGGAACAAATTAAATTTGCTTTGTTACTAAAATCACACGTTGCTACTTTTCGTGTTCACTATCGAAGGAAAACCTAGCCGCTTTATTGTCTTTACTTATGAGTGATTTCTTAGCTCGAAAGCGTGCTATGAGTTCCACCTCTTTCAAACAAAGTGCCAAAGTCTGGCGAGAAACATTCAGGTTTATTTTCTAGGTAACTTGACGTAAAATGCGTGCTGCTGTCGCAAATCGGTCCTTCATCGACATCCATTGAATCGTGAAATCTTCCCTGAGTGTTTTTCATCGATTTACATTGACCGGTCGATTCATAGAGCTTTATTATGTGCAAAATTACACTTTTTGACCATTTTCAATGCTTAGAAATGCCAGACGGTATCATTCCTTCACTCTTCCATTGAACAGCCTGCTTTCTGAAGGATATGTCAACGTTAACTCGTCTCGCCATCCTGATAAATGAGTAATACCATCAATAGTAGTCTAGAATACACGTAGGGCAGTTTTGTCATACACGTTACGAATTTTTACGTGTAAACCAAAAGGTATGTTATCTTTCTCTAGTTTTTGGACGCACCTTTTCTTCAAATGCACATTACTTTTATCATAACGTTTTAATCGGCTGTTCTATGAAAGGTAGTGTGGACACTTATTATAAGAGGCAATTTTTAGAATATTATGTGTTGTTAGTCCCAATGCTTATGCTTGAAAGGCGCGGAACCAACGTATTAGGTTAGTTAACAAAAAGGGAAGTGGCTGAAGACCAGGGAAAAGGAAAACCGATAAATAAGAAAAAGACATTGAAAAGATACATGTGGCCTTTTCAGGGGAGATTATCTAAACGGAGTCAGCCCAGAGAACCCTCGTTACTTCACAGTTTAGAAAAGTAAATAAAATGGGGAAGAGTTGAGAAGAGGAAGAATTTGAAGGACAGGCTCCGTTCTCCCGGGAATGACAAATTGTTTACTTATCTTGAGCAGCCTCGGAACTGGGATATTACAATCCTAAACAACTGGACCGTACTTTGGAGGGAGGAAACGGAACGCGTCAGGAGTTTTAAGAGATGTTGAGAGGTCGAGACGAAGGCGAATTGTGATCATTCAAACTCGATCGTAGGACAGGACTCGTGGTGGGAGAAGGGAAACTTCATTACTCCGCATCCTAGGGAGTTTGGAGGCAATCACACCACTAAAAGGGGGATGTGAGGGTGACTAGGCCAGCACACGTGGAAGCGTGGAGAGCGAGGCAAGGCCTGCATGGTCCATTTTTCTTACAGCCACCAACACACACAGAAGAAGAATTTAAAACTGTCAAAGCTTTTGGAAGTTAGAAATTTACTCAAACTCAAGAGCATTGAAAACTAATTTCTTTGAAGTATTTGAAAGGGAAGGCGTGTATTTGGAAGGGGGCGTGTATTTGGAAGGGGGCGTGTATTTGGAAGGGGGGCGTGTATTTGGAAGAGGAGCGCGCATTTGAAAGGAGAGCGCACGTTTGAAGGAAGAGTGTCTGATTTCAAGTTGGTTTTCTTACTTTTACGCTTTGCTCGCAAGGCAACTTGCCTTTGAGGCCAAGAAGGGGTGCCCATTTGAGCAACCGAGTTGATTTGGGTTGAATCCGTTTTCTTATATTTCCCATTTGTGGTGGCTTTTTCCTTTCTTTCCAGACCACTGTGGGCCGGATTGGAGCCTGTTGACCCAGAATGAGTAATAGAGAGCTCAAGCGGGTAGAAAAATTTTATGGGGTACCGTAAAACCTGGACCTTATTGTTTTCACCTGGGATTAGCTCGAGGATGCAACCCATCTGCCATAAGGAATGGGCCTTGGATGGGCTGAAAATTAAAACTACGTCCCCCACCTTCATGCGATTAACCCAGAAACTTTGAAAAAGATCTTGGTTATGCTTTCGCAAGCTTAGTAGATACGAGGGATGGCACATTTCCCGGAAAGCGTTAAACTTTTCATTAAGGTGTGAGAGGGACTTGTTTAACTCCTCGTGAGGTTTAGTTCCGGGTTCCCAAAGAGAGTCGTCCTGTTCAGAGAGTTTGAAAGAGAGGTTAGAGTTTGAGTGAAGTTAGAGGAAAAAATTGCGTGACAGAGGTATGAGGTTTTACTTGGACGAACGGTATGTGAGGGGGCGGCAATTGGCGGGCTTTTGAATGGAGGAAATCAGAGTAAGTAAATCGGAATAGTCCAATGTCGACCGTCCTATTGTCTTGTAGAGGAACGATTTTACCACTCTAATCAAACGCTCCCACGCGCTTCCGAACCAGGGACTGAAAATTGTGATCGTGAAGTGTTTGATGTTGTTGTCGAGCATATGATTTTCAAACTCATTAGAGAGCAATGCATCGGACAAAAACTGACCTCCCAATTCGGAAGTTTAGCATTATCGCTATAAATAAAATCTTGGACTCCATGGAGGTTTGAGAAACGTTGAAAGGCTTTGATAAATTGGGATGTAGACATGGAGGGTAGCAATTCAAGGTGCACCGTGCGTACGTTCAGGCAAGTGAAAATTAGGAGGTACATTTTTAGTGGTGAGACCATTTTACTTAACGAAAAGGTGACCGGTAAAATCCACTCCAGTATGTCTAAAGTGTTTGACAAAATTCATTTGGGTTTCAGAGAAGTTTGTCATTTTAGTGTAGGAAAAGGCAAAGGAATTGAACTTTTTGTACTTAATGCACTCGCTCAGGATCGTTTTGATGGTTTGACGGAGGGAGGTTACCCAGAATCCCTTACTTCTGAGCATCGTAAGAGTTGGGTCGATCCCTAAGTGTTTGCATTTCGCATGACAATTGCGCAGTATTAGGAGGGTTAAATGTTGGCTCTTTCCCAATATGATAGGATTAATGTCGTGATAATCGCAATAATTGGATTTAGAATTTCTCCCTTTACTTCTGTTTAAACCATATTGATCTAAAAAACAAGTCCAAGTCTTTAACTAGGGCAGAAATCGGGCACGACATCGGCTTGAATTGTAACATGTGAAGATATCAAGTTTTTTTTTCTTACAATGTAATTTTTATGGAAATTAAACTAGTATTTTGAAGAAAACGTAGATTTGGGTATTTTATTCTCTAGTTTATAGACGGTACTGTTTGTAGCTGCCGAGGCTATGTAGATGGCATTGGGTCTGGCAAAATTAGAGTTTTCTTAAGTAGATTTGTGTAGCCTCTTACCCATATAATTTAAAGTACCTAATTTAGCCTACTTAATTCATCTCAAATTTAAAAATAACAAAAACGCAAGATTACCAATAATGAGAGTGTCACAAGATTGGTTTACGGGGGTAAATAATCGTGTTACTATAGCAACTTGATCATGAGAAATGAGATGGAGCTCAAATCATGAAAGATTAGGTAAAATTAAATTAAAAATAAAAAATTAAAAGGAATATCACAGGTTTTTTTATGTTTGAGATAGATTAAGTTAGGTAAGTAGGTTGAGTCAGGTTACGTTATTTAATAAAACAATAGCCTACTTAACCTAACCCATTTAACTCATCCCAAACATAAAAAGTTGGGGGAAGGTTTCTTTGAAACTAGGATCCCGCGCTCGCTTGGTTGAACAGTTGTATCATGTGACTACAAAGCCAGTTTCAGCCACCTGGCTGGATTGAATTGCGCCACCCCCAATCGCATTCCTGCGTCTGTGAAAAATATTGTGGTCGAAGAGAAAATACATTCGATTTTTTTTGTTTGCATATAAAATTATTTGAATGCTTTACGCGTATCAGTTGTTGATGTCATTGAATGTTTTGTAAACATTGGGACCTAATGAGCCCGACTGTCTGATCTGAATTGCCTCTTCTTACCTTCACAAGAGCTCCATTGAAATCTCCGAGTCTGTCTGAAAAGAGATTTTGTGTGGAGAGGTTCCTCGTTAGTTGGTTTACGCGTACCGATCCACCACCCCAGTAGAACTGATTCCTGAGCGTGTTCCACTTTCCAGGAGATTTAGACTGAAAGAAAAACTGCCTTCACAAACTCCCCTAACAGCAGCACTTTTAACAACATGAACCTTTTTATCACTTAAAATTATCAACAATGGGATGTGATGAAAGAAAAGGTCCTGCTTATTGATAAAGGATCCCCACCATTGGTCGAGAAACAGAAATGTGGTTTTACCCCCTTTCCCCCTTTGGATCACTGAGAGGTACCACAGAACATAAATCTTCCCAATGATCCCCACCAACGTGATCACGTTGATGGGGATCATTTCGAAGGTGCTTCCTTTTGGTGGGGTCTTAGTGGTGCGGGTTTTACTATCTATTTGCACCGTATGGTACCCTATCTCAGTGGCAACCGCGGCAGAGTCGCCCCGAACCCGGACTCTATTCTGCGACTAATCACAATAGATGTGGCTTAACCTGGTAACTGGTGAAGCTGGGTTTCCACTCGATGAGATCGTCGTGTTTTTGTTCGTGGATTTGTTTAGTGTTTACAAAGACCATTGATAAAGATTAAGATAAAGACCATTGATAAAGATTAAGATAAAGACCATTGATAAAGATTAAGATAAAGACCATTGATAAAGATTAACATAAAGATCATTGATAAAGATTAACATAAATACCATTGACAAAGATAAATATAAAGACCATTGATAAAGATTAACATAAAGACCTCTGTGCAAAGGACAAAAAACCCGAACAATTTTACATAATTGAGAAAGGAGGAAAAGTGATGTAACCAACGTAGGAATTTTCATTTAGTGCAGAATTAGGGTGGGGGATCTGACATAGGGAAAAAGGGAAAACGGAGATGTTAAAGATGACAAAAAATGTACTACCCACACCTTTAAATGCGGGCGGGGGGCGGGGCATAACCCTTTATAAACAAGTTGATACAAAGACCAAAGAACAAATTTGAAGAGGAAAAAGCAAGAATACTAACAAGGCAGGAGTTCCAGTCAATTTCAAAACATCCTGAACAGAAACGCATGAGGAAAAAATGGATAAATTACCCCCCTCTCCCTTAAGCCCTAATTAACCAGGAACTAGTACAGACAATCCCCCCAGCGCCAGCTAGTTGAGACCATCGCTCCCCAAAATGACCAAGTAAATGGAAGCACTCACACTTAAGGCTGATGAATGAATCGTTTCTCAGACGGAAGATTTATTTGAAAACAGATTTACTAATCAAATTAAATTTAAACATTAACTTAAAATAAACAAAGGATAGGAGAAACTTGAATTTAAACGCTATTATCAAGCAATTATTGCGCAAAAGTGATTAAAAACATATTTATAAGCCTTCAAACCATATAAAATCCTGGAAAGTGTTTCGAAAGTCTTGCATCCAATCAACCATTTAATTCTGTTATGTTAGATTAGGTTAAGTAGCCTAACCTAACCAAATCCCTCCTAGTGTCCACTTGTAAAAACAATCCCTCCCTCTTGTCTTTATTTGATCCATTGACCTTACTTTTTAGTCTAACCTTCTTCCAACCATTTTTATTTTTAGTACTGTAGCAATCCCCAAACCACAGAACGTCTTGACTGCTTTCACTAATTCCTTTTCCCTACGTATTTAAGGGCTGAGCAATTAGTCCGTAAATAGATCTTTACTTCCTCCGGCTAACATAAAAATACTTACCATTGTTAGTCCGATGACATGTTCGGTATACAGTACTTTGCGGTTCATTGTGAGGGCATCGAAAGAATCCAACGAATCCGTAACCACGACGTACCTTGGATGAAATTAGGCCTCATTAATTCCATTCAACGAGAGCGATGCATCCCTTACATTGAAAATAACAATTATTCAAGTTTTGCAACAAACAATGGAATCAATAAGAGAGCAGTAATGACACGGCGGACCTTGCACTCTCCCTTCGTACAAGTTGGAAGCCTCCTTAGCCAAAAATGGAAAGAGGTAATGCTAAGATTTGCTTCATTTTAAAGTAAGCAACCGAGACGAAAGGAGGCGTACCTCTATAAAAGTGCAATAGTAGAATTAGAGATGGACAAAAAAACCCTTATCCACTCGAGGCCAGACCAAGGAAACAAATAGGTCAAAGAAAATATACCATAGTAGAGTGGACAAAAAGAAGAGAATATAAATTATACAGAATGGGCCGCGTAACTCTAGTTTTAATAGCCTACATGTATTTTTTTAATTAAATAAACATCAGACACAATATAGGTACAAGAATAAGCTCAGAACTATACAAAAACAAAGGCTTTATAACGAAATATCGTATAAAATAAGCCAAAGTTATTGTGCATAAGTCTACGTCACTCACTTAAGCGTATCTTTGTGTAAGCTGTATTCCTCAATTTTTGATCGAAAATAGTAGGAAATCACGAAGTTTATAACTAACCATGCATCTTATTTATATATTTAATATTTTTTTTTTAGAATTCAAAATATTATTCATAAACATGTATAATAATGTGTATTTTGCTAATATGTTTGAATATTTTGTTGATATGTTTGAATTACTTAATACCTACATATTTTACTAAATGGTGTGACCTCAATAAAATGATATGCACCTAAAATCAGAATTTAACCAATATTTATTATGTTTCAGTTTAAATTTATAATTATTGTGTATTCACTATTGTCCTAAATGAGTAATATGACTGAAGGTAAAGAACTTAGAAGCACAATTCCAACTTCTCCATAGCCAGAGCTTATCACAAGAAGAAATTGTTAAAAAAAATAAAATGTTGAAGCTATGCTGTCCCAAACCATTATGAAACGCTATCAAGAGACCATCAAACTTTGTCCGAGGCAAGGAAAGTGCCCAGAACATCTCACAACATCTAGGGAAGTCAGATCTATCACTCGGGTTTCACTCCCGTGATAGAAAAACATCTGAACTTGTTGGGGAGCTCAATGAAACTTCATGTTCAATAATATCACGCATAAATGTTAGATGGAGACTTAAAGATCAAGGGCTAAAAGGATACAATGTGAGAGAGAACCCATGATATATGAGTTCAACAGAAATAAACGTCTTCAGTGGGCCAAAGATCACAAAAAATGGGACACATGAACAATGGTCTAAAGTTATCTGGTCAGATGAAAGTAATTATCACGTATCTAAGAAATACTATTGTATTGTTATTTTATATGTATTTTATGCAATTCTATTTAAATATATCTTGGAAGTAGATTATAATTTGTTTTAATAAATTTTCAGATTTTTAGCAGTCCTGGTGCTACTTTTGTGAGACGAAGAGTTGGAGAAGCATTTCACTCTGCTTGTGTGGTATCAACTGTGAGGCAATGGTGCTCGGACGTTTCGTCGCCGGACATTTCGTCGAACGGACATTTCGACGCTGGACATTTCGTAGCTGGACATTTCGTCGCCGGACGTTTCGTCGAATCCTTAATATTTCCACCCACCCACTCAACAAGGTCATTATTTATACCTACCAACCACGTAATTGCGCAATGAACACGAGCCAACCAGCCTCACTAGCCGGGTAAAGGCAATGTCCCACCCTTATTTGGTTTGTAACTTATAAATCATTGAATTTGGTAAAGTGTAGACGACGTGACTGAGAACTGTATTTTAGAGGTAATTTTTGTTTTTGTAAGTAATCGGAAAAAGGGCGGTAAACCAGCCAGAAAGAGCTGTCTGGCATTGAATGGGTTACTTTCTGTATTTAGGCGTAGCATAGCTTCTTGGCTCGTTATACCAATATACAAAATCAACCTTTAAAAATGAAAACACTCGATTATTCTAGAAACATTTCATGAAACTCACAGAAATAAAATGGTCTCGACTTTTGCTTACTAGTGGTTAAATAAAGAAGGTTACATCAATGTAAGATGTGCATATGTCAAAATAAATTAATTAAAAGTATTTTATTTTACTTTACAGGTCGTGGAATTCACTCTTACTAAACGCGGCGGAAAAAAATGTTGTACAATGGGTTTACTTATACTGTTGACGAAAAAAAGGGTGATGTTACATATTAGAAATGCGAAGAAAGAGGAAAATGCGGCAGCTGACTTAAAACAATTAATGAGGGTCTTCAAGGTGATCCACTTCCACATTCTCACTTATCAGATGCCAGTAGAGCCGTCGCATTCCAGATAGTACAAAATATGAAGGCAAGATCCTCCGATACGGAAGAAGTAAGGCGTACTGTGATTCAAAACTGCACGATTGACCTACCCTTAGACACAGCTGGTTCTCTTCCCCAAAAGGAAAGCCTTATCAGAATGATTAGACGACAAAGGAAATTCCCTGATGAAAACGAAGTGACAGACCAACTTAGAGGTTCGTTAAGGGGGCATAGATTCATCCTATTCTAAGGGGAAGGCATCATTATTATGGCAATTGACGCTAATCTTGACTTATTGCCAAAGAGTTGTCATTGGTTTTGAGACGGGACATTTGATAGTGCTCAAGCCGGCCAACTACTATATTCCATTCATGCTCTTCTTGGAGAAAACCATACTGTTCCACTAGTATACTGTATCACGGAATTGAAAAATCAAGAAAAATATGGTACGATATTTGCTAAACTTAAAGAAACGCGTCTAATAAACCCTATTTCAGGAACTGTTGATTTTGAAAAAGCTCCAATAAGGAGCTTAGAAACACATTTTCCTGATTCGCAAATTTTGAGGTGTTTTTTCCACTTTGGTCAATGTCTCTGGAGACAGATCCAGTCTTGCAGCCTGACAAATTGGTATAACGATCCAATAAATACTTTCCTAATAAAAACCATTCAAGCATTAGCATTTGTTCAAAAGAAGACATCATTGATAGGTTTAACCAACTTGTGGGGAAATCAAGATCGCGAGGACAAACAGACGCTAGTTTGGTTACACAGCGTCAACAGTTACGTTCCATATTGTCCGATACTTTACCCCCCCTCCCTTCCCCTTTGCCTCGCTGTCCCAACAATCCTCGACAGCGCTCGCCAAAATAAGGATTACCATCAGCAGATTTCGTAGTCCGTTAATATAAACAAAGGAGGGTGGGATAGCCTTTAGAATAAAAATCTAGGAACAGGCTCACTGTCTTCTCCTATTGTTTATATCTATTTTCGCCAAATAGACGAAATTTCACTTTCTCCGACGTAAACCAGAAGAGCGAAGGGCCACAACGTTGAAAAGTGATGCCCTAGGAGAGAGGCTTAAAGGTGGGCACTCATCTCCCCTCCCCCCAGGGGCAAATTGACGTATATATATATATATATATATATATATATATATATATATATATATATATATATATATATATATATATATATATATATATATATATAGTTCGATCTGGAGAAAAGAAAAAGGAATTGAGGTAGCAATTGAGAGATGAAGAGCAGTCCCTGAGTAAAACAGGGAATCAAGAAGAAGTGGAACCGAGCGGGATTTTTCTTCCCGAGGCTGTTCCTTTTGGTCACATCGAAGAGTAGACCATCGGTATAGAAAATCATCCTCATACCAATCTCGTTCAAAGAAACCCCCTATCTCAGCTTTTCGAATAAAAACAGAGATATTCCTCACCATTGAGGAATACAAATGTGATGTTCCACTGGAGAAAATATTCACCCCTTGGTCAAGTCTCATTCATCATCGAGAAGCCCGCAAGTGTAACCCAAGGATTGGAATAATCGTACATACACAATCCCCCTCGCTTATATCTTCAAATCAAGAAGGATCGCCACACGCGCCTCACTTATCCTTCGCGCAGCGACACGGACAGCTGTGAGTCCGATTTAGCCTCACGCCTCGAATCATCGTATCAACGAGGTTCTCGTTCAAGGTCATCCCGCGCCAGAATCCCTCAAGTAAAGGTAAAAATGAACCCAACTTATTTATGTTCTTTAGTTACCATTCCACACTAAAGTGAATTTTTGTGTCAACCATCGCGTAGTACTCATTGATAGTATTAATTTTTATTTAGATCCTCTTATTATAGCATTAGTATATTTAAAGTTTTAAGATTTCATTTTTTTATGTAATTGAAAGTATATTTTTGCCTTTGTTGTTTAATTAGATCCTTGAAATGCTACATATGGCAATAGATATACAAGATAACGAATCCTCCCTGGCTAAAGAATCAAAAGTAAATAAAAATATAAAACTCTTAGAGAAAAGTGGAACGGAGTTATTCAGGTAAGGAACAAACGTACATACATACTCGGCCGTATACCACGACACAACTGTTAGCTTCTTTAGACGAGGAAACCGATGATGTCTTGGGGCACCTCCATTAAATTAAATGCATTTTATTTCTCTTCCTTAATAATATCCATACAGTCGTAGCCAGTGATTTTGGCAAAAACTGTTCTTTGCCTATTACGTGTAAAATACTTTCTGTATATCATTTATTCGGTATTAATATTGTAGATAATTTCTGTGGCTACCAATTATTCAGTATAACTTTGCAAATTAATAGTTTTTGGTAAAATTTTGGTTTGGTGACATTTCTTAGTGGGCATCATACGTCTCCTCGTGATTTCAAGCTGGAATCGTATGAAAAATAGTAATTGAATAACTAGAACAGTAAATATAGTTATGTATGATGTCAAGACCCATCAATGATTAATTTTGAATTAATAAATAATCTTCTTTGGTTTTGCCGAAAGAAAAAGGCCAATTAATAGTTTCTTTACACCAAAATGGCCTCAATCCAAGGGAAATTGTTGCTAAAGGCATTGCATGTGAAAGAACTGTATACAGGATCATTAAAACTTTCAGACACGTTCAGTAACTGTGAAAAAGGAACCTGGTTGTCAATGCTTGTCCTCTGATCGCCAAGACAGAGTTTCAGTGCGAAATTCTTTGAAGAATCGAAGTGCCAGTAGCCAATAGCCTGCTAATGAATGGAAATCACATGGTGTTAGCGTTTCAGCTCGTCAACAGTTCGACGGTGACTTCTTGTAAAGGGGCTCGCCTCACGGAGTGCTGCCAAACCCCCGTTTTTGTCCAAGAAAAACGTCAAGGACAGACTTGCCTTTTGCAAGAAATATAATAATTGATCAAGTGAGCAATGGGATACAGTTATTTTTTCTGATGAGTCACCATTCCGCAGGTTTAGCACATCTGGAAAAAGCCTTGTCAGAAAGAGAAAAGGTGAACGCCCTAAGGAGGCTTGCATCGTTCCCACGGTCAAACATCCTGAAACTATTCATGTGTGGGGGATGCTTTTGTTCAAGGGAAGTCGGTTCTCCATCAATTTTGCCAAAAAACACTTCTATAAATTCAATATGATATCAAAATGTCCTTAATGACCATCTTCTTGCAACCATTGAAAGGCAGTTTGGCGAAGATAATTGCATTTTCCAACAAGATGGGGCACCTTTCTACACTGCTAAGAGGATTAAAGAGTATCTTGGAGGTAAAGGGATTGAAATTTTGGAGCCCTGGCTGGGTAATTATCCAGATCTCAATCCTATCGAAAATTTATGGTCCATCCTCAAAAGACGGGTTGATGGAGAAAACCCAACAAATGTTGAACAGTTGAAAGTACTCATACAGCAGGAATGGACGTCTATAAACATAGAAACGGTCAAATCCTTGGTTTCCAGCATGCTCAGCCGAATCGAGGAGGTTTTAAAAAATAAGGGTCATCATTCCAAATATTGAGAGGAAAATAAATTCCTGTGTAATACACAATTAATTATCTATATAGTTCCAATATTCTATTATTACTCATTGATACACTTGTATGCACTCAACCAAATCAAAACTTTGCTTTACCTATGCACACAGACCTCTTAACACCTGAACTGAGCTTAGAATATTGTCCAATTGTATAACGGCCCCAAGACCATTTTCAACATTATTTGAGGTTACTCGAAAACCAAAAGGGTAATAACTTTTTTGCTGTAGGTTTTGCAGTTTTCATATTTGGATATTGAGTCATGACAATGTATAGACGAAATTTATTGGTGGTAATTTGTGAATGCTGCTGAATGTAAAATAAACTAATATATTATTAGGTTATAACTTCTCATTGGTTACCATCGATTCTCAGACCATGAAGGAACACTAAATATCAGTAAAATGAACAATACAAATCATTCTGACTTCCTACGCTAACCCGTGTCATTTTGTCAAAGTTCTGGTCACGAGAAACACATTTACTGTCCTCTTTACGTACCCTTGTATTGAATCTTCGTGGCACTTCTGTATTTTACATTGCCCAAATGAACACAAGATTAATACTGAAATTTTCCAAAAACAATGTTAACGTTCGACAAAATGTATCTATTTCTTGAAGCCATTCAGTTTTAGTTTATTATGAGTGCTCTTGTTGCGAGCTGCATCTGAATCAATTTTGCGTTTAGAATGCACTTCACTCTTTCTTTCTTTGCTTTAGTTGTATGTGAAGACATTGAACAGACTCGCCGCCATTTTGGGGTACAATATTTTCAAGAAGTTGTGACCACTTGCACAGCTCAATGTAACCAGCTGGTCATCTTCTTCCCCAAGTGCAACAACGACCTTCTGGAAGGCCTCCTTATGGTTGTTACACCCAAACAGGGAGTACCGTGTTCTTTCCTCCTTCGTGAGCCACCTGTATATTTGGCAAACCTGTATATGTGGCATACTAACATATCGCGCGATAGCAAGTCTGTGGATGATTTGAGTTTGCCCTGTTGGGATACCTCCATGTCCTTATCCACTTGCTCGGTGACACGGGTAAGTTTGTCTGATACCTTACTGTCGATGGGGATGTCTTGACAAGACCAGTACCTGGAAATACGCAGGATCTTGTGTGCCAGGTAACCAGCCAGGTGGACAATTGCCTATTCCGGCGGCCCTTCACCCAGGTCGTCATGCTCGGCATGAATAGCTGCATCCACCAGCTCCTGGGTGACTCTGGCATCGCCAAGGTGTCGCTGCTGCCTCCCGCTGCAATAGCCTCCTTTTCTGCTTTCGTGGGTCTGTACCCAGATCGGCAATTGACGGCAGCTCACTTAACCATACTGACCATATCTGCGTGAAAATAAAGTTAGTAAAATAACAAAAAAATATATCGTAATCATTATCATAAGTCATAGCAACAATAATGATAATAATACTGAAAGTAATAATAATAATAATAAAATTATTATTATTATTGAAGAGTGTTAAAATATATAAAATATTCTGCTACATATCAATTCTTACTACAATAGCGTAAAATGATGATATTATCGATATTAATACTAGTATGACTATGTACTAGCTACTACTATTAGCAACAATAGTAGTTCACCGAACCCACACACACATTGTTGTGGTGGGGAGTCAAAAAAAAAAGTCTCGTCCTTAAAAGTTTCAAAACAATTCTACCAGACAAACACAAGGAACAAGGCACAGACCTCTTAAAACTCCTATAACAAAAGGATGCCGTTTTGAGCCCAAATATACAAAAATAATGGAAACTTACCATAGCTTACGGAGACAGACGCGCGTGACTTGTGGCTGCACTCACTGATGAACTCAAACTGGCGTTTCCTGCGGCCGGCGGCGCGTTTGAATTCAGTGGAGCCGTTATGCACAGGCTACATTCAAACATAGCGCAGTGGCCAGTCTAGTGTTAAAGAGGTCTAATGACAGGCATAATTTGGGTGAAAAATCATAATTAGTTGTTTTTCCCAAATCATTGGCCGCGACTGTACAAGCGACGAAACGTCCGGCAAAGAAATGTCCAGCGACGAAATGTCCGTTCGACGAAATGTCCGGCGACGAAACGTCCGGCCACGGTGAAGCATGTAGGTGGTTCTAACATAGTATAGGACTGCATGTATTCATTATGACAAGGGAAGCTCTTTTTAGTTCAGGGGAGAATGAACTACACAACTTATACCACCATGTTGTTGCAAGCTTTAGAAAAGCCAACCAAAGCCTCACCCTATCAAACCCAGTATCCTTCTAGGCAAGGAACTTCCAAGAGATTTTAATATCGTACTTCATAGCCACTCGCATTTTAAACTCTCATTATCCATATCACATACAAAGAAAGAGCAAATATAAGTTCTGCAGGTGGCAACAACCGCCACAGGGCTTTCGCCATTTTTAATTTTTGCCTTTCAAAAACCTTTTGAAGACAGAAAGAAAGATGCAAAGACCTTGTATCGCAGGCTATATAATACAGTACAAGAGAAGATAAATTTGACATAAATAGGCAATGAAATATATATATGTTAGGTGCAGATACACCCACAAAGGAAAAGTGAAAAACGATTCCGAGTGCTTTCGTCTTTATTCTTAAAGACCTTTTCAAGGAATGAACAGGAGAATGGACATACATTGCGTTAAATAGTGGAAGGGCAGATTAGACTACCCACCACTGAACCTTAATTAGGGGGTAAAAAATCCTTGAAACAACTTTATTTGAGATTTTATGTATGTAGGGATAATGGGGTCTAGCGTGAACAAACCAGGGCTAAGGTTGAAATTTGGGAACGCGTTAATGGAGATACATTCTAAGGTTCAGAGGTGGGTAGTCTAATCCCCCCTTCCACCATTTAAGGCAATGTATGTCCAGCCTCCTGTTCATTCCTTGAAAAAGGTCTTTAAGAATAAAGACGAAAGCACTCGGAATCGTTTTTCACTGTTCCTTTGTGGGTGTATCTGCATAATTTTGACTCACGTGCACTTTGTGAGCTTTTTTCATATATGTTAGATATGTTTGTTTTGTTTTGGGTGGCTGATCTTTTTTTTATATAATTCTTCTTCGTTTCTACATATTCAGTACTTATTCTAGTATAGTTTCTTCTATTTCTTTGCTCATTTTGTTATACTTTGCCTTTTAGTTTTCTCTTTACTTGTGGTATCTTTTCAGGTAACGTTCATTTTAATTCATTAATATATTTTCTTTTGTATATATACATATATTCAATATATTGAAGTTGCTTCTAATTCTTTATATTGTGTTTGCTTTTTTACAAACTGTTTATTGGTTGTTTTATTGTTTTGCTTTGAATATATTCTATTTATTTTAGATTACTTATTTTCTTAAATTTTGCTCCTTCTCTTTCAGTATTATTAGTTTATTCCATTTACCAGAAGTGGAGACTGCTGCTGGGAAACAGGATGTTTTTGTAGTTCTCGTTTTGTATTCACAGTCGTCAGTTTGTCTCTAACTGTTTGTCCTCTATTTGGGGCCATATTTTCTTTGCCCTTTTTTCTAGGGTAATGTTTATTGGTTATATGCCAGCCGTCTCTATAAGGTCTCCAATACTCTCTCTTTCTATTCTTTTCGTATTAATTATATTCGTGGCTTGTATATGTTGGTGTTTCTTCTTGTTTGTCTTTGAAGTTATACGAACTGAGATTGGTGGGTATACTAAGATTGACTCGACGAATACTTTGTATAGCGTCCTCTTTCGTCTCCTATTCATGCACTTTACATTGCATAGCAGTCTTAGTCACACTTTGGCTTTTGCTGTTTGGGCCTTCGTTTGTGCATGGGAGGTAATCTTTTGTTCGCATGTGAAGTCCCACCATATTTCCCTCCGTCGAGTACTCATAATTCTTTCCTTTGATACTGATCTGGTCCTTCTTTATTCTCATGATTGAGATTATCTTAAATTTATGTCAGTTGATCTTAATTTTTTCTTTTTTTTCGTAGTCATTGGTGTTTTTGATTTCTCTTTCCGTTGTCCTGGCTTGCCATCTAAGGTTGGTGGAGGGCGTCGAAATTATTTGGCTGATGTCGTCTGCGTACTGTATATTCATGCAGCCTGGTATTATATACTTAGAGCGGTAGATCAGTCATATCAATCAAATAGAGGATGGGGCTCATGCACCCACCTTGTGGGACTCCGTCTGAAAATAGATTTGTTTCTTCGTGGTCCTTGATTGCGATATATGCTTTTTCTATTACTGATGTAATCAACCAATATTCTTTTATTCTTGATGCCGATATCTAGTTGTAGAAGCTTATATTTAAGTCTCAGCCTACATCTTATCGAAGGCTTTCTCGACATCTCCGAGGACCACGTCCAAATATCCTTTCTCTGCCTTGGCTAGCGCTACTCTTCTAATTAATGTTTTCGAACACCTCTCCCAGAAAATTTAATAGTGATAGTGGTTGATATTTAGTGACTAGAGTAGATGGCTTGCCTTGTTTCAAAAGGAAAACCATCTTTGCCACTTTGAATACTTCTAAGAATCTTCCTATGCTCAAAGAATCGTTGAAGATGTCGGTGATTGATTTCAGTATTTTCCCTGGTCTCTCTCGTAGTTATGTTTAGTTTGTTTTCCTTCTTTGATACTTTTATAGGTTGGAGTCACAGCACGGTTCACTTTTAGCAGAAAAGGCTCAGTACTTACTCCAAGCTGGTGCTCTAGGTGTTAAGGTTTGGGCCAATCTCTTTGATGAGAAGAGCCTTCAGAATCTTCAGGCGGTAAAGATCCGAGGTTCTTCTAGGGATGGTAGTGTTTTGAACCAGAATTGTTCTTGTAATTTGTTCGTTGTAGTGTGATTTGATTTATCCTCCTTGTAGGCGCATCGTTAGGCGTCGGATGAGTGTAGTAGGGGTCATATTAATTTATTGATTCTTTGGATGTGGCTTGCAGACCTCATGGGGCTCTCGATTTTGTATTCCACATTTGTAACCTTTAAGATGTATTATTTTTCTCAGATGTTGTTTCTCATTAATAGGTTGCTTACTTTTGTGTTTTTATAGTATATTCGTAAATATAACTTATTTTCGGTTTCTTGGATACGTTTGCTTTTTATGATATCTTAGAGTATTCTTTCGTCTGTTTTGTAGGCACAGTCCTTTGGCCCCTTACCTCAAACTTTGAGTTGAGAAATTTCTTCTGTAGTTTGTTAAATTCTTTGTTGGAGTAACCATTGTTGAGTAGGATTTCTTTAGATCGTCGAAATTATTGGTCAAATGCGGTCCATTTTGATAATTAATTATTGATAGCTCTTCTTATGTATGAGCTCATTACCGATTTTTATAGTTCTCGGTGCACTCACTTTTGGCGTTAATGCATCTATCAAAGTCTCTTCCTTTTCGATGGATGGTAGTGGTATATTTTCCATCACTTTTCTGTTTTACGTCTACATCCAGAAGGGAATACAACCGCCTTACACTCAACTCGTAAGTAAATCTGAGAACGGAATGGGCTTCTAATTTCCATCTCAGTTGTAGTAATTGATGTTCGTTGTTAGTTGTAAAGTATATGTCATCAACAAATTTGGTGTAAATTTTTGGAGGGTTCGTCATTTTTGTTAAAAAAATTTCCTCTCGATTTCCCATTTAGAAGTTCGCAAAAGTAGGGCCCAGTGGAGACCACATCGCTACTCTGTCTCTCCCACGAATGGAACCTGAAATATTAAAGCAACTTTTAAGAGTATAAGAAATGAAGATCCATTCTGAAGCCCAGGAAAACTTTATCGTCAAATTGAGGGAGTAAAATGGGTTCACCACTTGGAAGAAAATAATAAAGCTCAAGGGAAAATCCCACAAAATGATGAAGATGGAAATTGAAACAGAAGATGGAAGCACAAAATCACAGGAAGAAGAATATTGAATGTTGGAAAAATATGTTCAACATAACTAAGGATGAAAATTCTATGTTTGAATATACATAGAATTATAGAGGAACAAAATACCCAAATACATAGGAGTCACCCCCACTACCAGGTAGACAGACAACGTAACGGAGACCGGAGATAACAACGGAGGAAATACTTGACACTCTTTGATCATTCCGACAGAAGGCCCCAAGATAATCGGGGATAACTAAATTAAACTATAAAAAGGAACCAGAAAATTTTATAGGAGGAATGAGAAGAATATTCTACTCATGTCTGAATACAGGATACTTTCCCGGTGCTTTTAAGGAGGCTAAAATGATCTTTTTAGCCAAGCCGTAAAAGTCCCCATCGAAAAAGAAGAGATATTGCCCAATTTCACTCCTGGAAATTGACGGTAAACTCTTCGAGAAACTACTAAATAAAGGTCTGTTCATGAACATCAACCCGTACCAATTCGGATTTAGAAAAAAAGAAGAAATACTGAGATAGCAATCAATGTCATCACGGAGAAGATTGCTCAAACAAAAATGGAAGAGAGTTACATAAGATTGTATGGTGGGAGATATCGAAAGCGTTTGATAAAATTTGGCCAAAAGGGATGCAATTCAAACTTTTGCAGCTGGTTCTAAGTGAAAACCCTGAAAGAACTCTCTAACTATGTCATGTAGATAGCGGCGTACATCAGTAATGGAAGGGTAGGCAGACCAAGTTTCATGCTTCAAGCGGGTCTTTCGCAAGTAGCGTGTCTCAGTCCCACTTTTTACTCGGTGTACACCGCAGACATCTCAGAAACAGGTAACCCCACTTGCCTCAACCTTTAATTCGCGTACGATTTCAGCCAGATGATACAATGTCATTGGCGTAATGCACCTATACAAGATTGAATGACTGCAGCAGAAATAGAAAGACTTAACAACTACGAGGACAAATGAAAAGTAAGAACTAACCAGTAAAAATTCAAAGTGGTCCAAATCAGAAAGACCACACTATCACATGTCAGGGTTAGGAAGAGACGTTATCCTTACACAACAGGGTGCACTGTACTCAGGTTGAAAATTGCTTCGACCAGGTACAGGAAGCACGTCTCGGCTAGAATTTCAACGATTACTGCTGCAGTTACATAACCTTAGAGAGAGCAGCATAAAGAAGGTTTATTCAGCTCTGGTATGAGACACGCTCCTATACCCCCACCTCACACGCTCCTGTGTCTCAAAAACACAGAGAACATTGAAAACATTGCATAGAAGCAAGAAGTTATAGAAAAACGGATAGGGACTATAGAAGAGAAGATCTCAGAAGAAATCCTAGATATGATTAATGGAAACTGTAATTCAAGAAGCCGTGTGAGATTCTCGAGCTCCGCCACCATATTGGCAAATGGAGATGAAGCGCCGACCTACGCATGAATACTGTGAACATCGAACACAACTGAATTACCCAAATTGAAAACCAACCTGATCAAGACGGAAATTCGAATTGTGAAAGAAAAACCTTATTATGACAAAATAAAACTACCGGATATAACTCAAGAATATGAAAAAAAAGAAGAAAGAATAAAGAAGAAACATGAAAACGATATTGACTATAATAAAAAAACAAATTAAAATAAAGAAACTAAGCGACAGTAACGGCTTTCGCAAAAGTTATGTTACACTCAGTTGTTTTTGTTTTTTGTTTTTTCGAGAGGTTTACCTGGGCGATAGAATAAAGTTCCGTTAAACAAACTTAAAGTTCTACTTTTCCGGGACGTGTCATTAAAACGTCTTTTCCATTGCGTTCCAGGATGGAAGGGAAAAGAATCGAGATCTCTGCTCTCCTGCGAGCAGGCCACAAGTCTGACATCACCAAGTGGCTCACTGTCACCCGGAAACCTTCCACAGAACGCAGAGAAGTTCATGAATGGAGAAGACTTCAAAAATTGACTTCGTTCAGGCAGACATCAAGGTGTCAACCGTTTGGCTGTGAGAAAGGCCTTTGAAAGTGCCCCGAAGCTCGAAATGACTGCGCTGGCGAAGAAGAACATTTCAGTGGCCACAGTGACCAGGGCCGTCAAAGAGGAGGGCAGCTTGAGGTGGTGGGACGGCCTCTATTCACCGACTGTATGCGAGAACAAAGTCGGGAAGGAGCGCTGTCGTCGCCTTCTCGACGACTTCTCCTTTTTCTGATGAAAAAACCTTTCACGGTCGATCCGGTCATCAAGAGGCAGAACGAACGGTTTGTAAGCTTTGGCCAGAACGTCTCCGAGGTCCGCCAAGTGTCCACGACCAAGCACCCGACCTCCGTGATGAGGCTCGGCGTCGTGGCTTCGAATGGCGAGAAGATGCCGTCGGTGTGGTTCGCGGCCGGTTACAGGCTCACTCCGGCCGAGTACAGGGACATCTTTGGCCACGAAAGTCCTGCCCTGGATGAGAAAGATCACGAAGAAGGCGGACTAATTATTTCAGCAGGACGGTGCCCTGCCCACACGCCCAAGACCGTGCAAGAGTGATTGAGGTGGAACATGAACTTCTGGTCGAAGGACGTTTGGCGCCCGCAGTTGCCCGACCTCACCCTCCCTCGTATACATCCTGTGGGCACGTGTCGAGGGTAAGACCATCAAGGTCCGCCTCGACAACTTCGATGAGCTGAAGTCCTCCACCAACCGCGTGTGGCCCACCGTGAGGAAGGACTTCGTCCGCAGCGTCTTCCATGACCTTCAGGTCTCGCCTGAAGGCGCGTGCTCGCTGCCGATGGCGACTACATTGATTAATATTACAATTTAAACACATATTTATATCTTAAAACAATAAAATGTGTCTAACTTAATCAAAACTATCATTGAGTCTTTTGTTAAGTGCTTCGTGACGAGTGTAACAGGACTTTTGCAATACCCGGTATAAAGAATAAATAATACCACAAAAAACAAATGCAAACAACAAACAAAATACTAAATATAACATAAAATGCTTGGACGCTGTAAAAAACACAAGGACAAAAATAACACAAACAATAATAATAATGACAATGATAGACGTGATCACCAGGTGCCTTTCATGCCTTTGCAAATCTCCTACACTTCCTTCTCTTTTCACCACTTTAATTCTTTCTATCTCTCTCACCCATGATTTACCCCCACTTTATAATAATTGAATTGAATTTAACTTCATTCTTCGTTTGGCGATGAATTTACCAACGATGTATCGGGTGACAGTCAAAAATGTCCCCCATTTTACAATGCTGTTAACCATTAAAGCTGGAAAGTAGAAATTAGTGTCATTACAAAGAAGACTATTTAGAATTTTACTATCTAGCTTTTTATCCTTCGAAATGACCAGCGATGGGCGCAATGCACTTATCAATACGGTTATCTTTGGGGAGTACAAATGAAGGGATTATTTGGATTAGTTAGTGACCATATTTCCGATAACATTCATCTCTGAAAATTATGTTATTTAGTACTAATTGTTTAGCATCGCACATTTCTTTAACTTTGAGACAAAATGTTGGTTAATTTGGGGATTATGCCTCCCTCGAACTTATATATATATATATATATATATATATATATATATATATATATATATATATATATATATATATATATATATATATATATATATATATATATTATTAAACAATTTTTGTTTAATGTAGACAATGTTTTTTCTTGGGCAAATTCTCAAAAGAGTGTTTTTTTATAGGATATTACAATTGCATCATATTGTATTATATATATTTTAAAGCAATTTCAAAAGGGGGGGTTCACCCTCCCCCCACTTAATTGTAGGGGTTTCACGCCCGGCAATTTTTAAATAAACTCGTAATATTCCTAATTCGAAAGCCTAACATTAGACGATGGCTAAATGTCGTTAGACCTCTAGTTTTTCTATCGCGTTCCTTGACTTCTGACATATAAGCCTCCCCCCATCCCGAATGCTATTTAAATCTCTCATATTTTCTTTAAAATTTCTTAATATGAAATGTTTATATCATATTTTAAGTAAAAAAAAGGTCACTTCAAAATGATATATAATACACTATAAAGTGATTCCAAATCACAATGCGTCTCCCAAGATGGCGGCCAATCAATTTTTCGTCAAGCATCATAATTAGAAATTTGCTCACATTAAGTAGTGATGAGTCTATATAGAGCATATAGCATTTGCATTTTTTGTTTTAAATAGATATATTTATAACAAAGCGGCCACAAAACTCGAGGTGGGCATAATCCCACCTCGAGTTTACTTATCCTATATTGAGATTTCTTGAAGACATCGAAAATTTGTATGGCTTTAAATTAAGATCTATTTTGAGAATTGTTCGCACAACTTCTCTATTGAAATGTGTCTCAGCAGATAATTTTCTCACTGACTTACTTAGTCAATATTCGTTTGCGTCCTCCCACTTTTCTTACGACCGGAATTTTCTTTATTTAAATTACGAATTGTGCCGTGTGCATTTCACTTGGCGTAATATTCTGGATTGTTGTTGTTTTTTGTTTAATCGTATACCATATCTTGCTTGAAAATGACAAAATGATTTAATTATAGCGCCATTTCTAAGCATTAATTCCACGACAAACATGTGTTGAAAAGAGTTAATTGCGCCATTTTTGAGCGCCTAAAACAGAACTGTTTAATATCTGCATAAAGAGGCTATCCTAGGCTGGGATAGCCTATCCACCGCAAGCCTAGGCTACCTAAGCTAGCTAATAAAATTTAAAATATTGTTCTTTGTAATGGCTAACAAATTATCATCATCATCATTAACTCTATAATTTAAGAAGGGAATTTTTTGAGTATTTGAATAATAATTTCATCTTAGTTTGGTTATGACTGTTTTTTTATCAAAGTTATTTCTAATAATTCTTTTATAATATCAAAAAACAAAATGGTGAAGTTCAGAAATAAATATAAGGATCGAAATTTTGTGAATTTTTTTAAAACCCAAAGAATTACAAATGGTGAAGTTCAGAAAATTTATTTTTATTTATATATCTTCTATAACTATATTTTAGCAACGTGATATTTTGAAAGGGGGGCAATTTAGCTTAGAGTTCCTTTTTAAAATTATTATAATTGGCGAAGTTCAGAAAATTTATAAAAATTTAATCATGGCTGCTTTTTTTTAGATTTTAATTTTTAATCTTAGTAGCGAAGCGCAAGCTCCCCCATGGCTGGTATACTCGTACTTAGGTGACAACCAAACTAAAAGAAAAAGTCTTATTAAAACCTTCAAAAAATCTCGCTCTTAAAATATAGGGCTATGGAGGAGGATATAATTAATTTAGTTTTAGAAAACGGAATTGTCCTAAAATACTGGAAACTATCTAATATAAAGGCAATAAGTTAAAAAGGTGCATATAGCAATTAATATCCGCCTTATAAGTTCGACCTCAGTAATAGGAAAAATGTTCGAAACCCAAATTGCAGAAAATAATAGCCGGTCATATAGAAACGAGTAATTATTACGTGACTCGCAATATGGCTTTATACAGGGTGACCCCTCCTAAACGGGCCCCAACTTTTGATAAGCCTCATTTCTTAATTTTCTGCAAGGATTGAATGAAAGTTTAGTGATAACTAGTTTATTGTGATTAAAAACATCATAGCAAAACATAAGAGTCTTTGGACTTATCTTCTTTATTCTAGAGCACGTGTTCGAGATGACCTCCATTTAGCTCTGTGCATTTCTTGAGGCGCAGCACAAAGTTGTCTATGACGTCCTTACAAACCGACCGACTAATGGCTCTGATATCCTCTATGATGGCTTCCTTGAGTTCCGTGATGGTCCTGGGTCTCCCTGCGTACACTCTGTCTTTAAGGTAGCCCCAGAGAAAGCAATCTGTGTGGCTAAAGTCTGGGCTGTGAGGTGCCCACTCAAAATCAGTCTTGAGACTGATCACACGGCCACCGAAGTTCTCTTTCAGCAAATCTCGGGACAGGTTTGAGGTGTGAGAGTTTGCTCCATCTTGCTGGAACCAGAACTTTCTCATAAGCGACGGGAACAGGGTCTGCAGCGTCCCCTTGAAGGTTTTAATGACCTCAACATACCGCCCCATGGTGACTGTCACTGTCGCGCCAGATTCTTCGAAGAAGAATGGTCCGATGATGCCTCTGGCTGAGATTGCAGTCCATACCGTGCACTTAGGTGAGTGTAGGGGCTTGATGGCTAACTCATTTGGTCTGGAGGTCTTCGCTGAACTGACTCTCTCACGCTCTCGACCACACCGCCGCCTTCTCCGGAAAGTGCAAGCGCTGGGCATAGACAGAAAAGTAGCTGGCTGGATCGAGAACTGGCTAAGTGGCAGACGGTAACGGGTGGTGGTGAATGGACAGGCTTCTGAGTGGGTGCCCGTTACTAGCGGGGTGCCTCAAGGTTCTGTCCTGGGACCATTACTATTCCTCATCTACGTCAACGACATGGACGGTGACATGGTTGCTAAGATTTCAAAATTTTCCGACGATACCAAGCTTGGTATGAACGTTGCAAAGGATGGAAATACTGCCCGCCTGCAGGAAGATCTTGGGAAGATTGGGGAGTGGTCGGACACGTGGCAAATGCCTTTTAACGTGAACAAATGCAAAATAATGCATATCGGCCACAGAAACCCCCAATCTCAGTATATCCTTAAGGCAACTGCTCTTGAATCGAGTGACACTGAGAAGGACCTGGGTGTAACTATTACTAGCGACCTCAAGTTCTCGAAACAGTGCATCGAGGCAGAAAAGAAAGCCCAAAGGATGTTAGGCTACATAAAGCGCCAGTTTGGATACCGTAACAAGGAGATAGTACTTTGTCTGTACAACTCCCTCGTTCGGCCGCACCTGGAGTATGCCGTACAATTTTGGAGTCCTTCGTTTCGAAAGGACATCGAAAGGTTGGAACGCGTACAAGCCAGGGCAACCAAGCTGGTTCCCTCTATCCGACATAAAAGTTATGAGGATAGACTAAGGCAATTAGATCTGTTCTCGCTGGAAACCCGTAGACTGCGTGGTCAGCTCATTGAAGTTTTCAAAATACTTCGAGGGTTCGACAATGTTGACTACCGGGATATTTTCACACTGAGTGAGAACAGAACGCGCAATCACGGCTTCAAACTTTAACTGAAGCGTTACAACCGCAATCTGTGTGGAAAATTTTTCACTTACAGTATCTGCGGTAAGTGGAACGCACTTTCAGTGGAAGTTTTCAACAGTGAATCTGTTGACCAGTTCAAGTCAAGACTAGACAAAGTCTTGAAAAGTGGCCGTTTAGGGACGCAAAACAATTGAGCAGCCATGTGCCTGCTCGATTGATAGTCCAAAGCTACCCTATTTGAATGGACCGTAAGGTCTCCTAGGAGACTTCCTTTCTTTGTTACTCCTTGTTACTCCTTTTTACTCAGCTGTACGCTTCCTGGGGCGTCCTTAATGGCTTGGACGGTTGTAACTGGCTGCATTGAGGTTCTCCACTGTCCCATAGTTTTCGAATTGGTCCACCCAGTCCTGAATTCTGCTATTGGAGGGGGCTTTTTCACATTCGAACTGATACACGAAAGTGTCCTGCACTTTCTTGAACGAGCCTGTCTTGTACTAATGTTTGACGCAGTATATTCTTTGCTGGAGCTCTATTGAGAACTAGTTGTGTTCATAGGCGTTGCTTCTGTCATGTCCTGCAAAGTAAGGGTGATTAGTGAATGAATGAAGGATATAACACAAAAAGTGTGTGCAGGCCCGTTTTGGGGGGTCACCCTGTAAAACATAAATCGTCTCACAAACCTGCTAGAATTATTTCTCTATATTTACCGGCGTGAGATTAAGAGATCCAGTGATGTTTTATAGACCTTCATAGATTTTTAAGAAGGCGCTGCATAAGAAGTTAATGTCCAAAGATAGAGCTTTAGAATTAAATGTATAGTTGTAGTAAATTGGGTCGAACATTGGCTCAGCGATTGCAAAGAGCGAATAGTCAGTTAGTCATATATGGAACAGAATGGATTTAGAGCATATATGAGATAATTCATAATACTTTATCAACTCAACATCTTCATATTTTAAAGAGATTATCACAACTATTCTATCACCAATGAACCTTTTCTGTCGTATATTTAGTTAAAAAATGGTTTGCATTTTTTATTTGGCTTTGCTTTTCTCATATAAAACAAGAGGGGAAGTCCCTTCAATGACCTGCGGCGTTTTGTGATAAGATAATAAATGGTTATTGCATCGATGGTTTTCCATGGTTCAAATCACTTGGCGCCACCCAGCGCCAAATCTGATGACAGATTTGAAATCTCCAGTGTGAATAACCATATGCCCCATGGTCATATGGGTCATTTCATGGCTCTAAATGGGTACAATTGAGCCTTACTCCTTTTGAAAAAAAAAAGCGACGCCTAGACCTGGCACTTCCCATCAGGTAAAAAGACACATGTGATTTTATACCCGTTTATACACATTTACAGTTACATAAGAATCGAATAGCCATAAATACCTGCCGTTGAAGTCCCAAGCAAGTGTGTTGTCGCTGAAAGAAATCAAAAGCATCTCAGAATTCTTCAGAAGAAAAAAATAACCATTGCAATTCATCGTTCGCATTGACAATTGGTTCAAATCTTCGACTTGAGCAAAATGAAATACCTGAAACAAAATAATATTTGGCTTCCAAACTAACCGAACTTGAATTAGTTTAATGAAACTGTATTGCTAAAAATGAGCAATATTAGTAATATAGAAATATGGAAAGAGAAAGTTAAAAGAAAGGAAAGAATATAAATAAAATAAAATTAGGGAATTAGAGATTGAAATGAGGAGAGTGAAAGTGAAATAGGCTAAGAGTGGAGGTGAGAAAGCAAGTTATTTAGTCAGGAAATTAATCAAAGGGTGCAAGGCAAGGAAGGTGGAACAGATTAAAAGGGAAAGATTTGAAGAGTTGAAAATTGAAAGAGTGAAACAGTTGAAAGGGTCGAAGGGGCGACAAAATGAAAAGGTAAAGATTTAAAGGATATAAATTTGACCTTTCTCACGCCAATAATTGGGGGCAAAAATAGCCAAAATTCTTAGTTGTAAAATGGAGAGTAAACTAATTAACCAAGCGGTCTTAAAAAGAGTGGTAAATTGAGACGTCGATAACGCCGCCTACTTTAAGGTTATTTCCCGCATAAATTATCATTTTTAAGGTAATTTAAAAATGGGGGGAAAGCCCCCATACCCACCAGTAGCAACACCACGTATTTTTTAATAAACTCGTAATATTCATAATTCGAAAGCCTAGCATTAGATTCGGATTCAAAGACGATTGCCAGATGTGGTTAAACCTCTAATTTTTATACAGTGTTTCTTGACTACAAACATATAAACCTTATCTAACTTTCCTTTCGCCGTTTTACCTCCAGATAAACAGTGTTTCCTAGCCCTATAATTTAGTTCAAAAGATAGCCAACAGTTTCGTTTCTTTACCTCGAATTTTTTTATTTTAGAATAGTGTTAAACTTAGGACAGTTATATGTGTCTTTTATAACACCGTGGGTAACTAAGAATGCCACTGTAGACTCGCGAGTACATAAAACTTTCGTAAATAAACGTTCAAGATTGAGATCGTACTCTCTTTCACAGGCCTTATTGAACAAATGAGGTTGACTATAATTAATTTGAACACAATCGCCCGTATATAATGTATTGTGAGTCTAGGCTTATCTGCCTTGTGATTGATCAAAATTGATGTCATGCCAAGTCGCGCATGCGTCAGTGGGTCGCCGCCGGGTCACGCATGCGTCAGTGGGGCGCCACCGGGTCTCGCATGCGTCAGTAGGCGCCGCCGGGTCGCGCATGCGTTGGTGGGTCGCTGCTGGTTAACCCAAGTCAGAAGAGGAAGGAAGACATATTATGAAGACGGTTTAAAAAGCTTTCTAAACTTAAAAAAAATAACAAAGTATCGGGAAAGTAATTTCCTCAGAATTGCATAAAAACTAGGCATTCCTATGTAATTTAACGAGCTGAATAACATTTCTTCTATAACTTTTGTTGATCAGAAGGCTCTAAAACCGTGCGAATGACAGCGCTATCGTAGTCTCAAAATACCAAAAAAAAGTCACCTTACTTTGAAAGATACAGAAAACCTGAATATTTCTATTAAATCTTAATTAATAAAGTAATGTCAATTTATCATCAAGTACTCCAAGTTTGAAAAGTAAAATTAATTTAAGTTAGATAGTGAATTATTAGGCAAATATAAAGTGTAGTTTAAAATTTGAAAGACAAAGGCTAAATTGATGTTTGAAGTTTGACGTCTGAAAGGATAATATTGGCTTTGAAGCAATGCGCGCCGCATCTACACTCGACAAACGGGATCACGACCAAAGCCTACTTTAATATTACAAATTTCTCCTACTTATCTTTTGAACACCTAAGACCATTTGGTTGTAGTAAATTAACTATTATGTTAATTCCCCTAAAACTATGATTTACCCACTTGTTTTGCGTTTGGCAATGCAAGCAGTGATTCAATGGCGAAAGAATGATCAAAATACGCTTCGTAGACGATAGTGAGAGAGCAATCTTGCATATGGTGCAATGCGATGTTTCTAAGTGTCGCCGAAAGAGTCCTGTCGTAGTCTGCCGGAATAACTTTGGTATCCTCTAATCGGTAATCCTGGCCAGGTGAATAAAGGGGTCGAGTTCTTCTTGCTCCATTGAAGACATCTTGACTCATTGGCTCGAAAATATCCATCTCATTCCTATGTTTTCCGAGACCTTCTGTTTTCTGGTGGTCTCGGATTGAAAATGAACATGGTAAAAGCAAAAGGAAGTATAACAAAATATGAGAGTGAACTCCCATCTTCCAAAAATTAAATTCTTCCAGTCCAGACGGTTGGATAGTTATTAAAATCTGCAACACAGTTTAATTTTTAACTTCACATAACTACACAGTCAAAATTTATTTTAAAATGCCCCACTGACATAGCCTCGCATCCCAAGAGAATACCGATTTCTGGAAAGAATTTGCTCCAGTGATGCAGACATTTTGTGGTAGATTAATTGCCCAATTTTTAAGTCATAAAGATCAAATTTTAAAGCATAAGAAAAGGGTAGAATTTGAACCTGACATCGTATGGAAGACCCTACCAAGTATGTGCAGGAATACCTAAACAAAGAAGGGTACAAATAGGCACTATTTGCCATAGCAATAAATAAACAATTTCTACCTATAAAATGTCTTACTTTTAAAAAATATTCAATTAAGCCCGCAATTCTTTTAAAGTAATTTACTATCACATAGCTAGGTGTAGATTGTTAATTTCTATCTATTCTTTAATAGACTGAAAATAAAATAATTTAGAGAGGATATGGAAAATTATTACCTCTTTTAGAATCCTCATCAGCTCAAGTAATGTATGTGGATTAAACTCTGTATCGTCTCTACACTTACACGTCCGCCTAACTTCATTACTTCCTAACACCAAACTCTCCTGAACAACTTAACTTACTGGTGGAGGCTCTCCGCTGGGTTTCTCTATTTTTTTATAATAAATATATATTCGCTGGCAAACTAATGATTACAGAAAGATGTTAACCTGAGAACACACAAATTTGCCGGTCAGAATTTAATCAGAGGGGACTGGTATGGGAAGACATTTTGGGAGGAAAGGTTGGAGCATGAATCTTGTGTTTATCGAGGGATTAGTGTTGAAGTTACCATCGGATCCATTGAAGTTGGGCATCTCCTTTATGAGAGAGAAAGAGAGAGTATTTAAGTGTCGCATTTGTGTTCCTTCATTCTCTTAGCTCTTAGGGAATCTAATGCTTTAGCCAATGTATATTTTATAGCAAATTTTGTATGGCATATAATTTTTCCATATATATATATATATATATATATATATATATATATATATATATATATATATGCATGTTTTAATGTTTTATTAAAGACCAGGTCTAGTTGAACCTTGATTAGCTTCGTTGACGATATATATCTTGTAATTAAAGATGAAAATCAACTGAAAAGACTTAAAACAATAATGGAATAGCACTATGTACTAAAATTTACGTATGAACTCAATTCTAACGGCCAATTACCGTTCCTTGATATTGAAGTGACAGCAAGGGAAAATAAATACACAACCCAGGTATATACTATACCAACGAATTCTGGGAATTGTCAAAATGGAGATGGCGAATGTTCAGAAAGATATAAAAAAGTGTCATAAGAACATTCATTAGACGCGCATACAAATGCAGTTGGTCATGGGCATTGTTCCATAACGAAATTCAAAGAATAAAGCAAGTCCTCATCAATAATGGTTTCTCCAAAACTAGAGTGGACAAAGAAACAAATCCATTCCTCAAAAACTTAAAGGAAAATAACAATAATAACAATGAAGACAAAAATAAACACCCAATAAATATCTTCTGTATGAACCAAATGAGTGAATCGTATAAAATCGACGAAAGAACAATCAAGAATATTATACTAAAAAATGCACGAATCCAGAAGAAACGTTACAAGTCACAATATATTATAAAACCCCCCCAAATAAGTAAGTAATCACCTCATTATCAACGACACAAGTACGAAAAAAGAATTGAAAACTTCCAATGTAATTTATGAACACCTGTCCGCATGAAGATTGCAAGCTTCATAATTCAAATAAATACATTGGAATGACAACCACATCCCTATCTCGTAGACTCACCATGCATCTGCAAACCAGCGCCATCAAGAACCACTACATGCAACATGGAATTCAACTAACACGAAAAATTTTAGTATAAAACACCATTATCAAAAGGAGAAGTGACCGCACACGCCTTCATATCCTGGAAGCGATCCTAATCCCAGAAGAAAAACCGAAGATTAATGCCCAATTGACCGCCACCCAGCGAACCTTAAACCTCTTTAAGGATTAACGGTCAATAATGAGCGAAATTCCATTTCAAAATGTACCTTTTCTAACTTCTTCCTGTGAACCACATTCCCCTTTCTTTTCATTATCTAAATTATCTTTAGGTTATAAATGTAATTCCTTTAAATGTTTAACCAGTGTAAAATTAATTCGCGCCGAAGATGGTCAAACGTGACCAAAAGCGCAGCTAATAAACCATGAATATCGGAAGACGAAAAAAGAATAATAAGGAATTTAGAAAAGCAAAGAAAGAAGCTAATCAAGGTTCAACTAGACCTGGTCTTTAATAAAACATGCATAAAAGAAAAACTCCTACCTAAATATATATATATATATATATATATATATATATATATATATATATATATATATATATATGTTGGGGGCTAACATTTATATAGGTTTCAGGCTCGAAAATGCGACGCTTGAGAGAGAGGCAAAGGGGCGTACTATAACAAACGGTAGTTAAAATTTAGTTAATTAATAACGGTACTGCACTAAAATCTTCATTGAGACTAGGTTTGTAGTGTTTTATATATAAAGTTTCAGGGGGTTTTAGGCATTCCTGGTTGTTATTAGAGGCTAATATTTTTAAATTAGCAATAGAAATATCGTTCTTACAATTTATGGCGCGTTCCCTATTAGAAAACTTCTCCTTTTTACTCAATATTTTACCTATGCGCCAACTAATCCCCATCTGAGCAGAGAACCATGCTACAAGAGACCTAACAGTGCTGCCAATGTAAGAGGCGACAGTACAACTGGGACATTTAAATAAATAAACAGCATCACTGCGGAATTCCAAAGAGATAGGATCTTTAGTGCTGAAGAAACTCCCTATTGATAATTTGTTTATAAAGACTATTTGGAGGTTAATTTGGGAAAAACAATCTTTTTAAAATAATAAGATTTTTCTTTTAAAACTATCGTTTAAAACGCCCATCTCTGAAATTACCAAATATATGGGCATTTGGGGAACATTCATGGGGGCGTCAATGAGTTTATCAAGCAACTATTTTAAAACTCTATCCTACAAGTCATAGGGATATAAATTTTTTATAAAATATTTTTTGAGAGAAATAAATTAATTATGAATTGAATGGTAGATGGTCGTTAGAGAGAAACTTTGCTCCTCCAACGCTTTAATAAGTTTTTTCGTGTCCAACTCATTCCCCAAGATTTGGTTAACAGAGTCCTAGGCAAAATATTAAATGACTCCTTCCATCCAAAGTTTGCAAAGATCGATGTCCCTAAGGACTTGTGATATTTTCTCCTACCTGATCTCGGTCTTCTGAATCAAAAGGCTTCAAGACGGTACCGAAAAGTTCTTCAGAGTTTTTTTCCGCAAATACATTTCGGAATAACCTTCATTAACAATTTAAAAATAGGTAATTTCTTTCGCACCAAGGATTTAACCACGGCTTATTTGCGCAATAGTATTGTATACAAACTTTCTTGCCCTGGATGTTCCCAGGGAACATATATTGGTAGTACTATTCGCTCGTTACACTCGAGGGTTTGCGCACACCCTGTCATTAGTTGCCGAACAGGAAAGTCTCTCACTAGTAAGGAAGTCTCGCCAATCAGAAATCACATTATAAAGTGTAAGGTTGATGCAAAGATCAATAATTTTGAAATTCTGGGCTCTAATCCTAACATCACCCAGCTCAGAATTATGGAATCTCTCTTCATAAAAACACATTCGCCTACGTTAAATTCCGAATTGACCTGCCACCCATTATCGGTAATAGCCACAACCAACCAGCCACAACCAACCAGCCACAACAAACCAGCCACAAACTAGCCATAATCGTGTCCGGTTTTGGTAAATTCCTTAGTCATTTCCCTGACTCGCTGACAGCAGGTATGAATTTGTTCCTCTCCTTTGCTTTGAGCTTATCTGTATATGTATTTGTAATTATTAATACTTTTAATTTTATAGGTCTACTATCTTAATTATTTGATTTTGATTTGTATTTAGTTTAAATTAACATTTGTTCGCCTCACAAATTGTGTTTATCCCTTTAGCCTGATGATGGATTAGGTAATCCGAAACGTTGCTTGGAATAAATAAGAATATCACTGATGGTCGTATCCTTCCTACTGCAATTAAAATTACGCCTTCTTAGAAACAACCTTGTTCAATATATATATATATATATATATATATATATATATATATATATATATATATATATATGTGTTATGTAAAGTGTTGGGCAAAATGTTTTCATCGTAACAAGTTTTGTTGAAAGCGACGGCCAATTTCGCAATCGTGATTTTCTTTTCACATCTTTCGATTTACATTATTTTTAATGCTTTTATCTCTGGGTTGAGTTCGTGGATAAGTTCTCCGAAATTCATTAATAGTCGGTTTTTAAACTTAAAAAGGCAATAAGAAAAGTTTCCTTTAGTAAAACACTATTTATCTAACTCGTTTCGATACACTTGTGCCATCTTTATAGATTAAAATAAAAAAAAAACAAATAAAAAGAGAAAACAATGGTTTATATATCAATGAATATAACAAATGTACAAACGAACGGGAAGATCTGCGAGTGTAAACATACTGACGAACTTATTAGCATGTTAGGATAGGGTCGGGAGGGTTAGGTTGAGAAAAGCAGGTCAAATTTTTTGTCCCATTCAAGGCGATGAAGGGTCTTGATAGGGGGGTGGGGAATTAGGTATCCCTCGTGGTGGGCCGCTTGGTAGTATAGGCTTGGGTTGTTTTTCTTGTATGTGAATGGCTTCTAGAAAAAGTAGTTCCCAGAGATCTGGTGCATGGTCAATAATTTTGGTGTTTTCGCCGGCAACTACTTTTTTCTAGAAGCCATTCACATACAAGAAAAACAACCCAAGCTTAACATTCAATTCAATTCAAACAAAATACTACCAAACGGCTAAATTAGGAGCCGAACCACGAGGGATACCTAATCCTAACCTAACCAGAGCATTCAGTCGGTGTTCCTCCTCCTCACCCTACACCCTTGTTTTCAAGGTTGTACAAAAGATTTATGACCCGCAATCTTATGAATTGTTGACATTCCAATGCTAATTTAAATTTAATTAACGAAAGTAGGAAGTATTGAGGGCGAACTAATTTAAATTTATTGACTATTAAGAAACTAAAAAATTAATTAACGTCTTACTATTGCTTCTTACAACCGCCACCGCCACAACTCGTGGTGTACTATCACAGTCGCTAGTAATTTATCGAAATAACTTTTCTTTTACCATGAGCATTGGTATAAATTTCGCCCATGTGGTTTAGCTTAAGCTATTTACCATTAAGTTACAGGAGCTAAGTAAACTAATATCCGGTTCGAAGGACCATGTTGCGAATTTCCTGTTTAATTTTTAATTATGAACTTGGTCACTGGGAACAATTTGAACAAGAAATTGCGAGAAGAATAATTAAATTAGATTTTAAATGAAAAATAATGGCTGTAATATAAACTTAGTAAAAGAATAAATCTCAACTTACTTGCTCTAATATAAGGTGGTTATTAAATATCCCATTCACAGTGTCTAAGTATAATATGCCTAAAGGATCTTAATAGGTAGCTATTATTAATAAATGACAGCTAAATATATACTTCGCCTGTGAAATGGTGATTAATCTTGATCTTGGAGCGAGATAATGGCTTATTTATCCATTAATATTTATGAAACTTAAATCAAAATAGCCAAGTTATTACCATACGGCTTTGCACGCCGTATGAAGCAAAACTTGATAACTTGCGGAAATTTTAGTAGATATTTAACGGGGTCTGTACTTACGTCTTGACACTGAGTCGTAGTAGCAGAGAAGTGAAAACTGCTTCTCGGTACACCAGGAGCTTTGCTAGGTGGCAACTCGAAACAATACACTTTCGCAAAACGAAATGACGACCACTTATTTAAAGTTAATTAACACAAATCATTATTACTACTACTCCCAACTTACTTTAATATAACAAGGAAACTAAATTAAAACGAATGTCTATTTACAATCTCACTTTCGTTTCCGGGAGTAAAAAATTTACTACAGCATCCATTTTTTTGTACCACATCAGGTTTTTCATTTTACAACCTATTCCTATTTTACGACGTACTGCATGTATTTACAAGGTAATTATAGTTTCCTAAGTGTTATAGCTTCAAACCATAACTTAAAATGTCAACAGAATTTGAAAAGATAAATGCATTTGTAAGATAACGTCACCTATTACTAAATACATACAGGTTATTTTTATAATATAATGGAGAAAACACAAGCAATCATACACATACCTATACATTCATGGAAGAAATTTTCGCTTGCGAGAATGTCTGGAGTGTTTGATGTCTACACAGTCTCGTTGAATACTCCAACAGTAGTCTCTCATCATGTTTGTGTTCCATCGGTCTTGATATCTCTTCTCCATAATCTTGATGAAAACTCTCTCCGTGTTCATCACTCACGTTGCCAAGATCAGCAGGAAATTCACCAAGATGGCCCTTGAGGAAATGAACCTTTATGTTCATGTTGCAGCCTAAACGATGAAAGCTATCAAGTAATGTCTCTACCAAATTCTTGTAGTTAGCAGCCTTTTTGTTTTCAAGAAATCCTTTCACAACAGCCACAAATGAATCCCATGCCCCTTTTTCTATGTCAGTCATCGAATTTGAGAAGTTTTGTTTTTTCATTAACTTTCTGATTTGTGGCCCATCGCCATAGTAAACAAAATCTTCTTAAGTTTTAAAGAATGCCAAGAGATCTCTTTCCCTGTTCAGATAAAAAGTTACATTTGTTTTTTTTCCTGCAACAAATTCTTCTCTAGAAGCTAACACTTCTGCTAACTCTTTTGACAGGCCTAGTTCTCTAACAAAATCATTCAGTAATAATTGGCTGAAGTTTCCACGTTCTTGGGTCGATGTATATACAAAGTCTGAATCACTGCCAAATTCATTGCTTACATCAGATTCACGTATATCAATTACATCGTCCAGTGAAGGAAGTTCCTTGAATACAGGTACTGGAATTTCATCTGAATGAAGCACTGGACGAATTGCTGAATCAAGATTTGAGTAATTGATTTTATGTCGCGTTTTCTTGCTATAACCAAAAGTCTTTGCGAGACAAAAGTAGCAATCCTTTACATGTTTTGGGGGCTCCCGCCACACCATAGGGATGCCAAATCCTAGTTGTTTCCTTGTGCCCTTTGTTCATGGGCGTAGATTTTCGACACATGGTTTACAAATATTGTGCGGGGCCCACGTTTTATCCTGATCACCCAATTTAATCTTAAAGTAAGCCAAGTATGCTCTTTTCACAAAGATACTAATGTTCATTCTTTGAGTTGGTGCAGTAAAACAACCACATATATAGCAAAACTAGTCATGGGAATTCAAACATTTCCTTCGTAATGAGGCCATTTTACTGAATGTTATTTCATAAAACAAATCTGAAAAAACATAAAATTATATTATACACAATTGCTTTATATATCTAGATGTGCATAAAGAGAAGTCTAAATACATAGATAAAATAAAATAAGAAGAATACCAAACGCCTCCACTTCCATTCACTTGGTCGTAAGATAGCCTACTACTATGAATGGGACCAATATGGACCAGTCCAGAAATAAAAAAACTTGACGTGATAGAAGAAAACTATTGCTATTTTTAAACTCAGCAACTCAGAATTTCCCAAGAACGGGTCTCAAACATAAGTCAGCAGAAAACAATTTAAAATTTGTTGACGAGTGATTGATGAAAGGAAACTTGGTCCACAGAGAAGAACCAGATTTCCGAACATACCTAACCAATAAAGCTTCCACCACACCAGATATCATCCTCGTCAGCACGAACTTCCACCTCAATCATCACACGGAGCCTGGACCCGCAACCCCATCCGACCATCTAAGCATGGTTACATCCATATCTACTTCTCCCATCCAAATAAAGATAACACAAAGAAAAGCGCCCAGCAAAACCGACTGGAACAAATATAAAGAACACCTTAGCTCCCTCGAAACCAGATCTCCTAACAATCAAGAACTTATTGGAATAGAAGAAGAACTACAACGAATAACCGAAGCAATAAACAAGTAAACACAGACAAGAGAACATAGAACCCTACTTGCAACATGATGGGATAATGAAGTAAAAGAAAAAATGGAAGAATTTTAAAGACTCACAGAAGAGATAATGGAACTGGGGCCACACAAGGAAAAGGTACTATAGATTAAAAACAATTAGAAGGAAAGTAGGATTATAAATAAAAGACAAGGCAAATCTTCCCTGGAACACATGGACATGGAAAGAGACCCGACCAAGCTCTGGCAACAATACAGAAGAATGCGAGGAACTTAGCCAAAAGAGGAAATAAAAGTGAAAAGGCAAAACAAGGAAGTGCAACGAAACGCCGAACTCCAAGAACACTTCCGAAGGCACTGGAGCCAAATAGTCCTGATCTCTTCAGAAGAAAACCAGGAGTACAACAGGGAATATGAAGAGGAAGTGATGCAAACGCTACAAACTCAACAGGGAAATATCAGGCCATATGAAAAAGTTGACGAAGAGAGACGTACCCACTCGAGAGAAGGTATACCCTTTACAATGGAGGAATACTTGGCAGCAACCAAGTCATTCAAACAAAGGGCTGCAGGCTTAAGTTGCATAACCAGAGCACATTCAATCAATGCACCAAATAATGTACACGAATCACTTTTGAAGGTCTTTAATGCCTGCCTGAATGCCGGGTACTCCCCCCAGGCATTCAAAATGGCTAAGATAATCTTTCTACCAAAGCCGCCCAAACCTAAGCACCAAATCGAAAGTTACCCCTCCATCTTGCTGCTGGAATTTACCGAGAAACTCCTCGAGGAACTTCTAAACGAGAAGGTATAAAAACACCGCGAGAACAACAATCTCTACAATCCACAACACCACGGATTCAGGAGCAAGGGAAGGAGGGAAATTGCGTTGGCAATTATCACCCAAAAACTTGTCACTGAAACAGTGTGGATGTTATACTCCGCGATGTTGCCAAAAGCTTTAGACAAGGTGTGGATATCCGGACTACAAGCCAAAATCACAAACTTAAATATGGAACCCAATCTTTGCAAAATATTACGCTACTACCTGGATGGAAGAAGAGCTATCCTACAAATAAATGGTCAAATGGGAGAGACATTTGCACTACAGGCGGGTGTCTCTCTCCGACCTTATATACAATTTATAAGGCGCGACTTACCCAAACCGACAGACGAAAGTGCGATGTATATCCAACTAGTGGATGACATCACACAAGTCATAACCAGTGACAGAAAAAACCCAAGAGTCATTGCCCAGAAGACAGCGAGAGAAATCAAGAATCTAAATGACTTCGAAAAAAAAAAATTCAAACGAACATAAACAAGTTTAAATTGATACAAATTAATCGGAGAAAAAAGGCAAGTGTTAGGGTTGACGGCGAAGCAAACCCGTATAGCACAGAGGGGAAAGTCTTCGGCCTCAAACTCGCGACAAATGGATACACATCCCATTGGACACGGAGATTTACGGAAGCGAAGGCGACGCTAACATCGCTACAAAGATTTCATAACCTGTCGAACAGAAATAAGAAAAAACTCTAGGCAGTCCTCGTTCGACCCAGGATGACATACCCCATAATTACCAATCGTACACTGAGCAAAGCACAAATAAAAAAGACCCCAAAAATCCAAAACTGGGCCACTAATTTTATAGAAAATAAAAGAAGGCAAGATCGAATAACATCGGAGGATCTACACCAAAGAACCACAATTCCTGTTGGTCTTAAGCGAAACGCTGGCCCAGGAAGAAATGAACCAAATAACCGACCTGACAACGAAATTCGTCAAATCAGATACAGACAACGATTTGGTGGAAGCAGAAAAGAAACAATGAGAAATATAAATCCAATATACAAATAGAGGAATCACAAAAACCGAATAGGACTACCGATACTGACAAACGAAATGGAAAAAAAACAAATTTGACAAACTGAAGAGAACATAAACAAAAAGACAAAAAAATGAGAACCCGAGAAAGAAAGGGGGATAAATACATAAATACTATATATATATATATATATATATATATATATATATATATATATATATATATATATATATGAATATGTACCACGGAAGGAAACTGAATAAAAAACGGATTGGAGTTAGGACTTTTGTCTATTCGACATTTGTTAAACTCACAATGATAAGAAAAATAAAACACACAGTATTTATATTAAGCACGTTTCCCTGGGATGAGGTCAACATTTTAATGCTATCAGATAAGTCGGATTTTAGAAAAAGTGATAAAATTGGATCTAGCGAAAACAGCCCTGGGCTAATGTTGAGATTACTCTCCTTTGTGTGGGAGATTAAAAATGATTCCAGGATATATATATATATATATATATATATATATATATATATATATATATATATATATATATATATATATATATATATATATATGCAAGAAAGAACACTGAAGATGATATATGAAACTACATATCGAAACTAGTCCCGTTTTAATAAACTTTATGCTCCAAAACAGTGTTTTTTCTTGTACATTTAATTTAGTCGTTATTCATTTAGATGCTCCGGCCCCGTCCAGCAAGGACATCTCTCGGACACTTCATCCACCCATTCTCGGACGCCACGCTGTTTCCTTCCTATCACTCGAGATCTATACACTCTCCTTACCAGCCTTTGATTCGCCATTCTCTCTTGGTGACCATACCATCTCATCACACCTCTATCAGCTCTTTCAAGCAAATTCACTATACTTCCACATCTCTCCCATTCTTTCGATCCTCACACCACGAATACTTCTAGGACATTTCTTTCCATAACATCAAGCTTCTTCCTTTTCGTTCGCACTCAACGATCATTTTTCACAACCATAAAGAGCAATGGGAACCACCACTCCATCATACAATCCCATTTGCGCTTCTCTGCTCATTCGCAGTCTTTTGCAGTCTCCTTCTTTTCTTATGTTCTTATATGCTTCCACTCTCCCTTTTCCATTCGC
Source organism: Ceratothoa steindachneri (assembly GCA_963969495.1). Classification (NCBI taxonomy): domain Eukaryota; kingdom Metazoa; phylum Arthropoda; class Malacostraca; order Isopoda; family Cymothoidae; genus Ceratothoa; species Ceratothoa steindachneri. The sequence continues at coordinate 222,073,982 of OZ018320.1, forward strand.
TGCAACATTTCATTTCCACTCCTTCCATCAGCTGCCAGATTCACGCCCGGATACTTAAAACGCTGGACTTCTTCCAGCTTCCTCTCATTTAGACTCACTTGCAGCCCACTCATTCCTTCCGTATTGCACCATATTACCTTGCTTTTGCCTTCATTCACACGGAGCTTCCTTCTGTCACACAATTCCAAATGCATCGACCAGTGCCTGTAGTTTCTCTTCCGAATCAGCCACCGGCACTGAATCACCCGCAAACAACAATTGTTCTAGCTCTTACATCTCTCCATTTTCACTCACTAATGCTGCACCCCGACCTCCCACTTTCACCTCGACACCACGCCATCCATATACAAATGAGTTTACTAACGATTTGCACTCTCTTAAGCTGTCTTTATTTTTTTAGTGGAGCAATCTATTGATTAACGTGGAATCCGAACTACGGCTATCTGCCACCGGGAAAGGACACGAATGGGGAACTCTATCTGGCCACTAACCACACCCGATGTGGCTTAACTTCGCTGTAATCGGATGTCGTGTTTCCACTCACCCGAGCCGAATAATTAACTCTGTTCAGACGAACATTTGGCTTTAAATAAACAAATAAAAAAATGCAATCAATAACAAATGTACGAACCTTCCTAAAAAGAAATATTGTCATTTTCACGAAATAATCCGTTCTGTTAATCATGTTTAATGCAATAGTTTCATTATAAATGACAGGTCAAACTCTTTTATTAACAAAAGGTATGTATTAATTAGGAATTGAAATTGGAAAATATTCAAAATTATAATCACAGTTAAATGTCACTTGCCTCGGACATGCATAAATAACTTCCGGAGAGAAACTATAAATACAAAAAGGTCGCGTATTTTCAATTTCTTAAAACTGATTTTATTTAGAGGAATCTTTTGTTTCGAATGCCCTTTTGTCATTGATAGGTGAAACATGAAAACATGTGACTTGCATATGCTCTCTCTCTCTCTCTCTCTCTCTCTCTCTCTCTCTATATATATATATATATATATATATATATATATATATATATATATATATATATATATATATATATATATATATATATATATATATATATATATCCCACTCTCTCTCATTCTGTCTGTCTCTCCCATTCTCTCTCACTTGGGACGGGGGAGGTACCAGAAATCTGGAGGACGGCGGACATGACTCCCATATTTAAGAAAAGCCCGCGTAACTACCGGCCTATAAGTCTGATGTCCATTGTGGGCAAAATGTTAGAGAGCATGAGAGCAGATAAAATAGTCAATCACCTAAAAACAAAAAAAAACTTGACCCTGGATTCGCAACGCGGGTTTCGCAGGAACTATCATGTCTCACAAATCTACTAGAATTCTTTCACGGCATTTTGGGTGAGTACGATCGTAGTCAGGCTGTGGACATCTTAAACCTGGACTTTCAAAAAGCCTTTGATAAGGTGCCACATGTGCAAGGTCCGCGCGGTTGGCATTACAGGTAGGGTGACCAGCTGGATTGAGAACTGGTTGTCAGACAGGCGACAAAGAGAGCGAATCAACGGGGTAGCCTCGAGATGAGGCTCCGTGAGTAGTGTGGTTCCCCAGGGTACCGTGTTCGGTCCTCTTTTGTTCATCATCTCTATAAATGATATAGACGATGGATTGATTTGTTCGTTATTCAAGTTCGCGGACGATACAATTCAGAGGCGGCGCGAGCTCACGCGAAGCGGTGGAAAGCCTACAAAACAGTCTTCAGATGTTAGGAGAGTAGTCCGAGACTTGGCTGATGCCATTTAACCTTGACAAGTGCAAGGTGATGCACCTCGACAATGCCAATCCTCGAGAAGAATACTACTCGATAGGTATAGTTCTGGTGGTGACTGACCTGCAAAAGGACTTAGATGTGCGAATCAGCCCCGAACCAAATTCTTCCAGGCAGTGTGCCGATGTATTAAAAAAGCTCAAAGACAATTAGGATACATAAATACGCAAATTCACTTCCGAAACAAGGATATTGTCCTCAACTTATACAACTCTCTAGTCAGACCTCACCTGGAGTAAGCCGTTCAATTCTGGTCCCCTACATTTCGTAAGAACATAGATCGACTGGAACGGGTCTAGGCCAGGGCCACTAAGTTAATTCCATCACTTTGGCACAAATGTTATCAGCATCGGCTTCAAGATTTTGGGCTTTTCTTCCTGGAGACTGGCCGATTATGAAGCCAGTTATGAGAGACCTTTAAGATTTTAAGGGGTGTTGAAAACGTGGACGACAGAAAATTTTTCATGGTGAACGCAAATCCACCAACTCTTAACCCTGGTTACAAGCTAGATTTTCCATCGTTTTAGACTAATATTTGTAGTATTTGCAGGAACTACTACTCGTTTAAGATCTGCGGTACGTGAAATCGTTTTCCGGCCGATGTGATGAATAGTTCGTCTAAAGAATAGTTCAAATCTAGACTGGATAATGTAATCCATGAATTTGTATAGAACGTAGTGTCGAGTAGACAAAATAACTAAGTTAGATATGTCTCAGCTTTTCTACTAAAAATTATGATTGTGTCCTTTTTCACAACACAATTAGGTATCTATTCAGCTTTCTGTGCCCGCAAAAGAGGGTGGGAGAGGTGTGCGGGGAGAGCCTTCATCCGTGCTATGCTTTTTCTCATGCTGTATGTTAGGCCTTTCCCAAAATAATACCTCATCGGTATGATCAGCAATGACCTTTGAGGTAACACTGTCGTGGTATACGGCCGAGTATGTATGTACGTTTGTTCCGTACCTGAATAACTCTGTTCCTTTTTTCTCTAAGAGTGCTTAACTTTTACTTTTGTTTTGATTCTTTAACCAGGGAGGATTCGTAATATTATATATTTGTGGCAATATGCAGCGTTTCGAGGATTTAATTAAACTATGCAAAAATATAATTTTAATTACATAAAAAATTAAATATTAAAACTTTATATATACTAAGGCTATAATAAGAGAATGTAAATAAAAATTAATACTAACAATGAGTACTACGCGATGTTTGACACATAAATTCACTTTAGTAGTACGGAATGGTAACTAAAGAACATAAATAAGTTGGATTCCTTTTACCTTTAAATAAGATGGAGTCTGGCGTGGGATGACCGTGAACGAGAACTTCGTTGATAAGATGATTCGAGGCGTGAGTTGTCGTGGACGTGAGGTTGACTCGAAAAAACAGCTGGCAGTGATTGATGGCCGAATATTCGAATACTACGCGCTTAACGAACAAATACACAAGACGCACCCTCACCACCAGATGGATAGATACCACGACGGAGACGCCGAGATCACCGAAGAAGAACTACTCGGCGCGCTCTGCTCATTCCGACAAAAAGCCCCGGGACAATCGGGGCTTAGAAAGTTAAACTTTGAAAAGGCACCAGCCAATGTCATCGAAGGGTTGAGAAGAATATATAACGCCTGTCTGAACACGGAATACTTTCCAGATGCTTATAAAACAGCTAAGATGACTTTCTTGCCTAGGCACGGAAAGGACCCAACGTTGAAGGAGAGCTATCGGCCAATTTCACTTCTAGAATTTGGCGGAAAGCTCTTCGAGAAGATCTTCAACCGAAGACTAGTGTCTCACCTGGAGGAGAACTCCCTCTTCAACCCACACCAATTCGGGTTTAGGAGGAAGCGAAGTAAGGAGATGGCGATTAATGTCATCATGGTAAAGCTAGCCCAAGCAAAATGGGAAAGGAGTTACGTGGACATTGCTTGTCGGGATGTATCAAAAGCGTTTGATAAGGTATGGCAACGTGGAATGCTGTACAAGCTCTTACGACTGGGTCTAAGTGAAAACTTAGAAAGAACTCTATGTGACTATTCCTGGAGAGAGCGGCGTACATCAGTTTAGGGTGCACGGACGGACCAAAGTTTCGGCTCACTGCAGGCCTCCCGCAGGGGGAAGGGGTGCCAGTCCCCTACTCTACTTGATTTTTCCCAGCCCCTGTAAGCCCCACTTGCCTCAACATTCAATTCGCCGAACATTTGACCCAGAAAATCACTTGTGCATGGAGGAATGCGCCTTCGCAAGCACGTATGACAGCAGCAGAAATTGAAAATCTTAACACCTATGAGACCCGGAGGAAGATCCGCACCAACCAGGAAAAGTTCAAAGTAGTCCCCATAGGCAGAAGACTACTTTACGACGTCAGGATGTGGGATAGATGTTATCCCTACACAACGGAGTGCAATGTACTAGGAATGAAGATTACCTCATCCGGGTACAAGAAGCACGTCCAAGAAAGAATCACCAAGGCCACTGCTTAAGTCAAAGCTCTAAACAGGTTCAGAAATCTTCGTCAAAGCAATAAGAAAAAGATCTACAATGCACTTGTAAGATCGACGCTGCTATACCCCGCTTCCGCCCTCTCGTGTGTCTCGAAGACACAAAAGAGGAAACTACAAGTAGTACAGAATAAATGTATGTACCTAATTACAGGTACATACAGTCGTGAGAGAAGACGCCAGGAAGAGCTGCACCGGGAGGCGGGAGTTAAGTCCCATTAGCATTGTCATAGAAGAACGGACAAGGAATATTCTGGAAATGGTTAATCGTGAATTGGACGATGAAATCATCGAAATGATTGACCAGAACAGAAGAGGAATAAGGCGCGCCAGATTTCCAAGCTCCGCCGGAGTTTTAGCGTGCGGAGCAGAAGTGCCGTTCTACACATGATAATAGAAATGTTTTTACCCTAAACCACTGAAAAATCTGACTAAGAAAAAGCTTACCTAACTATGAAACCTGACCGATTTCTATGAAGTCACAGACGAAGACCCAAATCTTCCGAAGAAGACCAAAATTTACCGAAGAAGACATCCACGAAAATCAAAAAACACGAATTACACACACTACAAAATATACGAAAAAGCAAAGAGACTAAGTACAGCTCTAAAGTAATTATTATCATAACAGCAAATGCACATATATCCAAAGACATTAATTGATTTTCAAGACAAATGGCTTGAACGCCATATTATATATATATATATATATATATATATATATATATATATATATATATATATATATATATATATATATATATAGGGGAATCGGCCCTCTCCCAGTTGAGACACGGGATGTTGACCGCAAAAACATCCGGGCCAGGCACCTTGGGGCAATCTCGTAACCACAGCCCAACGCCACTCGTCCCTATGAAACACAGAACGGTTTAAACTGCAAGATCTCCCCCTACGAGTGTATATTCAATTTCACCTCAAGTATGAAATTGGAGACGCGTTTCTCTCAAGCTCCAAGGTCAGCTGGACCAGAGGTAAGACTTGCTGAGAAAAAACCGTTGGAGAAAGAACCCTCCTGCGGCCCGTCCACAAGCCCCCGTCCCCTCCTACCCCACTGGGGTGACGAGGTATAAATACCAAACACTTGGGAAAGAACGAGGTAGAATCCGTGAGTCAACCAGGCTACGAAGTCCCCAGCAAGAGAGGCCAGGCTACCAAGGGGACTAAGAAGCAGCTCATCTTCGAGCTAGTCCCTGGTAATCAGACCGAACTTTAAGTTAACTTGTTCAAGTTCAAATTAACTTCGTCAGAGAGACTCCTACTCTCCTGGTGTAGCACAAAGCACCGTGATAGTCCTCGCCCCGTGAGGACTTCTGAAACGAAGAATAAAAAGCTCCTCCTCGAGCCCGTTACACGGTGGTCACACCGAACTCTAAGTTAACTTGGTTTAAGAACCAAGTTCAACTTACTCTCGTCAGAGAGACCCCGCCTATCCTGGTGCATCCTAAAGCACCGTGATAGTTCTCGAACTTGAGGAAGACCTCTCTCCCCCCCCCCCCGAATACCGTATGGTCCCCCATCTGCCACACTCACCCAAAGTCTCTAGTGACTGCCAAGTAATCCCGTCCACAGCCAACCATCTGGTCGAGGCACGCGTCAAAGAACCCACCGGATGTCTGAGGTGTCTGGGCTCATTGAGTTCAAGGTCAGACTCAAACCCGCCGCCAGAGCTACCAAGGTATTTAAACTCCAATAGAGACAATTAGCCTATTTCTTTATATTGAAGTGAGTAGTGAGTTAACCAACATTATAAGGTCAAGTTAAAAAGCCGTACTTAAAAACTTATTGAAGTCATTATTGTGTATTTAAATTCGTAGTATTTCAGTGGTTCATGTTTGTTTTTATAGTTAATTGTTAAATTAAAAATATATGTTTATTTTGGGATAATTCCTGGGCGTTTTACTAAATCCTTACGTGTTTGAGACCGGCTCTTCCTTAAAACAACAAAAAATAGCATTCTTCAACCTAAAGTATTCTGCGATAATATATATATATATATATATATATATATATATATATATATATATATATATATATATAAACTAACTCGAAGACAACAAAGGAACTACAAAACCAAAAATACTTAAAAGCGATAGGCCTGACCACTAGGTTCTAGCATCTCTTTGCACTCTTCCACACTTCTTTCTCCGCTGGTCCACTTTCCGCTATCTGTCCACACACCCTTACTCTATCTCCTACCTACATCCACTCTTACAACCATACGAATACGAAGCTGACAGTCTCTCTGAGTTAATCCCGAGTTCAGTGAGGCGCGTGTGATGCTTCTTCACTTGAAGATATAAGCGAGGGGATTGTGGATGTACGATTATTCCAATCCTGGGGTTACACTTGCGGGCTTCTCCATGATGACACTTGACCAATAGGTGAATTTTTTCTCGATGGGACTTCACATTGGTATTTCTCAATGGTGAGGGATATCTCTGTTTTTATTCGAAAAACTGAGATAGAGGGTTTCTCTGAACGAAATTGGTATAAGAATGATTCTCTATACCGATGGTCTACTCTTCGATGTGACTAAAAGGAACAGCATCGGAAAGAAAAATCCCACTCGGTTCCACTTCTTCTTGATTCCCTGTTTTACTCAGGGACTGCTCTTCTTCTCTCAAAAGCTACCTCAAATATCTTTCTCTTTTCTCCAGATTGAACTATATATACCTCGATTATCCCCTGGAGGGTTCGAGGGGATGGGAGATGAGGACCCACCTTTAAGCCTCTCTCCTTGGGCATAACTTTTAAACGTTGTGACCCTTCGCTCTTCTGGTTTACGTCGGAGAAAGTGAAATTTCGTCTATTTGGCGAAAATAGGCATAAACAATAGGAGGGGACAGTGAGTCTGTTCATAGATTTTTATTCCAAAGGCGATTCCACCCTCCTTTGTTTATACTAACGGGCTACGAAATCTGCTGATGGTAATCCTTTTTTTTAGCGAGTGATCTCGGTGATTGTTGGGACTGTGGGGTAAAAGGGGAGGGGAGAGGGGTAAAGTATCGGTCGGACTGTATGGAACGTAACTGCTGACGCCGTGTAACCAAACTAGCGTCTGTTTGTCCTCGCGATATTGATTTCCCCACAAACACTATTCCTTGAAACTCCTTATGAATCTCTTTTTCTCTCTCTTTCTCTTTCTCCTCCCACCTCTCTCTCCGTGTGTGTCTGCGTCTGTGTGTCTCTGTCTCATTCTCTCCCTGTGTATAAGTGTGTGTATGTGCCTGTGTGCGTCTGTCTCTGTCTCACCCCCTCTCCCTCTATCGGGTTGTATCGGAGAATCATTGGTGGAAATCTCACACGTAGAACAACATACGACGAGATTAGTTTATGGAGGCCTAAATGCGTCACGAACTTTGCACATGCGTGTTCAAGTGCGTTGGTCTCTGCGCATGAACGTGTTTGCGGCAACAATTATTAGACTTTTATTAGAAAGAGAAAAATAAAATATGGCGTTACATTTCTGTACTTCCCCTAAAAGGGCTCTACTTTCATTGCGACGGTTGAACATGTTCAGGAAAGTTCGTTAGGCGTAGCACGGACAACACTATTGTAGGCTGGTATCTGGAGAATTGCGTACCTTCCCATGGCGACGGCCTTTAATGGAGGTTAAGCCTGTAGTGGAGAGTTTCCCGACCTTTCACTCCCTAAGTAATCTCCTCTTTAGACTTCTCATCTTACCCGCCTCCCGGAACCAGAGGGAGCTAAGATCAAGGCACGCGGCGGAAGGGCAGAAAGGAAATCATGTGCGTAAATATCGCCTAGTCACTCTGTGTATCTCTGTGTATCTCGCAAAATGACTTGCACTCTATAGCTATGGCTCACCTTCTTGATGCGAGTACTTCAAGAGCGATGATTTTATTTTTAAAATCTTACCGCAAGGATAAACTGAAATAAGAAATAATAAATGCAGGAATTATGATCCTGGTTGCGCGAACATAATACCCAAGAGATTGGAGGTAATTATTTCCTGCTATTCTTGGGCTGATTTGAAATCTTTTTGCCACTTCAGAAGCTTTTAAACGAGAGTTGTTCTCAATGGATCTCTGAACAGCATGAAGACTTTCTGATCGTGACTCCTGGGATGTTTTGCCCTTTTAAAACTCTGACTAGAATGATTAGATGAAATAATAACTTAATACATATAGGAATTAAGGTTTGCTTTCAATAAAATTCTACAAATTGAGAGTTATAAATGAATAAAAAACGATGATTCACAGCTAATCGTGTGGACGGCAGATGAATAGAAAATCAATGCAATTTGAGTTAACATTTGATAGAAGTGGCTATGGAAAGTGGACCGGAAGTAATGGAGTGGGGATCGTTCAAGAGAGTAGGAAGTATGACAGCAAGACTAAGGAGTGGAATAACTCACGAAGTTGATAGCACCAGTGTACAAAGACATTGAAGAAGAAAATAGACATCCAAGTTATTTACTGAACTAACTTCATTTGTAAATTTAAGGAATGAAATATATTTTGAACAATGAAAGTACATTATTAATTCTTTGTGGAGTTCCCTTTGGCGGTTGTTGAGCTACAACCTGCTTTGAAATTGAATCATAAATTCTGAGATCACAGATTAGGGTATTTCTGACCATGTTTAGAATATGACATTCAGCAATTCTGAGCGTGGTTCTAGTTTTTGTTGTTATTTTTTTCCATTTTTCGGTAAAGCTTTGTCTAGTATTCATCACACATGCTATATTAGGTTTATGTCAAGGGACTCAAGCAAAATAAGAGAATGATTTTCCTTTATGCAAATATTTTCAAAAATATGATGAATAAAGTAGATGAAATTTCCATGGTACATAAAGGCAAGCATTTAATATATTTTATGAAGAGTCCATATGATACATTTGTATATTCAAGAAATTATACTAAATAAACTAACAAAATAAAATAATGACTCGTAAAAATTAAGAGAACGACCATTCACATAATTGCTTAGCAAACAAATACACTAGAAACAAAGTAAGATTGGACAATACATGAAACTTAAAACACTTAATATGAGGTATTGAAGCCTTTGTTTTCGATTACTTAGGTGCAACTTCGTACACAGGAGCTAACCAGCTTCTTGCAAAATTCGGGCGTTATTTTGTTTTATTCTTGCTCAATTTCGGTTCATAAATGCGTCATAGTTGAAGGCTGCAGGCCTCGAACTTTGTCTCCAATGATCTTCCAGAGGTTCTCAGTTGGCTTCAAGCCAGTTCATTACTTCGATATCTTCTTGTTCGAAATAGAATTTTACTCGCTTTACAGTATGTCATGGCCCGTTGCTCTGCATAAATAATGATGGCTGGTTCAGAGATGATAAGATTACGTAAAAGTATAACATGTTGTTGTACAAGGTTTAAGTACACATTTGAATTTACCGTTCTAATTATTCACACTAGCGGAGCAATTCCTTTAGACGAAAATATCTCTCAAACCATGACGCTGCCTCCTTCATGTTTGTCAGATTTTTTAACACATTTAGGATTAAGTCTATCGCCTGCAGCGCTTGTAATATATCGTGGTCTACCATCAGATCCCACTAAGTTAAATTTACTTTGGTCGCTGAAATTAATTCTCTCTCAATCTTCATCCCTCCAAACAACATGAGCTTCAGTATATTCGAGTCTCGCCTTCTGGTTCTTCTTACTGATGATTGGTTTGGTTGTTGAAGAAAGTTTTTAAACCAGATGCATTAAGGCAACGGAACACTCTGAAACGGCTCACAGCTTTGCTACTATTGGTCTAAATTTCTCAAGAAATTCGTGCTACAGTCTGGAAGGGATCATTCGTAGCTGTCTTCTCTGAGAGTGTTTCTGCGGGGTCGACCGATTTTGCAGAACATTGCAAGTTTTCTTTCATTGTATAACTTCAGAACGTGTGAAATTATACTCTAGGATCTCCCTACCTCCCTTGAAATTGCAGAAAGAGCGCCTCACCGATATATTCAAATAAACAATTCTATGACGGAGCTCAAGAGTCATTTTGCACGTTTGGTGGCATCTCAGCAGCCTGAGTACGACAACAATGGCGGTTGTACAGTTAGTACCTACTATGAAAAATGATGCCAGATAGTTTCAAGAAACTTCTAGATTGTTCTTGAAGAAATCATTATCTTATTTTGCACGAGTCAATATTTTATTTCGTTAGTTTATTTAGTAGAATTTCGTGAATATATGATTGTATCATATGAAATCTTTATTATAAAATATATTAAATGCTGCCGTTATGTACCATGTAAATTTCATTTACCTACTCAATACTCATCATATTTTTTATTTTTTTAAATATTTTTATTAATAAAAGAAAATCGTTCTTTTATTTTGCTCGGTAGTATATATATATATATATATATATATATATATTGTGGCGGGGTCACCAGTTCTTTATTAGAGCAAATATTTCTTCTCTACTTATGAATCCAAGTTCGGAGTTCGAGTTATTTTATGAGGGTGTTCACCAAATAGATTCGTATTGGATTTATAAACAACTTGACAAAAGTAACTTTATTTTCAACTTCACGTTTATCAGGTTGAAAGACTGGAGTCATGAGTTTAAATCCATTTGTGGTGGAAGAAGTGAAATGTGAATGCGGATGGGAAGACTGCTTACGGAATGAATGTGTGGACTTTAGGTGAGTTAAAAGACCTTCCTTGGTGGGTGGAGCACAATGTGAGGAGGAATGGAAGAGACTTGTGCTTCTTGAAGTGATGTGAGTGTAGTAATGTCTTATAGTGTCCAAATACTAGGTGTTGACCTAGAGATAGGTCCTGCCAAATACAGGACCCTGGTGCTTTATAGACCTCCTGCCCAACTCGTTGAAAAGGACAGAGATCTGTACCAGCTACTAGGAGAACTTGTCGAAGACAGAGTGTGTATCGTCATGGGTGATTTCAACACACAAGTTGACTGGGAAACCAGAAAACCCTGTGGCGAGAACGCACTACTCCTAGAGTTCACGAACAACGAGTTCCTCACTCAATGGGTGAGAGAGCCAACGAGAGGAGACAATATCCTCGACTTGGTTTTCACCTCTGAGGATGACATCGTTGAGGACTTCCCTGTTGGTGAAGAGCTCGGTGGCAGTGACCACCGACTAATTAGATTTGTAGTCAAAGTCCCCAAGGCAGAGCCTGCAATTAGTAAATCAAGGAAACTGGATTTAAGAAGAGCAGACTTTGCAGGTCTACGCGCGGGACTGACTGACGCGAGGCTAGAAGAGTGCGATGCTGTTGAAGACTCTTGGAACAGTTTCAAAACCACATTCATGAGTCTTCAATCGCGTTTTATCCCTCTGAAATGCCCCCGTCGGTCTTCTGTTCAACCAAAGTGGTTTAATCGAGAAATCGGGCAACTGCTTAGGGAGAAGAGAAATGTGTACCGGCAATCGAAGATCTCGGGTGACTTTGACGAATACCGGAGGCTAGCCAGGAGAGTGAAGTCCAGCATAAGGGCGGCTAAGCGGTCTGAGGAACTCCGAGTGGCGAGACTCTGTAAAGAGAATCCCAAGGAGTTTTTTGGATATGTGAACAGCCGTAAACCAATCCGTCGAACGATTGGCCCTTTGAGGAATGAGGAGGGGACATTAAAGCATTCAGATGCAGAAAATGCTAACCTCCTCAACGACTACTTCTCTTCAGTGTTTACTGAAGAGTGTGGTCCCATTCCCCAGCCGACGGATTCCTACTCGGGGGAAAAGCTGGAGGCAATGGACTTCACCGAAGGAGAAATAAAGAAAAAGATCGCTGACCTAAAGACGAATAAGTCCCCTGGACCAGACGGGTTTCTACCTAAAGTGTTGAAGGAAGTGTGCGATGAAGTATCACGACATCTGTGCGCTATCTTTAACATGTCAATCCGGACCAAATGCGTCCTAGAGACTGGCGTGAGGCGGAGGTGACTCCTATCTTCAAGAAAGGAGACCGTAACCAACCGTCGAACTACCGACCTATCAGTCTGACTTCGATAGTCGGTAAACTCATGGAAAGCATCATGGTGGACAAAGTGACGTCGTATTTAGAGTCAAACCTGCTACTGAGGAGTTCCCAGCACGGCTTCCGAAGGCAACGGTCATGCCTGACGAACCTTGTAGAATTCTTCCACTTCGTTTTCAGTGAGCACGATCGGGACAAGGCGGTGGATGTGGTCTACCTAGACTTTCAGAAAGCCTTTGATAAGGTACCACACCGCCGCCTTCTCCAGATAGTGCGAGCGCTTGGCATAGACGGAAAGGTAGCCGGCTGGATCGAGAACTGGCTAAGTGGCAGACGGCAACGGGTGGTGGTAAATGGACAATCTTCTAAGTGGGTGCCCGTTACTAGCGGGGTGTCTCAAGGTTCTGTCCCGGGACCACTACTATTCATCATCTACGTCAACGACATGGACGGTGACATGGTTGCCAAGATTTCCAAATTTGCCGATGATACCAAGCTTGGTATGAACGTTGCAAAAGATGGAAATACTGCCCGCCTGCAGGAAGATCTTGGGAAGATTGGGGAGTGGTCGGACACGTGGCAAATGCCTTTTAACGTGGGAAAATGCAAAGTGATGCATATCGGCCACAGAAACCCCCAATCTCAGTATATCCTTAAGGGCACTGCAAGGGAATCCACCGACACTGAGAAGGACTTGGGTGTAACAATCACTAGTGACCTCAAGTTCTCGAAACAGTGCATTGAGGCGGAGAAAAAGGCCCAAAGGATGCTAGGCTATATTAAGCGCCAGTTTGGTTATCGGAACCAGGAGATTGTACTGTGCCTGTACAACTCACTTGTCCGACCGCACCTGGAGTATGCCGTACAACTTTGGAGTCCTTCATTGCGAAAGGACATCGCGAGATTGGAACGCGTACAAGCCAGGGTAACCAAGCTGATTCCCTCTATCCGACATAAAAGTTATGAGGATAGAATAAGGGAATTAGATCTGTTCTCGCTGGAAACCCCTAGACTGCGTGGTCAGTCATCGAAGTTTTCAAAATACTTCGAGGGTTCGACAATGTTGACTACCGGGATATTTTCACACTGAGTGAGAACAGAACGCGCAATCACGGCTTCAAACTTGAACTGAAGCGTTACAACCGCAATCTGTGTGGAAACTTTTTCACCTACAGTATCTGTGGTAAGTGGAACGCACTTCCAGTGGAAGTTGTCAACAGTGAATCTGTTGACCAGTTCAAGTCAAGACTAGACAAGGTCTTGAAAAGTGGCCGTTTAGGGACGCAAAACAATTGAGCATCCTTGTGCCCGCTCAATTGCTAGTCCAAAGGTACCCTGTTTGAATGGACCGTAAGGTCTCCTAGGGTACCTTCTTTCCTTGTTGTTACTCCCTTGTTGTAATATTTATATGAGAATCAAGTATGCGTTTCTGGGGGAGGAGATTTGTATGAAGTGAATGTTCCTTGAAGTGTGTTCGAGAGAGAGAGAGAGAGAGAGAGAAAGAGAGAGAAAGAGAGTAAGTAACAAGGAGTAACAACAAGGAAAGCAAGTACCCTAGAAGACTTTACGGTCCATTCGATGAGGGTACCTCTGGACTAGCAGTCGAGCAGGCACATCTCTGCTCAAATGCTTTACTTCCTTAAACGGCTACTTTTCAAGACCCTGTCTAGTCTTGACTTGAACTGGTCAACAGATTCACTGTTGACGACTTCCACTGGAAGTGCGTTTCACTTACCGCAGATACTGTAGGTGAAAAAGTTTCCACACAGATTGCGGTTGTAACGCTTCAGTTCAAGTTTGAAGCCGTGATTGCGCGTTCTGTTCTCACTCAGTGTGAAAATATCCCGGTAGTCAACATTGTCGAACCCTCGAAGTATTTTGAAAACTTCGATGACTGACCACGCAGTCTAGGGGTTTCCAGCGAGAACAGATCTAATTCCCTTATTCTATCCTCATAACTTTTATGTCGGATAGAGGGAATCAGCTTGGTTACCCTGGCTTGTACGCGTTCCAATCTCGCGATGTCCTTTCGCAATGAAGGACTCCAAAGTTGTACGGCATACTCCAGGTGCGGTCGGACAAGTGAGTTGTACAGGCACAGTACAATCTCCTGGTTCCGATAACCAAACTGGCGCTTAATATAGCCTAGCATCCTTTGGGCCTTTTTCTCCGCCTCAATGCACTGTTTCGAGAACTTGAGGTCACTAGTGATTGTTACACCCAAGTCCTTCTCAGTGTCGGTGGATTCCATAGCAGTGCCCTTAAGGATATACTGAGATTGGGGGTTTCTGTGGCCGATATGCATCACTTTGCATTTGCCCACGTTAAAAGGCATTTGCCACGTGTCCGACCACTCCCCAATCTTCCCAAGATCTTCCTGCAGGCGGGCAGTATTTCCATCCTTTGCAACGTTCATACCAAGCTTGGTATCGTCGGCAAATTTGGAAATCTTGGCAACCATGTCACCGTCCATGTCGTTGACGTAGATGATGAATAGTAGTGGTCCCAGGACAGAACCTTGAGGCACCCCGCTAGTAACGGGCACCCACTCAGAAGACTGTCCATTTACCACCACCCGTTGCCGTCTGCCACTTAGCCAGTTCTCGATCCAGCCGGCTACCTTTCCGTCTATGCCAAGCGCTCGCACTTTCCGGAGAAGGCGGCGGTGTGGTACCTTATCAAAGGCTTTCTGAAAGTCTAAGTACACCACATCCACCGTCTTGTCCCGATCGTGCTCACTGAAGACGAAGTGGAAGAATTCCACAAGGTTCGTCAGGCATGACCGTTGCCTTCAGAAGCCGTGCTGGGAACTCCTCAGTAGCAGCTTTGACTCTAAATGCGACGTCATTTTGTCCACCATCATGCTCTCAATGAGTTTACCGACTATCAAGGTTAGACTGATAGGTCGGTAGTTCGACGGTTGGCAACGGTCTCCTTTCTTGAAGATAGGAGTCACCTCCGATTCACGGTAGTCTCTAGGAACGCATTCGGTCCGGATTGACATGTTGAAGATTGCGCTCAGGTGTCGTGACACTTGATCGCACAATTCTTTCAACACTGTAGGTAGAAACCCATCCGGGCCAGGCGACTTATTCGTCATTAGGTCACTGATCTTCTTTTCTATTTCTCCTTCGATGAAGTCCATATCCTCCAGCTTTTTCCCCGAGTAGGAACTCGTTGGCTGGGGGTTGGGACCACACTCTTTAGTAAACAATGAAGAGAAGTAGTCGTTGAGGAGGTTAGCATTTTCTGCATCTGAGTGCTTTAATGTCCCCTCCTCATTCCTCAAAGGGCCAATCGTTCGACGGATTGGTTTACGGCTGTTTACATATCCAAAAAACTCCTTGGGATTCTCTTTACAGAGTCTCGTCACTCGGAGTTCCTCAGACCGCTTAACCACCCTTATGCTGGACTTCACTCTCCTGGATAGCCTCCGGTATTAATCAAAGTCACCTGAGATCTTCGATTGCCGGTACACATCTCTCTTCCCCCTAAGCAGTTGGCCGATTTCTCGATTAAACCACTTTGGTTGAACAGAAGACCGACAGGGGCATTTTAGAGGGATGAAACGCGATTGAAGACTCATGAATGTGGTTTTGAAACTGTTCCACGAGTCTTCAACAGCATCGCATACTTCTAGCCTCACGTCAGTCAGTCCAGCACGAAAACCTGCAAAGTCTGCTCTTCTTAAATCAAGTTTCCTCGATTTACTAGTTGCAGGCTCTGCCTTGGGGACTTTGACTACAAATCAAATTAGTCGGTGGTCACTGCCACCGAGCTCTTCGCCAACAGAGAGGTCCTCAACGATGTCATCCTCAGAGGTGAAAACCATGTCGAGGATATTGTCTCCTCTCGTTGGCTCTCTCACCCATTGAGTCAGGAACCCGTTGTTTGCAAACTCCAGGAGTAGTGCGTTCTCGCCACAGGGTTCTCTGGTTTCCCAGTCAACATGGGTATTGAAGTCACCCATGGTGATACACACTCTGTCTTTTACAAGTTCGCCCAACAACTGGTACAGACTCCTGTCCTGTTCTAAGAGTTGGGCAGGGGGTCTGTAAAGCACTAGGGTCCTGTATCTGGTAGGACCTATCTCTAGGTCAACACCTAGTAGTTCACGGTCGGATACGATGTTGCAATCCGTCGAGTTGAGAGTATCCTTGACATACAACATCACCCTGCCACCCTCTCTGTCTGGCCTATCTTTCAGGAAGAGCTGGTAACCGGGATTCGTGAATTCACCTTCAAAATCTCTGCTTGAAGTTTTTATCCACGACTCCCTTATGGCCACCATCTCAGGTTCTTCTGTTGCTACGAGGCCACGGAGCTCAAGAAACTTGTTCCTGATTGACCTCGCATTGAACAGAAGAACTTTCAGGGAGTCCTCTAGTGTAGGACTCCCTACGCTTCTCTGTTTTCGTGGTCACTCCCTTTTTGACGACCTCCGAGAAGGTCGTTTAAGAAGTGACACGGACGTGCTGGCGCACGTCCGCTTTCACTCTGTTTCGAGCGTTCCACGATATCTTGAATTAGGTTTGCGAGAAAGGCCTTCCCTTTAGATGAAAGATGTACCCCGTCCCTTTGTTAGAGGTCGTCTCTACCGATAAAGATACGATAGGGGTCCACGAAGAAGACTCCTTCTGCCGTGCAGAGATCTGCCAACCTTCTGTTCACTGCGACGTTTCTCTCGTGAGCGGTTCGGGATGGACCTCTTCTCGGAAGCATCCCAACCACGACACGTTTTGGGGTTTTAAGCCCTATGTCGCCCACGACCCTCATCACCGTTTGGATGGTCTTACCACTGAGGCCAACCTTACCCCCTCTGATGTAGAGGTCGTTGCCACTCACCATCAGAGCAACAACTGAATTCTCAGAAATCTGAGCTTTCTCTGCCTCTACTCTGATGTTGTGGTGTAGATAGAGGGGAGTAGGAAAGGGGCAAAGAAAAAAGTAATTGCGTAGGCGAGTTGCGAACAGCTTCCCGCGTCGCTGGACCACTGTTAGCCAGTGGCGAATCCACTCGGTCATCCTGAGTCTCAAAAAAGACTCATTCAAACGAAGCTTTTAAGCGGCTCGCCTGCACTTCTCGTACGCTATAGTGGTTACCCTGTCCTGGCAGGCAGCTTTCCTTCACGCTAGTGCGAAGGCGGGCCGCTAGCAGCTCCCGTGTTTGCGAGTCACTAATGAGGGTGACCTTCGGACACTTGGTCTCTGAAGACAGGGTCTTCCCTTGTGGAAGAGGCCTCCCCTTTTCCTCATTATTCCCCACATTCTTATCCTTCTTTTTCTTATCCCCCTTTTTCTTCTTGTTTATCTGTTTTTCTTCTATTTTTGGTTCTTCTTCTTTTGTTTCAACTTTATTCTTTTCTTTTTTTTTCCTTTTTCCTTTCTTATTTTTCTCTTTTTCTCTCGCCTCAGCTAGCTTAGCCTCAGATGATGCCGGAATCTTCGCTTGGGTATCATGGGATTCCGACACGTCAGTGGGCGGCGCCTCTTCTAGGCATCGAATCTGAGCTGCGTGAAGGGCTTCGAGTTTCTTCAACTTTCTTTCAAGGATTTTAGCTCTCTCCTCTGAGGCTCTATAAAGGTCTTTCAGGTTCTTCATCTCTCGCGTCAGTGTGGCGGGATATCTATTGAAAGCTACTCCGAGATCCTGGCTGTCGTGAAGGGAACTAGAAGGAGTTTAGTACGGGGCATGCTCCGTAGTGCAGATACTTTCCGGGCTGTATCTTGAGTAGCAGCCCTCTGGAAAGTCAACGCACCACTTTTCTAACTGGCATGTTGCACAGTTGTGTGTTAGATGAACGGGTCCTTTTTTGCTTGTCATTTTGAGCGCTTTCTCTCTCTCTGAAAACTCGTGACCAATCAATGATAAAAAAGGGGGTTGGTGAGTTCTCCCCGTGTGAGTCACTAGCGCCTATCCATCGGAGACGTTTCGGATCTTTCAAAAGGCACGCTCGAGGGGCTGCTGTTCGTCCGACCGATTCGTCTAACCTCGGCGTGCCGTGGCTCCCAACGAAGCAGCACTGACTGTCCACGAAGGGGCCATCGATTTCTCACCAGGTGAACAACGGAGCACGCCCTGTACTAAACTCCTTCTAGTTCCCTTCACGACGGCCAGGATCTCGGAGTAGCTTTCAATAGATATCCCGCCACACCAAGAGACTCGACCCAAGGCTTTTTATTGGCATGTAAAACAACCTGGGAACAAAGGGCCGTCACCTCAGACCGATGCTACCAGAGGCACCCGTCAATGAGAGAGAGAGAGAGAGAGAGAGAGAGAGTGAATGAGAAAAAGAAAGAGAGAGAGAGAGAGAGAGAGTCAATGAGAGAGAGAGAGAGAAAGACCAGATCAGAAATTTTTAATAAAAAAATTGCTAATATAGATAAATGCTGAAAAGGGATTGATAATAAAGTCGGGATAAAGTTTAGGAAAATATTTATCGTGTTTATGTATAACTGTTTGACAGTAAAATCACAAGATAATACATAGCGGTGTCCTGTGAGCCAGAATGATTTGAAAGAAAGATGTTTGATCAAAAGGGAATTAGGCAAATTCAATGGTCGGTCGGAATATTTGAGGATGGGAAAAGACCGTATACGAGTGTGTATGTATGTTTGTGCAAATTATATATATATATATATATATATATATATATATATATATATATATATATATATATATATATATATATATATATATATATATATATATATATATACATATGGTCATCAAAACTAAAGTTTTAAATGGTAGCTCTCATAAATACCTTTATTTTACACAAACAGAACTTTGAAATATGTTTACCAGTTCAGATTTATGGGGTCACTTTTTTTAAGTGTTTTCGTACGGATCGTGACGATGTAGGACGTGCTCCGTACGTCCTTGGTACAATTTTTTTTTATATGTCACAGAAATGTTAAGAAAAGACATATAATATAAAAATGGTTAGAATTGTTATTTTACATTTTTACATAGGTATCATAAATAATATACCTAAAAAACAAGGTCTGCTGACCAAAAGTCGCGTGCTCTCACTTATTCTGATTTATGACTTTACGAACTACAAAACCTTCAATAATAAGGATTTCAAATTTCGTTAGAATCGGCGGAATAGTTATGATGTCATTGCCAAAACAAAATAATTCTCGGGCTAACCTTAGGAGGACTTTGATAATTATATCATTCGAAATAAAATATAAAACAACATAAGGGTTTCACATTTCGTTAGAATCGGCTAAATAGTTACAATGCTATTACCAAAATAAAAAAAAAGCAAAAAGGGTACCGTCTGACCGAATGACTGACTGACCGACCGAGAAAGTGAGATGTATAGTCGCTCGCGACTAATAATAAATTTCCTAATTTTATAGAATATTTTTGATTAAGTAATGCACAGCCCTTATTGTTTATCATTGCATAAATATATTAATAACATTATTAGGCAATGTAAAATCCCCATCTTACTGCGATACTGCAACTGTAAAATTGAAAATTGAAATTCACAAGATTGAATACAAAATGGCCTACAAAATGATAAATGCCAAAAAATAGAATGAAAATTAGCCTACTAGCCTACAGTACGATAAATTAAAAAATTACTTAATACACTTAAATATTGCATCTAACGTAAAATAATGTTAGATAATAAAACAAATAACATCATTTAACATTGATAAAAATGGTCAACTTTGCACTTATGTCTTGTTTTTTATTCATTTTTTGGTCGCTTTTTCACATTTAAAACACAAAACAATGTTGCATGATCAATGTTGCATGAAGGTTTCAAAAGGAAACCTTCATAGGTATAATTTTCACGAATTTCCAAATTTTATACGGACCGTGTACGACGCGCCATTTTATGTAAATTTTAAACACAGAAATTCTCACGCTGGTCACCGTTATGAAATCACACTCATTTTCTTTCACAATTATCATATTCACCATGGAAACCATAACCAGCCGAATTACGCAATATTCACGAACACTATGGACTATAATGTAACTCGTAAAAATTATAGCAGACACGTAAAATATAAAAAAACTTACCTAGCAAAAAAAATGGGGTCGGAGTTCCGCGGGAAGAAGAGGGAGGTAATGTCTCATCAGACCCGTTTTCTATGCAAAAGGTAAACTAAATCAAACCCATATTTTGGCAAGAAAGCCTTTTGTACGGTCCGTGGCACTTCATATATATATATATATATATATATATATATATATATATATATATATATATATATATATATATATATATAGATAGATAACCTAGGCCCCGAGTATAAAGTACTCCATTGGATCATTCTTATAATGTATTGGGTTGAGAAATAAGTTCTTGCGGTTTTATCAAATTTATTCATTACCATTAACAATTTTAGAAAAACTTAATTTTTAATTGATAACAATATGAAATTTAATCAATAATGTATTCTCCGTTGTTATTTACGATTTCTTCCCAACGTTTAACTAGTTTTTCGATGCCTCTGCAATAAAAATCTCTGGATTTTGACTCGAAGAATTCGTCTAGCCAGGTTCTTAATTCCACATCAGTATTGAACGAAACGCCGCGCAAATTGTTGGAGAGCGATCGGAACAGATAGAAATCCGATGGAGCCAAGTCTGACGAATATGGAGGATGCGGCAGGATTTCCCAATTAAGCGTTTGAATGGCATCTTTTATCATATTGGCAATGTGAGGACGAGCATTGTCGTGTTGCAGAAGGACTCAAGCACGTCGATGAGGTCGCTTTTCACGAATAGCTTCGGCGAGTCGATACATTTGTTGAACGTGGAAATCTGCATTGACAATCTCGTTGTTCGCATGAGTTCATAAAGAATCATGCCCTCACAATCCAACCACACACACAACATCGTCTTTCGTGGATGAAGTCCTTGCTTTAATCGCGGAAGTGGTTTTTTTGGGGGGCTAAGCCATTGTTTTCGATGTTTCATTTAACAATAAACACACCAATTTTCGTCGCCAGTGATGATGAGGTGAAGAAATCTGTTATTATATCCACGAGTAGCCTTGTGACGAGCAAGCAAACCTGCGGCAATCGTGGAGCGTTGAAGTTTGTTGCTTTCGCTCAAAGCGTGCGCAATCCATGCACCGAGTTTTTTAACTTTCTCCATCGAATGAAGGTGATTCACTACAGTTTTTTGATCACACGCCAATTAAGAAGAAGGTCGTTCAATCGATTTTCATCCAACTTAATGGGGTGACCAGAACGTTCTTCGTCATTAAGATTTAAATGACCGTTTTTGAAACGTGAAAGCATTTTCTCCGTACACAGCACAAATATCGCGACGAGCTTTAGCTGCGTTTGCATTGTTCCCGTCTCGATTGAAAATGAATAACAAGTGTCGAAAATGCGCCTTTCTTTCAACTTGACATTCCATTTTGAGGGTACAGAACAAAAATTAAATTAACACAACTTTTAAATAAACCACAATGACTTATTGCTCAACTTCAAGACGTAGCCTAAGCAAAAGCCTAATAGTCTACGCTATTAAGAGACGTAGCCTAACCTTTGCAAATTTTGCTCTCATTATTTATTATTGTTTCTTAATTTGTGCACAAATCACGCCAACAAAACTGAAATCAACAAAACATTAAAAAAAACGAAAGAACTTATTCTTCAACCTAAAAATTAGAGAGTTGTGGTAAATGAATTCCCTATATATGTATATGTATTTTTTTAATTGTTTCAATACTTAGTTGGACCCCTTTTGCTTTAATTACAACCATAAGTTTTTGTGCTGTGGATTTCACAATATTTTCACAAATTTTTACTGCTATCCTTCACCATTCAGTTTGTCACTTTTCAGACCGTTGTTTTATTTGTACTGGGTGGTACTTCTTAATGTTTTTCCATCCACTCACGATGAGTGGTGTTTTTTTTTTTATTTAAATCTGGGCTTTGTGGTAGCCATTCCATAGGAGATATACTTTTTTCTCCCAACCAATTCTTAGTGTAGTTGGATGCATTGTATGAGGTATTGTTCTGCTGATATATAACTTCATTTTCTTATGTTTCGGAATGCAATTTCTGGATAGATACGAGGGGCGGTTTATAAGTTTTCCAATTCGGATATAAGGAAACGAGATATGAGGAAAAGTGTTTTATTATTTTTCAATATAACTACCTTCGACTTCAATGCACTTGCGCCACTTGTCCCTGAGGCTTCGAATTCCCGACAACCAGAAATCTCCCGACTGCTGTTCAATCCACTCCTGGACGGCGAGCTGGACATCTTCATCGTCCCCAAACCGGCGTCCACGCAGTGCAGCCTTGAGCTGGTGGAATAAAAAGTAGTCGCTAGGGGCCAGATCTGGACTGTAGGGAAAATGGTGGAGCTTCTTGAATCCGCACTCGCGCAGGGCAGCTTGTGCAACTATGGCCTTGTGAACAGGGGTATTGTCGTGGAGGAGCAAGACACTGCGTGTCAACTTGCCGGGCCGCTTCTGACGGATACACTTCTTCAATCCAGACAGTTCCTCGGCGTAATATTGGCCTGCGATGGTCCTTCCATGAGGCGCATAGTCCACCATCAATACTCCCTCAGGATTCCAGAAGATGGTGGCAATGATCTTCCTGGCTGAAGGTTGGGTCCGGAACTTGATGGGGGTCGGAGAGCCCCTGTGGTTCCAGGCCATGCTTTCGAGCTTGGTATCGGGATCCCAGTGATGGACCCACGTTTCATCACCTGTCACTATGCGTGACTCGAATCCCGCCGGGTCTTGGTTGTACAGGAGCAGCAGCTCCTACGAACTTTGACGACGTTGAAGTCGATCATCCGGCGTGAGGTTTCTAGGGACCTAACGGGCACAGACCTTGGTCATGGCCAAATTGTCGTGGATGATGTTGATAACACTTTAATGTGATATTCCAAGTTCTCGCTCGATTTCTTCGACCTTCACCCGTCGATTTTCAAGGATCATTCTCTCCACACGGGTCACATTGTCCTCGTTGGTCACGTCTAACGGGCGTCCTGGACAGGAGTCATCTTCAAGGGACTCACGACCATGGCGGAACTCCCTATTCCAGCGAGCAATGGTTGCATAGGAAGGGGCGGTGTCGGTGTACACTGCAACCATGCATTCATGGATCTCTTTTGCATTCTTGCCTTCCTTGGTCAAAGATTTTATCACTGCGCGGTGCTCAACCTTCTCCATTGTTGAAAAATTTGTGACTGACGCTCTGCGATCAGCTACTGCTTCTTAAATAGACGAGGCAGGAGCGTGCGGCTGCAGGTGGTGACTTGTCATAACTTCTCCTAACAGCCCCATAAACAACCATCCCCCTTCCTCTGTTTTGCCCTACCGATTCGCAAAACTTATTGACCGCCCCTCGTATCTCTAAAGTTTGTAATAACATGGGGGAATAAGTTGTGGAGTTCATTCTTACCCTGGCATAAAAACATCTCCCCATAATAGAACCACCTCCATACTTCAGAGTCGGTACCACACAAGCAGGGTGAATTGCCTCCCAAACTCTTCGTCTCAGAAAGGTAAAATCAGTGTTGATGAAATTCTGCAAAATTATTGCAAAGTTCACATTTAAATGGAATTGTACAAATGCATGCAAATGAAGAATACGGTAGTCTTTCTTACATACCTCCTAATTAATTTTATCTGACCAGATAACTTTAGACCATTGTTGAAGTGTCCATGTCTTCTTTCTCGTCTTCCATCCTTTTAGCCCTATATCTTTATGTCTGTTTCTAACTGTTTGGCTATATTTATGAAATTGAAGCTTCTTTGAAAACACACACAAAAAAATGTTTTTCTGCGATTCTGTAGTAAAGCCAGAATAGTAGAACTGACTTTTTAGGGGTTGCTTCAAGCTCTTGGTTTCTTGACCGCGTTTATAGTGGTTTTGATTGAATATCTTGCACATTTTTTTTTTTTTTAGCAATTTCTATTTGTGACAACTTTTGGCTATGGACAGGTTGGATTTTTGCTCTCTGTGCTTCTGTAAGTTCTTTAGTTTTAGTTTTATTTAAAACGATATTGAATACATAGACTTATCATACATCCCGATTTGACCGGGACAGTCCTGGTTTCAAACAACGGTCTTGGCCTCCCGTCTGGTTTCTAAAAAGTTAAATGGCATATGTCAACTCTAATTTCTCAATGCAGGCATCGGAGATTATTTAGCGTAGCCTAGTGTAAAAGAGGCAAGGTGAGCAGTGTCATGCCCTAAATAATCAGTGTTTGCCTTTGAAATAAATATTATTTTTGCTGTTAGGCTGGTAAAGTGCCTAAACGAAAGTGAAAGTTTACTGATGACCTTCAGAAAGAACATCAATTTCTGAAAAGAGTTGATGAGCGTAATGATAAATTTAAGTATGTACAGTGTTCGTCTGAATTTTAATTTGCTCATGGCGGTCGTTCTCACATTAAAGATCTTGGGAACTCTTCAAAACGCAAAGTTAGATTAGCATAATCTACTAGTTTTTCCACTAAATTTGAAAAAAAGTGTTGATGATCAGCTTGCTAAAGAGCCGTTAATAGTTGTCAAGGATGCACTAGCCCGCATGCACAAAAGGCATGGGTACTTGGTGAACCCGGACTACTGTCCCAACAAAAGGTTCACTATCTTCAGATCAACACAAATCAATCACTCATGTTGACCATAACGAATTTTCTCCAGCACGTACTTCACCATTTCATACTTCTCTTTCAGTGTAGTCGAGTGAACGAGGGGTACAGAAGCAAACCGGTTGTCGTTGTGCAGCAGAACACATTTCAGCGATCGTTTGATGCTTTCAATGAAGAGTCTCCAATCTTTGGGTTGGTACTGTGACAGTCCAAGCTTGTGCATAAGCTGCACAATATCTAATACAGTACATGAAGTCCTTCTCGAGAAAAAAAAACAGAGGTACTCTTGATATCTGCTGCAGTAGGCGATCCCAGCATTGCCAGAGTGGATGTCTTTTTCCTTCAATCTAAATGACAACAGTTTGGCAGAGAACTTCAAAAATCTGAGATCGCGAATTAGGTCATTTAACTCCTTTTGGGAAAAAGGATGCGATGCATCATCGGCAAAATCACTTTTTCATTTTCTTGAACACTGGCGGAATCTTCGTCACTAATGTTGAAAATCT
The DNA here is from genome assembly GCA_963969495.1 of Ceratothoa steindachneri. Taxonomy (NCBI): domain Eukaryota; kingdom Metazoa; phylum Arthropoda; class Malacostraca; order Isopoda; family Cymothoidae; genus Ceratothoa; species Ceratothoa steindachneri. The sequence continues at coordinate 222,099,364 of OZ018320.1, forward strand.
CCAAAGCCAGAAAAAACGGAGGTACTTTTGATTTCTGTTTGCGGTAGAAAGTGATGCAAGCACTGTCTGAAAGGAGTGTTTTCATTCATTTGGATGCCAACAGTTCGGCAGGACTTTGACAAGCTGAGATCGCGAACTAGATTATTTAGCTCCCTTTGAGAAAAAGATGGATGGGGAGAATCATCATCAAAAAACACTTCTTAATTTTCTTCAGTACTGGAGGAATCTTCGTCACTAATGTTAGGAAGTTCTTCAAAGACAGGCACTGAAATTTCATTACACTGAGCTACACAGGATGACATGCTGATTGAAGAGCAGGTTACTTGGGGCTTCTCCAGTTCTCTCTGTTGATCCCAAATAAATAGCGCATAAGTAGCAGTCAGTGTCATGGTTTGTCGACTCCCTCCAAACCATGCGAATTCTAAACTCAAACAGCTCTTCTTACCTTTAGTTCAACGACGAAGATACTCAGTACATGTCTAACATACCATGTGTGGCGGCCAGGCTTTATCCTGGTTACCAAGTTTCATACGAAAATAAGCATTGGTAAACACGCTTTATGAAACTTGTGACTGGATTTCTGTTGGGAACAGGGGTGTATTCGCTGCAGATGTAGCAGAATGCATCAGGCTTATATTTGCAAGATCTTCTGGCCTGATCCATTTGATTCACCTGCAAAAGAAAAATACCAGTTAGTCAAAAATTGACGCATGTAAAATCTTCAGAATTTGTTTATTTAAAGAAAGATTTTTATATCAGATAAATATAAAATATCCCAACATGTAAAAAAAGAATCGTACAAAAACATTATGTGGCCATTAATCAAAAAGTTGATCTTATTGAGCGAAACCAAAGTGATTTGGGGTTCAGCCGGTCAAAATGAGGAATGAAGAATAATTTAATAAACTGACGCCCTCTCTCAGTCGGGAAAGCGGGAGAGACAAACATATTGTTTATCGGATATGAAAGGATGCATGTGATTGGCCCAAAGCCAAACATGAACAAGCGCTTATGATTGGTTCAAACCAGAGTACATGCTCGTGATTGGTCATCGTCTGACTTTTGCTTCTACGTCTGTGAGTGGCTCAAATTAAGTGAGAAGTAACGAATACGACTTTGCTTCTCAAATGTAATGAAGTAAAAGTAATCTAAAAGTAAAAGTAGCCCCTCCCCCTAATTATTTATGTAATTATTTAAATGCCTTCATTTAATATCTGCCTGTGCCCATTTTGTCAAGAAGTGTTTAAGCCACCTTGAGCTTTTTCAAATGCAGTCTCATTCAGCATCACGTCACTTTGAACACTTGGATTCTGGCCTCTGACAGATTATAAGAGGCAGTAGAGAAAGTGGTGAGCTAAGGGAAAGTGAAAATGCGACTTGGGCACTAATGATGTTCCGAACATCATTAGTGCCCAAGTCACATTTTAGATGGACACATCATAGATGGACAGAGAAATTTCATACATCATCATCACTTCACTAACTCTATAATTTAAGAAGGGATTTTTTGGACTATTTGAATAATAATTTCATCTTAGTTTGGTTATGACTTATGTTTTTTATCAAACTTATTTCTAATTATTCTTTTATGATATCAAAAAACAAAATGGTGAAGTTCAGAAATAAATATAAGTATCGAAATTTTGTGAACTTTTTAAAAGCCAAAGAATTACAGATGGTGAAGTTCAGAAAATTTAGTTTAGAGTTCCTTTTTAAAACTATTATAATTGGCGAAGTTCAGAAAATTTATAAAAATGTAATCATGGTTGCTTAGTAACGAGGCCAGTGCCTGGTTTATTTTATAGTTACATTTTACATTTTCCCCTGAAACCTAGGGTATGGCGGTTGCCACACCCTTCCATAGTCAATTGACGCCACTGTACAAGTAGAAGTGAAAGTACTCAAATTATTGAGTACTTCGGGGGATAAAAGTATAACAAAGTTTCCTGAGTACAGTACTTAGTTAATTATACTTCGTTACTTCATATCTCTGATGAATACATAATAATTATGAATTGAAGCTGGAACATAAGAAATATTGACTATATTCTGATTTTAGAAAACAAATCATTTTATTAATTAAACACCATTTACTAAAATACTAATTAACAAAATATGCAAACATATTAGCAAAATGCACGTTATTAACATGCATTTTAGGTATAATATAATGAATTCTAAAATGGGTAAACCTGAAGATCGGCGGCCCGCCCGCCAAAGTGTAGATTTTTCAGCCGAAATCTTTTTGAACCAAGTTGCTTTTATGTTTCGTTCAAAATGCGCGTTTGAATATACAAGGCGCCATTTTTCATGTAAAAAAAACACAGAAATAAACCAAATGGAAAATGCTTTTATATACTTTATTGTGGCAAATCACTTTCAATGTATTTTGGTTTACCCAAAACCAATAAAGAATATGGAATATAGTTTCTACAGAGAGGCGTGATTTTGAAAAAAAAGTCCCATTTAAATGATCTTTTGAAAAAAAAAGTTGATTGCTGAATCACGTGTTGTTTTTGCACATCTAAATTCAAAATTATCTCTGATCGCTAAGGCCTGACCACACTCTTCACAATCAATACGAACTTTAATTAATTTATGATCGGCCAAAAATGTTATTCATTTTTCTCGATCACTAAATAAACCGGAAGTTGTAGAACAGGATTAAGGGAATTTGTACACCAAGAAACCATATTAAAACTGAAATTCCCGCATAAAAAATCGTCTCTTCTCCACAAAAAAGGCCCCACAAAAACTAGTTCCTCTAAAAGATCTAGCTAAGTTTATTTAAATATATAAAAATGTTAATAAAAATAGTAAAAGAATTGAAAAATAAATATATGAAAAAATAAACATAAAGTGATTTTAAGTGGGAAAAAAATACAAATTCATCATTTATTCAGTTATGACGTCAGCCCTCCCCCACGAATCGCAGAAGCGATTTTGCTCCCCCACAAGTCGCAGAAACGATTTGGTAAAAAAAACAAAAACAAACATGGGTATTCTATGAACAATTACGATTGAAATCGCCAAGTCATCGCAGGGTGTATCCGCACGAGACGTCCCCCATCACGAGGCGCCTCTCGAAATTAGTCAAAAAAGGTGAAACAAATGGGAACATGGACGAAATATTATAGATTTCGGCTTAAAAATATACACTTTGGCAGGTGTGCGGAGGATCTTCAGGTTTCCCCCAAAATGTTTGATTATATATGTTAAATATATAAATTATGAAGGGTACTTTATACTTTTGGTAAACGATTTACATATATGTTTTGATTGTTTTCCAAACCATGGTTATTCTTACCTATAAAAAGCACCAGAAACATTTGCACTTAAATTAATAAAGTTACCGATGAAACCGTAAGAAAACTGTTGTAGCCCTTTCTAATTTGTTGGTATTTATTAGTTGTCTCAATTAATATCTTTATTACCCCAAACTGATGAAAAATAAGGTAAAAAATATGGAATGTGATCTTAAACATCTCAAGAACGTAAAAAAAACTCATTCTTACCTTAAATTTTAGAATAAAATGGGTTGTGATATATTATTGAGGCACGTTTTATCATACACTGTTCGTCATTAACCAATTACACTTAAGATGATACTAAATAAACTCTTCTGTGCTTGAACTTCACTATTACATCAAAACTTCACATATTGGGTCATAGGCATCGCATGATTACTGAAAAAACCCAGTAGAATAGAACAGATACAAAAAATATTAATAGAGGTTTTTAAGATAAAAGGTTATCAAATTGGGTTAAAGGCTCCCTGCCATTTTGAGTCCCACGGGCAGGAGGTTAAAAACATAACATGACATAATTTCACGGATGACAAAAGCCACAAGGGCCTATCAAAGGTCATCCGCATCCGTCAAAACCCACCCACAAAAGCACCATCGCCAGGGGAAGACAAATCAAAGGTTGGGGAGGGGGACAATAACCACGGCCCTGTAAATTGGGAGAGACGCAGTCTCGTTTCTTAAAAGGGATCATGATCAATGTTCTGGTTTTCAAGAAGAAAATCCTTATTCATTACGATGTCCTCTGCATCGCATTGCTTATATTCTTAAAAACTGGATCATATCCGTTTCAGAACTTCAAAATTTTCTATAAGTTGTGTCCACCTCAAATTAACACCCGTTTTCAACAAAAATTCTATTACTCTTTCCTCCTCAACTTTTAAAAAAAATGCCCCAATTGATTCATTGTGTGACTGTTTTTCATTTAGAAAAGACCCAACAAACCTTGTAATACACATCCTTAAATTCTTTCTTTTCAACTTTCACTGTCAGACAATTTCGAGGAATCTGTTTTCAGATATTTTATGTTCTTTGAACGTTGATTTCATAGCCTTAGCACGTGCTCCCTGCATTTTCCTTCAAGGTGTTGTGCAGTGGGTAAGGGTGAAAAGGGCAAAGGCAAAGACCTATTTTAAAAGGGTTCTTATTCTTCTATCATTTTTTTCTTTCAGAGCTTCATTTCCATGTAGTTTACTTTCTGTTTCTTCTCTTCTTTCATTTTCTGTTTGTAGACCTACTCGTACTGTAGTCTCTTATTTTTCTTGCGAGTGATTGTGTAGATTTTTTTACTAAAAAATGGGATCATGTCAATAATTACGATCATTTGGATTCACTATTCTCTACATGGTAAAATAGAGTGACAATTCTCCTCAAGATTGCCATTCTTTCTCTGCTTGTGGGTGGCCTATTGCCAATTGAGCTGAAAATTAAATGATCCAGGTGAACAAACGAGTCTAGGATGTAAAAATGACTGCATCGAGGGCGAGAATGTTAAAGTGATCATCTAACCTATTCTTTTCCATCTAAACCAACCTATTTATTCATCCAAAAACGTTGCATATGTTTAAATTTTTCTTTTCCATCATATTTACATTAGGTTCGCCATTCTTGACCTCCCCAAAAAATGAATATAGAAATGCGAGTATAAACCATGAAGGACTTAAAGACCTAATTTAAAAAAACACAGTTTCATATGCATGTGAACAGATATACACTTGCGCACACACAATGTGCACATAAATACTCTTTTCTGACCTACATACTCAAAAGCCAAATCAACTGAAGGACTACGTACGCTCAAAGCTATTCCAACGCGTTTCCATTATTGAGTGAATGGAATCTTTATTGAAGAATTGAGCAAATTCCAAGATGGTGGCCAAGCTGTTCCTTATCTACTAAAGTGTAAAATGTTAATGGTATACACTCGTTACAATTACAATGGATCAAATAATAATAGATGTAAACTATCAAACTGGCTGAGGTCATTACCTCACACACACCAAAATAATCCTTTCATTTTCTCAATTAAAGGTAAATGAAGAAACATGATATATATTTACTCTAATGTTAATACAAATGTGCGCATGACGTGCGAGTTAGCTTCCGAAATGAACTCGATCGCGACCATAACAACGCGTTCTCCGCGTTGGTCCGCGTTGTGGCAGGCCACGTTACCCCGCTCAAAATAGAATGAATGAATAGTGTCGAAAATAAATGCTACAAAGCCCAAACGGACGAGCCCGCAGCCAAATTCAAGGACGGGTAATTTGCATGAAAATTCTCAATAAAAATATAGACATTTAGAGAATATACAAAAATACAATTATGAAATTAAAATCAATAGAATGGAAGTACTGGAATTTAAAACCATCAAAGGGTGTAAAAGGATATAAAAAATCAACTATTGAGAACTCGACAAAGGATAAAAACATAGACTATAGATGGATCGACAATATATGCAAGAACAGAGAATATTAAATCATGAAACAATATATTAAATTTTGGCTTAAAGATTAGATTCTTCTAAAAATGTAAAAATTCTATTCACACTTAAAGAGACATGAGTCTCAGACAAGATGCCCCGCAGAACCTGCCGGGGGGCCATCTGCCTAGTAATGAAAGGGAAGACCCTCCTCCTAAGATTTCTCAAAAGGGGACACTCGGCAAAGATGTGAAGGATGGACAGCTGCACCCCGCACATGATTCACAAAGGTGGGGGCTGCCCATTAATCAAGGGCCCATGAGTGAGGCTGCAATGGGCTATCGTCCGTCAGCACAAAATAACCTCCTGTCTACGTGGTCTCATGGTACGTGGCCATGGGAGGACTGAAGGTTTTAGGGAATGGAGCTTGGTGGGAGGAAGCTCATCCCACATCTGCCATAAGCCGATTACGTATTCGGTGATGAGGGGATAGACATCAGGAAGTGGGACTGGGGCTGATAGGGGTGTCCCCAATGATGCCTCCTACTTGGCAGCAGCATCCGCCCTTTCATTACCTGGGATGCCCACCTGACTAGGCACCCAACAAAAATAAATCTTGTGAATAGAAGAAAGATAAAAAAGCCACCGCTGGATATTGAAAACCAGCGGATGGCTAGAACCAAAAGCACTCAGTGCCTCCAGAGAACTAAGGGAGTCAGAGAAAATCGCAATAACAAAGAGTGCAGCAAGAATGGGAGCAAGTTCTGCTGTGAAAAAAGAAGCTGCATTTGGTAGGCGAACCAATGCTGTCGGAGATGGGAAGACAGCAGCAGCTTCAACTCCGCTCGATGACTTGGCCCCATCAGGGAACACAAAGGTGCTAGGCTGAGGGTGGCAGGAGTGTTGATCATACATGATTCTCAAGGCTACAAACAAGAACTGATCCTTGGGCCTACCAGTAATCCCCTTGCATACCACTACAGGTAGTATGAGCCATGGGGGAATTTTTGGTAATGAAAACGGAATAACAGAAAACTCCCTTAGACGTCCTGTGTGTTCGGCCATGCGCAGAGCAAAGGGGCGAGCCAGAGATGGAAATCTATCATATGAGGCAACTGTTCGCAAATTGAATGTGAACTCATATACTGGCGACCATGATAATTGCTCAATTCTAAAAAGATATTTGAGGTTAGACTTGAGCCTGTGAAAAGGAAGAGGAAGAGCCCTACTCTCTACATAGAGACTCCACACAGGGGAGGACTTAAAGGCTCCAAAAGCCAGGCGCACACCCTGGTTACGCACAGTATTCAATTTTTCAAGAATGGACGGCAAGGCAGAGGAGTACACCTGTGACCCATAGTCCAGCTTTGACTGGACCAACGCTGAATACAAAAGCCACAGGGTACGTAGATCACTTCCCCAAGAAGTGTGTGACAGTAATTTCATTATGTCCATTCTCTTCAGACAAGACCTCTTCAAGGCGTCCAAATGAGACCTCCAAGAAAGCCTCAAAACAAAGATCACCCGTAGAAATCTGAAATGGGGATCAAAGGTGACAGGAACACCATAGAGTGACAAATGGGGAGGGTCCCATGTCACCGATCTATGATTGTAAAAGTAGACAGCCTTAGTCTTTATTGCGGAAAAGCGGAAGCCCTTGGAAGAAGCATTATCAGCTACGGTATTTATAACCCGCTGTAGCTTGCGGATGACAAATGAAGTCTAGGCGATGAACAGATAAGCGCTAAGTCATCCACATATAGAGTTAAGGAAATCTCAGCTGGGAGATTTGCGATAATGCTATTGATGGCCACAAAGAAGCAGGTGACACTGAGGACACTCCCCTGTGGCGCACCCCCAACTTGCTCTACGGGCTCTGATAGGGCATTTCCAACTTTTATACGTAGTTTGCGCCACATGAGGAATAAGGAATTGCTCGACAAACATGGGGAGAAAACCCCGCAGGCCCCAATCATGGAGTTGCTTAAGGATACCACGCCTCCAATTGGTATCATATGCTTTCTCAATATCAAAGAAAACAGAAACAGAATGCTGCCTCTTTTAAAAGGCATCTCTTATATAAGACTCCATTCTAACAAGCAGGTCGATGGTACTCGTTTTTTCTGAACCCTGATTGAGAGGAAGATATACTGTAAGATGGTTTGTCTCCAAAAAACAGACGAGTCTTGTATTTATCATCCTCTCAAACAATTTACATGGACAAATAGTGAGGGCAATGGGGCGGTAATGGATGGGTTCCGTCCCATCCTTTCCTGGTTTTCGGAAAGGTAAAACCACAGCCTCTCTTCACATAGAAGGGAAGCAGCCCCTAATCCAGATGAAGTTATAGATGTCCAGCAAATGTGAGCCACTTCTGGCTCACCAATACAATTCCATCAATCTGGAAAGGAGCCCACATCATACTCATATTCAAACGAGACATACCCTCAACACAATCCAACACTTACCGTCCAATCTCACTTTTGAGCACACTAGCAAAAACATTCGAAATACTAATACACCAAAAAATCAGCACAAATATCGTTCTCTCAAGCACAACATAGTCCCAGGAAAACACACTCAACCACGACCTTCATCACCAACCTCACACAACACATAATCAATGGTTTCAAACAGCTTTTGCCCACACTCACTTACAATCATTGCTACAATAGACATAAACAAAGCCTTCGATACCAAAACACATCCCAATACATAAAATCCTGAACACCAAGCTCCCAATAATTACAAAAAGTGGACAATAAATTTCCTCTTTGGCAGAAAGGCCAAAGTCACTCACCAAACCCTTAAATCATCCATCCGACTACTCTACAATGCCATTTCACACGGACCTATTCTCTCACCCTACTATTCAACCTATTCATGCATGATATCCCACAACAACAAACCCCATTAATCAACACCTACGCAGACGACATCCAATGACAGTATAACACCCCTAAATCATAACAGCAAACACCACACTCCAACAACAGATATACACACTAGAATACTGGCTCACACAAAACTGCATGGCGGCCTCAGTCAACAAATCAACATTAACGCTTTTTACACCAAACTACCAAGAATCGAACAAACACAGCAAAATCAGACTAAACGGACATCTGACCCTAAGCAAAATCTTCACTGTTCTAGGATTCACACTAGCCACCCATGCAACAAATAAGGCCACATAGAAAACCAACGTCCTAAAAGCACTATCAATGATCGCATTTGGACAGCAGAAAGAGCCTTTCACTACTCTGTACAAATAATTTATGCGCACCACCTCAACTACGCAGCATCAGGATGGTACGCAACCACAGCCAAATTTCACGCGAAAAACTCTAAAGCACAGATGATAAAACTCAGAAACAATCACAGGGTATACACGCAACACACCCACCACACACCTACATGCTGAGACAAAAATACTCCCAATCAATTCACCTAGACATGATTGCAACCCAACACTTCAGCAAAGTATTGAACCGTTCTCACCCTAACTACCAACTGACAGCACAATTTACACCACCCAGACACAAGAATAAAGCCCCAGCACACTACTTCCAACACCTCTAAAATAACCTTCCTCCCTCACCATCCATAGCCAACTTAATCAAACATCCACGCTACCTTTATCCAAAGATACTTGAACACACTACACCAAACAGCATCCTAAACAAATCCCCGCCATTAATAAACCAATCAGAAAAATCCCTACATAGAACACAGTAATCCTATCCCAACTCAGGTCAGGCCACTCCACTATACTAGAGCAATACAACACATAAAAAACCTCGCTCCAACATCCTCATGCAACATATGCAACCAAAGCCCAGAGAACATCTAACACCTACTCATAAACTGCCCAAACCTCACACAAGCACGCATTACACACAATATTTCATCTATTGGGGACCCGTGGATCCACCCAGGGAGCCTGTTGGCCTTTCTACGGGCCGCATAAGAGAGGCAGGAGGGGGTAGTAAGTAAAGTTATAGTTGCATGTTTTTTTTATACTGGACTTTTTGATTCTTGTAGTTTCTAGAATAAGCTATGAAATCGAATTGGGTGGATTTTTTTTTTTTGGGGGGGGGGCGGAACTAACTATTAATAACCTGCACCATTGCCTTTCGAGCGGCCAGAATATTGCATGAAGAATATCCATACAAATATCCGGTGGTCATCAGTTTCAGTACCCAAAATCATACACGAGTACAGGAACACTGCAACAGTGAAAGCTCTACCATGAAGTGTTGGGAAGCCCAAATTATTACTAACGGGTATTACTAACATTATAAGGAAGTTTAAAGCTATTCCGCAAACTACTATAAAGGAAATGTGTCAGGGTTTAGCTGCTACTGGAGTTAATGTTTCAGAGACGACCATCAAGATATTCCTCCACCAAAATAACTTCCAAGCATACCAGCCTAGAAAGAATCAATGTCTTTCTAAAATTCATGTTGCCCCCAAAGATCACTTCTGCCAATAACTACTTTCGACGTGATAAAACATTTTGGAAGAAAGTAATATGGAGTGACATGCTTGTCATATAAGTTCGTGAATTGCTACTTACAAAATACACATAACAGTAAAATACGGTGGTAGAAGTTTAATGATATACAGTTGCTTTGGAGCTCTCGTAAAAAAAACCCTGATGAAACAATAAGTAGAGACAATTTGGCCATTTTGACAAGCCCACATCATACTAGAGACAATTTGGCCATTTTGGTAAGACCACATAATACATGACTGCAATTAAAAACATGTGAGCTCATCTAATTGTTTGAGCCACCTAGAAAATAGATGAAATCAGAAAGCGAGTCCACCAAAGAACCCCACCGAATAAGGAAGAGTTCTGAATGTACCGTAAGAAGGAATGAACAAAATTCCCAATGAAGATTGCTATAAGTTAATAGAAAAGGAGAACAAACACTTGACAGTTTTAAATGCTAACATAGGTCACGCGACAAAATATTAATGCTTATTTTTCCTAAGTATATGGAAAATTTTGTTCTGTGTTCACTTTTGTAATTCTGCTGACATAAATTCTTGCAGTGTCGGGATCACTTGAGATTGGATATTTCATTATCTCTGGAATGAATACACCACCTTCACTCTATCAAGGAAATTGATCTAATATTAAGTGAATAAATAATTAAAAAGTATACATCAATGAAGTGCCATTAAAACTTTTGCTCCAAACTGTAGGTTGGTAAGAAGCCCGCAATGGTTGTTCTTACTGTTCCAGATTTCAGTTGTGTTTTCATGGCAGTAATATGCTCCTACATATTACTCTTAATAATATCATACAGTAGAATTATCGGAGAGGCTTCTTCACTGTTGTGTTTCACTCTGCTTTTCAGTCTCCTCGAACGAACTCTTCGTGAAAGTTTAATTAAAATGTGTTATTACTACAGCAAATCTCATAACGCGACTTTTTATTTTTATTAGGACAACAGATTATTAGAAAATAGATAGGGGACAGTTGCTACTTCGGCTGGATGTACTGTCTACCTAGGATAATCATTAATATCATGGAAAGGTAGGCGTTGCTCTTCAATGTTGTTGTTTAAGTAGCGAAAAAAAGTTGGGACAGCAAGGTATATAGGATATTCGGTAATTTAAGACGAAGATAGCGCCGTCATTTCCAAGGTTTTAGAGCCATCTAATCAAATAAAGTTATAGAAGTAATAGTATTCAGCTTATCGAATTACATAGGAATACCTATTTATTTATGCAATTATGAAGAAATTTATATTTTGAAATTTTGTTAGTTTTTTTCTGGTAAACCTGAAGATCAGTGGTCCTGGTCGCATAATATTTCCTCCATGTTCCAATATGTTTCACCTTTTTTGACTAATTTTGAGGGTCGGCTCGTGGGAGGGACGGCTCGTGGGGAGCCGGCTCGTAGGTTGCTCACCTGCGATGACCCTGATATTTGAATCATTGGGGGGGGTGATTTTTTTTATAAAATAACGAAACTAACGTTAATTCCCACGTTTTTTTTCTTTTTTACAGAATCGCTTATGTGACTCGTGGGGGATGGCTGACGTCATCAATGAATGCTTAATTAATTTTTTTTTATTCCATTTAAGATCACTTTAATCCCTGTATATTAATTTTTTGCAGCCATGATTTTTTTGCGCCTTTTTGATTATTTTTATAATTTTTATACATTTTAAAATACTTAGCTAGATCTTTTAGAGGAACTAGTTTTCGAGGACGAGAGACGATCCTTTATGTGGGAATTTCAGTTTCAACATGGATTCCTTGTGTGCAAATTGCACTAAAAATATTCTCGAACTTTCCGGGTATTTTTGCGATCGAGAAAAATTAATAACGTTTTTAGCCGATCATAAATTAATTAAAGTTCAAATTAAATATGAAGAGTGTGGTCAAGCGTTAACGATCCAAGATAATTTTTCTTTTAAATGTGCTAAACAAAACGTGATTCTGAGACAGGCGAGAGCAATCTCCCTTATTTCAAAAGTCTGTGACTGACAGTGGTTGAGTGCGCACATTTTTTCTTTTGCTCCCGATAACTGCAATTAAAAGAATCTGTGTGTGTAGTGTCCGATTATTTATTTATTTTTTTCTCTAGTTTCGAAAAAGTGCAAGTATAGTGTATGTGTGTGTGTGTGTGTGTGTGTGTGTGTAGGCATTTGTATTAAAATACAAATTCCTTTCTCCTTGTGGGCGGAGTTATAAAAGTCCCATTCTTCTTGCTTTGTAAGCAAGCAGAGGCGGCCATCTTGTCAGCACAAGCTTGCGTCACGGAATAGTCGTCTGCACATCTGCATTTATTTTAATTTATTTATTCTTTTCAGTCGGTATCAATTTTACGCTTCACTCCAGTCAATTCAATAACTAGATCTTTGTTACGTAATACTGTATATATTCTTTCTCCTTGTTGGCGGAGTAATACAGGTAGCGGTTCGGTTCGCGCCCTTTGAACCGCTGATAGCCAATTAAGCTGACGTGGTGCCTTAGTTCTAAGTAATCTAACATTGCTCTTTTTTTCTTAGGCAACCTTTCACTTTTCCATTTCTTTCAGGAATATAACGTTTATTTCTATTTCAGGTAAAATAAGTTTTTTGTTTTTTTTCATTGCTCCTCCAGGTAAAGTAACATAGTTTCCTTTTTTTCCTGCCTGTCATAACACTTTTCCATCTCATTCAGGAATACAACGCTTATTCATATTTCAGGAAAATTAACAGGGTTTTTTTTTTGGGGGGGGGGAGGGTTCCTCTTCCAAGTAAAATAATCATTGCTTACTTTTTTCAGACGGCATAACACTTCCACATTTCTTTCAGGAATATAACATCTATTTATATTTCAGGTAAAATAACAATTCTCTTTTTATTACTAGGTTAAACAGGCTTGTTTTTAAGATGAGTCTACAGAAACGTGTCTGCGCGAAGTGCGAAGGGCGGTTTTTGCTGGCCCGCTTTGAAGGCCAACGAACGAACAAGTTGTAGAGGCTGTGTGTCTCGAGACCAGTTGGAAGTTGAGCTCCGTCGCCTAAACCGAGACCTAGCAGCGGTACGTGCCAGAGATGAGGAGGTGGAGACGCGAAATAAAGGGCGGCCTAGTTACTCACGGGTGGCCGGGGGCGACCAAAGAGTGTCCGAGAACGCAGCGGCGTCTGCCACAGCGTCTGTCCCCCACGGACATCGAGGACCGGAGACACCTGCAGTAGTTGGACCGCCCCACCGAAATCAGACAACACGGGAATCGCGTGAAGCAGATCCCGTGCCTCACGGACGCACAGGAGTCGAGACGCGTGCGAACGGAGACGAACCTCTCATGCCCATTTGTCGAGGAGTTGTACCGAGACTCCTGAGACGGGATGCTACCGACAATAATGGTAAATAGATTTTCTGTTTTAGACGACTCACAGGATGAGGAAATTGAGATTCGCCTGGTGGGAGACTCCATTGTCAGGCAACAACTGGAAGAGTTTTGTGGAAGGCGACCTGCGAAGAGGAGATACTGCTACCCAGGGAAAAGAGTCAAAAACCTGATAGATTCACTCGATGATTACACGAGTGGATCCACGCAGGAGACGACTTTTGTGATCCACGTCGGGACTAACAATATTTTTTCTACCAGATCTGAAACCCTTTTGGCCAAGTACCAGCAGCTGATATGAAAACTAAAAGAAAAGAGTAGGAATCATTCTTTTTCAGGCATCCTTCCAAGAATAAGGGGGCAGAACACTTTTTACGGAAAGGCATCTTACATCAATAACTGTGTAAAAGGTCTTTGCCAGGAGGAAGGAGTGCACTTTATCGAAACCTGGAACGACTTCTACTAGCATGAAGACTTGTTCCAGCAAGACAGACTCCATCTGAATCAGGTTGGAGCTGCAAGACTTGGCAGAGTCTTAAATATTGCTCTACAGGGTTTTTTTTTGCAGGTCAGTCTCAGGATGTGGAACCGGTGTAGCGGAATGCAGCGTTCGATGCCTAAATAAAACGCCACCCTCCTTAAACGTTTATTATGCAACGCACATAGTATTAGAAATAAAATCGACGAATTTAAGCTTCTTGTAGAAAATGAAAACTACGATCTAATGGCAATTTCCGAGAGTTGGACGGATATTTTTAATAGAGAGGGTTGGTAGAAGAGAGGGCGGCATAATGTTGTAATGCAGATAAAATTTAATCCCATCGAGGTTGCCGTGGAGAATCATAGCGTTGCGGATTTTTTATGCACGAAATCATTACCTGGAAACATAGTATTCAACACTGCCGTTGTATATAGAGCTCCATCCCAGACGGAAATGTCAAATCAGCTTATGTTCCGCTCGCTCCATGAACTTATTAGATCCACAGCTACAATAATAATCGGCAACCTTAACTTTCCAAATATAAACTTTGCGGATGCTACTGCTGACAGAGTTGGATCACAACTACTTCACTTCCTAGATGATAACTTCCTTATCCAATGTGTTGATCGACAGGCGCGAGTAAATCATATCCTAGACATTATTTAAACGACAAACGAAAACTTTGTGAAAAATGTTAAAATCGGCGAACCGCTCGGAGACAGCGATCACATCTCTCAGATTTAAAATTGCTACAGGTTCAAACACAGACTCATAACCTAACTTTAACAAAAATTTCATAACAAAATTCAGAAAGCTGACCAAATATACGTCCCAAGACATCATAAGCAAAAATCTACGGTAAAACCAAAGTGATGGAACAACAAGATCAAGGATCTAATCAAAAGGAGAAATCAGGCATATAAACGTTGTAGAGATACTCGTGGAGAACGTCCAGACGAATACATAGAACTAAGACGCGGTGTCAAAAAGATAATTAGAAATGAAAGAAGAATTACGAAATCGAGCTAGCTAGAAATGGAAAAGAAAATCCAAAGATGTTCTACCAGTATGTAAACAGAAACACGGCAAAGGAGTCAATTGGCCCACTTAAAAACCAAAATAGAGACTTAATATATGACCCAGGTGCCATTGTCGAGATTTTAAACGATTTTTATGCGTCAGTTTTTACAAGGGAAAACATTGACACCATTCCATACATTGATGCACCAATAGTTATCGAAGAAGAATCATTTATGGCTAGTATTCAAATAACAGAAGAAGACGTAATCAAACATATCGAAAATTTCAAGCTAAGCAAATCGCCAGGTCTGGATTTGATCCATCCTCGCCACCTGAAAGAGTTTAAAGAAACGATAACCAAGCCACTCACCACAATATTCAACAAATCACTCGAAGAAGGTGTCGTTCCAGAAGACTTTAAAAGTGCAAACATTACTCCGATCTTTAAAAGGGGTGACCGACAAAGCTCAAGCAACTACAGGCCAATAAGCCTGACATCTCTAATCGGAAAATTGCTCGAATCTATTATAAAAGAGAAATTTATCAAACATTTAGACAAATTGGGTATCATCCGCGAATCACAGCACGATTTCACGAAAAACAAATCATGTTTAACAAATCTGGTAGAATTTTTTCAAACCATCATCCAAGAGTATGGCACGAATAGAGCGGCAGATGTAATCTACTTAGATTTTCAATAAGCTTTCGATACGGTCCCCTACAAGCGTCTACTTAAGAAGATTGCCGCTCATGGAATCGGTGGAAACGTATTGAAGTGGATCGAAGACTGACTCAACGGAAGGAAACAACGTTCAGTCATAAATGGTCACCAATCAAGATGGCGAGACGTAACAAGCGGGTTGCCCCAGGGGTCCGTGCTGGGTCCATTGCTTTTTCTAATATATGTAAACTACTTAGATGAAGGCATAGCGAGCCTATTTTCAAAATTTGCTGACGATACAAAGCTGGGTGGTAAATCAATAACACCTGCCGATCAACATAAAATCCAGAGAGACTTAAACAAAATTGTGGAATGGTCAGGAAATTGGCAGATAAAACTCAACATTGATAAATGCAAGGTACTACACATTGGAGCAAGAAACGAAGAATTTAACTATACAATAAAAGGCCTGCAACTGAAAAAGGTATCAGAAGAAAAAGATCTTGCTGTTATAGTCTGCAACGATTTGAAAGTTGGAAGACAGTGCGCGGAGGCATGCAAGAAAGCAAACAGACTGCTCGGTTTCATATATAGAAATTTTGCCTACAAATCGGAAAATATAGTAATTCCCCTGTACAAATCTTTGGTTCGACCTCATTTGGAGTACGCAGTTCAGTTTTGGATTCCATACTTGCGGAAAAATATAGAAATGTTGGAGAGAGTGCAACATCGTGCTACAAAAATGATACCTAGACTACGTCAAAAGTACTACGAAGACAGATTTAAAGCACTCAACCTACAATCACTTGAGACGAGAAGGTTAAGAGAAGAACTCATACAAGTCTTTAAGATCCTAAACAATTTTGATAAAGTAAAAATTTAAACCCTTTTTGAGTTGGACGCTTCCTCAAGAACCCGAAGTCATGGATACAAACTTAAGAAACGAAGATTTGAAACAAATATAGCAAAGAATCTTTTCCCAAACAAGGTGGTTTCCTCGTGGAACGAGTTGCCGGAGAGCGTTGTTAAATCAACAACCATAAACATGTTTAAGAAGCGCTTAGATGCGCACTTTAAGTACATAGGCGTGGTTTGAAGGAGAGCTGGCCCAGAAGTGGATCACACGGTGTTTACTGGCTCTGACATTTTATAATCTTATAAATGGGACGCTTTTTCAAAATCACTTCCTCGCCGCTATTTCCGAGCTATACCCCGCCACAATAAAGTAAGTGAAAGAATTTTCCATTTTTTTTTCATTTTAAAACGTTTGTGGTTAATTTCCGGGATTTTTTCAATGAATACCAAAATGGCGCCTTGTAGATTTGAACTAGGACTCAAATATGCACGTTTGAACGAAACATAAACTTCGTCCCAAAAGATTTGGGCTGAAAAACATAAACAGTGGCAGAAAAAAAAGGTTAAAGTAGTCGGCGCTATCGTCGTCTTAAATTACCGGAAATTCTTCCCCTTGTTTACTAGTAGCAATAACCATACACAATGGAGTCACAGAGATCTGTACTCACCATATCTACAATCCATTCTTCTAGAACATTTTCTTTCGCACTCCCATCATTACACTCAAAAGCTACATAGATAATATTACTTACTCCTCCAACATTCGGCATCACCACTCGAACTCAGGCTGCAACAGAGCTTAATGACTCCCCCCCTTCTCCCTCAAAATCCCCCGTCACCCCCTTTTACGTCATACAATATTGAGACAACTGCGCCCCACCTTATGACATTTAATTTCCCCCATAAGAAACATCAAACAAAGCAAACAATTAAAATGAACCCGCACCGAGCTTAGCTTGTGTGTAGAACAGGAAGAATGCCCATACCGTCCTCTGGTGCGCCTCGTAAAAGGCGACTAGGTCCCGATAGAGAGAAGCTGCACACCCGCAAGTTTTGTGTCTGCGTGCCCGATACAAGAGGAGTGCGTCGATGTGAGTCAACTCCAGTGTGGGAAACCGGTTGATATTGATAACACACTCAGAGCACTTATAAGAACCACACTCGAGCAACCCAAGGAATCCATCCTCAACAACTATAAGCAAGACCCAGAAATCCTCATTGCAACATTGGAAGGATTCCAAAGGCAATCCTACACTGAGATACTCCCAGTAAACCCACACCCCCAAATCGGGGTTCCCTGCACAGACAAACACAAGCCTTTTGCTCTCTGTATCCAAATTATCTTTTACATGCTACTCCAAAAGATATCAACTCGGAAGAAATCTCACCTCCACGTCAGATGAGGCTCACCTAGGCAAAGCTCCGATGCGGTCACCATCCTAAACTAAGCACCGCTTCGCTTTGATCAACACAGACATCTTCGCACTCTCACTAGGAACCAGAAATAGCTCAACACATTCGGAACATGCACATCATTCACACATCAGATAAAACCTACAGATTGCCGTTCTCCGAAAGAACCCCTTCCGGTCGGCAGTTCATTGATGTGGTACGCCTTGAGGCACCATAATTAAGTCATATGTTGGTTCTGGTTCTAAACATACCCATCGATCAATGGTATTAGAAAAAAACAAGATTGGGTATCTGCCAGGGCATTAATTTCAGAACACAGTTATGGTATTCTGCCACTTTATAGAGAGGATTTTTCTGCTCGCAACCCATTTGTATTCTTTTTTTTTTAAATCCTCCTCAAGATCTTGACTTTGATTCCAGCCGAATTAATTCGGAAACTTTGAGAGTTACATTCCAAGATTTAATATCATTAATAGCAAAAGAAGATTCATAATCATAGATAATACATATACATGGCAGAGTCAAGTAATAAAAAGATTTATATAGATATATTCATTTATTTTAACATTTATTAGTGTTTAAACGGGCCTTTTTTCCAGCGCCTCAAGCTCGCCTTCTTTCTAAAAGGTTTCCTTTTACCGTTTCTCTTTAAGTGAATAAACAACCCCCACAGAATTGAAGGTAATTTTCAAATGCTTGAATAACCCGAGAATAAAGAACCAGGAAGGACCCTAATATTACGATGTCTCCTCTGACCCCACTCCCATTCGCTTTGGTGTCCTTCAAGGCTCTGTCCTCGGCCCTAATCTCTTTCGTATCTACTTATTCCCTCTTAGCTCCCTCCTACGTAATCTCGGTCTATCCTTCCACCTTTATGCCGATGACACTCAAATCTTTATTTCCTCTTCCCCCTCGACCATTGCTCACTCAATCTGTGACCTCATATCTGCCTATTCTTCTATCTCGGACTGGCTATCGGCTAACTTCCTCAAACTTAACCACTCCAAAACTGAAGTTATTCTGGTTGGTACCCCCGCTCTAGTATACAAAGTTAAATCCCTCTTTCCCTCCCTCCCTCTGGGTGGAAACTCTGTCGCTTTTTCTGACTCTGTTAGAAATTTGGGCGTTGTGTTTGATGAGCATGTCTCCTTCAAGCCCCACATCCACAATATTAGTAAATCTTCCCTTTGTTTCGCTCTCACTTCGATCGCCAAAGTCTTGAGACTGCTGCCCACGCCTTCATTACCTCCCACTTGATTACTGTAACTCTCTTCTTGTAAATCTACCATCTTCCTCTCTACGTCCCCTGCAGCTAGTCCAGAACTACGCTGCCCGACTACTACTCTGTCGCTCTCGCTTCTCCCCTTCTAAGCCCCTGCTTCAGGAACTGCACTGGTTACCTGTCAGATATCGTTCTCATTTCAAGATTCTTCTCTTCACTTTCAAGGTCCTTCACCAAAAGGCCCCAACCTACCTTTCCGCTGCCCTTTCCCAACGTCTCGCCCCTTGGGCCCTTCGGTCATCTCATGCTCCTATCCTGAACACTCTTCGCTCGTCCCTCTGCTCAATGGGCGACCGCTCCTTCTCAGTCTGTGCCCCCAAGCTTTGGAATGCTCTTCTAGCCGTAATTAGACCTGCTGCCTCACTTACCACTTTCAAGTGACTCTTGAAAACGCATCTGTTCAGGATTGCCTACTCACCCACCTGTTCTTAGCCCACAGCCGAACGTGCGCTCTGTGAAGGCCTCCGGCCTTGAAGAGCGCATTATAAGAAATTTATTATTATTGTATCCACTCGAGGCTAGCTCAAAAAAGGAGCAAGATGGAAAGTAAGTAAAGATATGGATAACGATTTAGTTAGTATCGCAACTTTTATTTCTGTAAGGTCATATTTTAAAATAGGGGAGACCGGGGTTGGTTGGCACATCCCTATTTTCTAGCCTCCTGGAGGTGCCAGACTTACAAATGTGACATCAAAATGATAGCCGTTTTGATCCGCCCTAACTCATTGTGTTAACGTGTTTGATACTTTTCAGTGAGAGCAAAATATCAGTTTTTTAGTACCAAATGTAAATAAATGGCCCTCATGAAAAAATGTTATTACAACTGTTTTGAATAAAAATATTGGAAAAATATTATTTTCAGTTAATAGACAAAGGTATCAGCTACATTTTCATATAACATTTGAAAGTTTATGATAAGTCGTGGTAATTTGGTGATATCATTCAATCACAAAGGTGGGTTGGTTGGTTGGCACATTCATTTTGGGGTTGGTTGGCACATGTACCAACTGACCCCGGTATAAGCATGTATTTACACATTTGATTTTAACATGCATTGTATGTATCTATTAAATATAATTAAACATAATGTTATACAAACTTACTTTGTGTCTGTGTGTAGTGGGTAGAGAGCGTTACAACCTGGATTAGAAGCTAAACAAGAAAGGGGACCACTCAGCAGGTGAGGGCAAGCTGTATCAAAATGATTTATTAAACAGTTAAAAATAATGTAGACTGAAAGTAAGGGCTGTGTCTTTGGAAATTAGGAGAACCAGTCACTGTTGGCCTGTTGAAGATCTGACCATTTTTATGGCACCTCGATATTGTGGACAACGAACAAGCTATGACTATCGCCACACCTCTTTCTCTCTCTACGCCCCCCCCCTCCAGTCTGTCCTCCCTCTCTCTGTCTTCCTCACAAATGTTCTGACACCTGAGAGATTTTTGAAATAGCAGTTCGCGTTCGTTCCACGAATCACACAGCAGAGAGTGAAAGGGAAATTGGGGTTTAAAAACGCATTTACGATTTTATTACGGCCGGAGAGGTCGACAAAGTGTCAAACTATCACATGCAGTTTTAAGTTAATGTGAGCCATTTTCTTTGGAACCAGGTCTCAGTGCCATATAGAGAAATCAATTAGTGCTGCTTTATGTGTCACGTGACAAATCCCATCAAATTATGTTGTAAATATGGATCTATTAACACAATAAACATTTACCCCCCCCCCCCCTAGATGCGTTCCCTTTTAATAGGGACATCTTTTCCGACATGGACTTTGCACCTTCTTATGTGACGGACCGGGTAAACCCACTGGCACCTCAAGGGTCGGGACACACATCAACGGACCAATCACATGGTGATGCTATGGCACAGCTCCACCACGAAATGGACAATTCTGTGGCACAGCTCCTCCCGAAATGGACAATTTTGTGGCACAGCTCCCCCCAAGATGGACAATGCTGTCCCACAGCTCCACCTCGAAATGGACAATGCTGTCCCACAGCTCCACTACGAAACTATTCAAAGTGTTGCGGCTGGACCCAGCACTGAGACCTCCTAGCCCTGGGGATCTGTTCATCTGAGTCAGAAGATGAAGAGTACTTCTGCCTGGTATATCTGAAGCAGGTTTCCGAAAGCCGACCAAGGAAAATTTAGCTACAATTCGTTGAGTGTAAAAAGTGGGCACATGAACTATGCACGAAAATGGACAGCAGGGTTTACATATGTCAAAAGTGTGCAAGTGACTGATTAGAGAGGAGGTTGAAGGGGTAGAAGGAGTAATGGTTAGATGAGGAGAGAGAATGCGAGGGAAAAAGAGAGAGTAGCCAGTATGGTAGGGTGAAGTTAACGTTAACAGAAGGAGAGAAGCAGATGATTCACGAAGGAGAGAAGGAATTGGGATTACAGTTGAATTAATAATCAAATCTTAAACCAGTTCCTAGCAACTTATTTGTCTTTATGTTCTTTGAATAAAATGTTCAAATTGTTTGAAAGTAACTTAACGTTATCAGACGTGAGGGAGGAGAGGAGCAGATGATTCTAGAAGGAGAGAGAGGAATGAGAATCACAGTTAATGTTCAATTTAATAATCAAATATTAAAGAGTTGCTAGCAAATTGATTTGTTTTATTTTTTTGTTTGAATAAAATGTTCAAATTGTTTCTACTGATTGATTGATTGATTCATTTTACATTGTGCCAACCAACCCCATGTCGGGGCTGGTCGGCACAGGTGTACAACATAAATTTAATCATATGTTACTTAATTTTAGAAAATAACTGTAGGCATTAAAATAGGTTTATTTATAGCTGAGACCTTAACCTTTCATTTGATGCTAGTTAGAATATACTCACATGAATTATACCAGAGTATTACTGCAGAGACTGAAAAGTGTGCCAACCAACCCCGGTCTCCCCTAATATTGATCGATTCTAATCCTAATTTACTGTAGAGCTGTATAGGACATTCCAACAGGTCCGGTTTTAAGCTTATTTGGCCAAATAGGACCCTGCGCCTTAAGGGGACCCCGCGCCAGATTAACTCACACCACAATAAAACAGAGCATTGATGGAGAGGTAGTTACTGAAACAACTAAAGACGTGGATGACAATCTGTTCGCGAAAAGAACTTGAAGTTCTGTAAACCTTTCTTTCCTCCAGTGTCATTAAGCCTCAAGCTCTGTTTGAATACCTGGTAGTAAACAATCGATTTACAGCATTTTCTAATGTTTTTATTGCTTTGAGGATTTACTCTTCAATGCCTGCAACAGTCGCATCAGGTGAAAGAAGTTTATCAAAACAAAAATTGATTAAAACATACTTACGGTCAACAATTTCACAAGAGACAACAATTTGGCGATGCTATCCAAAGAAAATGGCATTGCTAAAACCATCGACTTTAAAATTATTTTGAAAGACTTGCATATAAAGTGTGTTTGTAAATGCCTTACATTGTATTAAAACTTTCATATTGTCTTTCAATATTTAATATATCAAACATTTTATTATTTTTTTTTTGGGGGGGGGTGTAAAACAAGTATACTACACAAAATATAAACATACATTAATTTTGACTTAGGTAGAGTAGGGACGCCGCCATCAATTTTTTAACGGGGCCTCGCAATTCCTAGCACCGGAATTGATTCCAAGGCGTCATTCTAAGTGTTATTTTATCACAAAAGAAATTTTGTGTTAAATCTTTTGTTTCCTAGTTGAAACCGTTATTTTTAATTGCTCGTTAGTTATCTAGTTTAAATATTGTCATAATTAAGATTAGTAAACACGTTTACTATTTTAATTACTTCAATATGTTAAGGGGATACCACATTAATTTTTCCAACTTTTTACTACATTAGATTATCATATATGAAATTAAAGCTCATTAAAAGTTATTTTATTCTTGCCAAAATCATAATAACCTACAGCGCCATTTTTGAGATATAGTGGATTCTTTCATACCCCGCCCTTTGAAACCTGATATCATATAAATGGTATAGAATTACTAAAAATTAAGCATTCGAACTCAATTCACGAGCAAACGATGCACATATGATTTAGTTATCATTTGAAATCAGTTTTCTTTAGAGTTTCATGTAAATTTGTGTTAATGGTGGACTAAAACATATATTTTTCGGACAAGGTAAACTATAGGTTTTGTTCTCAGTTGGAAAAGGGCGTGTTAGGTGAATAGTAGTAATGTTCTGAATGCCCTGAAATTTAGTTCAATCTATATTCGAATGATGCTAAAAATATAAACTAGTTCTCAGGCGCCGTTTTCTTTTAGGAAATATTTAAAATCGCATGGTATAGTTTTGCGTTTTGTTCACAAATCAACTTTAAAAACCTACGGTGAATTTCCACGAATGTCTGAAATTTTGCATTATCATAATTTTCACCATGTTCTAGTCATGTTGCTAAAACAAAATATATACTATAAAAAGTGCATACAGCTTGCAATAAAATTATATAAAAATCAATGGTGTAATTTTGTTGTTTTTCACAAATTAACTTCAAATATCTAAGAACATTTTTCCATGAATGTATACAATTTTGAATTATCTTAATTTTCACTATATGCTTGTCATGTTGCTAAAAGAATAATTATACCATAAAAAAGTGCATAAAATTTGAAATAAAATGATATACAAAATCCCAAAATGCGAATTTTGAACGAATTTGAAAAGTGACTAATGAACAAATGTGTTATCCGCTTAACTGCGCCAAATATTCTTCCAATGAAAGTAAATTGAGCTGCCTAATGTTTTCTTCGCACGATCTATTTCTGA
The DNA here is from genome assembly GCA_963969495.1 of Ceratothoa steindachneri. Classification (NCBI taxonomy): domain Eukaryota; kingdom Metazoa; phylum Arthropoda; class Malacostraca; order Isopoda; family Cymothoidae; genus Ceratothoa; species Ceratothoa steindachneri. Next base: position 222,123,443 of record OZ018320.1, read on the forward strand.
GTTCAGGAATTAATTTCGATGCTTGACGCGTTCCAATTTACAATCTCCTTTTGCATTTATGGAGACCAGAATTGTGCCTCATACACCAAATGAGATCTTACAAGCGCTTTATATAAGGGAAGAATAATACGTTTCGATTTAAATCCGAAATGTCTACAATAGATTTATCCTAGAGCTCTAGTGGCCTTTTACGACGCCCCAATGCAGTTTATTTGGGGAGATAGTTTGGGATAGTGATCATTTGAGATCACTCAAATCCTCTGCTATATTGCCATATTTCAAAATTTATTCTCTGAGTTTATTACGACCTATGTGATACTTTACACAATGAAGTGAATCTGCCACATTTCTAACTATTTTACTACTGTATTCAAGTTTCGTGTCATCAACAAATTTTGAAGTTTTACAAAATAAAATCATGTCAATATCGTTTGTCTATAGTTTTTTAAAAAACAGCAAGGGTCTGAGAACAAATCCCTGAGGAATGCTGCTCGTGATGAACTATTCTATCGACCACAACTTTCCGCCTACTTTTTAAGCCAGCCTGGAATCCATTTTAGTACGTTGCCCCTTATTCCGGGCGATTTTAGCTTTTTAAGAGTATTTTCATTTTCTTAATATCAAACCTAATTTCATTTGTGGGTGTGCCAATATTTGACATAGTTTTCTCGTTGTATCGTTAAGTTATTTGTATCTTAGAGGGTAAAAGCATCCACAAAATATTCATTTAATATATATACTCCACGTAGTCCGAATCGTCACCCTGGAGACCCTCAGCATGCTAAAGTGGTCCAATGCACTCCTTAACTGGCTTATGATTATTTGCATATGTATAAAACACATTGGCTCGTGTTTTGCCAACGTCGCGATTACTTTTTCGACAGGGCGATGATAATAAAGGTTTCGATTCTCGACCTTTCACGTTTTCGAAATTTTATGCAATCAGTTATTCTTGTGCAATTTTTAATTTCACTATTTATCGACGGAACATGATTAAGGCATATTAGAACGTATGGATTTAAAGTGCACTATTTCTTTATAGTGAAAAATGAACGCTCGAAATCATTATACATTACCTGGGGCGTTTTTAACGTTTCAGATTTTAGTAAAATTTAAAAGTTTTAAGTTTTAGCAATGATGTGGGCCGACCCTTTTATGGGAAAGTGGTGGAAGATAAAGAATTAATTTTAATTTAGTTTAGCAGGTGGCCATGACCTTTAGCGGCTTCGGGTATTCAATAATAGTAATAATTAATTCCCAGAGGGAGCGCGTATTTAAATGTTGAGCCCCACTTCTGTGCTCTTGGAAAAAAAAGGGAAAAAAAAGACGCATTTCTTTATTTTTTTTTGGTATTAAAACAAATTCGAGGCGAAAAAAACCCGAAAATGCCATTAATTTCACTTTCCACGCAACATTTCTCTTCCATCGCAAAGAGAACCAAAAAATAATGAAGTTTCCATTTATGGGAAAAAGAAAAATGCGAGGAAGAAATTGTAAAAAAAATGATGACATTTATCGAACTTGAACACTTGAGAGCGACATTTTAAAAAGTTCCACGAACAAGCAGGTGCAGATGAAAAGGGAGTTAATGTGACCTGGAAGTGCTGAGATAGATGTCCTTCGGTCCTGGGTGAAATTCACACAGGGTTGTGTAACTTGAGAGGCAAATTAATTGGAGGCTGCTCGAGTTACTGAAGGTGGTGATGGAGAGAAGGAGTCGGCTGGATATCCTTCGGACGCTCCTTCCTGAGCTGCCGACCGAAGGAGAGAAGCGAAGACACCTTGGGTCCGGCAGGAGAGTTGGGAAGGAGATCCATCTTCCGCCAGTTTGCCTTCGTCGATGGAAAGAATCCGATCGCAGCTCATCAGACTGACGACGCTGTGCTGCAAACACACATTACAATCACACCACCCCCTCTTTTCCTCTCACAAATGCTCCTACTTGAAGGTGGCAGTTTCGAGTGCGCCATCCTTCTTAGCTTTTCTCTACTGTTTTCTTTCTTTTTTTCCTGTTCTGTTCTCACATCCCCGACCCCGACTTCTTTCCCTCCGAGTGAGCATGGTCCTTGTTCGATCAAACTAACCTCTTCCCCACCTCCTCAAAATCTAACATTAACAAAGTACTCCAAATATTTTTTTAACAATTCGCCTCAATGGCTAACTTCAATGGAACTGCCGGACTTGCTGGAACTCTTTTTAAGTAATCCTTTCCGACCGTGATCTTTATATTTTACTCTTTTTGTTCTTCATTCCCATTAAATTCAAACTGTTCGTCCCATTTTCCCCTAACAAATCAGTGTGGCCCTCGTTGGTTATATAAGTTTATCTTCCCTTCTCACCTGGGAAACCTTGTCCCCGAATCTCCTTTCCCTGTGAGTGAGATGCAAAATTGTGTTAATAGTCGGGGTTTTCACAGAACCAGTCAAACCATGCTGGTTAATCTACTTTAAAATGTGAATCGAATGGATGTGATGAAGAAAGGAGGGGGACAGGTAGTGAATGTGTTTAAAAGAGAAGGGTTGCAGATGCGTGTACTATGTGAGATGAATACGAAAAGGAGTTATAAATTTGGGTGGTTGGATGAAGAAATGATTGGGCCTCCATAATTAAGAGATGAAATAAAATCAGTAATAAATCAATGAAAGGGGACTGGGAAAGACAGGATAGGGGTAAAGATGATCGTATCAGGATGGGGGGGGGGGAGATGATAGAGAAAATTACGGAATACAGAAGAAAAATCAACGACACGGAATACATTACCCCAAACCATAAAAAAAATCCACCTTCATAACTATACCAAGGAACAGGGAACAATAAAATACAGAAAATACCGAGCCATAAGCATCATGACCAAAGTGGGAAATATAATATTAAGAGAAATATTAAAGAGAATAAGAAACAAGTTTAACCAACAGATGACACAAGAAGAATGTGTATTCACAAAAGAACAAGGCAGTGCCAAGCAATATTGATACTAAGAATTATCTTTACTTATGTTTTGTTGATTTCAAAACAGTCTTCGGCACGGTGAGACACGATGAAATGATAAACATGTTGAATGAGATAGGTGTAGACAATAAAGAATAATAGCAAACATATTGGGAGCACAAAGCAGAGTGGAAATAGAGAAAGAGACTCGGTAGAAATAAGGAGCAGAGTCAGTCAAGGATGTGTCCTTTCGACAGACTTAGTTCCTCTCTATGGATAGGAAAACATGGAAGACAGGAATAGGAGGAAAGAACGTAAATAACTTACGATATACAGACGATACGGTACTACTTTCGGACACAGAAGAAAAAGTACAAGGGCTGCTCGATAGACAAAACAAGTGTGCGCACGAAGAAGGTTGAAAATAAAAAGGCAAAAAGATAACAAAATGGAAAGAACACCTAAGATTAGGAATAGAATTAGAGGAGCAGCGATTAAAAAAGAAATAGGTTGAAAGATTTCAATATTTGAGAAGTTTGATATGCGAAGATGTAGAGTGAGAAAAAGAAATAACAAGAAAAATTGGGATAACAAGGAGAGCCTTTGGAAAAATAAGAAAAATCTTAACAAGCCTCAGTATGGAGATAAAGATTAAGGTAAGAATGCTGAAGTGCTTTATAAGGCCACATTAATGTATGGATGCGAAACTTGGACAATGAAGAAGAATATGATAAAGAAAGTAGAAGCTACAACAATGTGGTTTTTTTTTCAATGTTCAGCATCCCCTGGACTGCCCGAGTAATGAATGAAGGAGTGATGAAAAAAGACTGAATTTAAAGAAAGTTATTGAAATTAATAAAAAAAAAGACAATTTTTTTAGGTCTCATACTGAGATAAAAAAGGAATGAAGAGCGATTGTTGTTTACTAGGAAGAATAGAAGTTTGTGGAGACTGGCGGATAACAGAGTTGAGTGGGGTTCCCTGGTCCCCAATATTAGAAGACAGGCACTACTGCGCTAAGGAGGGATCGAAAGCAATCATTATGAATCATGATGATAGAAGTAAAAAAGTATGGATGTGCTGATGAGTGAGTAGTGGTGTAGTGCAATGGTTGAGTATGAAGTGAGCTCGAAAATTATGTACGGGAAGGTAAGATTTTCCAAAGTTAAATTGTGCGTGATTGTAGTGTATAAAACCTGAAATTCTAGAAATTTTCTGGAATGACTTTGGAGGAGTGTTGGGAGTGAAAATGGGATCAGTATCAGTTGATGGTCGTAGAAGATATGAATGGAGGAATGTGTAACAGGCTGAAACATGAGGGAAAGGGAGCAAATACTTCACCTGGAGAATAAAAATGGAAATAGGTGTGGCAAATCTGCTCTTCCAGCACAGCGAAAGGTGAGTTGGGCAAAAAATAGATCTTCTCTCGGTGAGAAAGAATATGGTGAGTAGTGTTTAATGAGGCAGCTGTAAGAGGTATGAGTATGGACTATCTGATTACATGAGTGTGCTGTGTAAGGTGAGGAAAAGGGGGGGGGGGGAGGGAGAATCAAAAATCAAAGGTTGTTGTGCCACCGAGAAAGGCAAGAGTATGTTAGAATGTTTGAAAGTAAGTGTGAACATGGATACTGATCAACTGTGGAACAAATTTAAGGAAGTGAAGAGTAGTGCAGTCTATATATGAGGGTGAAACCGCTAGAAAGAGTAAAGCAATGATAAATAAAAGAATGCTGGAATGATGATGTAAAATGAGTAATGGAAAGAACATGGAAGGCGTAGTTGTAGATGCTAAATAGTATAGGTGAACATGTCAAGGAGATGCGACTGAATGCATACAAGAAAGAGAGGTGAAACGAGTGATTGTTTAGGAAGACGAATGAGAATCCGGATAGGAATAGGAAGTTATATTGCAAGGAGGTGAGAAAAGGGGGAAAACTAATGAAAAAAATTGGGCGAATGTCAAAAATAAGAATGTTGGGTTATTTGTGAGCAACGAGGTTAAAAGTAGTTAGGTAGCGTCATTCGTCCCGACCTAATAATGAAATGCACACAAAGATCAGAATGACAATCACTGGTCAGCTCAAAGGCTAACGAGAGCTCCGGAGGTTTAATGTAGATGACGAGCTGTATGCGAGATGGGAGATGAAGCGATTATAAATATGACTAGCTTCGCAGGTATCAACCAGGGGCTGCATTAGGATATAGATACGATAAGTAACTTGAGAGGTAGATGGGGTGAAGGATGAGGGGTGCTGGAAAATGGGAAGGCACCTGAAGTAGATTATGTCGTGTTTGAGAATCTAAAATGTGGGGATGGTGTTATGATTTTATCTGAGGTTGTGCTTTACTTGAGGACCGAATGTTGTAATAGCACCAGTGTATAAGAGGAAACGAAGAAAGGTAAATGTAGGAACTACAAGTGAGACTATTGGGGGTTGTAGGCAAAGTATATGGAAAAAGAATTATTGTACCAGTGAGAAGAGTAACTGAGGAAATGATACGAGATGGGCCTAGTGGGTGGCGCGTTTGGAGCGAGGCGGGATCGCGGGAATCAAACCTTTGTAAAATGGCATCCGGTTGAGAAGACAAAGCTTACTGGTGTAAGGTGTATGGGGGGAGTTTATGGATCTGGAGAAAGTATATGATGGAGTCGAGAGGCAAGCATTATGGTAGGTGGTTCTAAGCATGTATATGTATAGCGAGTGGCAAATTGACACTATGGAAGTCCCCATGTTGGAAATAAGGAGTGCCATCGGTGAAAAGTGGCCGGACTGGGTGGTTTAATGTACGTAGAGGGGTCAGGCAAGGGTATGTGATGTTTCCATGACTGTTTAATATATATATGAATGTAGGGCTGAAAGAATTAAGAGTGGGAGGGACAGATGTGTTGGAGTGGTGAGTGATGGGTTTTGTGTAGGTTAGTGTATACTGATGACCTAGCGTTAGTGGCTGAAAGAGAGGCATTTAGAAATAGTGATCGAAGCTTTTGACAGAGTCTTAGGACTTTAGTGCTAAAATTTAATGCAGGAGATTAAGGTGATCTTTTGAGGTGCGGGGAGGTGAGTGTGGCATAAAAGTCAGTGATATGAAACTGAGTGAATGTCGAGGTTTGGTTGTGGGAAGAAGTTGGAGCAGGGTATGAGAGTGAAACGATAGTAAAGAATGAGAAGAAATGTGTAGGTGTGAGAGTATGGGAAATTGACAATTTGGGAGGAAGGTTAGATCCAAAAGGGGAAATAAAGTAAGGAACAATTGGGTAAGAAGTCACATGGTATGAGTAATGGCTTGAACTGGGTTGAGACTGAGGATATTCTGAAGGAACGTTGGACCGAGAGAAAAGAGAATGATTTTGTGTGGTAGGTCTGCTTGGCGAGTCTTCTGCTGAAGGGTTGCCTCTGATGGGACCCCATCCCTAAGAAGGATCAATGGGAGGGGGGATATGATGGGTGGCTTTGTGCTCGAGATGAAATAATGATGTGGTATGTAAGGGTTGGGATTTTTTTTTTTGCTTCGATGCCCGCCGACCTCTCTTTGTAGGTAAGGGCTTCCAGACCTTGGGACCATCTGCCTCTCATTGCTCTGACTTCTCAACAACAAATGCCCGCTTTAACTTGGATTCGAATGAACCAACCTAACTCGTCCCTTTATCCCCCTCAATGTGCCCTTTGCCCCTGGAATTAAGAGCAACACCGGAAATCTGGTGGAACGGCAACTCATCTCGGTTCCAGTGTGTACCCCGATTACAAATCCTTCGTACTTACCGTCACAAATATAAGAGTAGATTTTGTGAGATGACGGTTGAGCACTGTCAAAAGATGTCTCTCCATCTGAGAGTCCAAATTGGATGTAAACTCGTCCAAGAGAACAAGCGACCTCTTCTGTAGAAATATCCTTGACAGTACCAACAACTGCCTCTGGCCAGCACTTAGCGTTAAACTGCCGAGAAGTTGCGTCTCTGAAAAAATAATCCGCTCAATTAAGTGAATTAGTTCGGAAAAAGGTCAACATACCTAAGTCACGTACTCTCAATTATTCTGACCACCATATGACCTTACAACCTTCAAAACTTTCAATAATTCCCAGACTAACCTTGGGAGGATCTTGGCAATTATAGCATTCGAAAGAAAATGTAAAGCAACATAAGGGTATCAAACTTCGTTAGATTCGGCGGAATAGTTATATTATTGTCAAAAACCTCATTGAAAAGTAGAATGGTTACCATTTGACCGATCGATCTACGAACCGACATAGTAAAATATAGTCTAAAAATCAACCTTTCGAACAAGTTTTAATTTAAAAAAAATTTTGTCGGTGAAACTACTTTTGCATCGTAAGTACAGATGAAAGGAATAAAGGTGGCAGACGTTTCTACAATAAAAATGCAGTTGAATGTCGAAGATGAATATAATAGGAGGCAAACTTCATCGAGATCCAACGAGAATTATGTGAATTATGTCTTGGGTTGCAGTTCTTTTAAGACAACACCATAAAATAAAAGGACAAAAAAACATATGATGGAAGTTTATCACTTCATTTCAACAAAAAAAAAACACTCCCACAGAGTTGACACGCGTCAATGCCATAATGAATTAAAAATTTGCATATCAAATGATTTTATTGCTTTCCTACAAAGAGTATATACTCTCTCAAAATCCTCAAAGGTTAGTTAACTTTAGATGTGATCTCTTTTTCATTTCATACATAGCCATAGTAATTTTATACAAAATAATGTGCAGCTTGCACTATATCTAATTAAAATTCTTTGAATCTGGCTTTCAACACAGGAAAAGTTCCCCGCCCCTGGACTAGGTAGGCCATCCCGTAGCTCAAAAAAGCTACATTTAAACCGAGGCTATCAATCGCCCGGTTTTTTCCTCTCTCTCTATCCGGTAAAAACTACTTGTGGTTGTTTTAAAGGCAAAACCGAATCAGTGCCACATCCAAAATAAGAGGCTCAATCTTACCATGCTTTGGAGTGGGTGCTGCCACGATAAGCGGGAACTCCAGAGCACTAGGTGCCATGAGGCACGCAAATCAATGGCATGGATAAAGGAATACTGTTTCTCAATCGCTAAAGCAAAGGATGAAAGTGAATGATAGAACAAATTGGAGAAAGCAAACCTCTCCTTTCCTCCATTACTGGGGTGAGGTATCATAAAACTGCCTCTTTCAGAGGTTTCACCCAAGAACGACTCGAGAATAGCCCGTAAGGCTTCAGTGCGTTAATTATTAGGATAAAACCCACCGACTACTGCGGGAGCCCAGCTCACTCTTAATGTTTCTGGGTTTCTGCTTAGCAACCAACGATGGTATAGTGAGAGCGAGCCCGGGTTCCGCAGTAGTCAGTGAAGCCTCTTCTTTTGTATAAGTGTCGCCCTGATTCGGTGAAGGTATTTTGACATATTATCTGAACATAACATTTAAATAAACCCAAGTACTAAACACATAAAGCGTACCAAGCTTCTGAGGTAACTCCGCCACAAAGTCCTTCATCTTCACCAGGTCCAGAGCATCCCACAAAGCTGTATCACTGTACTCATGTTCGGGATCCATATTGAATCTGCATGACAGAAAAAAAGATATCTAAAAATATATACCCGCAAATTATGGCCAATGAGCCTCACTTTATGTTTGTATGTTTTTACGCCCCCATGATTTGGGGGATGTTTAGAAATGTGTTTTTTCGATTTAACTCATTCATTTGTGACCTCTACGGTCTTGACCGCAAAGGAGCTAAGTGCCTTCACAAAAGCCTTGAAGAACCAGCTCTTCTGTTAAGCCTTCTCTCAGGTGCTAGAAAGCGCTCTGCGAGGGTCCGAGGCACCGAAGAGCGCCGGATAAATGATTTGTTATTATTATTCCACTTTTTGTTGCTCTTAACCTTTAAATCTTCATGTCTTCTATTTATCCACCTTTTCCCTCCACCCATCTACTAACCTTTAATTCTTTCTCCGCTGTAAAAAAAAATAACCTACTTAGTTATAATTATTTCCCTTCTAATCCACAAAAAAAAATCCGTGCGTCCGCCGCGGCCAATCAAGTTCTACCTGACGGAATCTCGGAAAATGTTGACTTCTTGCGGGACGACCGAGATGTTTTTTCGGAGGACGGACAAATTCATGGTTCGCACATCTACGCCATTGATAGAGATGCAGCCTTCCTGGTGCACCGACAGACGGATGATGCCCATCAGCAAACTGCTCTTCCCGCTGCCTGTTCTACCGCACACACCGACCTATGGGTGTGAAAGCAGAAATAATAACGTTTAAGGTAAGTAACCAATTGAGTTGCTGTCCAATCTAAGTGGATTCTAAATGGCAGCTCGGGTAAAACGAGGTAAATTAATTATAAGAGGGGTAGAAGACCACTTTGTGATAAAAAAATAAGAATGAGTGTTTAAAAGTTTTCTCTGCCAAAATGACTCAAAGACCGGTGAGGCGAGGGATAGTTGAAAGGGTCCGGAAACAGGACGACCGGAGAGTGGCGAAATGAGGGCATTCTAGTAGAAGGTGGGCAACCCATTGATCCCCACCACAAAAATGGCAGCGAAGGTTGATTTTAGGATCAGCCCAAACAAGATGACCGTAAGTCTTTCGTGGCCGATGCGAACTCGGCAAAGGGCTACTACCTCTAAGGACCGTAGTCTCTGAAGGCTCGAGGGCCAAGAGCGGGCAGACTTTTTAATTTTATGTAATTTAAATGATCAACACCCATCCCATTCGTTCTGCCACAAATGAAAAATATATTTTCCTATAGAAATCTCGAAAAGGCAGATCAGTGTTCTCCAGGGACACATAATTCTCGTTGCTTAGGGCTTCTACATGCCCGGGGACCCAACAGAATAGAATTCTATATCGGGATGCATTCTGGACCAGCCAGTTACAGATTTCTGTGACTAAGGAATGGGAAGCATTAAAAGACAGACTTGATTGTAAAACTCCTGGAGTCGGAGCAAATGACAAAACCATTAAAAGGTAAAATTTGGATCAGCTAAAAGTTAAAGGATGACTGAAAGTTAAGTGGTAAACATAGAAGCTGCAAACGGCAAAGATAAAGCTAGAAACTCTCCTGAGTAGGTGGCTGCGACACCCAAGCCATTGTCTGACTTAGAACCATCCGTAGGTATCGGGCAGTATTGTATGTGTGAGGTGGCATGCTCTAGCAACAGGCTCTTAAGGATGCAAGGGTCCACGGACGACTTGTCCAGCCTCCACATGCTGGTATAGAATGTGGGGGTGGATCACGCAAAGTAGGGGTTAGCGACGACGGAAAGGCGAGGACCCTTAGAGCACCCAGGTTGAAGAGATGATCTATCCGGAGGTTCACAGGGAAGGGGGGTAAGGATGGCAACCTATCGAATGCCACCGGCGACTCTGCAGCATACACGACATAAATATCGCATACCGATCTGGAGTCTAGGAAAGGCTCCACTGTACAGAAAACTCCGAGGTTGCGAATGGGAAGCCGAGGAGTAAATTTGACATCCAGAGTCCAATATGGATTGGATGAGTGCAGTGTATAAAGTCCACAGTGTTTGACGATCACTGCCCCACGAAGTGTGGGAGAAGACTTTCAAAATGTCTAGAGCTAGCAGACAGCTCGTTCGAAGACGGCGTAGGTGTGGTAACCAGGATACCTTGGTATCATGATTTACGCCCAGAAACCGAAGCACATTGCCTAAATTTTGTTCGTGGAAAAGCAGAATCCCCCTAAGTTGTGCACTTTTAAGACCACATCGAGTGCTAGTTGCTGCTGACACGCTGCTAATGGAAGGCGGGGTGAGGAACAATATAGTGCCAAGTCATCGACGAACAAGGTCGCCGATACACCTTCTTGGAGAGAGGAAATGATATCATTGATCACAATTACAAAACATAAAACACTGTCCTGAGGATCCCTCCTCTTGAGATTGCAGGTCAGAGTAGGTGTCTCCATCACGCACCATACAGGATCGAGATGCTAAGAAACTTTGAATAAAAGACATTAAAGACCTCTCGTACACCAAATGTATAGCTGCTTTAAGACGCCGTATCTCCATGTTGTATCGTAGGCTTTCTCAATGTCGAAAAATATGGCCAAGACTCGGTGCTTTAATGAGAAGGATTTCCGGACCAAACCCTCGAAACGTACTAGGAGGTCAAGGGTAGTATGACCCTTACGAAAACCACATTGAAATGGAGACAGTAAGTGATTAGTTTCTAAAAACTAGTTCAGGCGCTCCAACACCATCTTCTCCAGCAGCTGATGAGAGCTATAGGGCGGTAGTGGTCTGCGTCCAACCGGTCCCTGCCTGGTTTGACAAAGGGGAGGACAATCCCAACGAGCCATGATGATGGGTAAAACCCTTCACCCAGATGAGGTTGTACAAATCAAGTAAGAAAATAAAAGGGTGTGGGTGGAGGTGCCGAATCATATTAAAATGGATCTCGTTAAGGCCAGGAGTAGATCTACAAAAGGACAATGCCCTACGGAACTCGTGGATGGTGAATAAGGCATTATACGGAAGGTTAAATTTTGTTGTAAAACTGAGAGATTGAGACCCTTCCTTTGATTTTTATGCTAGAAAATCCCTATTGTACCGACTGACACGCTGACGGCGCGGAAATGGTCGGCCAGGGCATTGCTGACCACCTGGCTGTCATTCTCCAAGGATCCCTGTAAGTTGAGTGTGGGGGTATTATGGCTAGCATAACAGCCCCTGATCTTGTTAATCCTCTTCCAGATCTTTGCAGTAAAAGTCATAGAGGAAATTGCTCAAACGTAGCGGCGCCATGAAATTCGACGAACCTGACGAACGGTTCTTTGGCGAAGCGCTCGAGCTCGGTTTCGGTCAACCTTGTTACACAAGGTTGCGTTCCACCGGAATCAGGCATGAGCTAACTTGTAGTTTTTGACAGGTGTCGCACTCCGAGGTCTACCAGGGCACGGTTGAGTCACCCGTTACGGGTCGCCTCCGTGGAATGGTCTGTCTGGCCGCGTTGTAAATAATCGCTGTGAAGTACGCTACTCCCGCATCCACATCATTGAAGGTCCCCAAGGAGGCACTTGTGAAAGAAGCCTCTCGGAAACCTTCCCAATCGGCATGGTCTAAGTCACACTTGAGAGGCATGGTTGTATGAGGGCTAGGATCAACGGCCGACAAGACAATAGGGAAGTGGTCACTCCCATGAAGGCCGTCGAGAACTGACCATCGAAAATCAGTGAGGCAATCCGGGAAAGAGAGAGAGACAGGTCAACAGAACTAAAAGAATCCGTCTGGACATGACAAGATGTCCATTGAACATTCTCGAGGCTTGATCGAGTCAGCTCCAAAGGCTGCCCGCTAATTGGTGGTCGATGACCCAGGTGAGTCCTTCTCTTGCCACGGGGCTTTGGGTCCCGGGCCTAGGTGGAAGAACCTTCACTGGTCGATATAGAAGATTCTTTCAGATAACGTCTGGTCTTCAAGTGTTTCACCCTGAGCGTCGGTCCCGGCTAGAACTGCTTGAGAGAGGGGAGCAACATTAGGTATCTCTGTGTGAGAGCGATACTTCGACTGTATATCGTGAATGCTTCTGCCAATACTGGTAGATGGACGATGATATGCTTCAGGCGTGTCGGAACTCGCGCGTGCTGGTCGGGTTCGTCCAGCGTCACGCAAAACGTCTAAGACAGCCAAGAGGCGAGATTTGTGCTCGGGTACGTTGGCGAGCCTCTCTCACGTCTAGACGAAGGGAGTCGCGCAAAGCGAGGACCTCCTTTTCATATAAGAATATTGGGCAGGTTTTTGATCCAGCACTGTGGGCACCAACGCAGCTGACACAGCACGGTGTTTTTGTGCATTCAGGGCCATGGTAATCAGAACTACAATTCACGCAGGAACGGAAATGTCGACAGACACGACCAACATATCCAAACTATACAATTGAAGCAACGTCTAGGTAGTTCGACGAAGGGACTTACCGGGACAAGAAGGTACCCAGCTTTAATACACTGCGGCAGTTCTTGTCGTTCGAACGTTAAAATCAGTGTGGCAGTTGGGACTCTAGTAGAGGTTACTGTTTTATTCACCCTGTGTACATGTGTTACGCGTTCGGTACTAAGTTAGCTCTGAAGACGGGTGAGGTCGTAGTCCCTTAATTCGTTTGAACAGACAGCACTTTTGACAAAATTCAGACGTGGATAGGGCGAAACGATTACGGGAACTTCGGCTATCGAAGACAGATTTCGCACCAAGATTGTATTGAGAGTGAGATGATACCTCGACTACGATATCACCACTACCTCTTGACCACATCCATCGGGGTTCACCAAAGCTGGACTCAAAAGATTCATTAACGTCAAACAAATCCACTTTTGCAAGTGGGGTTTCAGAGGAGGAACTCAAGACCAGAAAGCGGGGATAGTCTAAATCTGGGTCTACATCGTTGACAGAGGGATCCAACGAGCGAAGGAAAGCTGAAAGGGGAGCTGAAGAACGTTTGGCACGAGGATCCTTACGAGAAGGAAATGTTTTAGGTTTATGGCTAGCCATTGCAAAAAGAAAAACTTCACATTCTCCCCCAGGACTCTCCACCATGGAGGCCTACAAGGGCCTGGCACTACTGCAACTCTAGATTCAGTAACGTCCGGTATGTCCTCCTGGAGAATGGATACGGATCCACCACACCATCTTCATAGTCCTAGGAGGCTGCCTGCGTTCTCCTACGCGCGGAGAAAAGGGGCCAATGAGGGGTTTCTCCTTGGGCTTCGGTAGAGGAAAGGGGTGAGGATGCCCAGCCTCCTCCGATCTTCATGAAAGAACAATTCAGAATCAATCCGGAAAAACGAGCAGAGGTCAGGTAACCGTAAGAACCACTAGATAGGAGAAAATGGGGTATATTAAAAGTCTGGTTGTCAGCACCATGGGACACCTAAGGGGCCCAGCGATGACTCCCCCCCCCCCCTCGCTACGAGAAGGCCAGAGCCTCTCTGGGAACAACCCCTGAAGAAAGCAAAGGTCCTAAAGAGGGAGGGAGCAGAAATAATAACAAAGATTCGAAATCGCATCGAGGGAGAGAATGGATTTGTGTCCTTTCTTCGATGCCTTTGGTGATGGGGCGCTATGCGTGGTAGCATCATTTCGGTCAAAATCTCATTCACACCTTTCTTCACACCAAATATCTCTCCGTCTAAAGTTGTCCATTAGCAATGCTATTATTCTCGATTGTTTCTGTTATTTCTATAACAAAGTGCCACCTCAATACATTAACGTTGCTACCAAGATACTTTCATGCAACTTCTTGGCACATTCCTTACTCAAACTATAACAATCATTAACGCTTTGCTTCCTCTCTACTATTCCCATTCACAATACACCCTAGATACTTAAAACATCGCACTAGCTCACAATCATCAGCTCCTTAGAACTCTTTCTCTTTTCTGCATTTACCCTGAACCCCCACCCCTTATCATGCATGCCATATCAACCGCTTCAATCAACATTTCTAAATCCCTCTCACCCTCAGTCACTATCATGTCATCAACATAAGACCCAATCGTCACCATACTTTTACAATCTCACTTCTTTCATAATTTAAACCATGACATCACACACCCAGCTATACCAAACCCTTGCTTTTGGTCATTTTTAACCTGAGTACACACCTTTTACCTCCAACACGCAAAAAAATGTTCAAACGATCCATTATTTGGTCCATACATCCTTATAACCTGCTCGAGCTCTTCCTTATCAACTCGATCATCGGCTTTATCCAGTCCATAAACCCAACGTACACCAGGGCAGAAGTGACACCAAGTTTCGGATCACTACAAAGATGGTCATAAAGGGGTGGTTACACTCCTGACAAACCGGATTTAAGGTCGGGAAGTCGAATATATAAGTTATGTTACGCTCTTGTTTCTAGAGAGGAGCTGAGTCATCTATGTAGCCTAAGGGTTAAGTTTTATTCATCCAGTCTTTGTCATTCTGAGGTTATTTCTTCATCAACTATCTTAAGTTACCGACGGATCTGCTCTACCCCTCATATTTTGCGCTCCAGATCCCGACATTTACTAAGCATCGCCCGTTTCCTAGTTACGAACCGAAGTTACTAATATCGCCCCTGATAGTATTTTCTAGGTGCTATATCTAGGATTCTCTCCCCTAGTTCAGATTGGGATCGAACCTTCTGCCCAGCGTGAATTTTGAAAGACACGCCAGAGAGCACCGCTTCGCCATCTTTATCGTAGAAGAGATTCACGTTGTCGAAGACGAGATGATGCTCTGAGTAGACCTTTGTGGTAGCGTGGCGAACGCAGGTTCCGGTCCGTTCCGGGCGCATAATGAATGTCTTGCTCCTCTTCCACGTATCGCGGCACTTGCACTTCTTCTCGCCACAATAAAAGGCTGAAAAATAAGATTTATCCAAATTATAACGGGTGAGAATGAGTGAAATGTATCGCCTTAACTTTACACCAACGGTACAATACTGTAGGTTCAATATGTGAAATTGAAAAATCGGCCTAACATTGGGTTTGCCAGTCTCTCAGTAAACTTCCTTTCCACGGTCTTGCCATTTCCAAGCCAATGCAACTAATTCACTAGGCGTCTGGGGACAGCGGAACCGGCAACTATGTACGTACACTTAGATGACACACGAAGAAAAATAACAATCTTGTACAAAGCATAAAATTCTTTATTGTATTATACTAGAAAATATGGAGGCCCTCCAACGGGAATATAAGTTTTTAGTGTAGGCATGGACAAAGTTGAGACTATATTTTTATTTTTTCCATTCGTTTTTAAAATTTACGGGAGGAATGATTATTCAAATATTTAAATTATTTTTCAGGTTTAATAAAAGTTAGCACTTCAAAAATAATAAAAAGCAGTTCCAATCTTTCGATGAAACCAAAAGCGTGGTCTGGTGTTGTTTTTGTTTTGTTTTTTACGCACTGTCCTTATTTAGGCTCAGTGTGCTGAAAGAAAGGAGAAGAGGCTATGCTGAGTCCCGTCAGCACGGCGGCCAGGAAGGCAAATCGCCGCGCCCCTTAAAAGGGGGTCTGGTTATGTTCTTGCGACTTTCAGTCTCTGATGGTTTGGTATTCGATCAAAAGGTTAAAAGGATGACAAATATGGATTGCATGAATGATGTATCATTATAATCTACAGGGTGGGCCGTAAGTTTCCATACATAGGAAATATAAAAATTTTATTATGGACAACCATTTTTATTTATATAAATGCTCTACATGGTTGCCATTGTTTTATAAACACATTTTAATACGTGTTTCCCCACCTTTGATGAACACGCATTAACACAGTGAAGTTATGCTCGTAATGGCGTTGGTGATACGTTCCTTTAGATGATTTATGTCTCGTATCTTTACCTGATACACTATGGCCTTCAAGTGCCCCTAAAGATAGAAATCAAGGGGGGGGGGGAGATCTGGGGATGTGGGAGGCCACTCCACAGGATCACGCCCACCATTCCAAGCATCCGGAAACTGCTGTTCTAAATACCGACGCACGTGAACACCATAATGAGGTGGAGCTCCATCTTGCTGGAAGTAAACTGGGAAATTACCTTCTTCGTTTAGCAAAGATGGGAAAATTTCTTCTTGCAGCAACAAGTTAAGATACCTCTCGGCATTAAGAGTTCCACTGACAAAAATTGGTCCAATAATTCTGTCACCCCATATCCGGGCCCACACCATCACTTTACCGGCAACATGCATCTTCGTCGGACTCAACCAGTTAGGGTTAGAATTACTCCAATAACGTATGTTTTGCCGATTAACCTCTCAATTGACGCAAAATTTGCTTCCTCAGTAAAGAAGATCTTAGTTAAAAAGTTTGCATCCTCGTTCACTTTGGTTAATGCCCATTCACAGAATTCCATCCGGGTCGTCTTCACTCAAATGCTGTGCCATATACAATTTGTATGGATGCCATTTGTTTGCTTTCAAAATGCGCCTGATACTCGATCTGCTGACAACCGTCGTGTACTTTTTCTGGCACTCTGTGTAAGCGCTGTAAGTATAGTAGCGGTTGCGTCTGTCTTCATAGGTGGCTGTACGTCTTGGATCACATCGCGGTTGATCTGCAACATTTCCAGTTTTCTGAAACTTGTTAATAAGTTTTGCCAAAGTGTCGTGTGTGATGTTCATTCCATGTTTTCCGTTAAAGTTCATTGCAACCATGCGAAAATGCTTCCCGATCCAGTCATCAGTATGATTTCAATTCGTTGCTATTTCGTCAAACGCATATTCTAGGGTATCTGAAACATAGAGAGAAAAAATATAAAATGTCCTATGTATTTAAACTTACGACCCACCCTGTATTTCATAATATTTTTTGTCAAAATAAATGTTTGGATCTTTTTCAATTACAGAAATGGTTCTTTCCAAAGAAAAGTTTGCAACCATTGTTGCTCTGCACAAAAGGGGCCTGAAATGCAAGGAGATAGTTGTTAAGGGTACTGCATCAAGCAGCACCATCTTTAAGGTCATTAGTGACTTTAAAAAAGACGTTACACTCCTGTGAAGAAATCTTCTGAACGACTAAGAGCCTCAAATGAACGCCAAAATCGCCTCCTGGCAAGGTCCTAGCTCAAGGATCGGATTGCTTCCAGTGCCATACCTGCTCAGGATTCGAAAGAAGCAAGTGTTGACGACGCTTCAGCGCGCACAGTGAGACGGAGACTTTTCGAACAAGGTCTCAGCTTGAGAAGGGCTGCGAAGAAGCATCATTTCGGGAAGAACCTTACGGATAGGCTCCACTTTTGTAGACAATGTAAAGAATGGACTGTTGGAGACGAGGGGCAAAGTGAATTATTTGATGAAGCTCCCTTCGCTTGTTTGGAGCTTCTAGAAGATCCCTCGTTAGGAGGAGAGTCTTGTGTTGTGCCCACGATGAAGTATCCAGGCACTCTACATCTAAGGGAACTGAAGTACTAACATTTTTGCCCAAGAACATTGCCATGAACTCAAAATGGTACCAAAACGTGCTTCGTCAGCACCTTTTCCCACTAGTTCAGGACCAATTAAGGGATAATGTATTTTTCAGTATAATGGCGCATCTTGTCACAAAACAAAAGCAATAAAGTTCTTCACTGAAATTACCTCGAACTTTTGGGAAGTATCCAGGAAATTTACCAGATTTGAACCCAATATAGAATTAGTGGAGGATAATGAAACTGGTAGTTCATAAACAGAAGCCTTCCAATTGTGAACAGCTGTGGGTGCTTAGTGAACAAAAATGGAGAAATATCAGACAAGATAACATCATAAATTTGGTCTCCAGATTGCCATAACGAATTGAAGCAGTCCTGAAGAACAAGAGACATCATTGTAAATATTGACTGAGCGCATCAATTAACTATATTCATTAATAAAATGTGTCTGGGCTCTAAACCTTTGTATATTTCACCTTCAAATTATGCTACAACCCTAAAATACAATGCAACGTTTGATCAGTTAAAACTTTTGGCTATGATTGTAAATAAGATCATAAGGAGTGGCTAGAACAATAAAGGCATTTCACAATAAATATGACAATATCTGCTTCTGCCCTAGAGGATGAGTAAAGAAAAGTGCCAGAAAAAAAGCCGTTCAAATAACACCGAGACTATAGAAGAAACTTTAGTCTCCACTTGTGGAGGTGTGCATGACGTGACACGAAAATTCCATCCATGAACCCCCCGTCCTCCACAGAAAATTCCGCCCCAAAATTCTGTAAAGAAATATAACTTCATTTAAAACTTTAGTAGTTATAATTATGACATATGGGAAAGTCTAATAGAATTTATAAATTTGGTTAGGTTAGGTTATATCAAAATGTAAGAGTTTAATAAAAAAAAAATCATTGCATAAAATAATCATTATTGCAGATTAAATCCCACACTTTTGAGAAATTGCAAAACATCATTTACGTCCGAACATTCGACAAGGCGTTTAAGCTTGTCATTAGTTTTTATATTTCTGTATCTGGTGGCTTTGATCACCTCGTTAAATGTGAATAAGCTTCGTTTGCGTAAGGATTTCCTCTATTTTTCATTGCAAAACATAGCTTCCATAAATACGGATGTATGATTGTTAATGATGACCGGAGTGCACAATGAAACCTTCTACTCCATTATTGGATCGTAGTAGGTTTTGCAAGACGCGCTCTCGTTCGTTCCAAAATTTTATTGAGAATAAGGCTTCTCTTCTTCCACGCCGTGCTTTCCTTTCTCAGTTTATACCAATATGAAATAAAGTTGTCGGGTATATCATCATCATTTCAAAAGCACAAATGACCTCGGACGGATGAAAAAATGCCAAAGCATTAAACCATTTGATTTTGAGAGCAAATAGTGAGCCATTATTGACTAAATATTTCTTCCAATATCGCATATTTTCCTCCAACATGATTGTCCAAAATAAAATAAACAGCCAGATATAAATGAATTTGGAAATACTCTTGAGAAGGCATTATGTCCATTAAACAGTTTGAAAGGGAAATATTTGAACGTTGTTATCTACTCTTTTGAATGACTTGTTGATAGTTACTCTATTGGGTGAAATTTTCCTTGGACATTTCCATGGGTGGAATTTTGCTGGAAGTTAATAATCTCTGGAAAAAATTGAATACCTTTATTAGAGACAATGTCGTCGTTGTCCAGATGAAATTCTGGAGGCAGCTTCCCATACTGGCGGACCCTCTCGACAGCATTCAAACACATTTCAGTGTCTGACAGGAACCTGACGAGCCAGTTGAGGTAAACAGGAATGGCCAGAGTATACTTAATAGCCAAACCAACGGTCAAAGGGCTGAGGAAGTAACTTGCGCCCGTCGTGGACCCAAGAAGACACGCCACCGTTGACAGGAACACTATCAAGCCACCCAGGTAATCCTACAAGTAAACACAAGACACTGATTTGTGAAGATTTAATCAAGATATTAAAAAATCCTCGAGGGTAAAGGAATTGCTGAAAATTTTCGAACGAATCCTACAATGCTCAATTTTAAAGAATCCTTTTACCTATGATCTACATCGAGTGGAGCTAGGAATTTCGGTCTAAAGGTCAATCGTGATTCACTTGGGTATATGAAAAGTCAATACCTACACCTGGCAAGTCACTGCCGCGAATTCCTAACCGTATCCATCAAGCCTGGAACCTCCCTTCACTTAGTTCCTTGCCTCCAAAATTGGGTGTCGCATATAGCATAGAAAATCACGCTAGAGCTGACATCTGTAGGAAGGCTCTCCCTGCCCCAACGGTCGCATAAGGCTCTGCCAGGGGTTACGGAGGTTGAACAGGTTCTGGAGGGTTGCGCGCACCTCTCCACATACTTTACTATCATCACTACTTTCTTTACGAACCTCCCCTCAAAATCTTTCTAGAGGAGATGCCCTAAAATATATGAAACCAATCTCTACGAAAGACCAATATCGGAGCGAAAAAGATGAGTAGTTTGGTTTAATATGGCATAAATGGTTGGGAGGGGAAGGGGCTGTTATTTTTGTAATGGCGTTGATGCGTGCCCCTCCCGCATCTCAGGAAAAGTTAAAGTTGAAATAATAATGATTATTTAGATCTTCACGCCTTTATATTCAAGGCAACCATTATCTTTTCATCATTCTTTTACTGGTAACATAAAGGCAACAGGGAGAGGAGTTCGATGCTTGTCACCTACCAGACTAATCCCTAACCAGCGATTGCCGGCGTGCAGGAGAGTGTAGGCTCCGAGGTGCGAGTCAAGCCGCCGGAAGTAACAGGAGGAGAATCGTGCCTGGATGCCGTACGCGCGCACCACGCAAGGGAACCCAGCCGTCTCCGTTATCAAGCCCACCACCGGCGACCGGGACAAACTCTCGAGGCGCTTCAGCTCCCTGTAATGAGCGAGACGGGAATTCACCGACGAACGTAAGCGATTAAGAGGGAAGAGGAACACGAGGCAAAGGAAAGCGGAATGAAAAGGCTAAAGGGAAGGCAAACGAAGCCCCGCAAGGAAGTTTGAAATGTGAATAGTCCTGCCTTAGTGTTCTTCACTACATTGTTCCTTCCGCTAGTTTGGAACGGCGTTTGGTTAGTTGACGCGGTTCGATATAAGGGTAATTGCCACGCACAACCCCCCAGCAAGGGGAGGTGCCTTTATTGTGGAAAAGACTAGGTTCAGAATATTTGCGTGCCTTTCCAGGCAGTACCATACCATGCGGAAGCGAACGCCCTCCCTCCATGTGCTCCCCAAGAATCTCCCACCTTGAGGAACAGCGGAAGACGTGCTGAAGGACGTAATAAACAACGCAAATCGGGACGCTGGCCACGATGAAGATGGGCGACACGACGGCGTTCACCAAGATGGCAGAGCTGCACAGGAGGGTGAAGTAGAGGAAGTGCATCAGAGACCACCCGAGCTCCTGGCAACGAGTGGGAGACAAGAAACAGACGGTATTAGTTGAAGCCGTGTACAGAAAGCCACTGTGTTCGGGAATTGGGAATTCAATTCAAGTTGGTACATTGAGGATCCACAGGTCCTACTTGATTCTTTTTAGAAATTATTTTAGTATTCATTTATAACCGAAAAATATTAACAGGGTAAACAATTGTGGTATAAAATATCATGCTTTATAATAATAGAATTATTAAGTAAAGTGTGGAAGGTACAAACACTAAATATCACTTTTTCACAAACACAACAATAAAGAAGGGTAGGTAGTTCTACAGATGAACAACTCCATTTTAAAAGAAAATACTTCAATCTATTCTATTGGCCTATCTGAATTGTCTGTTGCTATTTATTCAGCGCGCAAAGCAATATTTTCTAAGTTATTAGTACTTGAAAGTAGTATTTTCCAAGGCATAAAGCTATTATTTACCGCTGCTGTGACGTCATAAGCCAGGGCGAAAGTTTCATTGCACCGATTCAAGAAATACATACTACCAATAATGATGTAAATTTAATTACGATGTAGAAGGTTATTTAAATACTTTTAGTTTTAATCTGTCGAATTACCAAAAGTGGAAAAGGCAATGCCACAGGAAAAAAACAGCAGGCAAAACATACTTACTAAAAAAAACTAAACGAACCCACTAAAATTAAACTAGCCTAAACCCTCACATAACCCAAACATTAATTGGGGGGAGGGGGGAGGTTCAAAACAAGAGTTGGAGTTGCTCATCTGTAGAATTACCCAGAGGTCAACATTCCTCGTTTTTCCTTACAACCCCTTGGTAGCCTAAAGGCGAGACTATACGAGGGGTGTTGTGAAAATGCGAGAAAAGATTAGTTGAAAGGATTTGAATCATACATTCAAGAATGTAAATACTCGTAATTTGGTAGGGATTTACCATCGACCTACTTGTAGGGTCGAAGTTAGTTTCAACGAAACCAATTGAGCAAAGGTCGTTTTGAGCGATACTTTAAAGGCGAATTATTTGAGGGAGCTTTTAAAATTACTCCACCGATTTTCCTACAGGTGTTTACAGTACCTACACGCATTGCTAAACATGTGTAATTATTTGTGTATATTCATTAAGGCGAAGTTTACTTGGTCTTCACCATCGACCTTCCAACTCCGGTGCACAGGAACATGATGTATCTGCAATACGCAGATGATCATTCCAGAACTCCAGGGAGCAGGCGGCAGGTTGAACATACCTGCGCGGCTACGGGCGAAAGCCTCACGCAGAAGCCGGTTCCCGAGCACAAAACTTTGTACACGTAATAACATAACCCCAATGTACACATAACAGCGACAAAACACAACACAAAAATTCGATACATCCACACAAGAAAAATGTGACTACAAATACTACGTTGTCGGCAAAAAAGCTTTCAAAGGCTTGAATGCTAAAAAAACAACAAAAGTATTAAACTAAAATTAAAAGACAGAGAAGAAGACACAAAAATACAGTAAGAAGAACACTACAAACAAACGAAAACATAAAGACAAAAATAAAATATTCAAATAAAGGAAAAAGTAACTAAAAATAAAGTGATGCCCTCCCTACTAGGGCAACTCCCCCCCCCCATCTTTATTTTTTTCACCCACTATATCTTCCACTATAACATCTCTTTTCGAAAATTGCGTACATCATCAGGTGTTTCTGTAGCATGCGAGAAGTTCAGGCGACCGGCTTAAATCCTTTGCTTGAATGAGCCTTTTTAGGGACTCAGAATGGACGAGTGGTATAAGTCTCTCGCTAACGTTAGGCTGTCCAGCGCCGCGGGAAGTGCGTTCGAAACTAGTTTCTTTATTTTTCTTTGCCCCACTTTCCTACCCAAAATTATCTACATTTCCATTCATCTCGGTCAGAGGTTGGCAAACTGGGTTCTCGCCCAGCCTTTTCATGTGGCTCGAGTATCATTTCAGAATTCGACAAAATATTGAAAATTAATTAATGAACATTTTGCCAAAATCTCATCACATTTTTTTTTTTAAGCGCTAGATTCTTATATCAGTCATTTTCAAATATATTTCATTTATAGAAAAAAAATGTTCTTAAAAAATACCATAATTTATAAATACTTATTCTCATTACGCTTATCTGCACGATCTCTTTCGCTAGCGGAAGTTAAGCTAGTTTACTGTGGTTAGTACTCGGATGGGAGACGCCTGGGCCCTGGGGAATGATCACATCATGTAGATTTGTAGGTCCCCACTCTGATATAAGAATAAAAGGTGTGGCAAAACAATTCCCCCCAAATTACCCTTAGTTATTAATGTGTAGCTATAGGTATGACTATGTAGTATATGCAAACAAATGCATAAAGGTAATTCACTTAACTTATGTATTCGAAATTTGCATCTGTTTAAGTGCGGCCCGCGAAGCTTTACTAAGCTTCAAAGTGGCCCGCTGCTTAAAATCAGTATCCATCCCTGGGGTAGGCCGTAGTCCGCTCGAGAATATCGCCCATTCTCTTACCTAGTGCCGGGCCTCGCTGCCTCCACCGCCCCTCAATCCTTGTTAATCATGGAGGGTGGAGGGGCAGCGATCTATTCCTTTCTCTCCCTCTTTCATTTTAGTTCTCGACTCGATGCTTGCGTTCACTTTCTCTCGCATTAATTCCACTCTCAGTATTTTTGATCGCAACATTTCAACTTTCGGTACCAGCAACCCAGCGAACAAAGTAACTCAAACTTATCAATCTTCGTCATTTCAGCTCACAGCTGTACAGTGTCAATACAAAACCATCACTGTTACATACTTAAATGAAAAAGTAATCAGACTGTAAGTAGAGTTCCATTCCTATTTGTATACATAGTTATTCGTGCCCCCCGCACATTTTTTTCAATGTGTGGGATCAGTTGGGTTTTTTTTCATCTTTATTCAGAGAAAGTATGTTGTTGTTAATAGCTCCCCGGACGATGACCTCTGCTCCCTCTGACCGCTTGGGAGAAACAGGGAGTAGGTCTTGATCCCACAGCCTGTGTTGTAAGGCCCCGCCAACGTTACCATAATTAAGTGGGGCCACGCATTCTGTGAGAGACAGGGTTAGAGTGAAGGGAGGCTTTGCATGCTGTGGGAATTTTATAGCACTCCCCCTGTGCTAGCGATCCATGCAACAGCTAGGAAGTAGAAGTTTGATTGCAGCTTAACCTCACGTGGATTGCATCCAGGAAGGGAGGTGTCATATCCACTTGGAAATGACGTCACAAGGTGTACATTGTTTTCTGAGGGTTGATTACAGTGTGGACAGTGTTTGTTGTCTGCTTGGTTTATGTGTTTTGTGTATTTTAGGTTTGAGTGATAGCCTGATCTTATACTGGAGAGAGTGGCTATTGTGTTTATGGAGAGGGTAGATTCTTCCTTACCTATGTTTGGGTGAAGTAAGTGTAGTGTAGGGTTGTTTGAGAGGTTGTCTAAGTTATGGCTTACTATTTTAGTGTGGGTGTGATTGATTTCTTTTTGTCGCGGTGGACAAGAGGGTAGTGAGGTGTAGATTATGTTGTAGTGTACTGAAGGCGTTTCTTCGTTAGTCTTTGGGCTGAGTAGGATTATGTTGATACTGTGTGCCTTTCATATTTAAGTATGTATCTATGGGGAGAACTTCGGTTTCTGAGTGTAGATGTGTTATGGAGGAAGGGGCGAATTTGTGTACCCCCTGTAAATATCCTAAAAAGAAATGTGTTGTTTCAAGTTGGTTTGTTAGTTTTAGTAGTAGTTTAGTAGTAGTAGTGTGGTGCCAGGCTGGTGATAGGTAATTAAGGAATTTTTTATTTTGTAAAGGGTGGTTACTGTTTCCTTTTGTTATCTGAATGTGGCTCTTGTTAGAGCGCGCAGTGCATTGAATTTTTTGTTAGTTTCGCAAGATGTGTGTTTGACGTGGTGTGTGAAGGTCATGTGTGTATCGTATGTGAGGCCTAATATTGTAGGTCATATTATTTAGTAGGATGCAGTGGTTGTATCGTGATGTTAGAGTGGTGGTTTCATGTGTGCCTGTGTGAGGTAAATAGTGTTACTGTGGATTTTTGTGGGGGAGGAAGACATTTGTTTTGCGGACCATAATTGTAATTGTGTGATGTATGTTTCCTTTTACTATGTCTATGCTGCTGTGTTGAGATGTTACCGTGAGGTCAGCTGCATATGATTGTATGTATGTACTCTTACGAGAGGAGTGTTGGGGTGAGTATGGCCCCTTGTGGAAGACAATTGTATAGTGGTATTTTGAGTTTGTCTGGTTGTGAATGACTCTTGATAGTCCGTTTGAAAGGAAGGTGGTGAGCCATTTCTGGTGGTTTTGGTCGATGCGTCTGTTTTGTATTGGATTTTTTGAAGGAGGGTGTCGGGGGAGTGTGTCGTATGCTTTGTTTGTCTATCGCTACCAGTATGGTTCTTTGCAGTGGTAGGATTTGATTAAAACATTCTAGTGTGTTATATAGGTTTGTGAGTAGTGTTGTTGTTTTTTTTTTTACATAAACCGCGTTGTGAGGGGTGGAGTGGGATTAATGTTGAGAGAAGAGATATCGGTATGTGTGATGATGTTTCACTACAAGATTTGTTGGGTACAATGTGATTTGTATAATTTAACGGAGAAAAAAAGAAGGGACAAAAGAAATGAAAGACTAGAAAGGTAAAAGTGAACAAGATCAAAGAGCGAAAGTATCGTAAAGGTAACCCCATCAACTTCACATTAAGTTAAATCAGGCGGATTCAGTAAAAGCCTGTATGAATGAATGCTACAAATGACTCAGTTCCTCAAAAGCACAAATTCAAACCACTCCATTGTGGATACTTATTGATGAAGATGGAATGGTGTTGTGGGATGGACAAAAGAGTACCGGGCTTCAACAAATGTTGTCCTCGAGATCCTGAGTTCTGTTTCCAATGGCCACCCAATAAAAACAAAAACAACAACAACAACAATAGGCATCATGCAAACCCGACGTTTCACCTTGTCAATGAGGGAAACGTCGCTGGAGAAGCGGTTCAGAATCCTCCCAATGGAATTGAGGTCGAAGAATTTTCCTCTGGTGACCACGACCGCTCTCAGCATATTCTCGTGCAAGGTTCGCCGACCTCTGTGAGCGGCTACCTGCGCCAGGCAGATCGTCAGGAGACCGGAGACGACGGCGACGCCAGACAAAAGGCCAAACGTAAGCAAATACGAGTCCACCTGTCAAGATAATGAGGAGACTTGATAAGTTGGGAGGGATGGGGGATGGGGGGAAGGATACACGAATTTAAAGCGCAACGAGGCCGTATCACACAGGTCCTCCAGCAGGCAATGGGGCGGGTAGGGTGTACAGCGGCGGGCAATGGGGCCCTGGGTGCGTGTTGTTGCTCCAGGTTTCACTTGTAGCAGGGGCAATGCCCTTGCTACACCATCCGTCCCCTTGGGGGCTTGGAGGACAAAAGGGTGAATATAGAAACAGGAATAATGGACACGACTCCAGATAACCCACCGAGGAGGCACAAAGTACTTCTTAAGGGGCGGTTCCCCCTCTTCCTTACAGCAGAGCTGCCCTTATGACGTGCAGTTCGAATTCTTCCATGAACATTAGTCGTACATGGTCGAGAAGGAGCGCGCATTCATACGCACACACAGGGATAACTATTTTTTTTAATGGTAGGAGTTTTCACCACTGATCTGCACTCATTAAGATCCCCTTTATTTCTCAATGCATTGGAACTACTGATTAACGTCGAATCAGAACCACGGGTATCTACAAGATATGCCAGCTACCGGGAAGGCAACCCGAATCGGGAATTCATCCCACGACTACAGGGTTGGCAACCCCCCCCCCCGAAAAAAAACCCGGGTTTATTCTGGGGGTTTTCAAAAAACAAATGCTACAAGCATTAGAATAACGTAGAAAAAGAATAGCCATCTCTATTTTTATAATATTAATAATTAATTAGTTTAATAATTATATTAAGGTAAGAACAGATCACTGATCGAGAATTGTGGGTACCCATGATAACCATAACCAGTAGAAGGAGAGATGAATATGAGTCAGTATCAGAGAAAACACCTTAATTTGATACATATTTGTTCAAATTATAAACATAAATATTAATTTTGAATAAAATAATGATAAGTGGCGTTCATTTCTTGAAAAAAAAGAAAATATAATTTTGAAAACAAAAAACAAACCCGGTTTTTTTCAAATTTCACTTGAACCCCCCTTCCCCCCAAACCGGTAATAAACCAGTTTTTTTTCCCGCTGGGTTTTCTGATTTGCCAACCCTGCACAACTTACCACCCCCGGTGTGCCTTAACCTTAAATTCGCTAAAATCGAAACGGTGATGCTTATTTTTACGGGTTTAACACAGACCGATTCGCATCATCTGGCGCATATCTCAGCGGCACCTATAGTTTAGCATCGGTAGAGGAAAAACATGAGAGAGAATATGATTAATAGTCTTCTCTAATGCTGCTAAAATGACGTGCCTTTGAACCTTCCGGGAATAAGTATGTGGAAGTAATAATAACAATGCCCATTCCAGCTTCTTGCTGGATGAAAATTTGGGATTGGCAACGCACACTTGAGTGCCGTCGCGACTGAAATCAGTCTCACCTTCGAGCTGACCTCTTCGCACAGTTGGTCTCCGCCCTCTAACCAAAGTGACTCGTTGGAGGGAATCGTGGGACGAGGAAGCGAGGGCGTGGACTCATTCGTGCAGGTGATGGCGGTCCGGTTGCACTTCCCTTGCGAGCACATTTTGGACCAGTGTCCGAGCCACACGTCCAGACTGATCAGCAAACCTGAATTATGAAAAGAACTATCGAGTGAAACTGCAGCTAATGCTCTTTCAGGGCAAAACTCCTCATTCAGACACATTTATTGCAAAGTGAGCCCCGATAGGGTGATTTCCAATGCACTCACCCCACACCCTCTATTCTCATGTTCATGACTTCTATCTCCAGTATGCGGGATTCTCACTTGCGCATTTTTGGACACGTGCCCTCTTGCCCCTGTACTTCTCAAGGGCTTTCGGCAGGTGTAATTTGCTGAGGGGAACATCCATCGTTATCTCTCGCCCCTTTTAATTCTCTCCACGCACGATCTTCTACTTAACTCTCCTCCCTTTGGCTATTAAGCGTCCGACCGCCGTTAGTCAGCGTTTCCTTTCGCCTCCTTTCCTCAGGGGTTCTGCTTTGTGGCACCACTCACCTATTCAAGCGGCGTCAGTAACCTTCCCTCCTCTCCTCCCCTCTGCAGGGGGCATAATCAAATGGCGAATTGCCAGTTTGGATCTAAGCTACCGAACTACTTTGTGTCGGGAAAGCAAACCCCCCACCCCAAAATCCAACATCGCTGCCTTTGTTTAATTCAATTTAAAGCCAAACCCAACGAGGGCATCTTCCGCGGAAGAGATCTGTAAAGAAAGTATTGAAGCTAGTTTAAGTAAAAGCAGTGCAAGATATATAGCTGTAGGTCCTCCTGCAGACATTGGGGCTGGAAGGGCACGTAATCTTTCAGGTGTCAGCTGCGACATGCCGATGCTACATCCACCTGACACCCGCCTTGCAGGTTAGAAAACGGGACCGGGAGGTGCCATTCCTCTAAGTTCGAGGTGTAGTTAGGGCTTTACACCTACAACACCCACACCCCTCCTTACGAACTCTTCTCTTGCAACACCGATGGCATGGAGACGCGCCTCCCCTTCTCAGGGTCAGCAGAAGCTCGAGGAAGATTTCACATTCCCAACATAAAGGGACAAAATATCCTCCGAGGGCTTTTGTGATCGTACTTCTAAACAGCTACGCTGCGTTCGAATTCTTTGGTGCCGTTTTGGAAACATGTTGCCTTTCGGTTCCTGCAATGTCGGTCCGCAACTTTTACTATTTCTTTTTTAGGGATGGTGGGGTAGCGTGCCCCTCTTTGTCGCCCCATCTTGTCCGACGGGACTGAATTTGTGCTACTCATAACGCTCCTTCTTCAGAGGGGAACAAAGAACTTCATAAAAAGAAGATTCCTATGTCGATTAACTCCCCCTGCCAAGGGGATTCGAATGCCTATGCTCTTTCATACAAATATCCGTGAATGTATATCGCATCGGTGGGAGAGTAAGAATACCATCACCATGGTGACAGCTGCCCGTGGCAGGCGAATTAATGTGACAACACCAAGGGTGGGGACGGTAGGCTGAGAAATCATTCTTCTGCCTTAAATTACCTTGAATCAGGTTGGGGACTTCGCTGCCCCCAACCTTCCGACTTTTTTGCATCCTCGGGCAGACACACATACGAACGTTCAGCTATTGTTGGGGCAGGTAGGAAAGAAAGAAACTCGCGAATGTAGCTTAACAAGTGTGGTCGAAGAAATTTGTTATCGCAATCCTTTTCATTTACTGATCTTTCTCAGGATTCTTCTTTTTTTCACGTCTTCTGTCTGTCTACTTTCTTCAACCTTTCGCGCACTAGACCGATGCACTTGGAAATTAAGACCAGTGCCTTTGAAAATGAAAAAACAACAACAAAGTACCTTGATTGAGCAGCAGGAAAAATATAAAGAGAAGGCCCGCGGGCCAGCCGGTCGCTCTCAAGTACGCCACGTAGTTTCCCCTCGAGATGCGGCCCCTCTCGCGCTCCTCGTCGTCCAGAAAAGCTTCATACACCCCCGAATCGTCGCTCTCGGAGCCCCTCCCTTCATCCGTTTCGCCATCCGCTTCCATCAGGACGCCATCCCCAGCTACGCCGTTGGACCCTCGAAAAGCTACTCTTAGCGCGATGGGGGTGGAGGGGCTGCTGGCCCCGTCTCGTCGAGACCGGAAGAGGGAGAGGATGCGAGTAGAGTTCCAGCGCGCCCTGGCCGACTTGGGTTGCGTCCTGTGATGAGGAACTCCATTCAATAACTGGGAACCGGCGTCAACCAACAAGGGAGGTGTGTATGTATATGTGTGTGTGTGTGTGTGTGTGTGTGTGTGTGTGTAAGAGAGAGAGAAAAAAAAGAGAAAGAGAGAGAGAGAGAGAGAGATCAGTAGTGAAAGGGGACAAAGGAACAAAAGAAATGCTCAACGATTATACACTATTCGGCAAAGGCACTGGCTTTCGGTGCCTAACTGGGGAAGCTTCGAAAGATTTTCTGTAGTATCGGGCATATTTATCAATAATTTATATGTTTCTATTTGTTCACCCCTTTTTCTTCTATGTTCGAGGGAAAAGAGATTGAGTTTTTTAAGCGTATCATTGTAGCTAAGATGTTTAATTCCCCTTATCATTTTCGTATAGCGACGCTGTACTTGTTCTATTATATTTACACCTCTAGTTAACCGTGGAGACCAGAAGGGAGCAGCATAATCTAATATATGTCTGACTAATGACGTGTATAGTTTTAACATCGTCTCTGAATTACGCGTTGAGACGGATTGCCTGATAAAAGATGCAACTCTTGTTTCTTTATTTCTAATTGCAACGCATTGACTGGAGAAATTTAATTTATTATCTATCTTACCCCCTAGATCGACCTGCTCTTTTACTTCTATAATCTCGGTGTTTTGAAAATAATATTTAAATTTAGGATTATTTTTTCCGAAGTGTAAAATGCCGCATTCAGAAGCATTAAACTTCATGCCAGATTTGTTGCGCCATTTAGTTAACATATTCAAGCACTTTTGTAAACAGCTTTATTCTTCCTTATCCTTTATTATCTGCTCAAGTTTAGTATCGTCCGCGAATGAATTTAATTGGCAATTCATTTCAGAACCTAAGGTGTTTAGGAAAATTATAGAGAGTAGGGGTCCCAAAATGGAACCTTGAAGAACTCTACCAGTTATCGGCAGCCAATCGGATGTCAGCCCATTCAAAATTATCCTCTGCTTACGATCTATCAACCAATTTTTTATCCAAGTCATCGTTTTCTCATGGATATGCATAGCTTTTAGCTTTGAAAGATTATTGAACGGGAGTTTATCAAAGGCTTTAGAAATATCTAGATACACCACATCGTAACTAGAACCTGAATCGACAGCTTTTGCTACATGCTCATAAAATATGATCCGACTAGTGACACAAGCCCTCCCTTTCCTTAAACCAGGCTGACTATTTACTAAGAGTTGATTTCTCTGCAGATGATTTCGAAATTTTAAATCAATAATTGACTTCATTAGTTTACATATAACTGAAGTTAAGCTTATTGGCCGATAGTTCTCCTTTTCCTCACGTCCACCTTTATTGAATATGGGGACAACATTGGACACTTCCAATTCCTAGGAACAAAATTTGCCTCCAGAAAGTAATTAAACAGAAAAGCGAATAAAGCTGAAATTTCCTTTTTAACTTCCTTAATACTTCGCGCGTACATTTCATCAACCCAGCTAACTTTATCAGGACTTAATTTATTAATTGCATTCTTTACATCATCTGCCGTAACTATTATTTCATTCATTTTTGGAATGTTACTATTTATGTTTTCTAGGCTTTCCTCATTTAAATTCGGAATATTCTTGTTAAAAACTGAAGCAAAATAATTATTCAAGATATTCGCCTTTTCGAGGTCATTTTGAACTACTCGGTCGTTGTGTTTAAGTATCTGAACTGACTCTTTGTTTTTAGTTCTATGGTACCTGTAGAATGCTTTCGGATTATCGCGTGACCTTTCAGCTAATCTATTTTCGTACCTGCATTTAACAGCGTTCACTTCTCTTTTTATCTGCCTTTGTAGGTCGATAAATCTTTGCCCTAATGACTGGTTGCCTTTCAGCTGCTTATAAAGTGACCGTTTCCGTCCTAGAAGGTGGATGGGTGGTTGAAAGTGATGTGGTGGCCGAGTGAAGGAAGGAATACACCCCCAAGACACAGGAATTCATGTGCAAAGAAGGAGCAGGCACTCAATTCAGCCCCTTTGGGGGGACCAGCATGATTCGACAGAGTGCGGAGGGGGATGGGGGGCGACAATCATGCCCTCGGTATGAGCGGCTAGGGAGAATAAAGGAGGAGGAATAACAGATATATAAAGAAAAGAGAATGAAATATTCAAATCAAGGGAGAGAAAAGACTCTAAATCATTCCATTATGCTTGAGTGTATAATAACATCACTGGATGTCACGAATTAAAAGAAAGATTTTTCTCTTATTAAATTAAAAGCGAAAACCAACTTTGACATCACCGAACAAAGTTTATAAGGTCTTAAGAAAGTTGTGAAGATATAGGAAGTGAAAATGCGTGGAAGATAGATAACTCCCGATCCTCCTGCGGCCGTTGGGGACAGGAGGGCATATAATCATCAAGATGTCAGCTGCAACATGGTTTCCTATGCTACACGTGACAGCCCCGTACGGAGAAAAATGAAAAGCAAGAAGAGTGAACAAAAAAAATTAAGAAAGGCGAAATGAAAAGTGAGGGTGATAGATCATATCTTCATTGATATCCCACCACCCCTACAATTTAAAGCGCAATAGCAACGAGGGTGGATCACGCAGAATGTTGTTTTATGTCTGTAAAGAAAGTGAAACATGGGGGAGGGGATATATGTATATCCACAGATCATCCTGCATGCAATGGGGCCAGGGGAGGGGGGTAAACTGCATGTATGTTGTGGTCAGAAGGGCACACAATCGTTCGGAGGTCAGTCGCAGAAAGGTTGGCCCTGCTCCTCAGCGGACATCCTCTTGCGGGTTCTCGTCTAGAAGAAATGGGACAGTGAAACCCTACTAAAAATGGTCCCAAGTATTCATTTGGGAAATGGTGAACCCGGGCCGATTTCTCGGTCGCTCTTTAACCTCAAATATATTGCAAAGACCCAGGACCGGCCTAAACAGGACTCAACACAAAGACCCATGATCTCCAGGGCCCTTCCCCTCAAAAATTCAGAACAACCACCCCCACTATCGGGTCAGCAACTCACTTGGGATGTGAGAGCAACTTCTTGTTGACGCTGTCGGCCCCGTCTCTTCTTTGGTCGTCCGGGCCGCCGTCGTTGTCTTCGGAATCGGTGCGAGGGCGGCAGGGACGAGGAGGGAGGCTCTTAGTGAAGCGCCGCTGCAGAAGGAAGTTGTCGTTGTCGCGTCCGAACGTCGGCGTACTTGAAATGGTCCTTGGAAAACCACGACCCTTATTCAACGATTTGTCAAGCCATTCACTGATTCACCCAAGTCAGTAATTTGCTTCAAAATCAACCAGCCAATTTATTCGATTATACGACCAAAGAACAAGTTCGGAAATAGCCAGGCCCAGAATAGATAACTCCAAAGAGATTTTGTACAAAACAGCTAGTATCCAAAAAGCGAAACTAAAAATAACTAGTGAGATAAAAATCGGATTCTTAAACTGTGTGTATCAAAAAGCTAGGATCCCAAGCATTTTTCACTACTATATGCCCTCATCCCGCCCAGTTAAAATTCAATACCCCTAAATATTCGCCCATAAGGCAGAAATACAACGAAGGCGAAGAAATGATTTGTCACTAAATTATTATAGAAAAAAGTACGTATGGGAATATGGGAAAGAGGCGTGACATCGATGAATAATAAGGGATTTGGAAATATTGGTCGCAACTTTTGTGAGAGGAAGGGGCTAAAAGTGAATCAGAAAAGAGTAAGGTAATAGTATTTGCGGGAGAGAATTCGGTGGGGTGTGGTATCCGAGTCCATGGTGTCACCCTTGAGCAAGTGTGAGGTTACAAGTATCTCGGTTGCATTGTAAATGCAAGTGGTAAGGATGAAGCAGATTGTGGCCACCAAGTTTTAAATGATAGGGAAAGTTTCTGGGGAGATCAGGGGTGAATGAATGACAAAGGGCTTGAATAAGAACTGTGCAAGGAAGCTACATGAGAGTATGCTGGTACCAACATCGGTGTATGGGAGCGAGACTATGGTATGAGGGAAGGAAAGATCTCGATTGAGAGCTGTGCAAATGGACAACTTGAGAGAGTGTGAGGGGCGACTGGGTAAAAAGATGTTTAGGGTGTGAATCAAGTTGTGACTGAAAGGGTTTTGATGTGGTAAGGGCATGTAAGAAGAATGGGTGGAAAGTAGACTCTTGAAGTTAATATACGAGAGTGAGTGTCGGGGTGTGGAGAAGGGTTGGAAAACCCAGCAAAAGTTGGGTTGATTATATTAATGAGTGTGTGAGAGAACGGGTTGGATGAGGAAGTGGATGAACATAGAGTATAATAGGTGTCAATGGAGGGGATTTGTAAGGGGGCGTACTTGGGTGGTACTGGAAGGATGAACCTTGACTAGATAAATGATGGCTTTGAAGGGCCTTCGACGTCGACAAAATGATGCATGACCTCACACGGTCAGAATGGTTGGAAAGGGGCGGGTAGTTTTAGTGGGAGGTATTGAAGTCTTATTTGTCAACGACTAACTTAACTAATTTTACCTAATATGCAATACCCTAAAGTTACACTAACCTAAAAAGCATGGAATTAAGTGCAGGACGTAGGACCTTAATTGTAAAGGAGGCAAACAACGAAAATCATACAAAAAGATTTTCCGCGAGCTATCAACTCCTAACCTGTTGTCCAAAGACTTACTTGTAGTCATTTTACCATTTTGGTTTATATTAATTTTAGTTTCACCGATACTAATTCCATCGGTACAAGCTTCTTGTTTTGTCTTACTAGCTCTTTTTGGTCTAAAGACATATTTTGATACGAATGACTTCGTTCAATTAGCACTTTTGGGGCGCACCAAATTGATATCCAAATGAATCGATGATTAACTGATTCGCAAATTTCCCGAACTAACGAGTCGAGGATTCGATACATAATCAATTAAGTGGAATGCTGATATGGCAGCTTAATTCATTTTAAATTGATACTAACTAAGAGAGGGATTAAATGACTACTGTACATTAATAGCCTTTTTGATTTTGTTGATTAGGTGATTACGATTAATTGACAGTTTGTTGGACCTCCCAAAGGGAGGATTTAATTGATGGACAGTTTGTTGGACCTCCGGTGGGGAAGTAGGCAAAATTTACCGGAAAACGGAAGATTTGGGAGGTTGGGACTTCCTCCTGCTGAAGATTGCGGAGGACGGGAGGGAATCGAGTTCATGGGAGGGCAGGAGGGCTGGTAAGGGCGAGCTCCGCAAGCTCAAGTAACGCTTCTGTGGGGATCGAAGTAGACCATCGCCAAAATCTTCTTCCACCTTAAAAAAAAGGTCGTCAATTAACAAACGAATGAATGCGATGCACAGTAAGGAAAATATTAAAATGATGTAACAAAAAAAAATAGTGACACCTTGAAAAGTCCAAACTAGGCTAGGGACCAGAAGGTTAGCAAAAAAACCCCGGGCTGGTGTAATAACGACAACCACTCCGATCCGGAATACCCAGCAAACTCCCAACACATGAATCCAAGGTGGTTTCGAATTCGAACCTAAATGGCGACGGGAGCACTAATACAATCGCTCGCGAAACCGACCAATTTTAGGCAGAGGCTTCTAATGGTCAACGCCTCCTAAGGTCAACCTTCAGCAGATTAAGGAGAGATTCAGTGGTATAAAGTGAAAGCCTCGAAACGAGAGATGGTCATTGCAAAATGTGCAAAAGTCTAAATATTTAATGAACTGTATCTCACCTCCACATACAAACATAAACACCAAACCAATGCAGTCACATAATAAATGTAGGAGCAGCTCTCGCTAGTCTAGTGGATACGGTGTTGGAATGCTAACGTCGAGGTGTCGGGTTTAATCCCAAGCGAGAGCGGGCGCAAACGTCAGCGCACGTAGAGACCTGGCCACTGATTGTGCTTAACCCCCCCCCCTCGCAAAGGTAGGTACATCATACGCACACATAGGCAATCAAAACACCGCTATCTTTCTCTCCAGGTGATTACTGGATAGCACATTCTCCGCTGTTCGGAGGAATCTGCCGATGGGTATCTATATCTACATACCCCTGGCGCGAAACGGGTCCACTTCACCCCAGGATGACGAAGGTTCCCCCCCAACTGATCGCTGGTTGGTATTAAGAACATAAATAGCTCCCAGCACCTTCCCCTGCCTCTCGAAAGAGGACCAGCTCCTGGTGCCTTCAGGCTCACCAGCGAGTCATGTTGATCTTTATGTCAGTTTCATTATCTTGTCGGGGGATTCGTCATGTTCAAGAGACGGATGGCGTTACCTACCTACTTAATTAAAGCAGTAGCAACGTTTCCCGCCACCTTCTGTGAAATTGTGTGCCTTCCATTCAGGCAGGAAGACCGGTGAATATATATATATATATATATCTTCCACACATTTTCACCTCTCTCGTTGGTTTTCACTTAAAATAATAATCCTTTCATTGACTGCTACTGACCCTTCTCCTCTTATCGATCATCCTCAATCTTTCGATATATCTGTCATTTCCACTGCCCATGGACGGTATCAAAAGGTTACCAGAGTGTGAGCTCGTTTTCCTCTTCTGGTAATTCTGGAAATTCGGGTCAAGTGCCGCGACAGATGATTCCTGTCCTTCCAGAGACAACTCCTGACGGGCGCTGGAGTTTGCTCCATCATCGACAAGGGCCCAGTCCACTCTGTCCATAAGTCGGGATGGCACTGTGAAACTTCGCCTGGAGAACCGTGGCACTTGATCGTTTTGTCTTCCAAGTAGATAATCTGGAATATCAGCAGATAAAGAAAACTCAAGTTGCAAAGAGTCCTATTAACTCAAGAACCAAGGCAAAACCCCTTTGGATGAATTGGAGAGCACTACGTAGTATGAAGAAGCATCATCACTGAATTAGATACCTAAATACTAAAGATAGTCAAGACCATCTCCGGTATATCACAGCAAGAAATGAAGCATCACATGAAACTAGAAAAGCACGCAAGAGCTTCGCCCACACCTTGAGTATGCGTCAGTGGTGTGGTCACCCAAACTCAAGCATGACCGAGACGCACTCGAAAACGTGCAGAGAAGAGCAACTCGATTGGTCCAGGGGTTTGCTTCACTCTCCTATCCAGAACGCTTACAAACTATTGACCTTCCAACACTGGAGTACAGGCGGCAGCGGACAGACATCCTTCAGGCCTTCAAAATACTCAGGGGGTTCGACTCGGTGCGGTTTAATAGAGAATGCCCTGTCGGCAGCAACACAATGTTCAGGCCATCACTCAGCAGGAACACCAGAGAACACGACAGGAAACTGCAGGTCCAACATTAGCCAAGTCCAAGGAACCACTTCTTTGCAGCGCGGGTGACCCAGGCTTGGAAAGTCCTCAGTCAGGAAACTATCAAAGCACCCACAGTCAACACATTCAAGACGAAGCTCGAGAAGGAATGGAGCAACCACCCTGACAAATTCAGCTACAGATTCTCCTATTAGTGCCTATATGAGGCACTATTAACAAGCAACACTACTCTGAAGAGGATCACCCCACCTTGGTATGTGTCTAAATACCCTAATCGGGTAATAAATGACCATACTTAAGGTAAATTATAGCAAGGTGACCGCAGA
Source organism: Ceratothoa steindachneri (assembly GCA_963969495.1). NCBI lineage: Eukaryota > Metazoa > Arthropoda > Malacostraca > Isopoda > Cymothoidae > Ceratothoa > Ceratothoa steindachneri. Next base: position 222,161,166 of record OZ018320.1, read on the forward strand.
GCGAGGTAGTTAACGGGAAAATGGTATACATAAAGGTATCGAACCTTGTCAGCAAAAACAGCGAGTGTGTTGTGCTGCGTGGCTATGAGGAGCGTGGAAGAGAGCCCTTTTCTCAAGTGTTCCTCCCTCACTTGACGCGATACCTGCTGGGCTACCGTCGCATCCAACGCCGAGAAAGGACAATCCTGTGGGGAGGAACAAATATGAGAAGGTTCTTTACAATGACAGTCACTCAGTGAGGAGGCAAGGACAAAAATTAATGAATGAGAACTACAGCTGTAAGATTAACATGCCCAAGCAGGGAACACACCAGATCCAAATGCGGCTTTAGTAGAACACAATTGAAGAAATCATCTCCCCCTCTCCCTTCCACAAAATAGGGTTTTAAATACACCTGAAAAGAATGTTAACAAGAAGTTTCGAAATAGAAACTAAGAGAAGAGTCAAAAATGCAAATTCGCGAGTTAAACGGAAACAATCCAAAGTAAAATGACGAGGGGGGCACAAGGGTCGGGATATTTTAGAGCTACGAATTTCTTCCTTGTGGCTTTTGATGTTCTCCAACATCTTGGGTTGGCAGGGTTTGCTCTTCGAATTTTGCTCATTCTTTATTTTTTTTTTCTTTATTCTTTCTCCAGAAAGTGAACGTATGATCAGTGGGTTAGGCTAATTTTCTTTTCGTCCTTAATAATTAAAAAACAAAACAAAACTGCTTCATCTTAGCTAACCAAATCACAATCAATAGCTATGAATTTAAGCTTAACGAGATCTTTTTTCAGGCCTTCAAACGGGGAAGACGAGTTACCATCATGATGACCGGGAGGTCGGAGTAGAGAGCCCGAGCCAATGCCACCCGCTGGCGCTGTCCTCCCGATAAATTGATCCCTTTCTCGCCGATTTCCGTATCGTCCCTAAAAGAGAAAGATAACTCAATTGAAAAATGACTCCTTCCTCCATTCCACAGCACAATCTTACCTACATGGAGGATTCGACAGCTCAATCATTCCAAACGTTACCACACCTATTTCGTTACAAGGTTTCTTGAGTGGTTCGTTCCGCGGGCTCACGACAAATCTACTCCGTGTATCTAGATCATCTGTTCCTTAGGATCCACTTCGATGTCATAAGGGCAACGGCTTATCACTAATACCTGAATCCACTCTCCTACCAGTAGGTAGATCATATATCAACCATAAAATGATTTTATGTTTTCTTCACATAACAAAAAAAGCTTCTCTAAACCTTTATTATAGATAGTAGTAGGAAGAAGGAATAGTAGGAGAGGAAAAGGAATAGTAGTTGTTGTTCAGTATTAGCGTATACATTACTTGTCTGGGAGGATGTCGATGTCGGGTTGGAGGGCGCAGACGTTTAGGATCCTATTGTATTTGCGGTTCTGGAGCGTCTTGCCCATGAGGATGTTCTCCTTGAGGGTGCAGTTGAGGAGCCACGGCGTCTGCGACACGAACGCCACTGACCCGCCTCTTCGCTCACACACGAGATAAACCATTCATTAGTGAAATAAATAGACAGTCACGATCCAAAGAGAGAAAATTCACGCATTGGGACACATAAAAAAGAAAACTAAAAGTCAAGTTTAGTAATAATGAAAAAAGCGGCCGCAGATCGCAAGGACTGCTAAAGGCCAGTGGGAACGCACACGGAAGTGGCGCTCCCACTGGCTGAGGAACGGCGACCCGAATAAGTTGGGGAAAGGGGGTGTTAGAGACGGTCACGTTCTAAAGAACTCCCCCCCCCACACACACGGAGGAATGAACGTAAAAAATCCAAAAATATAAGCGTTAATTTGAAGGAAAAGGAAAGGAAAAATCGCTTTAGAAAGAAGTGGTTCCAAATGTGGGTAATCTTCATGGCCACGCATTAGGGAAACCGAGTTCATGGGCCCAGTGTGTGTGGGGGCGGGGCGAAACTCGGCAAAGGGGTCCATATTACAACACCTAACCTCCTATTACCCCTTCTCAAAACTATAAATTTGAAATTACATTAAAATAAAATGTCAAATCCAAGTTTTGTTAAGGAGGGGAGGTTTGGGAGTTTAAGTAGTCTCCTCTTCTGGCTGCTCGGAACATGTACCTTACACACATTTCCACTTCCCATAACTTCACCCCTTACCTGACGAACCTCTTTTGTCCAAATACATATATAAATAAACAAGTCTGACTTTGACACTAAAATTAGAATGACGACATTGAATGAGGGCAGCGCTTGTCGTCCTGTGAAAACGGTGTCGCTTACTCATGCCAGCGGAGAGCGCCCGAGATGAGATTGAGCTCGCCGAGAAGTGAGAGGAGGAAGGAGGTCTTGCCGGATCCCACCCCTCCCAAGATCACGGTCAGCTTGCCTGAGGGAGTACAGGGAGGAGCCAGTAAGTGGACCGGCCACAAATTACGCTGGATGCAGCGGGACGGGGAAGGGCCGAAAGAGACGAGCGGTGGAGGAGGAACGAGAGAGACAAGGGAAGAAATGCACGAAGACTAAACCTGACTCCAGCTCAAACCAATCTCTTGTCAGCTTCATATAAATTACTTAAACGACACGCAGACCATCATGCCCCCCCTCCCGCCCCTTAAATGGTAAAATAACACATTAAAAGCCCCATCACCACACCGTACGGCGGTGGGTAATTTGTTACTTAAGTTCAATATAAAAGAAAATAACACAAGAGTTCATTTATGCAGATACATTTACCAATGTTAAAAACGTGAAGGATTTTACTATTCATCTTATTCAATCACCGTAGGCCTCAAGTCGGGCTCCCAGGTGGCGTCGGAACCTGCTTCAGGCCTTCTCGACAGTCCCCCTGTTTAACAGGGTGAAAACTGTGACCCCACCTTGCTGGTCCGCGGGGATTTATTGGTCTCTCTCAATCAAGCTCTACACAAACTAATCCAGGGGTTGCAGCCTGGGAAGTTAAGAGGACAGATGTTCTAAGTGATGTGATCAAAGAAATTGTCTGACAGCCAAGACTAGGTCATTCTGCTTATGTGGCATGTGAGCCAGGGCTACGGCCTTCAAGTAGCGGCCTCCTGGATCCAGGGAAACACCAAATCCTCCAGGGACTTGATTTAGCCCTTCATCTTGAAGTCTGAGGCCCTCCGGGAAGATAAAAAGGGGGCATATAATGGCCAACGTTATTGATCACCCTAAACACAATGATCTCTTCCCTTGAAATTGGACTTCATGACTCTCGTTGCATCTTGGGGAGGGGGGGGGGCACAGCGAACCACCGGTTGTTTTGTTCACCCCCTGGGCATGGCAGCAATTCTTCTTCTCTGAGAAGAACCAAAGCATGCCAGGCTTGAAGGGGATGCTTCAGTTTGTTCACAAGCTTCGCAGTACGTTCCTTCCGCTTGACCTTCACCTTTTGCAACGGAAACTAGTCCTTTCTCATAGTGCATGGGTAGTAACTGATGTCCTCATGTACAAACTATCTGATGAGAGACTGACACTCCCTTTTCACTGGTTATGAACCTCATGCTTGCTGGGATTGTTGTGAATGATGGCCTGGGTCTCCGCGACACATTCGGGGGGGAGGGGGAGGGAGGTTTCGTATCAGAACACTTAGAGTGAGGTTTCCGAGAAGCAGTACCCTCGTAATCACAGCTCCTGATCCTCTGCACCGTCCCAGATTGACACCAAGCACTCGGAGGCTCCCTGCATGAATCACAAGCAGCACAGCTTGCCATTCCCAAATTTGGGAAGGATTGAATTCACCCATGGTATTGTTTCCTTTACAAACGATGCACAACTGAGTCTACAATGATGTGAAGAAAAGAGAACCGACGCTAGACAAAACGCATGCGTGGATTCAGAGTTGTCAGTGGCGATAAATTAACCACCACACCCTCAATCATGATCATCAACAGCTTTCTCACACGTGTTGGCACGCATCGACACTTCTACCACCATGATTGGACTGGAACCGCGAAAGCCACACCATCCCCGCAATTTCGTAGCGGTTGCAGGAACAAAACTTCAGAATGTGCAGTTTCCCGGCCCAGCGGCAAGCGGCCTCTATTCGAGCTTATTTGCCTTTAACGAAACGCATCGGGGAAGGGTATGGGTATTTTTGATACCCCAAACATACAAATAAAGTGTAGTGAGGGGATTTGAGAGGGGGCGTGCTTTGGGGTCTTTAGATGAGCCGAGATCCTGAATCACTCACATAACAGCCCATCGTTATGAGGGAATAAATTGGCGTGGGGAATGATGGGTAGTTCTGAGCTTAATAAAACATAGAGGGGTGGCGGGAAGGTCATTTAGTGGCATTGATACGCGCTGATCACACTTCGAAAGAATAGGTTGATGTTAACTATTATGGCTAAAAGAGCTCTCCCAACCATGGTGTGACGCGACGAAAAATGACGCTAGCACAGATCTTAATTCTGACTACCCTTCGACCAGGGCAAGGTGTAAAAAAGAAATGCCTGGGACTTACCTCTGGGAATGGTGGTGGTGATACCAGTGAGGGCAACGTCAGCCATAGATACATCGTAGGAAAACTCGGCGTCTTTAACGCTGAGGACCCGCCCCTTGCTCTCCTCTTTCTCCTCATCATCACCAGAGGCTAAAGCGAAAAATGAGAAAACAACATTTTTGGCTAGGGATAATATGTGCCTTGGCGGGGATTCAAACGAGGCTTGTCTTGGCCAACTGGAATTGAATTGTCTGGACAACGGGCCAATTGTCCAAAGTTTATGGTGGAAAATTATTATCATATTTAAGGTTGATAATTTTTTAAATAATGTAGTAGAGAAGAATGAATTGAGTGGAGTATTCTCCAGCTGTACAAATGTGCACCACAACCTCGAACACCTACTTTTAAGACTGCCCAAACCTCACACAAGCAGGCACTCCACACATCTCAGTGAGGTGTGGACCGACCCAGGGAGCGTGTTGGCCTTCTTAGGAGAAGTAGGAGGTAGGGAGGGCAGGCAAGTGTGAGTGTGGCCGATACACCTACCATCTTTCACACATTATTACGGCCTAACCACGGAAACACCCTTTCCTAGTTGAGAGCGAAGTTAAGTTACACATAGTTTGGTAAGTTCTCGGGTCGATTTTGGTTGAACAGCTGCCGTATCGACCCATGGTTCGGATCCCATCTCAAACTCTAGGTCTTGCCTTAAGGAGCCGAGTGCAACGACTTACCTGGGTGGGTGGCGCGGTCTTCCGAGGTGGTGTACCTCGTGCGAGCGACCTCGGGCTCGGCGAAGAACCCCTGAAGGCGCAACGTACTCCGCTGAAGAGACAAAAAGGTTTGGACTTGAGAGGAAGCAGGGACGACCCACCGAAGTAAGGGGTTCGAAGAGAGCACGCCCCGGAAAGTGGATCCCCTCCTTGGGTGGAAGTGAAAAAGAATCGAGGACGACAAAAGTTTCGGCACTAAATGATATCAAACAAAATGAATTATTCTGTATTTATTTTAAAATAAAAAGTCAAAACCAAGGAGGGCATCTCCTCCAGAATGTTTCTAAAGAGAAACTCGTAAAGAAAAGTGCTGAAGTTAAGGGAAGTGAAAATGCGTGGAAGGTGCATAGCCAAGTAAACAAGGGTCCTGAAATGGGAGGATATCGATATTTTGGCTTAAAACAAACCCAGTCTTTAATTTTCACCCAATTCATACCTTCTCCTATCTCTTCCAACAAGTTTTGCCCTGTATGTCTTCTCCATCTGGCGAAACTACACCACATACATAGATTGTAAACTAGAGGACATTTCAATAAACAACTATCAAACATTGGACAAAGAAAACACTGCTCCACATCACCAGCACAATCACGGGAGCAAGCAATAAATTAATTCCCCAGGGCCGCAGAAGATCTTACAACCTCAACTTCACTCAAGAAATAGGAGACGTTATAAAACAAAGAAACACTTTAAAACAAAACAAGCACTCATACAACAAGATTTACAACATATCCAGCAGCTCAACACTCGCATCACTAACCTAATCTCAAAACAACGATCTGAAAACTGGAACTAATGAGTACGATAAACCACAAGACAAACTCGACACAACTCTGGGGACCACTAAGAAAATTCACAAATCACACACAACTTCAGCTTCCACACGAGTTACTAGTGACCCGACACAACCAAAGAGCCACTGCAACATCCTCATGAAACACTATTTCAAGCATACGGTCACACACCCAAACAAATCTACAGGAAAAAATCACACAGCCAGCCCTATTTATAACATATACTGTACTCCAAGCCATCAAACCCCTCAAAACTCCAAAGCCACTGGCTTGGACAACATCGTCAACATACACCTAGGCAACTCGACAATCTCTGCCATCACACAAATATTGAATCACCCATAGCTAAACAACACAATCCCCGCAAAAAACGCCGAAAAATGGCTAACAAACTTCATTTTCGACAGACGAGTCCAAGTGACACACAAATCACTCACCCGGTCTCTTCACAATGGTGTCTCACAAGGATCAATACTCCCACTCTTACTTTTCAACTTATCCATACATGACATACCAAAACCAATCATCGAAACCAACACCTAACTGGATGAATACTCACCAGTCCGCATCACAAACAGAGCACTCCAACAATACAAAGACACATTGGAACGTTAGGTCACGCAGAACCAGATGACAGTCTCAGTCCTCAAATCAATCATCACTCTTCACACCAGACTACCACGAATCAAATATATACCCTAAAATCAGACTAAATGGACAACACCTCATAAACAAAAACTCCCAATCTCTTGGGAACCGCACTAGACACCCGCATGACATTTAAAACTCACGTCACCAACATCACAAACATAGCCATAAAGGAAACCAAAGCCCTCAAAGAATTATAAAAAAAAATCACATTCGGACAACAGGACACTCGCCACACTTACAAGTAATTCATCCGCACCATCCTCAACTACGCAGCGCCATCATGGCACCAAACCCCAATCAAGCTCCAAACTGCGCGGAATGACGCACTCAGAGTCAACATAGAATGCACTCGAACCACAACAACCTTATAATTAAACAGAAATACTTCCCACTCAACATTCATTTGGACATAATCGAAACCCAACATATCAGCAGAACACATGAAATCATCACACTAAAACCCCCACCTAGATAAAAAAAAGAAATTCCAGCACCACACTACTTCCAAAGCTTGTTCCGAAACCTCCCCCCCCCCCTACCACCACTGTACTAAAAACTAATAAAACATCTACACCACCCTTACACACACACACTTGAATACTTCCACCAAACAATAATTTAAATGAACTTTTCACCCCCAATGAATAAAACAATCAGAGAATCACTACACTGGACATAGAGAATAATCCTCTCCCGCTTAAGGTCCGGCGACTCTACATAGGGGCAACAAGACAAACACACAATAAACCTCACTCCATCAACAACATGCATTACATGCAACCAACACAAAGACGACACCAAACACTCCCTTGACTTCCCAAACCTCAAGACGCATTAGGGCTTTTTCAAGTGAAATTTGAAAAAACCCGTTTGGGGTTATTTTGTTTTTCAAAATTACACTTTTTTTTCAAAAATGAACGCTACTTATCATTATTTTATTCAAAATGCATATTAATGTTAATAATTTGAACAATATGTATCAAATTAAGGTTATTTCTCTGATACTGACCATTAATTCATCTCTCCTTCTACAGGTTATGGCTATGATGGGTACCCACAATTCTCGATCAGTGATCTGTTCTTACCTTAATATAATTATTAAACTAATTAATTATTAATATTATACAAATGTTGAGATAGCTATTCTTTTTCTATGTTATTCTAATGCTTGTAGTGTTTGTTTTTTGAAAACCCCCAGAATAAAACCCGGGTTTTATTGGGCTTTTTCAAAATTTAGGGCGTTTTGCCAACTCAGGACCTGGGGATGTGTTGGCTTTCCTAAGGGCGAAGAGAGTTATGAGGGCAGGAAAGTAAGCTTTATGGGTGCAGCGCCTGAACATCCATGCAATGGATGCTGTCCTCGAGGTCTAAAGGCTAACTCTACCCTCAAATCCAGCACCATCTGGATGTTCATTCTTCGAGGCCTATATGTGCTCTCCTTCCCCTCAGATCCAGCACCATCGGCATGTTCCTTCCTCGAGGTCTATAGGCTCGCTCTACCCTCATCCAGCACCATCTACATGTTCCTTCCTTGAGGACTATACTCTCTCCCTCCCCTCAGATCAAGGACCATCTGGATGTTCCTTCCTTGATATGTATTAGGTCGGACTACCCTCAGATACAGCACCATCTGGGAGTAGTACGAAAAATGTGACATTTCGAATCCCTGCCAATGTTTTTAGTCTTTTGCTTTGCTTCCGCCTTTGGACCGGACCTAATCGATGCCATTGTGCTTCGAAGGCGGCCATGAAGTCCTCTCTCCAAGATTGATCCATATGTAGGGATTTAGGGACCAGGCCATTAAACTGACCCCACAGCAGGAAGTCATCCTGCCGGACTGTGCTATCTCACGATACAGACCTGTAACTGTATCCCAAACCCGAAAATCAAACCAACCTTGGCTTTGATGCTATACGCCACGATCAAGGGAAGGATAAAGAGTGGCACCGTCAGCTGACTGAAGAGTGCCAAAGATGAGAAAATGACCCCCACATCGGGGGGCTCATCTTGCATGAAGGAGTAGAACCCGAAGGCCAACAGAATTACCAGAATCCCCGAAGCCTGCGTCAGGAAGGCTGAAAAGAACCACAATCAGACTACTATAATAATGAAAGATTTTAGCAATATGTAAGCGAGGGGGCGAGTTGGAGACCTATGCCTCGGGGGATGACCTCCACGGGGGGATGACCTCAACCTGGGGCGATGACCCCCACCCCCTGGCATAGAATGATACCTCGGCCCTGATTTGGATCCCCAATGGGAAACCAGAGTGAATAAATGTCACGAGGAATCCGGGGAAGGTAAAAGTGATTTTCAAAATTTGCCTCCCCTAATTTTGACCTCCGCACTCTAAAATCAACGCCTCCAACGCCTCCAACGCCTAATAAATGGGTGTAAAGAAGATGAATAGGATGCAATAAGTATAAAGAGTGGTTTGTAAGTAGAGATCTGTAAAGAAAGTGGTGTAGAGGAAGTGAAAGTATGGGGAAGATATGTATCAGAACCTCCCTGTGCAGGCAGTGGGGCCGAGGAGTCAAACAAGCGACAGGATGTCCCCTGACACCCCCTTATGGGTGAATAAAATGATAGATAAGGAAAAGAAAGATTGGAGGCAGGAGTAGTAGGGAGAGGGGGGGGGATGGTAATTTAGGAGCCCACCTGGCGACTGCCTACTTGTGGCATACGTCGCCGTACTCACCAGAGCCTACTACTACTAGGCTATATTAAAAAATAAATAATGATATATAAATAAATAAAAACAATAAAAAACAAAAGGCTAAAAAGCAAAAAAAAATACAAAAAGAGAACAGAGCAGAAAGGCAACAAGGAAGCGGGCTCCGGCGTCGGGGGTAGGCCCGCATTCCCCCGGTACAGGACATGCGACCTACAAAAACAATCAAATAGAGTGGAGGAGGCCAGCCTCCTCCAAAAAGTCGTAAAGCCCACAAGTCGGTGTGCACGAACACCCTCCCCCCCCCCCAAGTACAATTGACAAGGAGTAGCGACACCGCTCGTCCCGGTAACGTGCGCAGAGATCACCCAGCCTGGGACATTCAACAAGAATGTGCCGGACAGTCTAGGGGACAGCGCAACCTTCCAAGTATGGCGCAGGCGAGCGCTCAATCAAATGGCGGTGCGTCCCGCGAGTGCCCAAATCAGAGACGACAGAAACGACCTGAAGCCGTCGCGGTATTGGGCAGTAGGTCCATGAGAACAGACGCGGCGCAATGACACGCAACTTTAAGTTCCCCTCGACCGTCTTCCATCTTCTTTGCCAAGCAGCCCGGAGATCTGCCCGTATTCCTGCCATGCAATCGGTGTGAGGAAGATCCAAAGGTTGGTCTGGTCGCCGAATTATCATAGACCCTTTGGCGCCGTCATCAGCGGGCTCATTTCCCGCAATTCCTACATGTCCAGGAACCCAGCAGAAGATAATCTCGACATCTGCCCGGCTCGCCAAAACCGTGGCGTCACGGATATCGTGAACCAGGGGATGCGGAGATTTTAATGCCTCGAGAGCACTCAGAGCGCTTTGTAAGTCAAAATAAATCACGATCCGGCCTCCGAACCGGGCACGTCGCGTAATCTCCCGTACCGAGTGGTGTATTGCCACCAGCTCGGCCGTGAAGACAGACGCAGCACTTGGCAGAGCCACGCTGTCTTCAAACAAATGGGATACGGCTTGGAAACCCACCGCCTCCTGAGACTTTGAGCCATCCATATACACTGGCACGGTTCCAGCGTGACACAAAGTGTGCTGCAAAAAGGCCAACGCAATACTCTCCGCGCTGTACAAGCTTTGGGACAGAAGCGTAGCGACAAATAGTCAAAGGTAGAATCATCCAGGGTGGCGTCCTGGGCAGAACCTGGGGTGCCATCGGCACGAGAGCTATACCTAGCTCTCGAACGAGTTTCCTAGCTCTAAACCCAAAGGGCTTAGGGTATGACTGGCGTCTCTTGGCGGCATAGGCACCGTCGAGATCAGCTGCGAATGCAGTGAGAGCGGTTGGCGACTGAGAAAGACGCCGGGCTCGCGCGTATAGGCGAATTATGCACTGTGCAGAGCGAGTGGCATCTCCCCAGCATCGACAAGTAGGCTTTAAATGGGGGAAGTGCGAAAGGCACGGGGCACGAAGGCCGGTGTGGTGGATCGATTCCACCTTCCGCAATACGCGCTCGGCTGCGGATGCATAAAACTCGCATCCGTAGTCGAGCATCGAATGAACAAAGGATCGATAGAAAATTAAGGCAGTAGCCCTATGCGCTGAACGTCTCGGAACGAAGAATATCCATGGTGCGGGTACAAGATACCCTAAGGCTGCGAATATGAGCCTCCCAGGTAGGGGCGTCGGTCAAATACAAGACCAAGGAAACGGTGCGAGTCTACCACTTCCAGGCGAACTCCATTTAGAAACAAATCTGGGTCAGGTGGAGCAGCGGATGGCGGCAGAAGTGCACTACTTTAGTCTTAACCAAGGAAAACCGAAGCTTATGCCTGTTGGAGTCGAAACTCCAGAGTTGGCATCTGGGCCGCGGCAAAACAGATTGAAAGGTCGTCCACGTAGATGGGGTCCTACGAGAACTTGCCCGGAAACCTTTTGACTCTCCTCCACACCTCTGTTAGAGGGGTTTTCCCGTTAAGTGAAGACACGTATGCCATCCAAGAAGAGTCTGGGGCGTGCTTCGAAATATACAGGAACCTAACCCTAGCTCGACGAAATTCCCTGACAGCGAAATCGTATACCGAATGTAGGCATAGCGCTGCTGTTTGAGGGCCGTTTCACACTCGGTTGGCCACCATGGGAATGGCCGGTGTGCAAAACGGCCAGACGTTCTAGAATAGTAGCTAACCCCCGATGAGGTTGCCGGAGAAGAACTCAACGGCCTCATTTATCGACATAAACTCCTCGATTGAGACAAAGAAATCAGATATTTCCTGAAATGCAGGCCACCGCGCCCGCGCCAAGCACCACCAGGGAGGGCTCTCGGACGGCAGCAGCTCAGAAAATGATATTTGAATGGGAAAGTGATCACTACCATGGAGGTCATCGACCACCCTCAACCCAAAATCAGGCTGTACATCCGGAGAGCACAAAAATAAATCTAGACAAGAAAATGAAGCGGTTCTCCGGCAGTGATACGTAAACTCATCAACATTTAGGACACATCTCCAGCTCGTTGATCAGGTGGACAAGGATTTGACCCCTAGGATTTATTGAGTAGTCTCCCCAGAGGGGGTGTCTTTCGTTCAGATCTCCGAGCAAGAGAAAGGGCCTTGGCAACTGTGCCACGACGTGGCGGAGGTCCTCTGCGTCGTAGTCAGTGGAATGTACGCGGAAATAACAGTATACCTCCTATCCAGGTGGAGCTGCACAGCTACCAGTGGGTGTGGGCGAATGAGCCGAAGCTCCTAGTGCTGGCCTCTTTTCGAGGGGCAGCTTTAGGAACCTCGAAAGATGGCCTCATGACCAACTTCAGGGGTGTTGCCTCCTGTGAGTCTAACGACTCGGTGGAGGCGCGCGGCTATTTCGCCTTACGACAAACGGTAGCGCTGGAAAAAGGGGAGGAAGCCCTTGTTTTAGCCAGTGCTGGGTGTGTGCCGCCAGCTTTAACAGGGGGGCGCCCGGGGTGGGTAGAACCCGCATAGGGTTCCGAATGGGCGGGTAGACGACCGTGCTCGTAGGCCTGGACGGGCCAGGAGCAGAGAGTGTTTTTCTTAACATTGAGGCATAGGACGTCCCAGGCAGCGCCGGGTGCGCTAGGACTAAGTCCTTAGCCTCACGAAATGGGAGACGATCCTGGGCCTGAACGGCCAAGATTCCCTTCTCAAGGAGATATGCATCACATTGATTCGAAGAAGCGGGGTGCGTCTCTCCGCAATTGACCCATTTGGCCTTATCGTGTGCGGCCTTGGAGCAGCTTACACAGACTTCGGGTAACCCTGACTTTGCACGTCTACAGGACCGATTAGCATGGCCGAAGCGGTGACAGTAGTAGCACCTCCGTGGCAGTGACAGTAGTAGCACCTCCGTGGCAGTAGCACGAATGCCTTCAGGCGGTAGTGATACCAACCGGCACGCATCGACTCAGGGAGCTTTTCATAGTCGAACCTGACCTAGAGTATAGGGGTGGGTCTCGAGGCCCCTCCCTGTTTTCTCATCATATGCTCGACCTTGACCGCCCCATGGTCAGCCAGCTTTAAGGTGATGTCATATATGGAGTAGTCCGCGAGTTCCCTCGCATGAACTACTCCTTTCACGAAGTTCATGGTAGAGTGCGGCGTCACACTCACGGGCGTGCCATCTGGTGTCCAAAGGGCACTAATCATGGCCAATCCGGAGGGATTCGACGTATTCGGTAAAAGGCTCCCGTCCGAGAAACGGGTCACCTTCGGCTCTCTACCAATCACACTAGCTAAAGCTCTCCTCTGATGGATCATGTTGCCCTTAGCTAACATGCTGCCATCAGTGGAGCGAATAACAATGAAGCGTTTGAAGCCAGCGGGCTCGAAAACGCTATGTAGCCTCTGAATGAGGGGCTCCGACGTAATCGAGGCTCGGCTCTGCGCAGTTCTGGTCTTCGTCTGGAACTCCCGACCCGGGGGAGCAACGGGGCCGGACGTGCCGATCTTGGCTTGGTCGCTTACCGAAACGGCAGCAGATCTGTCAGTCTCCGCGGCAGGGAGAGGAACCTCAGTCTTTTTCTTTTTTGGAGGAAGGCGGGGAATGAACCGGCTTCTCTCCTCGGCCGGCAGGAGCCCCTAGGCCAGATGGGCCAGCCTCAGCAGGATTCTTCTCTAAAATGGAGAAAGTATTGCCTATCATAGGACAACAGTCGGGAAAGGAGATCCCTCCTCTCTCCGTGAGGCCTCGGAGACTCTAGCCACTGAGCAGCAGCTTGCAAAGGGGCGGACACGGGTTCTATGCTTGGCACCGAGCGCGGGTTCGACCTCATGGAAGATCCTACCGTGTGAGGCGGGCTCACCTGAGGGACTATGTCCATCTCAGGGGAGGCCTCCATGTGGCCACCCCCCCCCCCCCGAGACATCACATATCTCCTTTGGGGTGCCTTTTTTTAGCTAATGCCGTCGAATCGGCATCCGTCGAGCAAGAGAGGGAGGCACATGCATTGATCCCCTGTAGGCTCTTAGCGCACGAGTGCAGGTTGTTAAGGGGCAAGGGCCGACGAGCCCTGCTATTCCTTACTCCCCTGAGGGGATTGGCCCTATTGAAGTGATCCAACCTCGAGAGGTTAGTTTTCAGCCGCTTGCGTGCTTTCTTGGCAGTCTCTTGTGAAAGAAAAGGAGGGAAGCACCCAAGGGCGCCTCCAGAGAAAGGGGTGAAGGGAAGTCCCCTCACCCATAGGCAAATGAGAGGAGTAGGCCTCCTTTCCGGTAGAAGAAATTTGGAGGGTCCCCTGAGAAAGAACAGGTGGGGAACCTCCATTTTTTTCAGGGAAGCTGCCCGAGGGAAAGGTAAAGAGGGAGTATTTCTTTTAATTCATCATTGAGGCCTCGTGACCCCTCTTTTAGCACGGGACGCAAACGCTCGTCACCCTAAGCAGTAGCCCGCTCTGCGAGGGGTGACCACGGGGCCGGCAAAGCCAGCTGCCGCCATTTGAGTCCACTCCTCCCGCCTAGTGACTTGGCAGCCCATCGACATGGCGTAAAGACGATAGAGTGTGAAAAGGAGAAAGGGGGTGTGAGGAAGGTGAGGGTGGAGGTTAGGCAGTGTTACAAACTCACCTCCCAAAACCGGAGCTGAGGGGGCCTTGTCCCATCGCCCATCAGCCCCGATCTGGGGTGGTTGGATAAGAAAAAGTTGGTCGGAGTCTACCCTGTGAAATTAGAGGCCGACCAGAGAAAGTTGTAGTAGGGATTGTATGCAAAGTGAGGATGTAAGGTAAGAGGAGAAGGTGTCAGAAAGAAAGAGAAGAGGCTAAGCTGGGGCCGGACCAGGCGCTGAGTCCCATCAGCACGGCGGCCAGGAAGTCAAATTGCCGCGCCCCTTACGGAGAAAGGGGCGGGGGATGCAGACCTGCTGAATCCCCCCACTCGGAGCCAAGTGGGGAGGGAGGGCGTGAACCAGCCACCTTACAAGACAAGAGCAGGGATGAGTGGACGAAAGCTGGTTGGCGACTAGCCAGCGATATTAGCGGCCGGCTAAGAAAACAATTGAAAAGAAACTTGCAAGGAAAGTGATGAAACGGGGCATTAAAGATGGAAATGTCAAGAATAAAGCCCAGGTAGTCTCAATCTAGTGCGGGAATGTCTGAGGCCAAGAGGGTGTGCCACTTCCCCAGGTACCAGTTGTAGCAGTCTAAACTGGGTACACCCTTCCGGGATGTCTCATAGTAAAAGACGACTAATCCCGGATAGGTGAGGATGGTTGGGGAAACCGCGCACCCGAAATGTTTTTCCTGAGAGGGCAATACGCAATGGCGCTGATGCGAGCCGACCTCAGTTTGAGGGAAATCAGGTGATGCTGATAAAGTTAGAAAGGGACTGGAAAAGCCTCGATTCAATCCAACGCCATTTCGCGCAGTCGCGGGATGATTATACAGGCAAAGGGGTTCAAATGCAGCGCTTCAGTCCCTTTCTCTCATAGATAAGATCACGATTATTCGCCCATTATGACCTTCAGACACCACGAGGGCGGCATTCTCGCTCCGCTAACACAGGGTAGTATAAAATGTCAATAGAGAAGTGCGTAGAATGTCAATACACTCTTATTTTAATACAAAACTTCAGTACACCTCTCATTAGAAGACCCAAGACATCAATACATCACAAGACCAGGTGTAGGGAACCTTTCCTGTGGTGAAGGCCGCCTTAGGTTAGCTGTAGGCTGCATTCATAAAATTTTAATTAGATATACTGTAAGTTGCACACTACTTTGTATATAACTAACTACTATGATTAGGTGATCAATTCTAAAGTTAGCTGACTCCTGCACAAGAGCGTTAGCAAGTGGGCCTGTGAGGAGGGCAGGAATTCTTCGAACTGAACCGAAGAGCCGCGAAGCCCGAGCTGTTCTTACCACTGGTCTTTGATCAGGGAGAATGGGGGGTGCTAATGAGCAAGAGGAAAAACTGATGCACGCTATCCGGATGCAGGAACGGTTGGAATCAAGTCAACATTGCAACGAGTGCTCAATTTTCAAGTGACTCGTAGTTCGAATCCCACGATGAACTTTAGGTCCCCATTGAGAAAGCACCGACGGTGATAAAAAAGGAGTAGCACCTAACCGCATTCGCGAGACCTAACTTAACCTCGCGGCTGAATTTCCACCTAAGTGAGTCCATGAGTGTCTCTTTCACTCACTCATAAAAGCCCTGAGCAAGGCATCAGTTAGGAGATGATGAAGCTCTTCCTTCCTCGCCTTCGTCACCCGACTCACGAAGAGGCCTTCAAGGGCTAACGTCTTCACCGTCCGGATGAGTGACATCACTTCGTGAGTGAGTGCCAGGCGGTTGTCAGTAGCTTCCTGTCAGGCAAACAAAACAAGAACCAATAAAAGGGTTTGAAAGATAACTTAATTTAAAATTTATAAAATGGGGTGGACAGAAAGAAATAGAAAGATACGTATGGAGGAAGAGAAAAAATCACTTACGACGATGCGCGTGTTGGTTGAGGCGATGCCCTTTGCTAGCAGGAACTGGAGCGGGACGAGAAGGAGAACGGCGATGAGCGTGGCGCACACGGCCGAGTCACCGATCTGGAGCCACAGGAGGGCGATCACACCGCTCATCTGTGGAGCAACAGAGAAGGACGCGGATTAGACAGACGGCCGCTCCGCCACAAGGGCAATGCCCCTATCCTGCCTCTCGGTCGTTATTCACTGGGTAAAGCGAGAATCAACGAGTCCTCGAAGAGGAAAAAGGGAGTGAACAACAGACACACGCGATATGGAGAGTGACAAAGTCTTCTTCAGAACATTTTGACATCAAATGTTCAGTTAGAACATGGAATCACCAAGTCCGATACGAGTGAAAGGAATCTTTAATTAGGAAATCCATGATTATGGTTTATCTGATAAATAAATGCTACTTTTGTGATTATGATATCTATGGTTATGGAAATTCGTTTGATTTATTTAATATGAGTTTTACAGAACTATCACATCAGCCATATTTACCGACCTACCACCATCTGATTTTTTACCTTTTTACCCAACTTAAATCTTCGGTTCATGATAGCAAATTCTCACCAGCGTTCTAGATGCATGGATTGCGCTTCAACCAAGGATATTCCTTTCAGATGGGTATCAGAATATTGCCAGGAAAGTGGCAAAGGTATTGAAAATAAAGATTACTTTAATCATCTCTCTTTCGAAGGGGAAGAGAACAAAAAAGTGGGAATCCGATTCAGACCACCACGACTCTAGTCAACCTAAACCCTGAGATCACACGAGTACATTTGGCCACCTCGAGGACGAGGTAATTGGGAGTCCTTAAGTGAGTCTGAGAGACACTCGATATGACGTGTCGATAACCCACCTTGAAAGGAATTGCCCACAAATAGTGGCAATGCATGAAGAAACTCATGATGTTGTCTGTGTCGTCCCACGTCAGATTAATCATCCTGGCTGCATCAGAGGACTGCAATCCGCTAATTGGTATTTTATTATCTGCGGAAGTGTCACGGGTGTTAAGCAGGTGATATACGGGGAAGTTTGGGAATGAGGTGATGCAACGGTAGACACTCATAAATGACAAAGCCGAACTATCTGTATTTACCTGTAGACACCCATACAAACCCACTTCACTTAGTTGATCAACTGGTGGGTCCAATTATCGCTCACCTCATTTCATCACTGTCTAACAACTGGCCCAGGAAACGATGCCTATCAGGTGATGAACATGAAATTACCAAACGCCTAATGATAAATTACTCGAGTTGCGAGTTGAATGCCAAGCTGCGCATGGCAGACGAAGGATTTGACGGTGCATTTTCCACGATTCTCTAATATATCTAGATGTAGTGGTTAGAATGTTCCATGTCCTATTCGTATGGCATGGTATGGTCCCTTGTTGTCAATTATGTTGAGCTTAAAACTATCAGCATTATCGACCTCTTTCCCGAGCTAGCGTAATCGCGCTCGCAGGAACAAAACTTTTGGGTGCGCGGATTGCCGGACCAGAAAACTCTATCTGAGTTTAGTCGCTTTTACGACACGAGCAGGAAAGTGGTTTGGGCACTCTTCAAGAAAAACATTGAAAAGAGACTCAAAGAAAATTAGCACACAAAGCATATCCACAAAGTACAAGGTGCTATCATTTTCCAAATTCCTGAAAGGAATGGGAATGTTGAGCGCCGGTGCTTATTACACAAATTCCTTCCGATATTGAATATGCTGTTGATGAGAGCTCCCCAGAGGGAGGAAGCTTCGATCTTGCAGCTTGTGCGGACACATGTTCCTACGCCCGACGCCAGAGCGTGCTTCCTTCTTCTTCTTGCCTTTTTTTGTTTTCTTTTTATTTTTGGTCCCTTTTGCACATTTGTTTGTTTTTAATCTAGCCTAAGATTTAGGCTCTGAAAGAATTATGAAAACTTATGCCCAAGTAGGCAATAATAATAAAATGTAGGCCCCGCCAATGTTACCACAATTAAGTGGGGCTACGCGCTTTCTGTGAGGGTGTCCTGAGGGGCCAGGTTAGAGTTGAGGGAGGATGTTGCATGCTGTGGGAATTTTATAGCACCCCCCTGTGCTAGGGGTTCATACAACAGCTAGGAAGTTCTAGAGCAACTTAACATCACTTGGATACATCTGAGTGGGGCGGCCCAACTTCAGGATTGCATCCGGGTCGGGTTGTGGTGTCATATCCACTTAGAAATGACTGACCTCTATACAACTCTTGCTGTCTCGCTCTACAGGGTAGCTAGAGTTAAAAAAAGACAGCCTTGCCTGTTGGACGTGTCCTACATTGAATAAGCTTGCTATTGTATCCCTATTCACCTCGATCTGAATACCACTCCTGTCTTTTCTATTCCATTATTTCTCTTATTCTGTATACCCCCCCCCCCTCACTCTCTTTTCTCGAGTGAGTGAACATGTTCTCACTCCTCTCAGTATTTAAATTAATCCTCTCCTTCGGAGGTGTCAGCAAGAGTTCCCCGATCGACACGTCGTACCTTTTTCCAGTTTCCTTTTGGACGCGGAGACGGACAACTTCAGACTCTTGTTGTAGACCATAGCTTGGAGGGCGCTTTGTACGTGGATCCCTGTCGTAGCTAGGAGGTGTGTGGAAGCTTGACTAAAAGTCGATTGTAGCAGAGAGCAGACGAGAGCTACGAATGACAGAACCCACCCATTCTTCAACAGCTCTTTCCATCCAACAAAGTACATCTGTTGATCGAAGCCTATGATTCAAAAGAGGGTAAAGTACCGTTGAACCTAGCGTTCACGATTAAATTTTAATCTGAGCAAAACGAGTTTGGGATTAACCACAGGAATCGCGTGCGGTTCACTTTGCCCTGGAGAATGATGCCACCCTCTTCAACCATAACCTACACGAGGGGGAACATACCCATACCCCTATTATTCTTATTCTGACACCTTTCTCCATCCTGTTTTCCAACAATAGAAGCATGGGAGAGCCCAAGAACAATGGCCCTATCCAGACTCAAGGGAAGAGAGAGCACGGAATCCGAGCCTCTATCAAACACTCAAATGGGATTTAAGGTTATCATATCTTAGCCATTGTTTCGAACCTCCGTAGTGTAGCCTTCTCCTTCCGTCTGTTCTTTCCCCAGTGAGCACCAATATCGTTTGTAAACCCCGGTTACCTGGTTCCTGATCTCCCCGTGGCGCTGCCAAGTGCCGTCCTGAATGTTACTAACAAAGGCGACGATGGGGGAAATGGCGAGGGGCCCCACCACGTTCACGGTGTCTCCGAGCAGCTTCAGAAGCCCCGACATTATTAGCGGGCGCCAGTAACACGACAGGAATGCCCTCCAAAGCGACGGCTCGCCCACACGCGTCCTCTCCTGTCATGACGGCCAACGAGAATAAAGCAAAGTGAAGGCGGATTTAAAGACGTGGACGACTCCATGACGGTGGACTAATATATACGCACACACACACACACATGATATTGTGTGAACGGGTTTTGAATATTGCCAGACATTTAAGTTTTAAAGATTCACTATTGCAGTCACGCCTCCATCCATTCATGTGCTTTCTCTTTCATTCGCTTCTTTCTTCTTAGAACATATCCGCTTTTATTCTTTCTCTGCTTCGTCGGATTACGCCAATTTCCTTTCCACCTCGATTATAATTAGCAAAGTTGCTGAGAAACAGAAACTTCTGTAAACCAACTGAAGCAGGTTCAATTAATCGGGGAGGTGAGGATAGGATTTAAGAGGGGAGGAGGAATAAAGTAGATGGGGGAAACTTATGCAAACCCCCGGGATTAAAGTGTCATGGAAGACCCAAATGACCTAATAGAATTCACTCAAACTCCATATATTGGGAAGAGGAGAGGAAGGAGTACGTAAAAAAAAAACATCTCAAGCACTCCGATGTTTGAAAGTAGGAAATAAAATGGAAGGGAGTTCGTAGGATCGAATTTCTTGTCCGTAAGTAAGAATCAATCTCAAGGTATGGCTCCATCGAAACTCGGATTCTACTTCCTCTCGATAAGTTTAGCCTTCCTTATTCGGTCTTTCCTCCCCCACACCACAGACTGTCAAGTGAATCGCCCAGTCAAAAAAACAGACTCGATGGTGAGCAACAATCAATCAATCCACAAACCGCAACTTGTCCGTAGCACTTCTGAAACCTGTCGTGCTGAACCTTGCTGGACTCCGCCTCGGGGATGCTGAAACAAGGGCCTTATTTTAGTCGCACTCAGCGGACACCATCTGCCCCACAGCCATCCCCAATCTCCCCCTGGTGCTACAAGAATGTCCAGATCCTGGATCGACCCCTCGCCCCTCCCGGGGAACTTATTTCCTCCCGCGTTTCTCTCTTCTACCCTTTGTCATTTCGCCAAGTCCAATCTACTGCTACTGAAGAAGAAAGGAGGTTCCTGGCAGCAGAGTGTATGGAGTGTGATGGGAGGGGAGTTAAGAGGAGAATGGCAAATTGAGCCGCGGCTGTTGGTGCTGTCGCCCCAGTGACCTTTGCCCGTTCGAATCCGGCCGAGGATGCCAATACCCACCGATTTGTGGGCAGACGCCCAAACGTTCAGACTCGCCCCGACCCCGCTCTCTCCCTTAAAAGGGGGTTCTAGTACTTTTGAATCCCTGAGGTCTTTGTATGAACGTTTCCTGGATGTTTATGACAGGCACTCCCAGACCCAGTAATTACGTCACTTATCCTTTATTCCTTATTCCCGTTTTCCTATTTACCCTTCCTTCTTTCCATACTCAATGAAAATGCCCTCGTTGGTTATACCAGCTTCTTTCTTTCCCCTAGTGGAAAGCAAGGCCTCTGCTCTAATGATACGATAAAATAAGGGGCTCGGGGGCAGCAGTACTTGTCAAGGTCGGAGAACTCCAGGGGGCGCTTCCAGCCTTTGCGGAGAATCTTGACGTACCACGCGAAGGTGCACTTGGACAGAAAGCTCGCTTCATTGTGCTCATACTTGAGTCGAGGGGGAACGTCTTCCTCGGAGTAGGTTCGCGCGCGGCCCCTTCCAGCCTCCCTTGCCTCCGCTTCCTCATCGTCAGAAAGAGCCTCGCCCGAGGGCGAGAATACCACCGAATTCCTTGACGTGGAGTCATCTTTCCTGAAGGCGGCCCTTGCAACGTCCAGCCGTGTTCTGCGACCAATCTTGACGTCCTTGATGCCCGGAGTGCGACTCCGCCGCCTCGCCCTTTTGGTGCTCAGGTCTACGGACTTCTTCCGGCGGTCCACATAAACCTGCGGGAAGAGAAGAAGGATGGTGAGGTTGCGGGTGGCCCTGCGCCAGGTTCGCCAACTTTGGTGAGGTTTTAATGGCTCGGAAATGGTCTTGTTTGGGAGCCGAGGGTGGAGAGGAAGGTTAGGTCCGGTTTTTAGGTAAGGTTAGCTTAGGAAAAGCGACTGAGAGGAGGGCCGAGGTTTGATTCTTTATAGTACTTCCATCAACACAGTTTGGATTCCACGTTCGGATTCCCGCTGACTGAATGAGATCCGCGACAATGAACGCCAATCCCCACCAAACCATCCATGCTTGGTCCGTTCACTATACCCATATCAATGCTCAGCAATGACCCTACTGTCCACTCAAGATTAGCCTCGGAATTTATCATAGAACTTAACAATCTCTAGGTTTTACTTTTCACTTCATTCTTATGTTTTAAGGCAAGCGATTCCAATGATGAGTTACCACGAAAAACAAAAACTTAGAGAGAGAACGAATTTATTAGATCACAAGCACAGGACTATTTTCGGAGCATCACGCTCCAACTTCAGCTGTACCAAGACTGAGAAAATATTACCTTAACACTTCTTTATATACAAAATGAGAGAGAGGTGGGGGAAGATAATAACTTCAAACAAGAGAAAAGGGAAGAGAGAGAGAGAGAGAGAGAGAGAGAGAGAGAGAACGACAGGCAAAAAAAAAACATGGAGGAAAAATTTATAAGCAGGGGCTGGCTCTTGTTATGGTTCAGGTGATTGATACCTATTTGAGATGCGATGAGCGACCTAACCACGGGATCAAATTTGAAATACCCTTTCAACAGATTAAGCTTTGGGAGAAAATTAATTAATGCAGATTCGAATACTTGTCGCTTAACTCAGTCATTCGATATATACTTATGTATATGAATTCCGTTGTGTCCCAATCCACCCTGTGGTTGGTTGCACACATGTGTTCAAAGATTGCAATGGACACGTTGCCCGTGGGTACAGAATATTTGTGTTCATAAATAATTTGAGATATGCTACGTTGAGTGTCCATACACATTTCGTCGCATATTTTACACGGGAATTTATATACACTTACTTTATTAGGGGCTTATTCTGGATTAGTTTATTTTTGACGGAGTTGGGAAAGCTAAAGACCATCTTGAGATTAGAATCCTTTCAATGACTATTAATTCATTTGAGGAAGGGTTCGTAAGGGAGAACAATGCACTTGGAGGTAGTTTCTGATATGGGTGGGTTGATTTAGTGTCCTTATTTCTTAAATTGCAATAAAATGTTTTTTTGGTTTGCAAATGTGCTTCGTAAAGATGTTGGCTATGAGAGACACAAAGACTTTCTTAATGTTATGTAGGATTTCACTATCAATGAATTTAAGATCACATGCTATGTACGTACGGAGGCACATGGTGGAAACAAATGATTTGTTTATTTGATCGCTATGGCTAGCGTAAAAATGAATATAGACATTTGAATCAATGGATTTACAGTAAACAAAAAATTGGAGAGAATTAGAATCAATATCACGGCGGATTAGGACAGCGATGAAGGGGGGGGGTAAAGTTTAATTTCCATTTAATTTTGAAATTAACGGAGGGCTAAAGATGATTAAGTTGGGTAAGAAAATAATTAAAATTCACACTTTTGAGGCATAGTAAAAATAAGTCTACATAACGCAAAGGATTTGTAAAATATTGGGTCATAGTTCAGATTCAAAATACTCCATGAAAAGGAAGCAAATAGCAGGGAATAAGGGGCTTTCCATGGAGAAGCCAATTTTTTTCTTATAATCAGCTCCTTCACACGAGAAAACGTTATTCGAAACAGAGGCGTTAATTTAATGAATACTTTATGCGGGACAGGTAGATTGATATAAAGCAAAGTAATTTTCAAAAAGGGTCGTTGAGAGGTAGGCTAATAAATAGGGAGCCTACATCTAAGAATAAGAGCTTATATTTACTAATGTCAAGATTGGCGGAGTTAACTTTTGCAATAAAGTCCTCGGCACTTTTAATATGCCTACCGGAAATACTGCCTAAATGAGAGATAATTACGAGGCAAGCCATTAGACAAATTTATACGAAGGGGAGTTGACTGTAGAAATGATGGGCAGTAAGGGACATTGGTCCTTATTGGTACCGTACACATAAGGAAGACTTGGATCGATAACTAGAACCATTATTTTTTTTTAGATCAGGGTAATCTTTTAAGGTGTTTTTTATTTCCTTATTAAAGTATTTGGACGTGAGGGGAGCAATAGGTTAGTGATATGTTTCATTGTCTACCAAAAGATCATTAAATTTTCTTACATAATTGATGTTATAAATACATTATAAAATTTAGCATGTTTTTCATTAATTACCAGCGTGTACACTAAACTAATCCACTATGTTACCATGTAAAGGAAAAGATGTTTAGCTCCATTATCTCTTGTCCTACTTCATTATTAAGCACAAAGAATGAATCATATTTAATAGTGTCAAAATTCTTTAAAAACTTTATCAGTTCATCCCTCAATCTCCGTGTCTCAATAGGCTACAAATTGAACACCTTCAATATGACGTCATATATCTCAGTCAGCCTCCAGGAAACTTGGTATTTGCTCGTCGTTGTACCGTTGCAAGCATTACTACAGTCTTTCGCATATAAGGAGACCAGTCTTGCACCGATCGACTTTTACAGTGGAAAAAACGATCCTAGTAGGAAAAACTTCCAAATGATAGCACCTAAGACATTTTTGCCCTTTTTGCACAGCTGCAAAATTTAGTGTTTTTTTTAATTTAAGCCGTTGTTGATAGACATTTTCTTCAGAATTCAATTTACGTATGGATATCCATGACGTGGTATTGTTAAATTTTTCGTTTCTCGGTCCGATATGTGAGATATTATACGTAAAAAGGATATGGAGCATCATCGTCAAAAAAACACTTCTTCATTTTCTTCAGTACTTGAGGAATCTTCGTCACTAATGTCAGAAGTTCTCAAAAGACAGGTACTGGAATTTCATAACATTGAGCTACAGGAAGACGTGTTGATTGAAGATCAGGATACTTGAGGCTGCTCCAGTTCTTTCTATTGATCCCAGTCAAATCAATAGCGCATAACTAGCAGTTAGTGCCATGGTTTATCGGCTCCCTCCAAACCATGGGACTTCCAAACTTCAGACAACTCTTCTTGATTTGGTCCAACTACGCAGATGATACTCAGTGCATCGCTCGCATACCATGCGTGGCGTCGAAAGCTTTATTCTGGTCACTAAGTTTCATACCAAAATAAGCATGGTAAGAGAAAACAAATGTGGTAATGAACAGGAACCTCGTAGCATAACTGGTTTCCCTTATCTTCTTTCTCCACAATAATAATTATTTGATATTTATTTGTTAAGAGGTAATTAAATTTGTAATATATAGAATCCCCTTCTATAAGCGTGGTGACCTGTTTCAACCAGATGGAGTTCAATTAGAGAGGGTAGGAGTGGCGAGGTTTGTTAGGTCATTGAACAGTTCAGCTGAGTTGGGGGTTTTAGAGAACTCCTCACCGAACTCAGATAAGACTAGCAATTAGATAATTGTGCCGATCTAAGAACTGAACTTCTAAATTGTCACATTTCTGTACGCGCGCATTTTAAGAAATAAGCTTAATGACTTAGAACACTCGTTAATAATGGAAGACTTATTGCTTACCGGTATTGAAACCTGGTTCGAAAACTCTGGGAGGGACTAAATCGGAGTTTAAATCACCAGGATTGAACGATTTCATAGAGAATTAAAATAAACGGCGTAGGAATGTTTTATATTAAAGACAAGGTCAACATACCTAAGTCGCGTGCTCTTAATTATTCTTACTTATAACCTTACGACCTTCAAAACTTTCAATAATTCTAGGACTAACCTTGGGAGGACATTTGACATTATACCATTCCGAAGAGAATGCAAACGACATAAGGGTTTCAAATTTCGTTAGAATCGGCCAACTAATTACGATGTTATTGCCAAAGAACTCATTGAAAAGTAAAATGGTGACTTATAGAGTCGCCTGCACGCGACAAAAAACCAAAAACAATTAAACGCAGTAAACAATGATATAAATGTAGATATTGGCGCAGATCTTTTATCTGCTGAAATCGAAATAAAGCTGACCAAAATTAATATCGCTGTCGTCTACAGGTTGCGAAGACGACGGGAAAATGACGATAGTATTCTCTTTCGCTCCCTTTCAACGTTAGTTCACAATAAACAACAGTTGTGTGCGGCGACTAGAAATTTCCGAACGTACTCGTAATTTTTGATAAATGGCAAACAGTGAATGAAAACGTCCCGTAGATTTTACATATAACCTTTTTCATCAAAGAGTTAATGAGCGACTGTAACTTTTTGTATTTGATTTTGACTACTGTAAAAATTTAATAGAAAATACACACGTGGGGAATATATGGGAAAAAGTGATTATCAATCGTTTCGATATAAATAATTAGCGGATTATTAAGATAAATTCTCAGTTAATTTCTGACAAAAAAATCTTTTAATTTTAATTTATTCCATGATCGCTTAAAGCAAATAAATTAGGATATTGAACGATGGTAACGCCCACAAAATGTATGAAGCATTTCAGCCATTATTTTTTACTATAAATAATGAACTTGTCCGTTATGAACCTAGAGTTCCATAAAGATATAAAAGAATGCATTCGAGAACGTAACAAACTGTAGTAATACTGTTGAAACCCAGATGCAATCAAGTTAAGGTGTAAGGGGAGATGTACTGAAATGAATACAAAAATCTGGTAATCGGTCACTACTGGTGCCCTTCAGGGATCTGTTTTAGGTCTATTATTGTTTAGAATCTATCTTAACGATCTTGACATTAAATTTGTAGGCAGATGATACAAAATTAGGACATAGATCATAGCACAGTGTTCTAGTAAAGTTTAAAAGCAACATACATGGAATGATCGAAAGCGGCATATGAAGTTCAATGTAGGGCAATGCCTTCAGCACCCCCAAATCCCCAGAAGCATGCATAGAATATGGGCGGTCATAATCTAAGCACGGTTACGTTGAACAAATATTTGCGTGTATTAATTTCTAGCGACCTAAAAGTTTAAGAATAATGTATTGCAGCGACCCCAAAGTGAACAAATTTATGTGTTGCAATGACCATGAGTTTTGTTTTTAAATCCAGAGATATAATTCTACCATTATATAAAGCGCTTATGAGACCTCACATAGAATATGCAGTTCAATTTTGGTCCCCTCCAATTCTTAAACATAATGAATGAGGGGCTTTTAACCTCTTGACAACGTAAATTATTCCACAACTGAGTAATTATACAAGAAAAAGTTGTTCGCTATCGCAGTGTTAAATCTTTTGTTAATAATCTTGGAGCCGTTATTTAGTGGTAGCTTGGTTATCTAACTCAAAACACAACTCGCCCTTCATAAAAGTACACAGATTTAGTATTTTAAGACTTCGATGATTTATTTCATTTTTAGGACCTAACTTCGTTGATCGACGTTGAACGCGTTAAAACAGAGCGACAAAGATTCCAGGCAATGCATCTTCCGCAGTTTCACTTCCTCCATTTTTTCACTTAATTTACAGATCCCTCCTTACAAACACATCGGGGAAGATGCCCTCGTTCGTTTTCACTTTAAATAATAAATTCCGTTCTCTCGATATCGACGCAAGACCGAAAACTTCTAGTTGTCTCTGCAGACGCCCACACATGTCTCGTTCTTCCGACAGAGTCAAGACCCCTCCCCCCCCCCCCCATCCCACCCTACCAGCACTATAGCATCAACTCGCGCATCGGAAGTCTAAATACCTAATTTGTCTACCACAATCTTTCATACCTGGAGATTGTTAATCTGTAATTATTTTGGTCATAACATTCACTATTGTCTCTCCTGTGTGGTAGAATTTATCTCCGCAGCAATTAATTACATGTAAAAACACGACCCTTTAGAAGAGGAATAGTTTACTTAACCTAGAAATAGTAAGTCAATATCGTCGTTGGCCAACCAATTCATATGGTCATCGACCATTCAAATCACCTTAAATGGTGTGAACTTTCACTCTTATCACGAAAATCAACCGTTTGAAACAATCTTTAAGCACAAAAATTAAGCGACCAAAATGAGAATGAAAGCAAAGCATATTTTCACTCATACACACACTCACAAAAACAATACTATATCATAACACAGAAACCATTGTTGCTCATCTTGTTAGCCAATTCACTCCTCTTTTAAATACACATGAACTCTGCAGAGTAGAGAGAGTGAATGCAAGAGTATGATTGAACTACTTCAGGTGAGAAAGAATATCTTGAAAACGTGTTTTATATGAAATTTGGAAAAGTTATGACAATGGAACTATCTAACCAAATGATTATGGTGTGTAAAGTTAAATTGGTGTGGATGGCAAAACATAGCGAAGGTGACAAGGAAGCGAAAATCAGAAGTAAAAGGCTGTTGGATGAGAGAAAGGTAAGTGTAGGAATATGCTTGAGAACAAAAGTGAGTAATGCAAAGGATGTGTATAGTATGGGGGCGGTAGAAATGGAAAAAAAGAACGTGCATTCCTGAATAGTGTCACGTGACATTGGCAATGTGGAATGTGAGGTGGAGAGGAAGCGTGAGGCGTATTTGCCTGTCACTGAAGGCATGTAACAAGGAGGAGATCAGAGTAGTGAGAGGAGCGTGATAATAACACAAAGAAAACAACAAATAAAGATTTTTGAAGGAAAATGAATGAGGATTTGGATGGAACAGGAAGTAAGAAAATCAAGAGTAGAATTGCTGGGTGAACATTCAGGATAAGAATTGGTAAATGGTGATTAGTTAAAGAGTAAGTCTTCATCAACGCGATCATTTTCCAGCAGCACCTACAAATGTTCACGAACGCAGCAGAAGAAAACTTCGAGGTTCTCACGACTCGCATCAACCATGGCATGACGGATACCTCGAGCAAGGGGATGTGGAGATTCTAATGTATCTAGGGCTCTTAGCGCGCTCTGAGTCGCTATGGGTTGAAAAACGGTGTCGAGACCGGGCACGTCGCGTATCGTCCACTATGGAGGGGCATATTGCAACCAGCTTGTCCTTGGAGACAGACGCGGCGCCCAAATAAACTTCCCGGCTTCAAACAAAGGGGACGTAGAAGGGAAGCCACCTACCTACCCTCTTCACACTTGGAGGCCAATCTGTTTATCCCTGTGAGGCTCCAGTGTGATAAGATACATGCTTCAAGAAATGCAAATGCGATACTCCGTTTGTTGTGGAAGTTTTGAAAGCAGACGCGTAGTGAGAAATGTTCAAATGTGGTATCTTCCAAGGTGGCGTCTTGGGCACAACAATCAGCGCAACCGGTCCGAGGGTTACATCGAACTATCAAAAGATTTTCCTTGCAGTGAACCCGAAAGGTTTTAGGTCTGATTGGAGTGTCTCTGCAAGATCGACGCCATCGAGATCGCCCGCGGGCGAAATGAAAGCCTTCAGACCATTGGAGGAAGACGCGGAACCCGCCCGTACAATCGTCACATGCGCGACATAAAGACGTGGTACCTCCCTTGCCTTGTTAAAAAGGCTCTCTATTAGACACCTGCGGAAGGCGCCAGTCGCCAATCCAAGAACGGCGTGACGGATCAAATCCACCGTCCGCAATTGACCCTCGAGTACAGAGGAGTAAATCTCGCCCCTCGTAGTCAAGTAGGGTAGTCCTACCTATAGTCACCTAACGTGTTCAAGCCCGATCTTCGTTAGGGGAGGGGGGATCAGGAAGACCGTTTGATCTGTGTTTTAACACCAACGAGCGAGTAGGGAAGGAACCTTTTGGTGGTCCAAGGTAGGGCCACCTCTTCCTCGTCAAAGGGGTGTGGAAAGAGAAACCACTTTGGAAGGTTCGTGTCCGGAAGAGTGATGCCAAGAGAGAGGTGGGGGGGGGGGGGAGACAGCGGTTTTGACTTCTCTGAGTGGAACTGCCTTCGTTCATACAGGAGGCTTACCGCGCCAGCCAATGGGTGACTAACTCCCTACGCACGCTGATTTCTTTTTGTGTCCGTTCTCGCCGGGAATAGAACCCAATACCTAGGCGTTAGAAATCCAACGGCTTATCCACTACCTGATCGAGAACTCCATTTAATTTTATTCATACATATGAGTGAATTCCTTGACTAATAATAATAGATTTAAAGCAAATGATTTTACTTGAACGCACTCAGCATGACGGATGAGCCCAGACAGCTCCATCCACATACCGCTGTCCTTTCCTCCCCTCTTTTCGCACACACAACAGATCACTCTTCCTGTCAGAAACTTGCCGAATGGGGGTCTCCATAACTACACTACTCTGACCTGGAACCAGTGGCCATCCTTGGAGTCACGAACAATTCCATGATCGCTGGGGTGGCGTGTGGGGCAATGGGTGGGGTAAAAAAAGGGTACAGCCGCTCTTCTAGCCCCTCCTCTCCCCCAAAGAGGAGCGACGCCTGGTGCCATTGGGTTTGTCATTCTAATATTTATGTGAATTCCATCATCGAGGCGGGAGGGGGGGTATTCCTCCAAATTTAAAACGAAAACCAACGAGGGCATCTCCCACGGGAAGATGTAAGGAGATCTGTAAAGAAAGTGGTGAAGATGGGGTAAATGAAAATGTGTGGAAGACATAACTGCAGATCCTCCTGCATGCAGTGGGGTCGGAAGGGCAAACTGGGGGCAGTGGGGCAAAGAGGGCACACAATCCCCCCATATATCAGCAGCAGCATGGTTGCACTTGTTACACCTGGCATCCCGTTGCAGGGGGGAGGGGTGTCATGGAAGAGAAAAAAAGGGGGCAGTAGAAGGGAATAAGTGTGTGTGGGGGGGGGGCATGTTAAAATCCGAAGCAAAGGGGCATGGGGTAACCAACTTCCCCCCTCTCCAACAGAGGTGTGAAAGGTTAATAAAGCCCAGATAGTTTCAATCTAGTTTTAAGATATTGGGACTGGGATGGTGTGCCTGTCATCCAAGGTCAGGTGTAACAGTCTATAAGGAGCACTTCGGGGGCTCTTGCCCACCACGTTTGAGTAATTAGCCTCTTTATTATTGAGACACGTAAACAGAATGATTAAAATTAGGTTATCCCTGTTTTTGTTTTGTTTTTAATTACCAGAGGTTAATTTTAACCTTTTCCATCATAGTTAAATTAACATCATCGTCGATCAAATTTCTTGAATCGGTGCAATCAATCTCTTTTCTCAGCCCGGTGCTTATGACGTCATAACAGCGGCAAATAATAAATAGCGTTATGTATCAGAAAATACTGCTTTCAAGTGCTAATAAATAGCAACATACAATTCAGATAGGCCTACAAAATACCTAGATGGAAAGTTGTTTTTTTTAAACGTTGGAGTTTTTCATTTGTTGAATTACCCTTTAGTTTCTATGTACAGAATATAAAGAATATGCCCAGTTTTTAATGGGTCACAATCCTTTAATTAAATAAATAAAATGAAGAGATGTTGCTAGTCTGTACGTGTCGTTATGCACCTATTTCACTCCTTTCTCTTATCTCGACCCCCCACCCCACCCGTACTTAGCATTATTTATTATCTGAATTAGAAAAAAAAGCCTGAATGTGAGAATAATAATTAAGCCTACTTACCCATAGGGCGACAGTTGCCCAATCAACTGTGAGCGAAGAGAGGGCGAAGAAGCCGTGGATAATGGAGAGGGACGGCGCCACGCAGCTCAGAGAAACGCAGTCCACACACACAAATTGATAAAATTTTATCCCGTGGCTAATAATTTGCCAATTCCATAACGCCGATGGAATAAGTAAATAGAGTTGATGGGCAGAACGAGACTCCAGGTAGGCGTAAAGCGCCAAGGAAATGAGAGTTGAGATCAACGATGTAGATGTCGCTAATAAAATTAAGTATTTTAAATTACTGGACTCGGAATATGTCAACCGAATGGTAACTTCACCCACACATAGGCACCAACAAACGCTATTAACCAGCACTGTAATATTTCGAAAATTGTGACTCCAGTATTTTGGGGGGATTTTTGACTGGCTCTGTTTCAGTGGCACATCTGCTCGCCTCCATATACGCGTCCGAAAGCATAAAATAAATATTAACAAAAATACAACGAAGATTGTATTTATAAATACTTCAACTACATCAGAAATATCCGTGATAGGCTTTACATAGCCTACCTGTTTTATTATGTCCACATTATACAAAAGCTTTTTGCAAAGACACAAATAACTGTTATTGGCAATAGCGTTGTTTTTTAAGAAAACTTGACCAGTGGTATCATTCGAGTCAAATGAAATATTCGACATTTTCGTTAGGCAATTGAGCCTAAGCTATTTAAATTTTAAACCACTTATCCACTTGTAATTTCAGTACTTGAGCTATTTCAACCACTTAAAAACATTTTGAATTTTAGTACTTAACTCTACTTTCTTTCTCATTTTCTATGTTAATAAGGCTTATTTGCAATTTGAGTTAAATACACCATTTAAGGAATCATTGCAGTTTCACGTTCTCACGACGAAAAATATTCTTGAATAGGTATATCACAAGTTAAAAATGTTACCCTGAGTAAAGTATTTCATGAAATAAATATATTTTTATTTTCACTTTCTATTTATAAAAAAAAAATAACTGAAAACGAGATTACATATTAAGTTGCAGTACAGCATTACCTCTTGAAAAAATAATCTTTACAGATTCCTAACAAAACTGCTTGAAATTGAAAGCGTTTGTTTACAAATGACATAATGAAGCATACGCAAATAGATTTCCCAAGTTGGAGGAAATAAAAAAGTAATTTTCACATTATTATTACAAAGTTTAGAAAGATAAATAACATTTTTTAAAAGAAAACCAAGCATAGATAATAAACTGAATTACCGTAGTCATAGAAACATACTTTAAAACTTAATCCTACGATGTTATGTCTTTGTTCCCCTTCTATCCTAACTATCCGGCCATGGCCGGACCTAGCCTAGGACCAAGCGATTACATGTTCGGTACACCTGGTAGTCACCGAGTAAATGCCTGGCATCTGCCTAGTACCTACCTAATAGCCGTCAGGTAGCAACAGTACTTAAACTGTACCCACTCGGCAGGTATATCTTCGATACCCACTGAATGTTTAGCAGTACTTACAGAATATCCCAGCAACCCCGATACATACTGAGTATTTAAGCTTTCTTATGTATGACCTTCGCAGGTTTGTAGTATGTTAAATAAAGTAAATAAATACTGCCTACGTTAGTTATCGTCTATTCAACCGGGAACCAGCTAATATTGGTCACTCTATGAGCAAAAGAAGTCGATTAATTGCATTTCAGAACTTAACTCTTTTTTTTAATTTGACAGGAAGTAAATAAAAATTCTTATTAGATTAGTTTAAAGATTAAAGTCCTGAAATTCAAATAGTCAATACTTTTTACTATTACTGCAAAACTATTCTGCGAAATTAATCCAAGTCCTGAGACAGGAAAAATATATTATTTGCATTGCGTTTTAGGCTGATTATTAACATAAATGTTATAGGGCCGTTAATACTGGAATAAGTCTCCGAAGAAAGATAAAACTGATAAGTGAGAATTACATTTCCTGAAAAACGATAAGGAAATACTTTGATTAAATAGATTACACCAAAAATCCATTAATGGTTAGGTGATTACATAAGAGGAAGCTGTTCAGATGCGAGCCTATTTTTTCTAGGCATTTTAAGCCTAAGAGATATATATATTAAAATGAAGCGCAAATGAGTGATAATGATGAAATCACTTGGTAGTGATACCATTCAGTTCAGTTTATAGTTGGAAGTATTGCCCTTTACTTCCATACTTCCTTTGGATGTTATTACACTATATGTACAATTGAATCGGCTCTAATATTTAATGAGGCTTAATCCAATGTTATAGGAGAGAGTAAATCCTTAAGACATCGTAAGGATTTTTTGCACTCTAGGCCCAATTGCCAACACCACGATCTGCGGCTTTATATCTTCCACACACTTTCACTTTCACTACCCTTCACTACTTTATTTACAGTTCTTCCCAACATTCTGCGGAAAATTCCCTCGTTGGTTTTCGCTTTAAATATAACAATATCCCCAAAGAAGTTCACCGTTAGATCGCATTTGCGAACCTGACCACCTGGTCCTTGTGGTCCCCCACGATGCCTGTGTTTAGGAAACCTCTCGCCCTGATGGATGGGCCAGGAAGGGGTTGTTATTTATTTATTTATTTATTTATTTATTTATTTATTTATATATATATATATATATATATATATATATATATATATATATATATATATATATATATATATATATATATATATATATATATATATATATATATATATATATATATATATATATATATATATATATTTTTTTTTTACTCTTCTCACAGCCCTAAAGTTAAACGTCCTGTTTTTACGGGCATTACGAGTTGTGAGCCCGGAATATATGGATTTGGAATTTCCGATATTTTTTAAATTGGCCATAAGCTTTGTTACCCTTACCCGTTTCTTCAAAACTCTCTTTCTTCTGTTAAAAAGAGATTTTATCAAACTGTCCCTACTCTCCCTTTTAATAGTAATAATAATTTAGTTCTACCATTTTCTCTTTGTTTTAGTGATCTTCCCCGTCTTTTGAATAACTTTAACATCTCTGTTGCTTTAAATATGAGACGAGCATTAAGAATTTATTAGTACGTAATAATTGTAATAGTTTGGAAGGGGGGTTAT
Source organism: Ceratothoa steindachneri (assembly GCA_963969495.1). Lineage (NCBI taxonomy): Eukaryota > Metazoa > Arthropoda > Malacostraca > Isopoda > Cymothoidae > Ceratothoa > Ceratothoa steindachneri. Next base: position 222,195,433 of record OZ018320.1, read on the forward strand.
TCAGTTGAGTGTTCTGTATGGACAAACAGGTAAACAACTTTCTGTTCGCATAAATCAACATAAATATAATGTCCGAAGAGGGGAAAATAACAGTGCTTTCTTTGTCCAGATGTCAGATAAGGACCATCTAATTAACTGGAACTCGGCCAAATTTATTTATCGTTCCAATGACCCTATAAAAAGGAATATCATTGAATGTGCTTTTATAAACCAATGTGATAATTTTAACCTTTCCCCTGGTTTATAGAAAATAGATGCTATAATTAAAAAACTAATACTTAAAGAAATTAGTTCTGACTTTTGTCTTTAGTTTTATGGACCCATTTTGTTTTTTAATTATGTCACTGCTCTGTTATGTACATTGTATTTTCCCCACTTTTCGCTCCTCGTCTTATAATCTCCCTCGTTAGGCTTTTTCCATTTCTTTTAATCTGTTACCCTTTCGTCTTCTCAGTTTAACTTTACTACCTGCTTCTTATAATTTTTAATGTGAATCTTTACCTTCCCCCTTCCGTCTTCCTCATTGGTGATTTCTTGTTTTTGAGGCGGTAAAGCATCTGACCGGCAATCAGCAGACCCGGGTTCGAGTCCCGGCCAGGAATTTTCAAAAACATTTTTCCCCTGGCGTTATTTATGTCTTCTCGGTGAAGGATCGCCTTCACTGTGACGCCCTCTGCTCTCTTTGATTCTGGGTTCTTCTAATGTCCCTTTCTCTTGCCTTTAAAAAAAAAATCCGTTTTTTTGTCTCATTTGCTCATTCGCGTCCAATTCTTCTCTCTCTTGTACTATATATATATATATATATATATATATATATATATATATATATATATATATATATATATGTGTGTGTGTGTGTGTGTATGTATGTATGTATATTCATCTGTCGTCATTCGTGGAATAAGAAAAACCTTAGATTCTGTCAATACAGAATCATTACTAAAACGCTAACAAACAAGTTGTTGTTAGTAAGGCCTACATTGCCATACGCTCTTCCAAACATACACACCTAAAATATCGTCATTTAGGTCTCAGGCATTCAGTAGAAAAATGCGAATAAAAGAGTGAGACAATGATATACCCCCCCCCCCCCAACATGTTTACAGCAGGGCGTGGATATGTTAATGGTGCCACCAACATCGTATTGTTAACCTCAAGTTTAGGGCGATTACAGGTAATCATAACAAAATGATGAGAATTCAATCTCACGGTCAGAGAAAATAAACTATATTGAGAGAAAGATAATGAACGATAATATTGCCGATGATAAGCGATTAATTAGAATTGATAACCAAATCTTAGAACTTGTGAGTCGTGTTGCGAGCACGGAAAATGACATGATAGGAAGCGACAGGAAAGCAGAGCCGGATCTTCTGAACCAACGTACCTAAACTCCAAACGAAACGTATTCAATCAAAGAAACACTTAGATAGGAACACAAACACGGGAGATGGATATTAAAAAAAATTATCAAAATTCTCATGGAAATGGTTAGGACACATGGCTAGACGTGACAGATGGACGTAAGAGATCCTAGAAAGAGACACAGAAGACCTCAAAGAAGAGGTGAGGTATAGCATTCGCTCAGTGGCAGGTGTGACATGGCAAACTCGAGCTCTGGACCATCCTCAGAGGAAGCTTTCTGCCCAATAGTGAGGGGCAGAACTCAACTCCTTCAGTTCGGTACTTTATGAAAGCCGCAGGGTGGAGTGGGGGATCGGGAAGTTTATAGCTCCATCCCCCCTAAGGGGAGAGGTTAATGGAGGCTGCTCGCACCCCTGGTTCCTAGTGTCTCTTCCGGTCATTATCCCTTCCCCTAACTTCACCTTTTTCTTTCCGAACTTCTTTTCAAATCTTGTTGGCAAATCCTCGTTAGTTTTTTCGCCCTTTTTTTAAACAAATAAATCCAACCTTCGTAATATGATCTTAGCGTCTATGATTCTGGATTGGTTAACTTAAAGAACGAAATCACTTAACTCTATGATGCCTGAATTGGACTCTATATAAAATATTAAGAGTCAAAATGGCTTGAAATTGTAGTTTGACATGGCACCATAAGTCCTTAAAGGGTTAAACCAAAGGGAATGATAGCCAAGACCGTTTAGTGAATGAGTTCACGTCACCAGCACACCACGACATTTAAATCATGCAAATTTACAAGTTTTTTATCCCTTAATTTCAAGACTCGTTTCAACATTCTACTTAATTCAGATCTATTGAGGCAGCTTAGTTGCGGGAACCTTACGTCATCACTTGTCTCCACTGAATCACTAAATATTTTCTTTCACGATATAAATGAGTGGACATTACGCACTGCTAGAAGGGAAAAAAAGAGAAGCTACATCGACTTGACGTTCTCAGATGACTGTGAGTGTGAGAAATATCTAACACGAGTGAGCGAAAACGGGTTTTGGAGAAATGAATGAAGTTTCCTAATCAATTGAGTCTGGAAATGCTTGGGAGAGGTAGTGTCGGTTCGTGCTTCCGGTTGCATTCCACCTTGCTTTCAATTCTTTGATCCCACCCCACCCCTCGGAATTTCCCCTCTCAAACCTACGTCTTCCGAGGGATAACGTCCCCAAATTATTATTTGAGTCTGCCGTAGGTTAGGTTAAGTTAGATGACCTGTAATGGGAAAAAATGTTAGGAAGTTTTACCACAGATCTGCTGCACTCATTTGAGATTTTTTTTTTTATTCCCAGTGGAGACCTACTGATTAATGTAGGATCCGAATCGCGGGTATATACAGTGTATGGTAACAGTTGTCAAGGCAACCCGAATTGGAACACCCTACGGTGACTTGCTTCAGCTGATGTGGTTTAACGTCGCTGCAGAGCGATGTTTCTACTCCTTTGTGCCTTATTTACTAAAAAAAAAAAAAAAAAAACGAAGAAAAAGAATAAGAGCGTCACAAGGTGAGAGCGTAGCGTGAATTCATCATCTTAAGCGACAATGCAACGACACTCGTTAGTGGCAATGCTAATACCCCGCCAGACACAAATTCAATTATTATCCTCGGACGATTCGATTGTCTCTCATGGAGGAAGTGGAGTACGGGAGGGAGAGGGAAGGCTAAGCGGCCTCTTGGGAGTCCTGTGGCATTACTTTGAACAGATATGTGAATAATTTTACGCCAAATGTTTTTCCCATTCCATAATTCCTCCTCTCACATCCCTTATCTACCACCTAAAACATCCCAGTCAATCAAATCAATAACTACTTGTATACAAAAATATGGCCGACTACTTGCCCACACATCAAATAACCTATATTTCCCACGAATATTAGTTTAATGTACATTTAGAGCAAGTTTTGGGGGTACTGCTAATTTTCCCTTATATTATTTGCTACAAACAATTCCTTCCTCTTCCATAAAACAATACCTCAGTTACACAGCTTCAACCTTTTCTCCCTAAAAGAATGTTCGGGTGTGATAGTATTTATTCCAGGAGATTCAAAGTATCCTCAATTAATCAAGTTTCTTCATAATTAAGACATGTTATTCTCGGCATGTTTCGTACCCTTGCAATATATTCACTCTCGAATGAGATGTGGGGAATATGTAAGTCTGTATACAATAAATACTCCGGGTGGGGTCTGTTACAAGGATGTAGTCGGATGATGACATCTTTCCCCTAATAACAAACACTCCTGTTTATAATCTTAGGCATTCTGCTTAACATAGCCAAGATTTTTATAGCATTTTATACTAACACTTAAAGCATTTTGGGGGGGTTGCGGAAGATGTGTACGAACTTGGTTTGCTGCAGCAAACCTTTCTTGATCTATTACACACACACATACTAACTTTAAAATACGGATAAAGAATAGAAATAATGAAAAGAGTAGATCGAGAAAGAGAAATGTTGAAACAATGTTAACGGAACTTGTGCTTAGACACGGTTGAAACAGCGCAAAACCCACCCGACCCAAATTTTGAATAAGCATAAATACGTTGTAGGGCAAAGCTATGAAATGTAACAACTCGTTATTTTTATTATCGAATAAGAAATTAAACCTATCGAAAGATGGGGCCTTTTTTTGGGGGGGGAGGCATCCTGAATTACGACATAAATAACAAAGAGTATTATAATATGAATGACCGTTATTCATAATCTCGCTCCTAATTAAAATGGTTAATTTTTTAACATTTCCTGCCATTATGACTCTTGAAAGCTTCCCCCTCCCCTCGCAAGGGGGGACGGGCGTGAGACAGTTGTACCTGGAAAGACATACCATCCAGGCTCCAGTAGTAGTCTGAAACTACCAATGGAACACTTTCCTTCCAAGCTTTCTCCACCTATTTTTTTTATGAACCAGAGACTAATTTTTCAGGTTTGTGTCCGACTCCAATGTGCAGAATTAAGTTCCAGGGACAATCGGGACACCGCTCGTAACGGTACCGATATAGGTAACGGGCTGAAAGCTCCCCGAGTGATCCAAATGGTTGGGAGAGCTTATGACAATCTTTCACTCAAATTTGGGCAAAATAATATTCAGAAAATATCAATTGTGCTTTGGAAAATTTGGTGGGTTTGTTTTTATAATCCTTTTATGGGGGGGGGGGGATGGTGTGAATGGGAAGATGGGTTGCCCAACATGGCCTCATATGGCAACCATGGCCAGACTAGGAGTCAAACAAAAAGTGTCGTTATGACCAGAGTACCAATAAACCGTTCCTTCCTCAAAGGTTCAGAGAAGCGTTCCATCAGCTAATGGCGCCGCATCCCGCGTGCGATCAAATCGGAAGCCCCTCGCTCTACTGTACACAGAATCGGGGAGTTAGCGGTAATTTTGTTTATCACTCGTTATCGAATTGCATCGATTATACAATTTATTATATCGTCTATTTCACCCGTAAATGACTGCCTTTAGTTATGAATATTAATAAAAGCCTATTTCTGTCGTTCGGTTAAATTCTATTTTTAAATAGACAAAAACTTTATTTAGAATTTGTTTAACATTTCACCTACATTAATAAGGGTTCATAAAATTTACAAATATATTTTCTACAAACTAAACGAATTAATCTTCTTTTTTTTATTCTATCAAAAAAATCAGGTCTTTTTATCTAGAAACAATTCACTTCATATAAAAAAAAAACATCATCGAAACAAATCACAGCACTGAGCAGAAAACAAAATGAGCATCAAAATATGTCCCACTGGCCCACTATTAAGGTATTATCATCAAACGATACACACTACGAAAACTCCCAAAGAAAAACTGAGGCTAGTGAGAGTCGTAGGTGAGACGACTCAACAGCCTCAATGAGTCGCTGAAATGACTCAGAACCTAGCCCGTGCCAAATCCAAAGAAATTAACGCCACACTGACTCATGACACAACGAGCATACATCCTCAGGCATGCAGATACGTTGTTGAAACTGACCAAACAGTTTTGTTTTATCTGTTTGTTTGTTCTTTATGTCTCTCTCTAGGTTTGAAGGTTTTGTTTGTCCGATAAAGGAAAAATAGTGATGCTGATATCTTCATAGGCCACTAGATACAGAGTGGTGGAGAATGTGGAAATTGATCCCTTCCGACGACTCGGAGAAACTAAACAAGGAAATAAGCGATATCCGGTGGTCGTGACCTGGACATTTTGGAATCTCTATATATTGCAAAGCTCACCCCTAAACTTAATTATCAAAAGTCCCCAACTCCCTTACCAAATATTTAAAATTTACCCAACTATTTTCTTCCTAAACAAACAACCGTCACCACACTTCCATAGTCTGCTCCGGAAGACCATTCAATACAAGGATCCCTACCTAATAAGCCAATTTGCTCAGGCTTATTAATTAATTTATTTATTTGTTTTTGTGTTTTGCATTTGCTATAGTTTTTCTACATTTTTTCTTCCTTTTTTGGTCATTTAAATGTATTTTATATTTCAAGTCTAGTTTTTAATGCTTATTTAATTATGTAATCATTCTGTCTATGATGTACAGAGTAGATGTACAAAACGTCCAGATATCTTGAATAAATGGTTCAATTTGCCGTGTTGGCTTCAATCTTCATAATATATATACATATAAGGAGGGTTTTTTTACAGGTCTTACATTTGAAGTTTAATAAAATCAAGAATAATTTTGTGATTCTAATGAAACTTTCAGAAATTGTTGGTAATAGTTGAATGTCTTTGGTCTTAAAATAGTTAACTGATTCATTTACTTCTGTGAAGCATCAATTTTTAACAAACTTTCGCTGAATTTTCAGATATTTATCGAATATTAAAACCAATTTTATTTCACCTAATTTTATTTGCTTAAAATTAACAAAAAACCAAGACCAATAATTAATCATTTTGCATAATTAACATAATAACTTAATTTATTTGAGGATTCTTCTTTTCAAATGCTGACCATTCCTCTCATGACATTCATTTACTCGTAACGAAGTTGCTCTCATCACTTTTATCAAAAGTTCTTCATCGATGTTATTAATTTCTTCAGCGATATTATTTTTTAGTTGTTGGATACTTCTAGGATTATTACGGTAAACACGATCTTTTAAATATCCCCCTAGAAAAATCCAAAGGTGTTAGATCGGGGGATCATGGAGGCCACTTAAATCCACTGTTTCGAGAAATGATTATTTCTCTGAAGTTTCGTCTTAACAACTGTATTGTTTCATTCGATGTATGTGATGTTGCATCATCTTGCTGGAAAAACAGTTGTCTAGTTGGAAGCCTTCGAAAGTTCGGTAAAAATATTCTTCAAGCATGTGTCGGTATCTTTCGTCATTCACAGTGACTGAATTTCCATTTTCATTCTCATAAAAATAAGGCCCAATGATCCTCTGAGTTGTTATCGCACAACACACAGTGGTTTTTGCAAGATGCAGCTCTTTCTGGTGTATAGCTTCTGGGTTGTGATCCGACCATATTCTGTTGTTCTGCTTATTATTGTATCTGCTGAGATAATTCTGCTCCGTCAGACATTATCACGGGCGGTTCATCAACTTCCCCATATTTTCGTCTAAATTCTTCCTCATGCGATTTTCTTTATGCGAAATCGTTATCTTCTAATTTTTGCACAACCTGAATCTTGTATGGCTAAAGTTTCAGTTTTTTTATTCATTACATTGTATGTTGCACTTTAGGACAATCCCACTTGTTCCGATCGTCTTTTCAATTATTTCTACGGCGATCGTTCGACGTTTTGACGCAACTCTTCATTTTTATGTTGTTCTACGCCTTTTCTACCAACACGCCCTTGTACACTACCGGTGTCTCTATTTTTTTTAATTAGTCTGCATAGCGCTCGTCCTGATGGTACGGCTTCAGCTCCTTCACTTCGCATCCGTCGTTGTGATGAAACCACTGAACAGTTGCATCTGAAGAATGTTTCAAAAAATATTTTTCGTCCAATCATTTCCAAGAGCTTCCATGTTTTCAGTTTGAAAACTTTCTTAATAATTATTTTTGCTAGAAAAATTTTCTCCTTCTATAGTCTACAAATGATTATGATGCTAGTAAATTTGTTACTTCACAACTTTAGGAAAAACTTTGCTAAGAATCGAGCATTCCAAAGTTCACTTTTTTAAACCAAAATTTTAGGCTCTCTGTTTCTAGCAAAAAAGAAGGATTTACCCATACTAGTATAACTTCTAAAATAATAGATGAATCAATTAGCCATTTTGACAAAGAACTTACAAATATTGCCACTAACTTCTGAAAGTTCCATTATGATTACAAAATTTTTCTTGAACTTATTAAACTTCAAATGTAGGGACATGTAAAAAAAAATTCCATATATATATATATATATATATATATATATATATATATATATATATATATATATATATATATATATATATATATATATATATATATATATATATATATAAATTGTCTATGTACTTCAACTGCGTTTTCACACTTCCAGTAGCATTTTAGAATGAACTTCCTTTCTTCAAAGTTTAGTCTGACTGCCATCATTTATTCTGCAAAGAAAAAGAATTAATATAAAAAACACGTACTTTACAATTATTTAAACTGTGTATACATTTTGGGGGAACGCCCGGTAGATATATATATATATATATATATATATATATATATATATATATATATATATATATATATATATATATATATATATATATATATATCAAGAATTATTTGTAATTGCGCAATCATAATTATGCGGCGAATGAGGCAATGTTGAATGCTACGCATCAATTATAGCAGATTAGCTAATTTAGTTAGAGCAGTCGGGCAAAAATCGACTCAAAAATATACTAATGAGATCAGCTTCTTTTGAAGACACTTAACTTCCGTTCGAATAAGACGCCCATATAGCGAGTCTAATTGTAACAATGGGAGGTTCCGCGAGAGGTCGTTATCCGTCTAAAATTCACTTCCGGGCGGCTCTGTATAAATAGTAAAGAATCGGCCTGGGCAAAATTAGTATTTTGCCAAGAGGATACGACGCATAAGGTAAGGCCTGCAGACTCTTATTGCAGGCCGAGTGTAGGCGGGAATTAGGTTGTGATAAATGTTAAATATTGACTAAAACATTAATTGTCCTCCGAATAATTCTAGACTTAAATAAAACTCGGCCATAACTATTGAAATACGAACCAGTGCCTTGATTGCTTGCCTTGTCCTTACGAGTGTCTATTTTGTCTCTCCTTATAGATTCTTTCTCTCGGCCTCCAATATTCCAAGGGCCCGAAGACAAGAAGAAGAAGAAGAGAAAAACTTCTCGTTATAAGCTTTCTAGAGAGGGGAGAAACTTCTACACGGCCAATTCGAGCTCAGCTTCCCCCTAGCAAAATACTTGTTTGATCCCTACTTTCGAGGCTGAGTACTAATCGGTCCTAAGTGCAAACCCAGCCTGTGATGTTGGAAAGTAATCAAGCTCGACACTCATACCCCTGCTCCTCTCGAGCAGCAAAATCTTTGGGGGGCATATCCATACGGAATTGGAGTCCCCTTTGTCGGTCGTGTGCGGCTGCTTGTGTATACTCACGGTTCCACCTGGATCAAACATTCTAAGGATATTCGCCCAGTTATTCCTTTCCATTTATTTTTCATGTCTATTATTATATTTTTGTTTGTACAGTAGTAAAGATTATTTTGTTTGGCCCAGTTTGATATATAGAACCTCCCAGATAGTTGATTTAATTCTGCCAAGTGTAGCTGTTGTCATAAGGAAACTAGTCACTCTTACGAGAGTTGTTGCAACCATAGTTAAATTGCACCATTCGCAGCAAGGCCCAATTGCAGACTTGCCCTGCGTGCTATCCGCTATCCTTTCCGAGACACATAAAGCAAAACGACATAGAATAATACTAATATATATACATATATATATATATATATATATATATATATATATATATACTCTTATTAAACTAGTGTCAGGTTTTATGGGGTTTGGTTCTGGCTATCAGAAAACTGTGAAGGAACAATCTACTTGCATAAGCTACTTACAATTAAATTTTGTTTACATTGACTTTTTGAATTTGTTTATTTATAAGTTTTCAAGATTTTTTTTTGTGACTGCGCTTCGCTAATTTTCCATAGCGGAATTTCTGTATCTTTTTTTCTTTTTTTTTCTTCTTCTCGTGATTTTATTTTCGGGTGAAGCATAACCCTTGTGCACTTCCGTTAGTGTTTCTGAGTGAAATTAATCTAGTGAATTACAATTAAATTTAGTTCGACAACCCCGCTACGTTATTTGATGTGTTTTTTTTATTTTTCCGTAAAAGTTTTGTGAATACGACAGCATGTCGTCTTTCGAAGTTTCCAAAGTACAAGGTGAGCCTCTCGGATTGAATGGAAAGTAATTAATGGCGTACATCCAAGAGGAAGAGAGATCAGAACGAGCCGAAAGAAGAGTAAGAGAAGAGAAAGAACGTAATGAAGTAGAGAAAGAAAGAGAAGAAAGAGAAAAATTAGTTTGCATGAACTGGAAATGTCTAGGGCAAGATACGAAACGACCTCAATTACTTCTAGGACCGAAGTGCAACAAACTGCGTCCATAAAGTTGCCTGTTTTCAAGGAAGGAGAAGATTTCGGGTCATGCCTCACTCACTTCGAGAAAATCTTTGAGGTAAATCATTGGGATATTGAAAGAGACGCCGTAGCTATGTTGTTGACTTTACTTAGTACCCAGATCAGGGACATTTTCATCTCGCCCCCATCATAGGCAACAATCGATTATTCCACGTTAAAAGCCGAATTGTTTGCTGCCTATAACATGACTCCGGACATCTATCGTGCAAAGTTCAGGCACTGTCGCATCCAACCTAACCAAACATTCCGACAGTTTGGATATTCCTTGCAGCGTATTTTTAATTTCTGGCTAGGCGCGTCTAAAGTCACCCAGGAATACGATGCTTTGGTTGACTTCGTCCTCAAAGACTAACTCTTGGTGTCAATTCCTTCGGAGATCAGATCCTTTGTAAAAGACCGGAAGTGCCTGAAATTTAAAGAGTGCATCGAGGAAGCAGTTGTATATGTGGGTAGTCATAATTGCTATCCAAAGGTAGGGAAGAAGACTTAACAACACTCTCCCAAAGCAAAGACCCATAAAACCAAATTTGTTCCCCACAACAGGGGTAAGTTCATCAAGATGACTGGTTCATCTAAGCCTAAACCCTTTTCCCTGCCAGATAAACGTGAGGGCAAACCCTTCTACGCTAATCCCCAACTTCGTCGTTCCCCAGGAGAACTGTCGTCTGTTACTCCTGTGGAATAGAAGGTTATGTGAGCACTAATTGCCCTCAGAATTCTCAGTGTAGAGGGGCTATCCCAACAAGGTGCATAATATAAGAGCCACGCCTGTTCAACCTCCATCGCATCCAGAAGCACACCTTTCTTCAAGTGAACCGAGTCCGGCCAGCCACCAGGTGAACTTTCTGTTTGACAAAAACACTCCTAGATGTCTCAAATTCAAAACTGGAGCGGTGAGAGGCTGCCGGATCTCAACTCTCGTGCGCGACACAGGGTGCACATGCATCATGATATCTGACAAATTACTTCTACCTATAGCCCAGGATTATGAAAAGCTTGCAACAGTGCATGATTACCCGAGGCGCGCTAACAGATTCCCCGTTGTGAAATGCTACATCGAGTGCGCCTACTTCACTGGCTGGGCTGAGGTCGTCGCAGCGCCCATCAAGTTATGTGCTGCTTAAATTGGCCAGAGTCCGTGGGTATCCCCCACCCCCTGTGGCTCAACCCGTGACCACCCGATCTCAAGCAATTAAAGAATCGGAAGCGCCCGCACCTCTAGAAACCCCTGGCGCTTCAGATTGCCCAAATGTCCTGAACGAAGATTTTCGGAAAAATCAGAAAGATTGCGAATCTCTCCGCCACTTATTGATATAAGACCAAAACAAGACGCGAGAGACCATTAGAGGCAACAAAATAATCTCCTTCATTGTTAAGGATGACCTTCTTTACCGCGTATGTTCAGCAGACAATATCACAGAGTCCCAAGTATTATGTGTGCCCGGCTCCCATGTCAGACCCATCCTTCGAACCGCCACGATAGTAAAATGAGAGTCTTAAAGCCATTCTGAAGAAATTATGTGCCAAGCAGCCAAGAGAATGGCACATATATCTTCCTGCAGCTCTCTTTTCGTATAGATAAATTCTCCATCGCACCTTAGGGTTCGCTCCGTTCGAATTATTATACGGAAGAAATGTACGAGGTCCCTTGAGCATATTGAAGGAACTAGATGCGAATCAAATACTGGATCAGGAAATCCAATCCTCGTTTTCGTATCTGCTCAAATTACGACAGAGATTCTAGAAATGCGCCAAAATAGCCTATTAAAATGCGGATGTTAACCTGGATAAATATAAAACTTACTTCGACTGCAAATCTGAAGACAGAAAAGAAATGCGCCAAAATAGCCTATTAAAATGCGGATGTTAACCTGGATAAATATAAAACTTACTTCGACTGCAAATCTGAAGACAGAAAATTTAAGCCAGGTGAGGAAGTCTTGTTGTAGCTCCCAACAGAAAACAATAAATTACTGAGACAATGGAAGGGCCCCTATCAAGTGATCAAGAAACGCGAACTAGTTTATTATTTGATTGAAACGCCAACAAGAAGGAAGCTTTTTCACGTAAATTTCCTCAAGAAGTATCACTGACGTGCATGGGCTAACGAGATTGTGGCTATAGATGAAGAATCGCCAATGGAGTCTAATTTTCCTATAGATCCCATAAGAGTAGTACAAGTCGCCTGCATAGAGCAAGGCAGTAAATATCCCCTACACGTTTTGCCAGACGCACCGGAACTCTGGTCCGCCGAACTAAAGGTAAGCGACCAACTTCACCTCCTCAGAAAACTCACCTGCAGCCCCTCCTGAAACAATTCGATGACGTCATCTCTTAAACTCCTGGTTGTGCAGCGCAATTTGAACACAACATCCAATTGACCACTCAAGAACCAATCCGATCTAAGCCACATCCGCTGCCCATACACCTGAGAGAAGCATTTAATGTTGAGGTTGACAAGTTGTTAGATTTGAAAATAATAGAGCGGTCAAAATCAGATTATTGCTCTCCGGTTGTTATTGTTAAGAAACAAGATGGATCATACCGGATGTGCATTGATTTTAGGAAATTAAATTCAGTAACCGTATTTGATGCAGCGCCAATCCACCTTATCGACCAGAATCTTCATCTTTTTCAGAAAGCCAAATTCATAACCGAACTGGATTTGTGCAAGCTTATTATCAAATTCCACTACGACGAGAGGTCAAGAAATAAACGACTTTCTCAACTGAAACGGGGTGATGCAATTTCGATGACTCCCTTTTGGCCTCGTCCCTGCATGCAGTAATTATAATCGGATAATGAGAAGGTTATTAGATCAGTTGCCAAATATATCATTCTACTTTGATAATAGTTATGTAGCTACGAATGACTGGAATCAGCACCTAAATGTTCAACAAGCACTTTTAAAAAGACATGGAGAGCATAATTTAACTATTGGTCCCAGTAACTGTCACTTCGCCTACAATACAATCGACAATTTAGGCTTCCTCCGAATTGGAGATAACCAGCTAGCTCCTCAGAAGGATAAAATCCGAGCCATTGTTGAAATGCCTCTACCGGTGACCACGAAGCACTTAAGATCTTTTATGGGTCCTGCGTCGTTTTACCGGCGCTTTATTTCAGAATTTCGCCTAACGTCCGCTTCTTTGTGCAAACTTTGAAAAAAAGGCTCCATAGCACCTTGTATGGAAACCACTGCCAATTAAGAGTATTAATCAACTCAAGGTAGAAACTTGCCTCTGCACCCATATTACGCTTGCCCTACCTCGAAGAACCATTTGACATACGAACAGATGCAAACAACGAGGGATAAGGCTGTGTTCTAGTTCAGTACGGGGAAAATGATGAGAGCTTTCCCATTACGTATGCAAGTCGGAAATTGCTACCACGAGAAAATCATTACGCTGAGATTGAACGAGAAGCCCTCGCGATAATCTGGGAAATTAAAAACTTTAAAATGTCTTTGGTTGGGAAAGAGTTCATAATAGAAACTGACCATAAACCTTTATCCTACCTCCGAATTGTAAAAAAAAAAAAATCAACAATGGTCGTCTAATGCGCTGGAGTTTGTTTTTACAAGAATTCCAATTCAGGATCTTGTATATTAAAGGCTCCGATAACCATATAGCCGATAGCTTAAGCAGGAATCCATTGAATTCTTCTTCGAACTGATTCTGATTGAGAGTATTTTTTTCTAATTTTAAGGTTGATTTTTTATGTACATATGTTCATGCAATATATTCAATTAAGTTTAAGGAAGTATGTACCCTTTTGATTTATTTCCTCTTATAGTGGACTGATTGAGTTAACATTATATTGCTTATGGACTCGAGGCAGGTGAGCCTCTTTCTTAGAAGTATTCATTAGTAATTGTGGGTATTGTCGATTATTTTCTTTTGTAATGTTAATTCTTATACATATGTACTCTAAAGTCTCTATATTTGGAAAATTTTCCTCACGAATTTATTGCCATGCATTTTTATTTTTAAATTACGATGTCGTGTATACCCCTTGTTCGCCCTAGGTGCCACCTTAAGATTGAGTTATTATTCGAAGTCGCTTCTAACCGGAAGTTCCATCTTGAGAGAGTGGGGTAGATGGCAGAGAAAGAGAGAGAGACACGTAGGACGGGAATGCTATGCATCAATTATAGCAGATTAGCAGTCGGGCAAAAGTCGACTCAAAAATATGTTAATAAGATTAGCTTCTTTTAAAGACACTTAACTTCCGTTCGAATAAGACGTCCCATAGAGTGAGTCTAATTGTAACAATGGGAGGTTCCGCGAGATGGCTTGAAGTCTGAAATTCACTTCCGGCGGCTCTGTATAAATAGTAAAGAATCGGCCTGGGCAAAATTAGTATTTTGCCAAGAGGATACGACGCATAAGGTAAGGCCTGCAGACTCTTATTGCTGGCCGAGTGTAGGCAGGAATTAGGTTGTGATAAATGTTAAATATTGGCTAAAACATTAATTGTCCTCCGAATAATTCCAGACTTAAATAAGACCCAGCCATAAATATTGAAATACGACCCAGTGTCCTTACGAGTGTCTATTTTGTCTCTCCTTATTGCTTCTTCTTCACGGCCTCCCATACCCCAAGAGCCCGAAGACAAGGAAAAGAAAGGACAAAATTTCGATGTAAGCTTCCTAGAGAGGGGAGAAACTTCTACACTGCCAATTCGAGCCTAGCTTCCTCCCCGGCAAAATACTCCCTCGATCCTTAATTTCGAGGGTGGAAGTGGTTACTAGAAGACAGGTTGTATCTTCCGTCATAACTTCGAACAGGCTGAGTACTAATCGGCCCTAAGTGCAAACCCAACCCGTGTTGTTGGCCCTGACGCTCATATCCCTGCTCCTCTCGAGCAGCAAAATCTTTGGGTGGCAGATCCATCCGGAATTGGAGTCTCCTTTGTCGGTCGTGTGCAGCTGCTTGTGTATACTCACGGTTCCACCTGGAGCAAACATTCTAAACCTATTTGCCCAGTTATTCTTTTACATTTATTTTTCATGTCTATTATTTTATTTTTGTTTGTACAGTAGTAAAAATTATTTTGTTTTGCCCAGTTTGATATCCAGAACCTCCTAGATATTTGATTTAATTCTGCCAAGTGTAGCTGTTGTCATAAGGAAACTAGTCACTCTTACGAGAGTTGTTGCAACCCATAGTTAAATTGTACCATTCGAGGCAAGGCCCAATTGCAGTCCCGCCCTACGTGCTATCCACTATCCTTTCCAAGACACGCAAAGCAAACGGAGGTCAGGAGATCTAACCTAACCTACGACACACACACATATATATATATATATATATATATATATATATATATATATATATATATATATATATATATATATATATATATATATATATATATATATCGTTTGGGTTAAATTAGACGATTTTTAATGTCTCCTTTTTTCAGGAACGTGCTGATCAATCGGTGAACAGTCATCGGCGTTGGATAACATATCTAGTAACATTTTAATTGAGAAAAAGTTAGCTGACATAGAAGACTGGAAGCTATCTAAATTTTGAAAATGAGTTACATCCATTATGATGATTCGCCATGGGTATCAAAATACCAACAGCATTACTGGTTTCCAATAATATGTTAACACTGTAAAGCGAGGCTAACCAAGCTGGGCGGTAGCGTTCACCTGTGTGCGATTTTTATAATTAGGTAGGTGGTACGCACTCTTGTCATCAAATACAACATCGCTCCCAGGCGACCAGGCAATCATATCTATATTTAATTCTTTATAACGCACGACCCTCATAAATGAAGTTCTTTCGCTCCCATGAATAGTATTTGTTTATTGTTGTGATCTTTGGCAAATTTTTTCTTTTTGCTCATATTTAGCTAGCGTGATTTCACCAGTGATGCCAACTTAGCCCGAAACGGGCTAAATCTAGCCCGTCCGTTATAAATTTGCTCCCTAAATTTTCCATTTGGCCCTGGCGCATTTTTTCTACCCAACTCTTTTAAAAGTTAGCCCCTTTTAAGCTTTATCAATAAATTCATTATTATTAGCCAATGACATGTAATAAATGAGAAAACCCATTATAATTAAGAATAAAACTTATCCCTGTAATAAATATGAGAAAAAAATGATTATAATAAAAGATATAATTCATCCCGTTTTCGTCAAGACATGTTCAAACCGGTGTATACATAACAATTCAATCCAGCGTTGTCACTTCTACTGATAGATCTCGATTCTTGACTCTTGAGATTCTCAGAATGGTAACCAGCAAGTTGCAACAACGCAGTGCCCCAATGTCTTATATAGTCTATAACGCCAAAAATCAGAATTTTCGTGAAGTTTCGGTCTGTTTCGGGTATGATGTCTTGTGAGTGTTGAATATTGCTTCTACCATGACACACAAAAGATCTATATACTGTATAATTTATACACCCTTTTAAATATGGGAAAAAAAGATAGCCAAAAGTTTCGAAGTGAATGTTTGTTACAGGAAAAAAAAATTATATAGGCTGCAACCTGTTGCCGGTACAATGCAGACTGCAGATGCAAATACTGCAAGTGCCATTGGTGGGCGCGATAACGAAAAAATGTACCACGATAACCGATAAATCGATAGCGATAACCTTATCGGCGATAATCGATAACTGGCTATAAATTTATCGCCCGATAAGGTGATAACCGATTAATCGATAAATCCAAAATTATAATACAATATTGATTATTGACTATATATAGCGTTATTTTATAATACATGAGTAAGAATATTTTAATACTGTTTCTTAGTTTCTTACTTGGTGAGGCTCTCCTTCATCTCCTTATAGGTTTTGAGGATCCTCCTCACAGCTCGGACCTACCTATTTCTGCCTCCAAGGCAAGCGCGGCTCGCCCCTGTGATAAACTGGAACCAAAAACTGAAATTATCGATTATCGCTAGTTTGGAACCAAAAGTATCTGCAATACCGATGAATCGATAATGCGAATAAAAAATATCGGATAACCGATAACCCGATATCGTTATCGCAATAACGCCCACCTATGATAAGTGCATAATCAAAGCTAAAATATATGGCATTGGAAGACACTTGAACACTGCTAAATATATAAAAGCTCAATAACCATTTAATGCACAAAGAAACGATATTCTTCATTTTTTTTTACAATAGAAAATGATTCCACTAAACGAGCCGAATCTTCACTTGCACTTTTAATTGTTTGTCTTGGTGCTATTTCTCTTTCTTATCATCTAAGTAATTCTTGTAAAACAATGTTTTCGGATAGTAAAAATTGCAAGGATCTAAAAGTTCATCGAACAAAGTGATCTGCTATCATCTCCACATTCTTGCTCCTCATTTTAGAGAAGATTTGGTAAATGACGTTGAAGATGAAAGTTTCAGTTTAGTTATAGATTGAAAGCAATGATATCTCAACGGAAAAAAATATTAGGTATAATTATTAGATATTCCTCCGATTCAAAACATGACATAGTGGTGTCTTTCTTAGATTTGATTCAAATTCACGAATGCAATGCTGGAAGTATTTTTAAAGCAATTTAGGCATCTATTAACAAGATTATAAAAAAATCTGGTTGATATCGTCACAAATAACGCTTCTGTGATGACTAGGTCGAACAGTAGCATATATGCAAGACTGAAAAATGAAATACCAAATTTAGTTCTAATAAAGTGTGTGTCACTCCATTCAGCTTGCAGTTTCTTACTCGGTAGCTGATGTTCTTCCACGCAATTTGGATTTTCTCGTGAAAGAAACTTACAATTGGTTTGCCCATTCCTCCATTCGGCGGAGGAAGTACAACGAATTTATGCTAGACTTAATAATGATAAGCTGCCTTTAAAATTCATCATTTACAGGCAGAGCAGATGACTATCAATTGCCAAAGCCATTCTTCGTATCCATGATCAGTGGCTTGACTTGTAAACTCGTTTTGAAATCACTACAGTACATGAGCGATGCTACAACTATAAACTTCTGCACTCTATGTTTTGTAATGATCGAAATTATGTATATTTGTCATTTTTAATGTCAGTTCTTGATGAAGTTAGTAAAACAAATAAACTCTTTGAAAGTGAAAAATGTGACCCAGTAAAACTAATGAATGATTTAAATCAGCTGATTAATTCATTATGTTCAAAGGTAGTGATTCCTGGTACTAAAATAGATGAAAAATCTAATTTTGAAGAACATTTAATCCCAAATCCTTATTTGGGTTACAAGTTAGAAAATGACATAAATAGAATTGGTGAAGAAAGGGAAAGAAATATTATTCGTTCATGTAGTAAACGTTTTTTGTAGGTGTTTATCGACCAGTCGCGCTCGACTCCCCCCGATAATTACAGCATTCTGCAAATTATGTCAGAACTAAGCATTAAGTCATGCTTGAATCCGATAAGGAAAGATATTATTCCTTTGGTAAAACTTTTCATATCTGATTCTGCAATTTTGACTAAAATCAATTTTCAACGGATACAATTACATACAGTTCCTTGGAAAATAGTAACAACTAATCAACTAAGCAGTGTGAAATTCGAGGATGAAGTTTACAATTACAAAGATTCTGTTGAATAAAATCCTTTTGAAGAGCTATCGAAATTTGCTTTAATGATTCTTTCCCTCCCACATTCTGACGCGGATGTTGAACGGGCTTCCAGCCAAGTGGACGTAATCAAAACCAAACAGAGAAACAGAATCAAAGTTTCCGCACTGAATAGTATTTATTCTCAATCACATATGGACTAAAAGGGCACGGAAAATGTTGCTACCAATATGATCTTCCATTGAATGTTGTAAAAACAAGGTCTGCTGACCAAAGTCGCATGCTCTTAATTATTGTGATTTATGACCTTATGACCTTCAAAACTTTCAATAATTTCCGGTGTAACCTCCGGAGGACCTTAGCAATTATATCATTCGATTTGACGTCATCAAATCAACTGGTATCTTTTGATAGGTTCTTAAATAATCTTAACAACCTACACCCCACCATAAAATTCAAAGTTGAATGGGAAAATAACATTTGTTTACCTTTCCTTGACGTTAAAATTGTAAGAGTAAATGACCGATCTACCTTTATTGTTTACCGAAAAACCACCAATTCCAATTCTTACATTCATTTTTACTCATGTCATGATATTAAGGTCAAAAAAGCCATTGTAATGTCCATGTTTTTGAGATCTTTAAGAACTTGTGATCCATGTTTTTTGTCCGATCAAATCACATTCATTACCTGTATATTTATGGACTTGAAATATCCCCTTCACATCGTAACGAAAGCTTATCCAAACCCAGGTCAAACTTTTATTGCCCCCAAAGTAGGAATCCTGATTGTAAGAGAATTTGTTTATCCCTTCCATTTTCCCCATTACTGAAAAGCCTAAATAGTATCCTTTTCCCTAACCACACCACTTTCAAATACCCCTCGACCATTAAAAAATCCTTCCCTACAACTAAACCTACAGATGAAACTAATGAAGCAGGTGTCTATTTAATCCCTTGTAAAGAAATTAACTGCCCCTTATTTTACATAAGCGAGACAGGAAGAAATATGAAAAAGAGGATCTATGAGCACAGAGGGGATGTCAGGCGGGCAAGCACAGCTTCTAATATTTTCACACACTCCAATAATTTGAACCGCCCAATAGATTTCCCCCAGGGCAAACTAATTTACCCGTGTAAAGATTTTCGCAAAAGAAAGGTCGTTGAATCCACCCTTATCAACGAAATCCCGAATTTCAACCTTTCGGATGGGCAATTCAAATGCAGCCCCTACATCAAAAATTTAATCTTGAAAGATATCTTTAATGACCTCAAATTCCTCCCCTCCTGAATTTGAGGTGTACACTGTAACCATGCGTTCATGGATCTACTTTGCATTCTTGCCTTCCTTGGTCAAAAATTTGATCACTGCGCGGTGCTCCTCAACCTTCTGCATTGTTGAAAAATTTGTGACTGACGATCTGCGATCAACTACTACTTCTTAAATAGACGAGGCAGGAGCGTGCGGCTGCAGGTCTTGACTTGTCATAACTTGTCCTAACACCCCCACAAACAGCCACCCCCTTTCCTCTGTTTTGCCCTACTGATTCGCAAAACTTATTGACCGCCCCTCGTATCAGGCCGTCTTGTCTGGGGAGATTGACTTAATTAGGGTAGTTTTCATAGCTGTGAGATCATGTCGTGTTCGGGTTTTATTCCATCTTCAGTTATTTTTAGCTCCATTGGAGCTGGGTCTTGTTTTTTGGACGCTGTCACGCTTCCCGTAAAACAATGGCTCGTCATTCCTCCTATGTTTGATCATTTAGGGGGGAATGGTGAGCCATTGATCACTATGGATTGTTTCAGTTGTCCTTCATTGTTTGTCTGGTAAATCTCATCGTTGGTTCGGCACAACAAGCCCTATACCTACCACATACCAAATAGAAGAGCCTTTTACAATGTAGGGTGATACAGTTGTCAGGGAAGATTCTGATTCTCTCATTAAGGAATAATTCCTCAAAACCATTTTCATCCTCTTCTCCTCTCTTTCCCTTGAAAGCCCAGAGGCTTGTTCTTTCATGTAGGGCTTTGACTATGTCCTGTTGCCTTTTCACCCTCGGTAGTGGCTATTATTTGCTGACGTATACCTTGAGGTTGAGTGTCTGCTACCTCAATCCTTTTAATGCAAAGTTCCGGTTGACCAAACCATGGGCCTTCTGCGGGAAATCATGCCTAGACTTAATTTGGATCTTCCCATTTCTACGAGTAAATTTATCGATTTAGTTGAATTATGTCTCTCTGACAATGTGTTTCGAGTAAATAATGAGTTTTATAGACAAATATTTGGCCTTAGCATGGGAAATAGTTTATCTCCGATATTGGCATGTCTCTTCATGGAATATTTTGAGACTGAACTCCTTCCCACAATTTCTCCCCCTAACTTAATATGGTTAAGGTACATTGACGATGTATTTTCTGTATGGCCTAATGGGAATATGATAATAGATTACCCTTTTTAGATGTCCTCATTAATAAAGATCACCATGAATTAAAACTTGACGTGTATAGGAAACCAACCCACTCGAATGCCTATATACATTATTTTTTGTTTCACGATGATACTGTTAAAAAATCGGTAATTTCTAACCTTTTCATTAGAGCATACAAAATATGTCATCCTTCCTATTTAGATGAAGAAATTGTCACTATCAGGACCATTTTTTCTAATTTGTATTACCCCGATTGGTTCATATCGTCTGCCCATTTTGCAGCTAGGAAAACATTCTATGGTAATAAGCCTTCCCGCACTAACAACTTCAAAAAATGTATAACATTGCAATTTAATAATAAATTAAATAGTTTAAAGGACATATTTGGAAAAGCGGGTATTAATCGAGCCTTTAAATATAATAATTCCTTAAACCAATGGATGATGGCCAGGAAACCCAAAGAACATCATAACATAGGAGTATATGCAATACCATGCAACGATTGCCATAAAGTTTATATAGGGAAAACGGGGAGAAATCTAGACAAGAGATTGTACGAACACAAAAGAGATATTAGAGTGGGCAGCGAAAGCAGTGGAATATTTTGCCATGTTAGAGATAAGAATCATACGATCGATTTCAATGGAAGTAAAATAGTATTTAAATCGGCTAACCATTTTAAGAGAAGAATCGTAGAATCGAGCTTGATATCGTCAGTTCCTAATTTAAATCTATCTGAGGGTCAATTTTCTTTTAATCCTGTAATAAGAAAGCATATAAACAAAATAGTTAAATGTCAGCCCTTCAATATGTTTAGGCCTAACACTTACCCCCCCAGATTAGCCACAAGTAGGGGATTGGGGGAAAAAAGAGGGGATCTTGTGTTATGCTTATATGCACTTCTCTTATATTTTCTTCCCAGTGTCAGTTGAAAAAGGATGTGAGATACACCGAAACTGTTCTGAATTAAATTGTCTTCGGAGAATGTGGTTTAATTC
Source organism: Ceratothoa steindachneri (assembly GCA_963969495.1). Classification (NCBI taxonomy): domain Eukaryota; kingdom Metazoa; phylum Arthropoda; class Malacostraca; order Isopoda; family Cymothoidae; genus Ceratothoa; species Ceratothoa steindachneri. Next base: position 222,217,431 of record OZ018320.1, read on the forward strand.
CTCATATATATATATATATATACATATATATATATATATATATATATATATATATATATATATATATATATATATATATATATATATATATATATATATATATAGACTGCTAGTCGCCGGCAAAGTAACTTCGTGACCAATAGAGACCAATGTTAGAATAAAGTATATATTTTTGCAACGTCCTTATTTACCTCGATTACCCTAAACCTTCGGTAAACCCAGCAAACCAAAATAAGAACAGTGGGAGTGTAAAGGCTATCGCGGAACCCGGTTCACACGGCCCAAACAAAGTACACACAGAAAATTTATAGAAGACCAAAAATATAAAGGTCTACCAGAAATTCACCAGAATTAATCAGGACGGTACTAAATTTTGAGGTATCCGCAAGGGGTTAAATCAATACACACATAAAAGTATTTACAGTATTATTTACAACAAAATTAAAATGAAATAAATTGACTGTTAACAAATTATACGGGGGTCATCAAACAATAAGAAAAGTCACAAATGCCTATCACCATCGAACGACCACAAGTCGTTTTAACAAGAAGATATTCGCGCATACAAAAGTGGGTTCTATGGATAAATTGTTTAAAGCCGAAACGACACGCGCCGTTGAAGATGAAATAGGCTTCGCTACTCTAGTGACAAGTGTTCCAGGAATAACCTCCCTGTCTTACGTCCCTTACCCGAAGGTCCAAAGTTACAAGAATAACACTTAATTAATTTAAAGGAAACGTAAAAAGAAAGAGATACTCAAAAATACCTGATATCAGAGCAGTGAGCAATAACCCACCTCGGAAACCCAGGCGAAAAGGCTCGGCGATGATGAGGGAATTCGACCCAAGTCCACAGGGGTAAATGCAATGGCGGTCTTCGGCGAGGAGAAACCCACATGCGGCGATATTGTGGCGAAAGGCGTCGAGACCATGGGAAACGATGATTCGAAGGCCCAACGATCCGAGAGAAGTAATTCGAGATGACAGAATTTTCCAAAGAGGAGATGGCGGGGTGACTAGGGGAGAGCTTTTACAGGCCCAGTGTGAACGGATTTCCAAGGAGAACACTTGCAAACGTAACTGGAAGAGCACAATTCGATGCAGCCGACAGAGGGGCAGCGACAACGCTGGCAGGAATCAATGGCATAAAATCTTCGCTGCACGAAGAAATCCAGAACCGGTCTCCAAAAAATTAATGACGTTAAGGTACGTGGCGGACAACGATTCAGCGGAGCAATCAGGCAGAATCCTCACAACAGAATAACTTAAAAGGGCTCACGGCCAAAATTATATCCTTCATTCCGACGGGGGAAAAGGGAAGTGGGGCACAAAGGCAGGGGGGGATGGAATGAATCGCTTTCCCTACGCAAATTAGACTGGTAGGTCACAAAAGTCTGGCCAAAAATATTAGCCTCGAAACGGGTCGACCTGCGATAAACACATTAAACTATGATGAGAAAGAAAAAAACATGGGAATCCGAGGGCCTACCCTTTACAGTGAAGAATTCATCTTTGAAGTCAGATAATTTATCATTGAGGATCATTCATTTAATCCACCTTCAATAAGTTGCATACACCCATAAATCGGTGTTCCCGGTCACCCCTATAAAATTTACCCCATTACATCTCTCCTTGGTGGTTGATATCCGGCAGCAATGACGAACTTTCCTATGTTGAGTTCGACCTCAACGCGATATAGGATTCATCGAGATTTCTTATTTGCTTGTATTTTACCCAGTTCTTTATTGCAAAAGCGGCACGGTCGTACCAATCCTGCGAATAATTTGTGACCAACACATCGTAATTCCAGATCTTCATTTTCGAATTATGCGTCTCCATCTTGTGTTCTGAAATTATGATATCTTCATCAATTTCTCTGAATACATTTCCATAAAGTCTTTTTAGTCGTCCAGCCGCTGATATTAATTTCCATAGATTTTTGTTCGTTCGGTAGCATTTTGTATTGTTTCTTCTTATTTTCCTTCTTCTTTTTGGCTTATGGGGCAGCTTTAGTTTCCCCTGTCATTTCACTCTTCGGTGGACGACTAGGAGTTTTCGATTTACTCTTCGTCGCTCGTGTATGAGTACATGGTCCCTCGTCACTGTCCAAAGAGGTGGATCCTTCCTCATCTTCTTGTTCCTTTTCACCTTCTTGCTGCTCTCCTTCATCCTCCTCGGATTCCTCCGATGAGGGAGCTTAAACCATAGCCTCTAGTCCAGATTTTACGTTGGAGTTGTTTCTTATGACGGACTCCTTTAATGTCTTTGAGCATTCTGGGTCCGTGAGCATGATAACTGGAGGCAGGTTGTTTGCCTTTAGCAAAGCATTAAGAACATGGTTGTAACAACCGGAATTCATTGCGGTAGCCACATCTGCGTGGGTAATGCAGATTAGGATTTTCGTACTTAGGTCTCCCGTAATGCTGAATTGTGACGGCGACACCCTCGCTGTTCATTCTTCTTGGTGGCGCTCACGTATGTCATTTCTTTAGCTGTACTTCCTTTTTTATAATTTCACGGCGTTTTGGGCAGTTCAGGGCCATTGTCCTGTGTTTGCCTTTACAGTTGGGGCACTTCTTTTTCATGATTTTACACTTATCGAATCTGTGTCCTTCCGTGGCACATTCACTGCACCACGGCTTGTGCTTTTCTGGGCAGATCGTCATCGTGCGATTTTCCAGTTTATAGCATACAAAGCACATTTGTATGTTCCTAAACTTTTCCTCGTATATTCTCACCTGGGATCCTCATGCTGTCGCTTTTCTGCTCATGTCGATGGTGGAAAAAGTTATCTTGAACACGTGGGTGTGTTCGCGAACTCTTGCCCACTGGTTGGTCCTCGTGATTTCCTCCTTGAGTTCTTCGGGTGAGTTCTCGCCGACCCAACTCTCTACTTTGCGGCAGATCACGCTTCTGTTCGCTGCAATTTGTGCGTGTGTGGGGGGGGGGGGACCTAACCTCTAGTCCGATGCCCTTGAGTGTGGTAGCTTCTTCTTCAGATATGGGAAGGTCGACGTCCTTGGATTCCGCACAGATGGTGATAAACCCCGATGAAACCTCGATGACTTTCACTAGGACCACGTTAAGTTCGCAGGTAGAGGGTTTCGCATAATTTCCTTTTCTCGGGGTCCTTTGTTCTCTGAATGGTCCTTAGGGGGACCCCCTTAGTGATGGTCTCCATTGTTTTCCTTGTCCTTTCACTATGTCCTCTTGTTTTTATCTTCTCTTCTGAAACCAAAGTGTAATTATTTTGTATTTTGTGGGTGAAATAGATGTGAAAATGGTGGTAAAGGAGGTAACGATTTAGGTCGGTCGGTTTCGAAAAATTTATGTGAACGCTCCCGCCCATTTTCCCGTTGGTTCCCTGCTCAGATGTTGCCAGGATGATGGGTGATGATGGATGAATGGTATGGGTCCCGAATGGAAACCTCGAAAGGGTTCACTAATGGTGGACTTGATGAAAGTAACGGCCGAATCAACTGCCTCTACCTTGGTGACCCCTCCTTTCGGGTATTTACGCCATAACTGCTTCCAACTACGTAGAGACGGGTGTTACTTCCCTCTATGACGCTGACCGGATCCCTCGGATGATGAGAATTTCTCCTTCAACCGAGACTTGCACTTAAGTCTCAATTTCGAGAAGATTTCTGACTTACGATTCCGCTGTGGGCTAATCCTCAAACCAGTTTTCACGTAAGCCCTTAATTATGTCAGTCCAAGTGGCCGACAAAGTTAAGACAAAATTAATGCATGGCAGGCATCCGAGGCAGGTTCGCACGCAGGTCGATGGACGGGAGTAGTGAGGTTCTTAGGCCTTCATTTAGTTATGAATTTTCCCGATGAAAAAGTATTTGTAAATCTCTTTTGAAGTGTGAATAAAAATCTATAAGAATCCGGTTGGCTGATTAAATCGGCAGCGTTGCTCTTAATCCTTTAATAAGCTAAGTCAAAAAGGCTTGTACCCGAATAGTACAGCAGATGCTTATCCGTCGAATGCTCGGCCTTCGAATGAAAAGATGAATGAATGAATGAAAGAAAAAATGGGAGGTGAGATACAGAGAAAGATAAGCCGAGCCCCCTCCCCCACCCCTCCGGCCATCCTGAGATGATCAGAGGGGGAAGAGATGCGGGAGACCTGGCCTCCCCAAATCCCCTTTCTGCCTCCTCCAGAGCCGTAGAACGGTGCTGGAGGGAGCCAAGACGAGACATAAAGACAGAGGAAGAGTACAGAGGAAAGATAGTAAAGGGTGAACTGTCGTGGTAGACTCGATAGTTAACCTAGTTGGTCGGCGGACGTACTGATTTACGTAGGTTCCGAACCACGGTGTGTACTATATCCTTTTTCTACTCACTATTTTATTGTACCCCTGTCCCACGTATAAGTTGTTTAGCACAATGGTGTGAAGGATATAAGAAAAGTGTAGAGAGAAGTGGAATGAAATAAAAGGTTTGCAATTGAATGCTAGTGTATTATAGTTTGAAATTAGTAAGTTTTAGAGAATTGTTTCCTGAGTCTCAAGCTATCCTTCTTTGTTGTTTACTGTTAGTATTATGTCTGTATTTGTTAGTGTTTTGTGGCGTTCAAAACGGTTTTATTCCATTCATTTTACTACTGGTAAAGTTGACTCTTAACTCTCTTTTATTTGTTTATTTGTTTCCAATTCTATCTTTGTGCTATGAAAGTTAGGTATCGTATACTTACTCTTCCTTTTTCTTACTTCGCAAGTATAGATCTTTTCTTCTTGGTCGATATTTGGTTGTATTAGGGGAAGCATCGGTGCGTTCTCCCCTCTGTTCTCTGGGTTATTAAAGCTGTAATGTCCTCTCCTATTTCCTCTCGCATTTTTTCTATTAGTTTCTTCGCTCTTTTCTTTATAATCTTGTTGGGTAGTTCCATCTCCGCTTCTCGTTGTCTTTTTCATTTATTTGTTCTTGCACTCGTGATTAAAAGTACTGCCAAATTTTGGATTCTTTGCAGTTTACTAATGTTTGTTTTTGCGATTGAGTGCATATTAATTATTGGATATTCCATTGCTGACCCGAATAATAGCTTAATATATTTTCTTTTTGTTCTTCCAGTTGAGTGATCTGAGTCGGTATATAAGACCCAGTCCTCTTCTTCCTTTGTTAATTTTCTCTTTTACATGTTTGCTGTATCCGGTCTTTGGTATCGTTTATCCTAGTACTATAGCTTCTTTGGTATATGGATATCGGTCTTCTTCAACGTATACTTCCGAGAGTTTTCTTCTGTATATTTGTACGATTTTAAACTTGTTTCTGTTTGTGCTTATCTTCCATTTTCTTTCGTATACTTTGATCCTTCTTATTTCCGTTGTTGTAAATCTTGTTTGCATTTCGCCGTTCTTGTATGGGCAAACGACGATTTGCGTGACGTCATCTGCGAACTGGATGTTGAGGCGACCTTCCGTGATGGGAAGTGGGATGTTTGAGGTGTACACTGAGAATAACAACGGACTTAGACAGCCTCTCTGTGGAAGGAAAGCTTCTAAATTGAAGTTTTTGCCTTGATGGTTTCCAATTTCGATGCATGTATACCGCTCCATCATGTAGTCGCAGGGTAGTCTTTCTAGTTTGTTGTTCATTCCTAGTTGAAGATTTTATACTGTAGGCCTCTTATCCAAACTTTGTAAAATGCCTTTGACACATCTTTACAGACGATATCCACGCTAGCCTTCTCCTATTTCGCTTTAGCTATTTTTTCTGTGATGACCGTGAGGGCCATCTTTGTACTCCTTTTTTTTATTAAGCAAAATTGGTAATAGGTGAGGAGTCCATTTGCTTCCAGGTGCTCACCTAGCCGTTGATTGCTTATTTTTTTCAAACACTTTCCCGATGAAGTCAAGTAATAGACACCGTTTTAGGTGTCTATTCTCGCATCCAAGAAGTGGTAGGGGTGTGTTCTTTCTATAACCTCGTTTAGTGTATCTATGATTTCATGTTCAAAATTTATGTCGAATTCTTCGTTTTCTTCTGCACTTATATCAAAAACTCTTTTCCAATATTCTCTGAATATCTGTTCAATCTTGTCCTTTTCTTCTATGTTGTTTCCATGATCGTCTTTGATTTTACTTTTTCTTATACCAGCTTTGCCTCTCATTTGGTTTATTTTACCACAGAGTTCCTTTGTAGATGCGTCATTATCAATCATGTGCACTGTCTCATTCCAGTGTTCATTTTGTTTTTCTATTATATCCATGTTAAGTTCCCTTTTTATTCTTCCCATTTCGGTGTATAGCTCCCGCGTAGTTTCGTTTCTTCTTACTTCATCAGGGATTTATTTTAGTCTTCTGTCGTTTGTTTGTTTTGTTTTTTTTTGGAGGGGGGGCATTTCTGGCGTCCACGTGAATGTTTTAATTGTCTTATAGCATTTTTGGGAATTGCTATTTCGTCAGCTGCTTGCATCAAATTCCTTATTTTTTTCTAGTTGTGCATCAATTTCTTCTAGCGTTGCTCCTTCTAGTTCTTCCTGTTCATGTGTGTTCAATTCTCTCCTGTATCTATCCCAGTCCGCTCTGTGGAATGCTTTACTTACCCTAGAGGGGATTTGTATAGGACTTTGATTGATGTTAGAAGGGTCGGTATGTGATCGGTACAGGGAATATCTACCAGCTGCATATAATACTTATGTGGGAGAAAGTTATTGCCTAGGCGGATGTCCGGTTTAGTAGCTGAGGTTCCTGTTACGTACATTAAGTAACCACGGCCTAGTCGATGCCAGATGCCTCTTGTGAACAACGTTTCCAACTGTCTTCCTTCTATGTTCGTATTTCTGTAGCCGCTTGTTTGACAGTGGGCGTTTAAGTCATCCAAGAAAACCGCCGAGTTTCTGTTGTTGAAGATGTTAATGAAGTTGTTAATAGGCAATTCTTGACTCCTTAGCGGTTGATATCCTGTTGCTGTTATGATGTTTGTCAGTTTCATTTTTAATTTTACAGCTCTTCTCTCGTCCAGTACTTCTCGAGTCCTAAAATCAACACCTTTCTTGATAGCTATAGCAACTCCGTCGTGTAAATCCTCCGTGGAGTATACGGCTATAACGTAATAATTCCAGATTTTTACTTTGTCGAGGGTTACGTTAATCCCATGATTTGAAATTAAAATAATGTCCGGGTCTCTCCTTCTGAATATATTACCGTGTGTCAGTCTCTTCTCTCTCCAGCCGTTCGTATTTATCTGTAGAATGTTAAGTTTAGAGTTATCCATTGCGAGTGGGTAGTCTTTTAAGCGTTTCCGGTCCGTTTGATCGTTTTATCTGTCTGATGGGAGTAATAAGATTTAAACTTCTCTTTTTAGGCTACTTTTTATCACTTAATAAATCGTTTGGCCACTTTAGATAGATTCGGTGATATCCCCAGTGATTCAATTTTTATTGTGAAAGGTTGTGTTTATCAATGTCTGGCTAAGCCTGTCCACCTTAATTACCCGCTTCTTTTTCGTCGTGCTTTATCAACTCTTCGTGAAAATCCATCCCTCCATATTACTAAGGGCGATAAGTCTGGAACTGTTGTGATTATGGATAAAAATTCATATATTACTAAAATGAACGATTTATTAAGTGATCAAGTTACTTACCTCCCAGTATTGAAAGATCCCACTCTAAAAGTTAATAGTGATTTCCATAAAAATGTACGCCTATTCCTTAAGAACCTCCATGAATTAGTTTCAAAATTCAAGTCGAGTAACGCCACCCTTCCTTATTTGTAGGGACTTTTAAAACCGCACAAACCAAACTTCCTTTGGCCCCCTATTATAAGTTCTGTTGGTTCTGTTTCTCATGCTCTCTCTAAATGGCTTACTTCTTTTTTTACACCTCTAGTTGGGACTATTTCTCATTCACATGTTACCAATAGCTACGACCTTATTTCTAAACTCGATGCCATTCAGTATTCGAATAATTTTACCCTTGTTAGTTTCGATGTCTGCTCATTATTTACCAAGGTTCCAGTTGAAGATCTTTTCAATTTCTTAATGATAAATTGCAAAATATTGTTCTTCCCGTACCTGCTACTATTTTTATGAAACTCATTTCACTTTGTACCCAAAATTGTAAGTTTTCGTTCAATGGCAAATATTTTCTTAAACTTACGAGAGACGGTCAATAAGTTTTGAAATTCGGATATAAGGAAACGAGATATGAGCAAAAGTGTTTTATTATTTTTCAATATAACTACCGTCGATTTCAATGCACTTGCGCCACTTGTCCCTGAGGCTTCGAATTCCTGACTGCTGTTCAATCCACTCCTGGACAGCAAGCTGGACATCTTCATCGTCCCCAAACCGACGTCCACGCAGTGCAGCCTTGAGCTGGCGGAATAAAAAGTAGTCGCTAGGGGCCAGATCTGGACTGTAGGGGCTAGGTGGAGCTCCTCGAATCCGCACTTGCGCACGGCAGCTTGTGAAACTCTGGCCTTGTGGACTTTCACGACGTTGAAGTCGATCATGGGGCGTGAAGTTTCTAGGGACTCAACGGGCACAGACCTTGGTCATAGCCAAATTGTCGTGGATGATGTTAATAACACTTCCATTTGATATTCCAAGTTCTCGCTCGATTTCTTTGACCTTCACCCGTTGATTTTCGAGGATCACCCTCTCCACACGGGCCACATTGTCCTCGTTGGTCACGTCTAATGGGCTTCCTGGACGTAGGTCATCTTCAAGGGACTCACGACCATGGCGAAACTCCCTATTCCAGAGAGCAATGGTTGCATAGGAAGGGGCGGTGTCGGTGTACACTGCAATCATGCGTTCATGGATCTCTTTTGCATTCTTGCTTTCCTTGGTCAAAATTTGATCACTGCGCGGTGTTCAACCTTCTCCATTGTTGAAAAATTTGTGACTGACGATCTGCGATCAGCTACTACTTCTTAAATAGACGAGAGAGGAACGTGCAGCTGCAGGCCCTGACTTGTCATAACTTGTCCTAACACTCCCACAAACATCCATCCCCCTTCCTCTGTTTTGCCCTACCGATTCGCAAAACTTATTGACCACCCCTCGTATATAATGAAATAACTCACAAAGTGGCACACACATTATATATATTTATATGTATATAGCACACACACGCATGCGCACATTCACAGACGCACTTCACACACCTACACATTTGCCATAGTTTCCAAGTGACCTTGCGGTATATGGCTGCACTCGCTTTTATTTTAGTGGTTTCGCCAGTAGGCTTAGCCCACTTCAAAGAATCTTTAGCATGTTGTGCATACACGCTTTCATTATTTTCCTGTGAGACGGACAGATGCCTTTCTGACATTTGTTACATTTACATCTACATACTGTTGAGCACCTTTTACATCGCCCAAGACGATTTGCACTTTTCTCCCTATTAGTGCAGGTTGTTGTAGATGGGATAAAGCCCCAAATTTCAGCCGCTTCTTTAGATCTCATCTGCATTCTTTGTTTATTTGTTTCAAAGCCTCTTCTGGGCAGTCGGTCGGACAAGCAATTTTGCTAAGTTTTTCAAAAACACTTTACGTGTATTTTTGTAACCATTCTTTTTCATGAGTAGAAAAGCGTTCGTATTGTAGAAAACAAGAAGCGGCCAACGAACGGTTTTTCTCCTGCAAGTGAACTCTTCTAGTTTTTCATCAAACTGATCAACTCCTTTTTTGCCAAAGTTGTAGTCTAAAATCAGTGCTAGCTTATTGGCATGTTCAGGAATACACTCATTCCAAGCACGAGAAGAGCTGAGGAGGATGACAACCTTATTTTTCTAGAGCTCATTCTAGCCGAGTGGATAAGGCATTGACCTCCCAACGTCGCGGTACCGGGTTCGATTCCGAATCCCGGCATGAGCGGACACATACGTCGGCGCACGCAGAGATCTGGCTACCGATTGGTGGACGCGCTGTCCTCACTAATTTCATCGGACAAGAAACATGGGTCACAAATTCTTGTCCGATGAAACTACTTTCACCACCTGTACATTTATAGAACTAAAATATCCCATCCATATCAAGTCAAACTCCTATTGACCTAAAAGTAGAAACCCAGATACTAAAAGAAACTGCCTCTTCCTTTCATTTTCTCCATTACTGAAAGGTTTAAATAGTATCCTTTCCCCTAACCACACCACTTTTAAATACCCTTCGACCATTAAAAAATCATTCCCTACCACCAAACCTATAGAAGGAACCAACCAAGCCGGAGTCTATTTAGTTCCCTGTAAAGAAATTAACTTCCCTTAATTTTACATCGGCCAAACAGGAAGAAATCTAGATAATAGAATGTACGAACACAGAAGAGATGTTAGACATGGAAACACAGCCTCTAGTCTTTTTACGCACACCAATAACTTTAACCACCCCATAGACTTCCCACAGGCAAACTAATCTACCCGTGTAAGGACTTCTGCAAAAGAAAGGTCGTTGAATCCACCCTTATAGATGAAATCCCCAACTTTACCCTTTCGGATGGGCAATTCAAATGCAGCCTCTACGTCAAAGATGTAATCTTAAAACATATTCTTAATGAACATAAATTCATGCCCCCTGATTAGGAACTCCAATTGGATTTCTGTAAACTATATCTATATGTGTACGCTTGGTGGGACTGCATGTATTCTTAGTGTTCGACTGAGGATGGCATGACAAACTCCATGCCGAAACTGGTCTCGAGATAATAAATACTACGCTCCTCAACAGTGGTTTATATATATATATATATATATATATATATATATATATATATATATATATATATATATATATATATATATATATATATTAGTTTTCCATTACCTGCTTATAGCATTTGTTATATCCCATGGCCAAGTAGTGTAGTGAGCATTATTAATAGTATAATGTATGAGAAACATGGAATGATGATCATTGATCAACTAAAGTAATTATAATGCAGAAAAGAGTGTTTTAACCCACTCTTTACTCCTACCGGGAACTGTACTAGTAAATGATAATACTGAATACAGGCCTATTAAGTAATACAGATGAATATTTTTCTAAAATAATACTTAATGGGATCAAAATAAATAAATTATGTGCTATATGAACTGAATCTGTAGGCCTAAAATTGAAATTACAAAAGAACAAAAATTACTCACCAGTCACTAATTATCTCCAGTGGTAAACAGTGAATGAATGCTGATTAAAGCTTGTTCAAACATTCATTTATAATACTATTATTATCTGAAAGAGTGAAAATCATACATCACACAGTGAACAATAAAGTATTGTAACAATAATTGAATATGTAAACAATGTCCCATCTCGGACGGATGATGATAATGTTGAAACTATCTACATGGTGTAGTTCATAAAATCGTCAACAGATGGCAGGAAGTAGAAAAAAAATACATCGTCTGAAAACTGTTACAGTATGTAGGTTTTATTTTAGTTCTTTTTTATCTTATATTTATTTTGGAAATGTACACCCCGTTATTTTTCTTTATTGGGGGGGGGGGGGATTAGAAGCAAAATACGTCATCGGCAAAACTGTTGCAGTAAGTAGGTTTTATTTATTAGTTTTTTAAGGAGGGGGGGACAAGAAAGTGGGTGCCCTAGGCTATAGCTTGTTTAGCTTATACGTAAATCCGACACTGGAGCTGGTGCAATTTCTGTATGAATGACCTTTTGGGGAGCATTCAAAGCATATTGTCGTGGTATGGCTCTATATATCATACATACATCTATTATATTTGATTTTAGAGTGCGCGGGGGTTTCCTTTTAATATATTTGGTTAGGCCGAGGTCCGGTTACAAGGTCAGATCCTCGTAAGGGAGGGCTAGTCCAAATGATGATACTTTGAATCTTGGTATCGGCTGAGAGTTCCAAATCTTACTTAGGTACAGGCTGTTGTTATGCGGCTATGATGAGCTCGAGGGTCAGAAAGCAAAAATAGACTTTAATAAATATTAATAATTAAAGTTAATATGTTACAACAATACACAGACATATAAGATAAATAGTTACACAAATGATAATAAGGAATGGTAGACGACAATTATAAATTTGGGGAAGTTAAAATATTCGTTACGATACCTTGTACACAAATGGAGGGGTTGGGGAAGACGATGGTCGTTTCCGGCGAAGCGGTGAGATGATGGTTGGGTCACTTCGACGGGGTCCAAGGTCAACTTGCTTGTAGTGAAATATATTTTTGAGATGACGGGGGCAGAGTCTTCGAGAAAGGAGGTTGGGAATTCTTCCGGTGTAAATTCCTTTGAAGAAAACGTAGGGTGAGTTTCTCCGAGATGTCAATGGTTTGTTTTGTTGGATATGCGTAATCAAGGGGGTATTGCGCTAAGATAAATCTTCACTGAAGCCTTTTGGGATAAGACTTAGTTCTTGTTTGGAGATAGCGTCGATGAGCGGAGTCGGACGGGTATTCTTACGGGGAGAAGATTTCTTAACTAACTCTAGGGGATGGATATTTGTTTTATCCAAGAAGGGATGCTTGGTTTTGTCCCACAACATTTCCTTGCCTTCGGCGTATGACAACCCGAATCGAGAAGGAGTAAGATGGTCTGCACTCGTGAGCATCTCTCGCACCAATCTGATCATTCCTCGTTACGTGGGTAGATATGGACACCATAAGTGAGGGAGCTTACCCCATAGAAGAAGGGGGGGACTATCGCACATCGTTTGAGTCATGGCGAACGTGGCCCGGGTGGCGATTGTCTCAACCACTCCTAGCGTGGCTGAAAGAGGAAGGGGGGGGGGGTTATTTGGGACATTAATGTAGATGTTGTCTACGTATCGGCAGTATGTGGTGGCTTATTTTCAATGTTGTCTGTTAAGCTCTCTTCGAGTTGACCTATATAGTAATTGGCAAGCAAAAGTCGGCTCCAGGGGCGATCCCATAGCCACTGCATCGACTTGTGTGTATAGATTACAGTCCGGTGTCCTGGACGGAGCTTCTGATGTGAATGAACGAAATGTTCAAATACTTGACTTGATAAGGGCTACATTCCATGAACCCGCTCCTATACTTTCCCATGCTTTTGAGCTTCGAAAATTGTTTGTAAGATACACGAGGCCAATCACGTAGAGGCAATGCTTAAAAGCGACGTTATTTCTCCCCTCACGTGCCTGTTCCTTCCCACATATCATCTGTCTCTTTTTCGGGCAATTTGCCGAGGTGTGTTCTTCCAGTGCGTAACAGTTGAAACACATTTGTATATTAACAAATGTTTCGCTTTCGATGTTCGCTAGGGAGATTAGCAGGAAAAGAAAGTGGTTTTTAGGGGGGATTTATTCCTCCTCTCTTGAATGTAATGTCAAGGGAAACGGCCAATTCGGCGAGTGGATTTTTTAAAACAATTTTAATTTTCGATTCTAACTCGTAGACTGCATGTTGAGCGTTGGCCTTTCTTCGTCGATTAAAATGGCTTCTAAGATGTTCCGCCTAGATTGATTTCCCTCTTTTCTTCTAATTGTGGTGTTTTCATCTAATATATCCCATGTTAGGCTGGTGTTATGTACGCTCTCCATATGATTTTGGGGTGCTCCGTTTTGAAGATGCATAATTAAACGCCTCGAAAGAGTGGTGGCTGTCATGCCAACATACTCGGAGTTATTATGAAGCTTGCAGTCTTCATGCAGGCAGTTAAACTCGTAAACTATGTTGGTAGACTTCAGTTTAGAGGAGTCTTGGCAGATGTTATTTTTCATTAGGAGATTGTTAACTTTTGTCGTTTTATAATATATAATAAGCTGAATCTTGTCCGTTTGCCTCTTGACAGTGATGTTACGGTTAACAGTCTCCTTGGTGTTTTTTCATCTATTTTGTAGTCCGATGACATTTGAATTTGATAAAACAGTTTGATGTTATCTTTTGGTTTCTGATTACTTTCCGTTTTATCCGCGACTTTGAAATTCATGCTTAAAAATGATTGAAGTTGTTGTTCAACCATTCTGTTCGGGAAATCGTTGTTCAAGAGTGTTTCTTTAACGCAGGAGGTTTCATGGTCGAATAATTCTCACGTGGAGCAGTATTTGTATGATCGGCGTATTTATGAACCGATTACATTTTTTTTTTGTATCTTTCGGGATATTCACCATCCGCGTTGAGGTATCTTCCCATGTCCGTACATTTTCTATATGTTTCCATTGATGTTTTGTACCTCAACGTCCAGTAAAGGGGGTCTATTGTCCGTGCTCGTTTCATAAGTGAATTTTAACACGGAGTTCTCCTCAAATTCCTGCTGGATATTTTTTAGATGTTCTTAATTTGGGACATTAATGTAGATGTTGTCTACGTATCGGCAGTATGTGGTGGCTTATTTTCGATGTTGTCTGTTAAGCTCTCTTCGAGTTGACCTATATAGTAATTGGCAAGCAAAAGTCGGCTCCAGGGGCGATCCCATAGCCACTCCATCGACTTGTGTGTATAGATTACAGTCCGGTGTCCTGGACGGAGCTTCTGATGTGAATGAACGAAATGTATTCTTTAAAAAGTTTGGGTCAAAATTTGGAGGAGATACAGTAGGATGGTGGTATTAGGCCCTGAAAGCCTGTTTATGAATGTGCCTATCTCTTAGACCTTCGATATCATTATACAAAATGTATACTACCATCCTAATATATATATATATATATATATATATATATATATATATATATATATATATATATATATATATATATATATATATATATATATATATATATATATATATATATATATATATATATATATATATATATATATATATATATATATATATATATATTAGATAGATATAACAGGAATATAAAGACTCAGGAAATGGCAGTAACAATTTATTGGAGGGACGATTTGAACCTCAACTGGGCCCATCATCAGCGACTAACGAGAGAAGAAAAAAATATTTACACTAAAAGTTTCAAAAATAGATTAAATAATGGTTAAAATAGAAGAGGGAAAAGGAAAGGCAAACCAATAAAATTGGCACATATTGACTGGTATGTAAACAAAAATAACATTAAGAAAAATTGCTTAACAACAATATGTACGTAGTTTAATTTAAAACAAAACAAAACGGGAAGACGAAACATTTTTTTAATACAAAGTAACTTTAGTATCAGTTTTTAATATATTTTTAAAGAGGAAACTAAACGGATTTAAGAATCAAAAACCTCATTACATTTTAAACAAAAAACACAGATGTCAACAATTTGCAAAGAGGGTCTGACTAGCATCATTGTAGTTGTGGTAACAATTGACTAATACTAAAAACGAATAACGAAGAATGTTTGGTTGGTCTCTTCGATATTGGTTGTAATTTAATTTAAGATGTATAATTATTTAAATTAGGTTTTATTTTATAGATGAAAAATGACTAGGATTTTTAATTTTAAAAATGTTGAGGCTGATAACAAGATGTTCGATTCTGGGTTAAGCGGATGTTGGTGATCATCAGAGTGTTGCATAGTGAATGAGGTTTCTGGGTTTGAACAAATATGCATGGCAGTCTTGGAAGGCAAACAAGTGTTTAGCGATCCTGCATTTTAGTTGCAAGCTAGTTTGACCCATATAACGACTATGACAGGTCGTTCATGTATAATTATAAACTACACAGGATCACAAGCCTATAGTAATTGACTCCTTATTGGGAAAAATGTAATGGAAGGAAACAAAGTTAGAATGAGAAAAAAAAGTCCGGCCAATACATGTTCACAGCCATTCCTTGGGTCATAATCTTACTGTTACGAATCTCTCTCTCTCTCTCTCTCTCTCTCTCTCTCTCTCTCTCTCTCTCTATATATATATATATATATATATATATATATATATATATATATATATATATATATATATATATATTGTCATGGTATGACCAGGTGTATGCTGTTGTACGCACACTGGCCGACCGAAATTAAGGTTCCAACAGTGGATGGCTCTAAGAGTGCTTTAAATACACAGTTGCTAGGCCAAGGAATATTCAAACACGGCTACAAAAATATACTTTAATAGGACTAAAGATTACATGCACATATTAGGCATGTTAAATGGCTGCAATTAAATATTGACGGTTCAAGTCCAAGATGATTGACACTATCAATTAAGTTTGAATCGAGGGATAATTAATTAAGAAATGATCTTACAATTATGCAAGTTCTAGAGCAAAGGGGATCCTTGAGGTTCGACGCGGTAAAGGCTGGAGGAGCGTGGCGAAGCAGGGGTTAAATCCCTTTTACCTTGATGTGCGGCGAGTAGCACCAGGGAGGTAAGTTCGACTTTCAACTTGTAGGCGTCTCACGAGACGCTCAATCCAACTTCGGAAAATTGAAAATGGATTCTTTTAATCCTTAAGAGAAAAACGGAGGATGCTTCGGGGATGTCTTTTCCGATCCTTAAAATCTAAAGACGTGGTGAGAAGGGACGAAGCGCTCCTAAAACTATCTCTACGATCAACACTGAGTGACGACTAGCTATTCCTTGGCTCTTCAAAAATCACTCAATTCTTCCCTGGACTAGAATGTAGTCGATTCACTCTCGACTAACGAAGACGTTAACCGCTAACGTACTGGACGGCGGCTTCAGACACAATCTGCCTGTGAATTCCGAAGTATCGAATATATACTCCGAAATTATCTAGACGGGCAGGATTCATCGCCAACAGACTTCCTTAATTGCCTTGGGTCGCGATAAGGGTCCATAGTGGTTAGTCGCGATGTCCCTTGATGGTCTTTTCATTGTTCTAATTTTCGCAGTATATAAGGCAGATAAATACAACGCTGTGAACGGGACGTGAGGCCGACTAAATTTGTGTGCGACAATGGCGTTTCGCCCTCGCGCGAATTGCTTGGGGCAGACTGCCAACGGCGCACTGGTGAAGTCAGGGGGGTGGGGAGAGAACCGATGTAATGGAGAAGGTGGGAAGAGTAAAAAGAATTCCTTTTCTCTCTACTTATTCTTCCACATGCATACACACACACACACATACACATTAAAACTATTTTAAAATTCTACTCAGGAGTGGCCCATTTCATCTAACGTTACGTTTAACCAAGGCGGAATAAATACCCATTAAAAATCGTTTTCTTCCACTCTGTCAGATCCTCACTCCACTCAGTACATCGGTAAAGGATGCAAAAACATTTCAAAACGCTCCGAAGATGATCGAATAAGATCGAAAGCTTAGCAATTTAATTTGGTTTTTACCAAACACATTCATTTTAAAAAGGGATGAATACTGGACAAGTAATCCACTATCTACAAGCTTGAATAAAAAGATAGTTAGAAGAAGAGAAAGTTGCCAAAGGAAATTAATTAAGGCAAAATACACAATGGTCTTCAACAAAATCTGCATTCAAGAACTACACTAATATATATCAGGAATATGAAGACATATGCGAAGGTTACGAACATTTCATTTTCCGGACGTTTCGGTCATTAACGATGACCATCATCAGCGAATTCTTAAGCGAAATACAAGAAATTCACTATAAACCACAGCAAGAAAGAATTATAAGGGCAGGGCGAACAATCCAAAATAAGTTAGATCAGTTAGAATGTAATCAAAGTGGATATTAATAGATGGAGCGAAGTAAGTAATTCAATAAAGTTAAATTTAAGTGATTGAACATTAAATGAATACTAGTAGACTAAGGCACGAAAGTTTTAATATTAAATAATCAACTTTTTCTAGAAGATACTATTCTTTCGAAGGCTTTATGATTGAGATCTTTAAAAAATTTTCTGGGATAGATAAATTGGATGTTAGCAAGTTTTTTGAGTTAGATGATGGAAATCGGACTAGAGGTCACCACTTGAAAATTAAAAAGCAAGGGTGTAGGTTGGATTCAAGAAAATATTTTTTCACCAATAGAGTGGTAGACTTCTGGAACAAATTGCCGCGGAGGGTAGTAGGTAGTCGAAATTTAAATGTATTTAAGAGTAGGTTGGATGAGTTTATGGGGAGGGAAGGTTGTGATGGTTCCTAAGTTTTGTATATATTAATATTGTTTGTATATATCTATAGCTGCATGATTTAGTTCTTGACAAGCCTTGATTGGTGATACCGTTGTTTCTGGACGCAATCCTCTGGATGTAGTTTTCTTGGGAGTTTGGGTGCCTTAAAAAGAGGCTGTTTGACTCGGATGACCTATGATGAGCCCTTGTGGCTTTTGTCATCTGTTATATTATATTGTGGAGGACTTTGATTTTGTCTTCCCCTGGTGATGGTGCTTTTTGTGGGTGGGTTTTGACGGATGCGGATGACCTTTGATAGGCCCTTGTGGCTTTTGTCATCCGTGAAATTATGTTATGTTATGTTATTGATTTAAAATCGTTATTACCTATATATTAATAGTGTTTGCACTTATATTATATACTACACGCAATTGGCATTATTACAAGACTGATAAACCCTATTCTCTTCATATTTACCTTGCGAAATTCTAAGGTGATTTAGATTAATAAATGTTCAGTGAAACACATCCACTTATTCTGATATCTACGAAACTAGTAAACTCAACTAGGATACTAGTTTTGCTGTCGTTTATATTGTTTAACGCCATATCCCTGTTTGATTTAACATTTGCAATAGCAAACGCAAATTAGAAGCACGGAATTTAACCTTTTATACTTATATATTATATTTTATACATTCACAAAAATATAAGTTCCTGGCTATATAAAACATTTGTTAGATATGCAATAGATATATTTTGTTCTGAAGAATGCTTTTAACGACGGCCTGCCACAGTGGTATCATATTAAAAGAAGAAAGCGAAAATCACACATGAAAGAAGAGGCATTGAGGATCAAGACATAAATAATGTCACTCTTTTGACAGGGTCCTAGGATTAAGTGTGATTTGCATTATTTATTAGTGACTTTCCGAGTGAAATTTTGTTCAAAAGGACTTTATCTACTGCTTTAGTGAAATGGCTCCAACGCTTGCAGATACAATTAATAAGTTGCTCCTACCAGATAATCCAGCTATTCAGGAGGTAGGTCCGATGAAATTATTAATCGCTCTAGTTGTCTAATTCAAAAGCAAGCATATCGGCTACAAGTGCATGTAACATAATTTCACGGACGACAAAAGCCACAAGTGTCTATCATGTGCAGGTCCGCCCCTATGTGCTCTTTAACATAATTTCATTGATGACAAAAAGCCACAAGGACCTAAAAAAGGCTAAGCTAGCGTCGGTAGCGATCGGACGTGTTCTCAGCGAGCGCTCTATTCAGTAACTTTTTTTCATTTTCGATTTTTGGTAAACATGTAGATGAGCAGCCCGGCCGCAAAAAATTATTTTGTGTAAATATTATCGTTCACCCGTGTCATTTCTGACCTCATACCCCACCCCAACCCCTATTATAATTCGCAAAACGATTAAAGGCGCTGACATGATGTAGTTAAAGCATTCACCTCTGTAAACATCAGAACATTATAAAAATTAGGATTCAATTTAATGAAACTCAGGATCATCGTAGTGCGGTCCACACATCGTGTTTACCCCCCCACGAGCCTCCTCTATAAATTTACTCCAGAAATGTGAAACATTTTGGAACACAGACAAAATTGTACATCTTATCTGCTGGGCCGTTTGTCTACATATTTACCCAATTTTTTTGTGACTGAGTGTTAGGCATAATACTAGAGGAATTTTGAAGGTAAATATGTAGATTGGTGGCTCCGCCCCAAAAGGTGATTTTGTGTGTTTATATTTCGTTCACCCCTGCCTGAATATTCATGCGCGTTTGAGTCCTATTCAAAATATAGCCGGCGCCATTTTTTTTTGTAAAAAAATGCCTGAAACTAAACAAACAAAAAATGCTGTTTACTTACTTTATTGCTGTGTGTATACTTCTGAAATAGCGTTGATGAAAGCATGGAATCTTTCTTTAATTCCCATTTTGGTCTTGATCTTGATTCTCAGGCAGGTGACCACCAAGCGGCAATCCCCCTGGCCTTTGTATCGGCACTACCTGTGAAGACAGGGAAACAGTATTATCCTAATGTTACCTGCCTATAAACACATTCTGACTTTCCATATGCTCTCCAGGAAATCTTTCACTGTGCAATCATTCATCCATTTGTCTGGTCACAGAGTCCCAACAGAATAAGCAGCCATTCTCTTCCACTCTTTTCTATCACCTCATTCATTTCACAGCCCATTTCATTCAGGAGGACCTGCATCATTTCCATTCTCTTCCTAACATACTTGTCACATTCCAACATGATATGCTCTACTGTCTCATCCTCACCCCTGTCACACATCTCACATTTTACTACCAGACTCTGACCATTCGTAACTTCTCGCATTCACATCCATACTTTGTGTCCTAGCAGGGAAGAGAAGGTCACCACCCAAGCTTCCATCATACCAACTTTCATACCTTGGCGCCTTTCTTTGAGCTACTTCTTTCACCACTTTATCTATTTCATTTTGCACTTCCTCCCATCCCGGTTACGTTCCTCCCTATTCGGGAAGCTGATTGAGGACTACAATGCCATGATCACCAAAAGCAGTGATCTCCGAATACCGCCAAAACTTCCCCAATCTGGAAAAGGGTACTGTTGTCATGAAGAAGTAAAGGGTGATTTTTTTTTCTCACATGTGAGAATGCACTCTTGTTTCGATTGAATAAATGTAGAATGTTCATTTTTCTTTCATTTCCAATATTTTTAGCAAGAAACAAGTGTCATAAGTGTACTTTCAGTTCATTTTTGGAACCTTAGTCATGTGTGGTTGGTATCATACAGAGGGCTGAACATTTCCTATCCCATGGCATACCCTAAATAGTGTCCAATTGCTGCAAAATTTTAGCTGGAGGACTTTTTCCAGAAGTGGCATCTATAGAGCAAATGAGCACCAATCTCTGGGGAGGGTTTTACGGGAATAGGAGGTTGTATGCGATGGATGGGCTCCATCTTAGTCGGGCAGGTGTTGAGGTTCTATGGGGGGAGCTGGATAGTGTGATTAGGTCCTTACGGGTGGGAAACTAGAAGCTGTTAGAGGTAAGGGAATAACAGGAATAGAGGGCAGGTGTAGGAAATGGAAGGGATGCAGAGATAGAGGAATAGCTAAGGGAGAGGGCATACTGATGCGTTATAGGGGGACTAATGCACAAGTGAATGAGCAGATAACTAGGAATAGAAAAGCACGATGCAATGAAGATGGGAATAATAAAAAAAACTTAAAAATATACTACACAAATGGTCGGAGTATAAGGAATAAGATAGATCTCTTAAGAGCGTTAGCGAGTGAAGAGAATTTTGATATAATTGCAATAACAGAGTCATGGCTTGATTTGGCAGGAAATCACTTTAAACCTGAGGTTGAGATTGAGGGCTTTAACATGTTCCATACAGATAGGAATAGGAAGAGAGGAGGAGGGGTTATTATTTATATTAAAGATAATCTCCAGTGTTGTGTAAACAGTACAATTAAATTAGATGATAACACAGAGTCATTATGGCTAAATGTAAAGGAAGGTAAAAACAAGCTTGTCATAGGATTATTATACAGACCACCAAATCTTAGTAAGGAAGCTTCAAATCTTCTGTGGCAGGAGATTGAACAGGCATGTAGAAGTAAGCATGTGTGTATAATGGGCGATTTTAATTACAGAAATATAGACTGGGAAGCTCTTGTGGGTGATCAGGAGGCTGAGGAATTTTTGAATGTTGTCCAAGATAATTTTCTGAGGCAGATTATTAACGAACCCACTAGAGGTAATAATATACTGGATTTAGTTCTGACAAATAGGGAAGAAGTTATTAAGGATACTGAGATTGGAGGAAATTTGGGTAATAGTGACCATTGTGAAATTAGATTCAAGATGAAATGGAATGGTATTGATAGTAGCATGAACAATGTTAAAATTCCTGACTTTAGAAGAGCAAATTATAATGGGCTAAGGACTTACCTGGAGGCAGTTGTACAGAAACCAGGCAATGAAATCAATTCAGGAATAGATTCAATGATATCAGTTAGTGGAGACAATAATCACCAGGAGGAAGAGATTACAATTGAAGAGGAGTATGAAAGAATAATTGAGCAATTAATTACAGGTCAGATGATTAACATTCCTTATAAGGAGATTAGGACTAAAAATAATGACCCAAAATGGATGACAGATAAAATTAAGCATTATATTGGCATTAAAAAGGGCATTTATAGGAAAATAAAAAATGGAGAGGATCACTTAAGGCAGAGATATAATGAACTAGCAAGAGATGTTAAGAAGTTAGTTAGAGTAGCAAGGAGAAATTATGAAATTAAAGTGGCAAATAGGGCAAAGGAAGATCCTAAAAGTTTTTATCAATTATACAAAACTAAGGTTAGAGATAAAATAGGCCCACTTATAGATTCCAATGGAGAATTAGTGAGTGATAGGGACTCAATGGCTGGAATGCTAAATGACTTTTTTCTCTCAGTATTTACACAGGAGGATACTCTAAATATACCCGAGGTGTCAATGATATTTCGGGGTAATGATGAGGAGAAATTAAAGGATATCTTGATCACAAAGGAGATAGTGACAAAGGAAATTGATAAAATCAAAAGTAGTAAAGCACCCGGTCCTGATGAGGTCTTTCCTAGAATTTTGAAAGAATGTAAGGATGTGTTAAGTGAGCCCCTAGCATGCATCTTTAGAAAATCATTGGAGAGTGGCATTGTGCCAGTGGCATGGAAGAAAGCCAATGTGATACCTATATTTAAGAAAGGGGATAAAACAAATATGTCTAATTACAGACCAGTAAGTTTGACATCAGTGGTAGGGAAAATGATGGAATCTATTATAGCAAGGAATATTAGGGATCACTTGGATAAGCATAAGTTGATAAAAGAATCACAGCATGGCTTTAGTAAGGGTAAATCCTGCCTGACTAATTTGCTGTCTTTTTATAGTAAGGTGTATGAAGCAGCAGATAATGATGAAAACTATGATATTTTATACTTGGACTTTGATGCGATCTTTAACTGTGACTATAAATATATTTTTGGTCCCCCATTCGAATCCGCCGAAAACCCACACTCCTTCAACCACTCTCCCTCTATTGTATTTCCTTTTCCCAAATTTTGATTCATCCATTTTGCATCAGTATTTACAAAGGAGAAACTAAATAGTCCTATGTATAGTACTCATGGGTCAGGGAAAGAGGTGTTTACTACCATTAGTGTGGATCGGAGGATGATAAAAGGACTAATAGGTGAGTTAGATACTACCAAGGCCTCCGGCCCTGATAATATTCATTCTAGGATACTTAAAGAAGGTGTAGAAAGTATCTCAATAGCTCTGGAGAAGTTATATACTAGGTCACTGGAATATGGAGAAATACCCGATGATTGGAAGAGAGCGAATGTAGTCCCCATTTTCAAGAAGGGTAGTAAAGAGGATCCAAATAACTTTAGACCGGTTAGCCTAACTCCTGTAGTCTGTAAAATTCTTGAGAAAATAGTTAAAAAAGGGATTTGCCAACATCTAGAGAGGGAGGGGTTAATCAGCGATGCTCAGCATGGGTTTAGATCAGGTAGATCATGTTTGACTAACTTACTAGACTTTCTGGAGTTTGTAACAGATCAAGTAGATAAGGGAGAGAATGTTGATATAATTTACTTAGATTTTAGTAAAGCATTTGATAAGGTACCACATAGGAGACTAGTTCATAAATTAAAAATGATTGGCATATGTGGGGGTGTTTCAAATTGGATAGCTGAGTGGCTGAAAGACAGGAAGCAAAGGGTAGTGCTAAATGGTGTAAAGTCAGAGTGGAGGGATGTTATCAGTGGGGTTCCTCAGGGATCAGTTCTCGGGCCATTATTATTTGTCATCTATATAAACGATCTTGGGGGAGGCAGTTAATAATAAAGTGTCAATTTTTGCGGATGATACCAAATTAGCAGCTGTAGTTAAAGATATTGATGATAATTTTAAAGTGCAGGGGGATTTAAATAAATTGTTATCCTGGGCACATAAGTGGCAAATGACTTTCAACCTTGATAAGTGCAAAGTTATTAACATGGGAAAAGATAATAGAGAATTTAACTATGAAATGGATGGGCATTGGCTGAGCTCAGTAGAGGATGAGAAAGATCTAGGAGTAGTTATAGATAAGTCATTAAGGTTTTCTAAGCAGTGTATTGAAGCAAGAAATAGGGCAAATGGAGTGCTGGGTTTCATTAAGAGAAATGTCAGTTACAAAAGTAAGGAGGTTATTCTTAAACTCTATAACTCTTATGTTAGGCCACATCTAGAGTACTGTATACAGGCATGGTCCCCACATTTTAGACACGATATTAACCTTTTTGAGTCAGTGCAACGGAGGGCAACAAAGATTATTCCTTCCCTGAGGCACCTTGAATATATAGATAGACTGAGGGTATTAAATATGTTCTCGTTCGAAAGGTGTGTGAGAGGGGATATGATTGAGCTCTTTAAAATTTTTTCCGGGATAGATAAATTGGATGTTAGCAAGTTTTTTGAGTTAGATGATGGAAATCGGACTAGAGGTCACCACTTGAAAATTAAAAAGCAAGGGTGTAGGTTGGATTTAAGAAAATATTTTTTCACCAATAGAGTGGTAGACTTCTGGAACAAAGTGCCGCAGAGGGTAGTAGGTAGTCCAAATTTAAATGTATTTAAGAGTAGGTTGGATGAGTTTATGGGAAGGGAAGGTTGTGATGGTTTCTAAGTTTTGTATATATTAATATTGTTTGTATATATCTATAGCTGCATGATTTAGTTCTTGACAATCCTTGATTGGTGATACCCTTGTTTCTGGATGCAATCCTCTGGATGTAGTTTTCCTGGGAGTTTGGGTGCCTTAAAAAAGAGGCCATTTGACTCGGATGACCTATGATGAGCCCTTGTGGCTTTTGTCATTTGTTATATTGTGCTTTGAGGATAATTTTTTGACTTAATTTGTTAATAAGACAACAAGGGGTGCCAATTATATTAGATCTGTTCTTTCAAATGATGATCACTTGCTTCAGGAATTGACTGTTGGTGAATTATTAGGAAATAGTGATCATCAGATGGTTCATTTTAACTTGGAAATAGTGAAAGATAGAACATCAACCAACTCCATGAAAACTCCCAATTTTTATACAATAAATTATGCAACTTGCTAAATCAGATTAGGTGGGATATTGAATTCAGGGGGAAGAATACTTATGAGATATGGGACACTTTTTAGACTATACTAAGCATAGTCCAGGAGCAGTGTATTCCAATGAAGGCTATTAGGAAGAAATGTAGGAAGCCATTGTGGTGGAATCAAAAGATAGCCAGGAAAATTTCTGACTAGAAAAGGGCATACCAGAGATTACAGAGAGAAAGTACTTTTGACAATTTAAATCATTATAAGTCTACCAGAAATGAGCTAAATAAGATTATTAAGAGAGCAAAAGAGTGGCTGAAATTAAATTAGCTCAAAATAATAATAAAGATCCAAGAAAATTCTTAAGCTATTATAGAATTAATAACAAATCTAACAATAAAATTAGGCCTATTAGATATGCAGGCATTTTTGGGCCCCCACCCTCATATCTCTATCATCTATGCCTCAAGTTGTTAATTTTCAAAAGAACACTGTTGCCCATGCATTTTATTAGTACATTTATAAAAATGTAATGAATACGTTGTATCAAAACACTTTATTAGCATTTAACCTTGTATACTTCAATTTAATACTGAAAAACCAGTAAGAATTGTATCAGGTATTTATCCAATACAAAATAACAAATGCTTTCATACATTGTTTAACAAAACATGGATCTGTTTACATTTTATCCAAATTGTATTCTTGGACCCTTACAACTGGCAAACAAAATGACACCATCAAAATTAAGATTCCTTATCAAACGAGTTTCCATTTCCAAGACACCTAAACTATTTACTCTCTTCTGATACATAGTTGACCTCAGGACATTCTTTACTCTTCCCAAAGCACTGAAGGACCATTCTGCTCCAGCAACAGTAACTAGAAGAGTGCAAAATATTCTGAGTGCAATGCATACATTTGGAAATAAGGAATTAAGGTTTCAACTGAATTATTAAACAGCTGAAAGGTGATAAATTATCTTTAAAGATTTGCTGACTGCATACATTTTAGATGTTACAGTTCCTCTATTAGCTCCTCAGACACCACACAGTATTTACTACACAAATATCCAGCTTTCTCTTTTACACCATACGCACTCATATCAGGATATTTCCACAGAACATTGAAGATGGACTCCAGCTCTTTAACTCTTTCAAATTGTGTTGTCATGTTTCCAATGATACAGTCCAGAAGAATATAAAACAAACTTGAACTGATTTTCAGGACTTGTATGTATCGCTTCCTCACAGTGGTTTTCACCTAGTGTATTTTTGCTGCCATAGAGGCTGGTAAACCTATGTTCTCAGCAATAAGTTTACATTCTGATAAGATGACATAACATAACATAACATAACATAATTACACGGATGACAAAAGCCACAAGGGCCTATCAAAGGTCATCCGACTCCGTCAAAACCCACCCACAAAAAGCACCATCACCAGGGGAAGACAAAATCAAAGTCCCCCACAATATAATATAACGGATGACAAAAGCCACAAGGGCTCATCATAGGTCATCCGAGTCAAGCGGCCTCTTTTTCAAGGCACCCAAACCTCCCAGGAAAACTACATCCAGAGGATTGCATCCAGAAACAAGGGTATCACCAATCAAGGCTTGTCAAGAACTAAATCATGCAGCTATAGATATATACAAACAATATTAATATATACAAAACTTAGGAACCATTACAACCTTCCCTTCCCATAAACTCATCCAACCTACTCTTAAATACATTTAGATTTGGACTACCTACTACCCTCTGTGGCAATTTGTTCCAAAAGTCTACTACTCTATTGGTGAAAAAATATTTTCTTAAATCCAACCTACACCCTTGCTTTTTAATTTTCAAGTGGTGACCTCTAGTCCGATTTCCATCATCTAACTCAAAAAACTTGCTAACATCCAATTTATCTATCCCGGAAAAAATTTTAAACAGCTCAATCATATCCCCTCTCACACACCTCCTTTCGAACGAGAACATATTTAATACCCTCAGTCTATCTTCATATTCAAGGTGCCTCAGGGAAGGAATAATCTTTGTTGCCCTCCGTTGCACTGACTCAAGAAGGTTAATATCGTGTCTAAAATGTGGGGACCATGCCTGTATACAGTACTCTAGATGTGGCCTAACATAAGAGTTATAGAGTTTAAGAATAACCTCCTTACTTTTGTAACTGACATTTCTCTTAATAAAACCCAGCACTCTATTTGCCCTATTTCTTGCTTCAATACACTGCTTAGAAAACCTTAATGACTTATCTATTACTACTCCTAGATCTTTCTCATCCTCTACTGAGCTCAGCCAATGCCCATCCATTTCATAGTTAAATTCTCTATTATCTTTTCCCATGTTAATAACTTTGCACTTATCAAGGTTGAAAGTCATTTGCCACTTATGTGCCCAGGATAACAATTTATTTAAGTCCCCCTGCACTTTAAAATTATCATCAATATCTTTAACTACAGCTGCTAATTTGGTATCATCCGCAAAAATTGACACTTTATTATTAACTGCCTCCCCAAGATCGTTTATATAGATGACAAATAATAATGGACCGAGAACTGATCCCTGAGGAACCCCACTGATAACATCCCTCCACTCTGACTTTACACCATTTAGCACTACCCTTTGCTTCCTGTCTTTCAGCCACTCAGCTATCCAATTTGAAACACCCCCACATATCCCAATCATTTTTAATTTATGAACTAGTCTCCTATGTGGTACCTTATCAAATGCTTTACTAAAATCTAAGTAAATTATATCTACATTCTCTCCCTTATCTACTTGATCTGTTACAAACTCCAGAAAGTCTAGTAAGTTAGTCAAACATGATCTACCTGATCTAAACCCATGCTGAGCATCGCTGATTAACCCCTCCCTCTCTAGATGTTGGCAAATCCCTTTTTTAACTATTTTCTCAAGAATTTTACAGACTACAGGAGTTAGGCTAACCGGTCTAAAGTTATTTGGATCCTCTTTACTACCCCTCTTGAAAATGGGGACTACATTTGCTCTCTTCCAATCATCGGGTATTTCTCCATATTCCAATGACCTAGTATATAACTTGTCCAGAGCTATTGAGATACTTTCTACCCCTTCTTTAAGTATCCTAGAATGAATATTATCAGGGCCGGAGGCCTTGGTAGTATCTAAATCACCTATTAGTCCTTTTATCATCCTCCGATCCACACAAATGTTAGTAAACACCTCTTTTCCTGACCTATGAGTACTATACATAGGACTATTTAGTTTCTCTTTTGTAAATACTGATGCAAAATGACCATTTAGTACCTCAACTATTTCCTCATCAGTTTCTCTCACAAACCCTTCATATTTGATAGGTCCTATTTTAACTCTGCCACACTTGTTATTAATTTTATAGTAACTAAAGAACTTTCTAGGATCTTTGTTGCTATCCTGAGCTAATTTAATTTCTGACACCCTTTTGTTCTTCTTTATAATCTTATTTAACTCATTCCTAGCCATTCTATAATCACTTAAATTTTGAATATTATTTTCTACCTGTAATTTTTTATATGCCCTTTTCTTCTCTGAAATTTTTCTAGCTATCTCCTGATTCCACCATAATGGTTTCCTACTTTTGTTCCTAATGGTCTTCATTGGGATACATTGTTCTTGGACTACATTTATTATATGCTTGAAAGTATCCCACATCCCATAAGCATTTTTACCTCTGAATTCTATATCCCAGTCTACCAAATTTAGCAAGTTTCGAAGTTTTACATAATCTCCCTTATGAAAATTTGGAACTTTTTCAGCATTCTCAGTTATTTTACC
Source organism: Ceratothoa steindachneri (assembly GCA_963969495.1). Lineage (NCBI taxonomy): Eukaryota > Metazoa > Arthropoda > Malacostraca > Isopoda > Cymothoidae > Ceratothoa > Ceratothoa steindachneri. The sequence continues at coordinate 222,246,268 of OZ018320.1, forward strand.
CTTCTCAATTCCCAAGTTAAAACGAACTATCTGATGGTCACTATTTCCCAATGCTTCCCCAACAGTCAATTCTTGAACTAAATGATCACTGTTAGAAAGTACTAAATCTAATATATTGTCCCCCCTCGTTGGCTCATTAACAAATTGATTCAAAAAATTATCCTCAAAGCATTCTATGAACCTGCCACTTGTTCTATCCCTACCTATCATATTTTCCCAGTCCACAGAGTTTAAGTTGAAGTCCCCAATAATAACTGCATCTGTTTCACATCCCTTACTTATTTCCCTTATCATTAGTTCATCTATATCATCAGTCTGCCCAGGTGGCCTGTAAAAAGCTCCCAAATGCACCATTCTATTTTTACTGAACCTAATATCTATCCAAAGTGACTCAACTCCATCGTGCTTTATTGAAGTATTTAAACTTGAAACAATGTTGTTTTTTATATAGATAATTATTCCTCCACCAATCCTAGTTCTTTCTTAAATTAAGAATATCCTCATTTAAGTTTTCAAAGTTTCTGATATCTACATCAATTGTAGAACTTCTGGACTGAAGAACTATTTCTGTAGTCAATAGGCACTTCTTCAGGTTTGTTTTCTATTATCAGAAGGCAGGGAATATTGTATAGCATTCCCCTCACCCTAGAGTATGAGTGGCACTCCTATGCTTAGACAATCTCTAGAACTTCTTGCTTCTGGAGAAAACATCTGGGACAGATCACTCCTGTGAACCAAATGTGCTTGATTCCTAACAAAATATTTAAAATGAAAGTCATTCATTGAAAGTGCTCACACAAACATCTTGTAACACCTATCAATTTATTGGAGTAATAATTCTGTTTCCCTCCTGGTTTTAGAATATAAAAATAAAACTTGGCTCTTTTGAGATTAATTCTTGATATTCATTCATTACTACCTCTTCATCATAGTGTTCGATTATACATTACAAAGTATCAATGGATTTCCACCAGATTTTTCACTCAGGCCCTAAGCACAAACTTCACTCAGGCTTCATCACTATACTGCGTCTATTGGAATTCAACATTCATAAACTGATTGGATTGTCAGCTCATTGTGTTAAAATGAGAAGATTGGTCCATTTTACAAGTAGACAAGCTGTAAAACACTTGGGCCAAAAGTAGAAAGGGAGTTACTGGCACTAATGCTAAATAAATTGAGCTCTTCAAAAGTAGTATCCCCCTTCCGATCTACTACAGATATGTATTAAATCATTTTATGGCCAATTTATTTCTAGCTTATAACATTTTTATGAAATTAATAGGCTAGGTATAAAACATAAGGCTATTTTTTATAAAAAGTTCCTATTTCTTAATTATTTAAGTCAGCTGCTCTGTTTAAAAGGTTAAAGGTCCACAAGGCCAGCCAAAATTGCTGAAACCTCGGGAATATCCTGGAATATTTTGGCAAAGGAGGTTGCCAGATAGTCATGGAAGTGCTTTACCCTCTGACATACAGCCTTGGCCAAAATTATGGGGCAGGTTTGAAAAAGTGAAGAATATGATTGAAACTCATTAATTTCATACTTGACATAATACAAATAAACATTTTGGGGTATATTCTATCAATAATTAATATTTGATGTGTCCTCCTTTTACTTTTATGCCCGACTTTATGCGTTTGCATAGAGTGCATACAACTTTAGTGTATATGCATCCCTGATGCTCCTACAAACTGATAGTGACATGCCACCCAGCTATCCTGGTAAGTCTCACATGGTATCCCAAATTGCTTCTCTGGAGGTCCTCCTTAGGTGAGTAGGGACCCTGAAAATGAGAGTAAAGCACTCTCTCCCTATTCATGTTCCCACCTCCTGAGCTGTACCCTTGGTAATAGTTACCCCCAAAAAACTGAAGGAAAAGATGAGGGCCTTCCTTTCAGTGAAGGACCCAGTAGAGGTGGGTCTGGGCCTAATGGCCTCCTCAGCTCTGGTAACATTTTCAAGTAAATTCCTCAGTTGTAATTTTCTATAATTTTAATTTCTTTCTTTTAGGGTACAAGGGAATTGGCTGAAGCATTCAAATCCCCTGGGATTTTACCAGAGTTATGTCAGGTTATGACTAGCAATCCTAACCCTCAAGTGAGGCAGTATGCATGTGTGATTCTTCGACAAAAACTGGGAAAGCTGAAGTATTGGTCAAAATTGGACCATAATTCCAAAAATGTGTAAGTAGTTGAGAAAACGAATCCAATCTTGTATAAATATTTTATTAGGGCTCTTTGCTTATGCATGTCTATGATTACAACTGCAATGTTTAACCCTTTCAGTATGGATACTGCATGAATAAACATAAGGTAGGCAATCAGTCCTTATAAAGTAAATGTCTACAAAAAAAAGCAAAGGAGAATTGTTGAAATTAATTGCATTAGCTTCAGAGAATAACTGGTTGTCTATTGACACGTACCTGACATATTGATATTCTAAGTAATGGATTTTTAAGTAGAAAGTAGTGGTATGGACATGAAAGGAGGATGAATGGAAATAGACTTGTAAAAGGAATGAATATGCAAGAGTGAGAAGGGATGGAAGACTGTTAAAAGGTAGGTTAATTGTGTTGGAGAGAAAGAAGGCTGACTGAAGTAGATATGTATGGTGGCTGTGCAATTGAGTAGGCACACGGCTGCTCAATTGTTTTGAGTCCCTAAATGGCCACTTTTCAAGACTTTGTCTAGTCTTGACTTGAACTGGTCAACAGATTCACTGTTGACAACTTCCACTGGAAGTGCGTTCCACTTACCGCAAATACTGTAGGTGAGAAAATTTCCAGATATTGCGGTTGTAGCGCTTCAGTTCAAGTTTGAAGCCGTGATTGCGCGTTCTGTTCTCACTCAGTGTGAAAATATCCCGGTAGTCAACATTGTCGAACCCTCAAAGTATTTTAAAAACTTCGATGAGCTGACCACGCAGTCTACAGGTTTCCAGCGAGAACAGATCTAATTCCCTTAGTCTATCCTCATAACTTTTATGTCAGATAGAGGAAATCAGTTTGGTTGCCCTAGCTTTTACGCGTTCCAACCTTGCGATGTCCTTTCGAAATGAAGCACTCCAAAATTGTACGGCATACTCCAGGTGCGGCCGAACGAGGGAGTTGTACAGACAAAGTACTATCTCCTTGTTACGGTATCCAAACTGGCGCTTTATGTAACCTAACATCCTTTGGGCTTTCTTCTCTGCCTCGATGCACTGTTTCGAGAACTTGAGGTCGCTAGTGATAGTAACACCCAAGTCCTTCTCAGTGTCACTCGATTCAAGGGCAGTTCCCTTAAGGAAGTACTGAGATTTTGGGTTTCAGTGGCCGATATGCATTACTTTGCATTTGTTCACGTTGAAAGGCATTTGCCACGTGTCCGACCACTCCCCAATCCTTTGAAGGCCCTCTTGGAGGCTGGCAGTGTTCCCCTCCTTTGCCGCATTGATACCAAGCTTGGTGTCGTTGGCAAATTTGGAGATTTTGGCAACCATGTCTCTGTCCATGTCGTTGACATAGATAATAAACAGTAGTGGTCCCAGGATGGAACCTTGGACACCGCTAGATATGGGCGCCCATTCAGAGGCCCGACCATTCACCACTATGCGTTGCCGTCTGTCATTTAGCCAGCTCTCTATCCAACCTGCTACCTTGCCACCTATGCCCTGGGCACACACTTTCCGGAGAAGGCGGCGGTGTGGTACCTTGTCAAAGGCCTTTTGGAAGTCAAGGTACACAACATCCACAGCCTTGTCTCGATCATGCTCACTGAACACGAAATGGAAGAATTCCACAAGGTTCGTCAGGCATGACCGTTGCCTTCGGAAGCCATGCTTGTGACCTTCCCCAATGATGAACCCTAACTGGATGATATGCTACAGGGCATAGTGCCCTATCACTATGAAACGCAAATTTGGCATGGGATAAAATGATGGGTACTTAACCCTGTATGCCTTGAATTAATATTTAAAAATGAAAAACATAATTACATTAATCATTTTGATTAAGTGGTAAATAGTTAGGGACAGACGGTGCGCAAATCTGATTCAACCCTTTGAACCTAAGGATGTGTGTGTCATACTCGGCACCCTCGCTTGCTAGACTCCATGCATGTAATTTTGCTAGCTATAAGTCTGTATTTTCCAAGTGACTCATTTGTCAAATACAGGCATAAGTGGCAGTTTTTAGTGGCATTGGTAAACCAAAACTCACTCACTTTGTGGGAAACTGGTCTCAACTTATGCCAATGCAAATTCCACAAGTTTTCTACTGAAATATTCCACTGTCATGGGTAACTACTACTTTGCCCTTACTAATCCTCATTTTTGAACAGCAGTAAATTGATTGATAAGTTTAAGATTTTATTACTTGTGCATCATTTCTACTTGGCACTCTTCTTTCTGCATTTCTATAGTAACATTTCCTCTCTAGAATGAATTTGTTAATATGAACCTGACCTCTTATTTTGCAGGATTAAAGAATGTGTACTGCATACATTAGTGCAAGAGCCTGAGGAATCCATTCGAAATGCAGTCTCTCAGTTAGTTGGCTCAATTGCCAGACATGAGCTTCCCTCTGGTCAGTGGCCTGGCCTTTACCAATTTCTTATTCATCTCCTCCAGTCCCAAAGCCCCCATGAAAGACAAGTAAGTTGAATTGATCTTATCACCTAGTCCATTGAAAGGCTTTTGACATGGCATTACTCTCAAAAGATACAAAACTGAATACTAGATACTAGAATCAGGGCACCTCCTTTACAAATCACGAGCTCCTTTGTCGGAGTTATCCCTCAAACACTCCAGGCATGCTGAGGCGATGTACCAATTTAATACATTTTTGTTACTGTTAATCCATCTTTATTCTTCCATGACACGCTATCCTCTACCTTTACAATAAAACTGCATACTTACGCTCTTAAGACAGGTTTGACGCACCTTTACAATAAAACTGCATACTTACGCTCTTAAGACAGGTTTGACTAAGCGTCTCTGCCCATTTCAGATACAAGCAATTACATCTAGTTAATTATACTACCCATGCCTTCTCAATTGAGATCCCCTGGCTAGATAATGAATTTCTTATAACTATCAGAATGGCAATCCCTGGAAAGCCTGAGGCTATCATGGCCTCTTTAGAAGGCAAACTGCAGAGTAGTAGCATTTTGCCATCAACCAGGGGTGTGGGTAAGGAAAACCCATCAAGAAGTTTGAGAATGGAAGAGTGGAGTTAAGAAGAGACGAATGTTGTTGTAATTGGTTGTGTATGTGAAGATGTGTGGACTGTCACTATACCTGTCTTTTTGAGATTGCACCTGGTATCTAGGTGTGGAAGTCCAACTCCTTATCTATTAGGCTAAAGTGTATGGACTCTCCTACACCTGAAACCTGGAGGAGTGGTATGACTTCTCAGCTGCAGGAGGGGGTGGGGTAAGGTCATCTTGTTGTTTGGACAAGCATGCTGCAGCTGGCTGAAGGTTTGCATGTTATTTTAACCTCACTGCCCACAGCAGGATCTGTGGCTATATATATTCCATAAGGTTTAATATTTTATTCACCGCAAGCTAGACTGCCATAACCTTTCATTAGGTACCTTGTACAATGTTTTAATTCTATTTGTGTGCGTCTACTAATGATGTACTTTTTATATTTTCATTTCAGCTTGGTGTCTTCGTTGTTAGTGTTGTCAGTAGTCTAGCTGCTGATCAACTTGCTCATCATTTGACCCAGTTTCTGCACCTTTTTCCGACTCATCTCTCAGAAAGTAACTCTTCAGCTGCATTTTACACCATTCAAGCTCTTACCAATTTTGCTCCTATTGTCGGCCAAGATCATATGGTAAATTTCTGGGAAAAATTGTTATTTACAGGGTCTCAGTTGGTGTGTCAGTGATATCTTTCCATTAGTATCATACTAAATCACTCCAGGAATGAATTTCTCATTAATATATATTAACTCCTATAATTAATTAACCCTTTATTGGACACTGATAGAAAAATTGCCATTTAATGAGTTAATTTAAGTGATCATATCTGATCACTGGCCTGATAAAGAGTTTTAAGCATTTTTTTTTAATTTTATGGATATAATTAATCGGAAGCAGGTTTGTTTTTATACTAGCCTATTCTACTAAACTCTCAACCTAGGTTCCTGTAGGTCTTACAATTTTATATAATATGTCACTTTCTGTCCTATTAATTTTACAGTATTATTGTTAATCTAAATGTGCCTTAGCATTAAGTGATGATTATTGTGAGTGTATCAAAACATATTTGCAACACTATTCTTTGGATTTCAGAATTTTTGCTTGGGGAAACTTTCTTTTAAAGATGAATGTCATTTAGGGGGGACCAGTGAAAAATAATAAGTCATTTAAAAATAACCATGGAAGAAAATTGGTAACTTGATTAATTTGCAGAAAAAACACATTCAACTCATTACACTGTACATCATCATTTAAAGGAGATGGGCAAGGGTTCACAATTGGGAAATGAATTTCTCACGACCTGTCAGAGGGGTACACTTGCAGAAAAAATAAACATTTGTTCTTCTCTTCTTTCTTCTCCACTAAAAAGTTAACCATTTTCATTGGGATTGGTAGAGATGAAAAGTGGGTTATGATGCATCATAATGTTAAACATGTTATACATTGGATTACTCATGGGGAAAAGCAACCCCCCCCCCCCAAAAAAAAAGCGCCTCATCCATGGAAGATTCTCTTGTGCATATGGTGGGATATGAATAGTTCAATCCATTTTGAACTGAACCCAAATCAGACCGTCACCAAAGAGGTTTACTGTGCTCACTTGAACCAGTTACATGCAGAACTTGAAGATAAATGGCCAGGCATTATTTAATGGAAGATTGCTCTTTCATCAAGATATGTGCGACCTTGGGTCATAAAAGCATAAATTTTTGAGTATAGAGTTGTCCTCAATACTCACCCTACTTAGGGCCATCAAATTACTAGATTTTAGGAGTTTATTGAATCACCTGAAGAGAATGAAGATGTTAACAATGGAAGAGGTCCAAACAACGTTAACTTTTTAAAATCTGTCAAAGGAATTTTATGAACATGTTGAAAATTTAGAAAGATGATGTGGTAGAAACTAGTGGAAATTATAGTATTTTTTTAATTTTTTTTTCTAATGGTAGGGTTTTACCACAGATCTGCACTAATTTAAGTTGCCTTACTTCTTAGTGGAGACCTGATTAACATGGTACCCAAACCACTGGTATTGATGGCAGCCACTGAGAAAGCACCCCAACTAACCACACCTCATTTGGTCTTAACTTTGCTAAAATTGGAAGCAGTTTCCACATGGCTAGGTCGTAGCCCATTTTTAAATATTTAAATACAGTAAACCCTCGATATAACGAATTTCGGATATAACAAACCAAATTTCATGGCCGAACTCCATTGGGTTTAACAGGCAAGCGTTACGACCAGCCTGAGTGAGTGTTGGTGTGTCGCATGTCTCCTACAGTGCAAGGTTCGTATCAATACTATGTTGTGTGGTCCACTTAACTTTATTAGTAATTACATACATATTACATATCCATAACGAACTTGGTTTGTTATTTCCATTGCTTTTAATGCCCATTGGGTTTAACGAGCTTTCCGCTTTAACGAACAACCCCCCACCCCATATAGTTTGTTATATCAAGGGTTTTTTGTATAACCAGGGTTTTTTTTGTTTATAAAATAATGATAAAAAAAGCATTATTATAAGATGACCTAATATATATACCTATATATATATATATATATATATATATATATATATATATATATATATCCAGAACAAAACTGGCTCATATATATTCATATTTATGCCCATGAATTTCTAAAAAAAAAAAAATCCTGCTGCATGATTGTAATATGGAAGGAGCTTTGCCTTATCTTTTGCCTTCCCAGGTTGAGATTTTTCTTACAATGCCTCATTCAAGTTGTATTTCTTTGTTGACTGAATATAATAATTCCATTATGAAAAATACACATTTTTCCCTCCCCTCTTTGCAGGAAGCCTATCAGAAACTTCTACCTGGTACAGTGGAAGTTATAAAATCCTTAGTTACATTAGATGAAGAAAGGGCAGCCCAAGCGATGGACATATTTGATGTATTAGCAGAATGTGAAGTATGTAATCTTTGTGTCATTGTAAAATTATTCTTCATTTTAGTTGGCCTTTCTTTCTATGATTGGTTTATTCAGGGAATCAAAGAGAAAGGTACTCAAAGAGAAGATAATGGGTGTATTAACTGGTAATTTGGTTATATATTTGATGTTTCTCACTCATAGGAGAGTAAGAGTCTCATCAGAGGTCTGTCTACTCCATATTGTAGAAGAGTTAATGATGCGATTCTGACTTTGCACCCAAATAGACTTCAACAAATATCACTTTTCCACAGTGTGGTTTGGTGCATTCAATGCCACTAAAACTACCCACCCTCACCCATCTCCTTTATGCCCTATTAAGTACAAGATCACCCAGTATTTTCGTCCCTGGACAGAAGGGGTCACTGCACAGCAACACTACAAATAACTACATTCCCTTATATTCCCTATCAAATACAAATTCCACCTATTATAGGGATGGGGTACTCTTGTATTGTCTCAGAAGGTCCCAAGTATACCCCCTCGCAAATAGCCTCAATGTACACCTATCATACACCTCATTAACTGTTTGTTTGCATCGCCTCTCTTGACTGAGATGAGCAGCCCCCAGAAACATAATGCAACCCCAGCTGGTCCACAAATCGCTTAGGATGTGGTAGGTAGTGTACAAATGTGAGCTTTTGGCAATATAGGTCTTTTGTCTTCTGAGGCTTGCTTGCCCCGTAAGGGACGCGGCGATTTGCCATCCTGGCCGCCGTGCTGACGGGATCCAGCGCTCCGTCCAGCCCCAGCTTAGCCTCTCTTCCTTCCTTCAGATAGCCCGATTTCTCCCCTACCTCGTCGCTTTTCATACAACCTCTCCTACAACTTTCTCTGGTCAGCCTCTAATTTCACAGGGTAGATGCTGACCTTCTTCTCAAGCCAACCACTCCGGATCGGGGCTGAGGGGGGAGGGGACATTGTTCCCTAACCCCTGAGCTCCGGCTCGGGATGGAGGTTTTTAACAACCTGCTTCATACCTTCCTCACATCCCTTTCCCTCTCCTCTTCACATTCTATCAATTTTATGCCGTGTCCAAGGTGGAGCCGCCAGGCCACCAGGCGGGAGGGGTGGCGCCTGGCTCTGCCGGGCCTGTAAGCACCTCTTGCAGTGCAGGCTACTGCAAGAGGTGGTGAGCGATTGCGTCCTGTAAAACAAAAAGGGTCACCATCCCCAATGATGCAAATAAATACATCTCCCCTTAATTCCCCCTAAAACAACGGAGCCGCCCTCGTGCAGCTCCACATAAAAGATGGAGGTCCCACCCCCTGTGCTTGCGCAGGGCTCCCTCCATCCCTCTTTAACCGGAGAGGAGGCTTACTCCTCTCCTACGCCTACAGGTGTAGGGAACTCTCCCTCACCCCCTTCTCTGGAGGTGCTTTCGGGCACCTCCCTATCTCCAGCGGCAGTCCCTCCTTTGCTTTCTAAAGGGACTGCCAAGAAAGCCAGCAGGCAGCCCATTGCCGACCGCCCCTCGTGAAAGCGGCTCAGTAGGGCAAACCCCCTTAGGGGGGAGAGGGAAGCCAGCCCCCTTCGGTCGCTTCCCTCAAAAGACCTGCTGGCAAGAATCTTAAACCTTGCCGGGGTCAAGGCCTGTGCCTCCCCACAAAAGACTGGTGAAGCTGCCCAAGGGGACTTGCGATGTCCTGGGAGGGGATGGCCAACTGGAGGCCCCTCCTGTGATAGACATGGTCCTTGAGGAAACCCAGCCTCAGAGGGTAGGGCCTTCCATGGGGGGAATCCGGGCTCGGCGCCAAGCACCGAACCTGAATCCGCCCCTATGCAAGGTCCTCCTAAAACGGCTGGGTCCTCCAAGGCAGCACAAGGAGGGGAGGGATCTCCTCTGACCGGTGCCCCTGCGACCACCAGGACCTTTTCCATTTCGGAGAAGGACCTAGCTGAGGCCGGTCCATCTGGCCTAGGGGCTTCTGTCGGCGGAGGAGAGAAGCGGGTTCATTCCCCGCCCTCCTCTCCTAAAAAGAAGAAAAAGACAAGAAAGACTAAGAAAACTCGGGGCTCCTCTCCATCCGCGGGGGCTGTGGGGATGGATAGGTCTGCTGCCACTTTGGCAAGCGACCAGGCCAAGACCGGCACATCCGGCCCCTCTGCCCCCCCGGGTACAGAGCTCCTGACTATGACAAAGACGAAAAGTGCACAGGGCGGAGCCTCGATGACATCAGGGCCCCTGATTCAGAGGTTACCTGGCGTTTTCGAGCCCGCTGGCTTCAAACGCTTCCTCGTTATTCGCTCCACGGATGGTACTATGTTGTCCAAGGGCAACATGATCCATCAGAGGAGAGGATTAGCTAGTGCAATTGGTAGAGAGCCGAAGGTGACCCGTTTCTCGGACGGGAGCCTTCTGGCGAATGCGGCGAATCCCGCCGAGGCGGCCAAGATAAGTGCTCTTCGGACACTTCATGGCACCCCGGTGAGTGTGACGCTGCACTCTACCATGAACTTTGTGAGAGGAGTAGTTTATGCGAGGGAACTCGTTGACTACTCCATTGAATACATCACCCTAGAGCTGGCCGACCATGGGGCGGTCAAGGTCGAATGTGTGATGAGGAAACAGGAAGGGGCCTCGAGACCCATCCCTACACTCTTCGTCACGTTCGACTGTGACAAGCTTCGTGAGTAGGTGCGTGCCGGTTGGTATCCCTACCGCGTGAAGGCATTCGTGCCACTGCCGCGGCGGTGCTATTACTGTCACCGCTTCGGCCATACGAATCGTTCATGTAGACGTGCAAAGTCAGGGTCACCCAAAGTCTGTGTAAATTGCTCCAAGGTCGCACATGAAAAGTCCAAATCGTGTGTGGCCAAGTGTTTCAATTGCGGAGAGCCGCACCCTGCTTCTTCGAAGCAATGTGGTGCATATCTCCTTGAGAAAGAAATCCTGGCCATTCAGGCCCAGGATCGACTCTCATTCCGCGAGGCAAAGGACTTGGTCTTGGCGCGCCCGGCTCTGCCTGGGACGTCATATGCCTCAATAGTTAGAAAGGCGCCCCCTGGTCCTGGCCCATCCAGGCCAACGAGCATGGTTGTTTCCGCGCCCATTCGGACCCCTTCTACGGGCTCTACCGAACCCGGGCGCTCCCCTGGTAAAGCTGGCGGCAAAAAGGGTTCATACCCTGCCCCGGCTAAAACCAGGGCTCCCCCCTCTTTCCCCAGCGCGACCGTTTCCCGTAAGGCGAAACGGCCACGCGCCTCCACCGAGTCGTTAGACTCACAGGAGGCAACACCCCTGTAGATGGTCGCTAGGCCATCTTCCGGGGTTCCTAAAGCTGTTCCCCGAAAGGAGGACAGCAACAAAGGAGCTTCGGCCCTTCGCCCACGCCCCGAGGTGGAGCGAATGGCTCGGAGACAGTGGTTCCTCGTAAAGAGGGCCCCCGCCTCCGAAGCCGCCTAATGTTTCGAGGCGGAGGGAGGAAAAGACTCGCATGGCGAGCCCAACCTCCCCCAATAAGTCCTCGAAGGCGACAGCGCCTTCAGCGCTTTGTCCGGCCAACAGCCCCCGGGAAGCGTACGGCCATTCCCGTGAGGGTCTTCAGTTCGAGGAGGGCCCCCGCGTCTCATCCGAGCTAGGCCTGGAGGGCATATTCCTTCAATGGAATTGCCGTGGACTCCGGGCCAACTGGGAGGAGTTGCGGAGGCTCGTCTCATCCCGTTCCCCGTTAACTATCGTTTTGCAGGAGACCATGCTAGGCGCGTGCCCCCTGCCCGCCCTTCCGGGGTATAAGGGTCTTGCGACCCCACCACCGCGGGATGGCCGGGCTGGGGGATGCGCGGTTTACACCCGGCATGATGTCTCAGTTCTTCCTTTCTCTTTAGATACCTCCTTTCAGGCAGTGGCTGTGCAGCTGCACCTAGATACGAGGTATACTCTGATTTCTGCGTACATTCCACGGTCAGCTGACTTCGACGCGGGGGACTTCGGCCGCGTCGTGGCACGGTTGCCGAGGCCCTATCTCTTGCTTGGAGATCTGAACGGCAGGCATCCTCTCTGGGGAGATTACTCCATAAATCACAGGGGAAAAGTCCTTGCCGATCTGATCGAAGAGCTTGAGATGGGTGTCCTAAACGTGGATGAGTTTACGCATCACTGTCCGAGAACCGCTTCATTTTCTTGCCTCGACCTATCTTTGTGTTCTTCGGATGCACAGCCTGATTTTGATTGGGAGGTGGTCAATGACCTCCATGGTAGTGATCACTTTCCCATTCAAATATCATTTTCAGGGCAACTGCCGCCTGAGAGACCACCTCGGTGGTGCTTGGCGCGGGCGCGGTGGCCTGCATTTCAGGAAATGACTGAATTCTCTATCTCAGTCGAGGAGTTTAGGTCGGTAGATGAGGCCGTTGAGATCTTCTCCGGCAACCTCATCGCCGTGGGCCTGACTACTATTCCTAGGAAGTCTGGCCGTTTTGCACGCCGACCACTCTCATGGTGGTCGGCGCTATAAGCGCCGCCCGAACGATTTCACTGTCGCTGAATTTCGTCGGGCTAGGGCTAGGTTCCGGTATATTTCGAAGCACGCCCGCCGCTCTTCTTGGCGGGCATACGTGTCTTCACTTAACGGAAGACCCCTTTAGCTGAGGTGTGGAAGCGAGTCAAAAGGATTCGGGGCAAGTTCTCGCAGGACCCCCTTCCCGTTCTCCAGGAGAATGGGACCGCAATCTCGCACCCCGCGTCCGTGGCGGAATCCTTAGCGACCGCTTTTTCCGCATTCTCTAGCCGTGATGCTGCTCCGCCAGCATTCAATGCACGTTGTGATATCGCGGAAGGCCACCGGCTGGACTTTACCTCCAGAGGCGGAGAACCCTTCAACGACAAATTTACTGTGAGTGAGTTGCGTTCCGCTCTCGCTTCGTGCGCGGACACCGCCCATGGTCCGGACGATGTTCCGTACGCCATGCTTCGACACCTGGGTGAGCGAGGCATGGCCTTTCTGTTAGATTTGTTCAACAGGATCTGGGTGGAAGGTCTTCTCCCAGACTCCTGGCGAATCGCTACTGTGCTCGCCTTTCGCAAGCCGGGGAGAGATCACTCTACTCCGACCGGTTTCCGCCCAATCTCTCTAACCTCTTGCGTGTGCAAGTTGATGGAGAAATTAGTAAATGTTAGATTAGCCTATTTCCTGGACAGCGGAGGCCATCTGTCTTCTGCACAGTGCGGCTTCCGTAAGTTTCACTCCACGTCGGATGCTCTGCTCCGACTGGAAAATGCCGTCTGCGAGGCTTTCCTTCGTAGACAGCACTACGCCACGGTGTTTTTTGATCTGGAGAAGGTCTATGATACCGTATGGCGATACGGTATCATGGAGACTCTCCACACGATGGGGGCGAGGGGACGCCTCCCAATGTTTATATCTGAATTTTTGCGAGATCGTCGATTCCGCGTACGGGTGGGGGGAGCCCTCTCCGGCCCAAAGGAGCAGGAAGAGGGTGTCACACTCTTTGCCCTGAGCATCAACGGCATCACCTCGGTGCTGCCGGAAGATATTCTCGCTACGCTCTACGTGGAAGACCTTTCGATCTCTTTTGGCGCGGCCCAGATGCCGACTCCAACAGGCATTGAACCGCGTCTCTCGCTATGCCGAAGCGCACAGGTTTCGGTTTTCTTTGGCCAAGACTAAGGTGGTGCACTTCTGCCGCCATCCACGGCTTCACCCCGACCCAGATTTGTTTCTTAATGGGGTGCGCCTAGATGTGGTTGAGTCGCACCGTTTCCTTGGTCTTGTATTCGACCGACGCCTCACCTGGGAGGCTCATATTCGCAGCCTTAGGGTCTCTTGTACCCGCGCCATGGACATTCTCCGTTCCGTGACGTTCAGCGCTTGGAGCGCTGATAGGGCTACCGCCTTACTTTTTTATCGATCCTTTGTTCGCTCGAAGCTCGACTACGGATGAGAGTTTTATGCATCTGCAGCCGAGCGTTTATTGCGGAAGGTGGATTCGATTCACCACACCGGCCTTCGCCTTGCGACCGGTGCTTTCCGCACTTCCCCCATTGATAGCCTGTTGGTCGATGCTGTAGAGATGCCACTCGCTCTGCGCCGCGTGCAGTGCATCACTCGCCTGTATGCGCGAGCCCGGCGCCTCCCTCAGTCGCCAACAGCTCTCACTGCATCCGCAGCTGATCTCGATGGTGCCTAGGCCGCCGAGAGATGCCAGTCATACCCTAAGCCCCTTTGGGTTTAGGGCCAGGAAACTCCTTCGAGATGTAGATATAGCTCTCGGGCTGGTGGCGCCCCTGGTTCTGCCCAGGACGCCACCCTGGAGGGTACCACATTTGGCTATTTGTCGCCACGCCTCTGCTCCCAAAGCTTGTACTGCGGCGGGAGTATTGCGTTCGACCTTTTTGGAGCACAAATCGTGTCACGCTGGTACCGTGCCAGTGTATACGGATGGCTCCAAGTCCCAAGAGGGGGTCGGCTTCCACGCCGTATCCCTTCTGTTTGAAGTCAGCGGGGCTCTACCAGGCGCTGCGTCTGTCTTCACGGCCGAGCTGGTGGCAATACACCACTCGGTACGGGAGATTACGCGACGTGCCCGGTTCGGAGACCGGATTGTGATCTATAGCGACTCACAAAGCGCCCTGAGTGCTCTCGGGGCATTGGAATCTCCGCATCCCCTGGTTCGCGAAATCCGTGACGCCACGGTTTTGGCGAGCCGGGCAGATGTCGAGATTATCTTCTGCTGGGTTCCTGGACATGTAGGAATTGCGGGGAATGAGCGCGCCGATGAGGGCGCCAAAGAGTCCGCGAGGACTCTGCGACCGGACCAGCGTTTTGCTCTTCCTCACACTGACTACATGGCAGGAATACGGGCAGCTCTTCGGACTGCTTGGCAAAGAAGATGGGAGACGGTCGTAGGGAACTTAAAGTTGCGTGCCATTGCGCCGCGACTGTTCCCATGGACCTATCCCCCAATGCCGCGGCGGCTTCAGGTTGCTTTCTGTCGTCTCCGAATCGGGCACACGTGTGACGCATCGCTATTTGATGGAGCGCTCGCCTGCGCCCTATTGCAACGACTGCGTCGTCCCCCAGACTGTTCGGCACATTCTTGTTGAATGTCCCAATCTGGGTGATCTTCGCGCACGACACCTGTCCCGGTACCGGGATGGGCGGGGTCGCTACCGCCTGTTCCTTGTACTCGGGACGAGTGCGTGTACTTTGACTGGTGGACTTATTGACTTTTTGGGGGAGGCCGGCCTTCTCCCTTTCATTTAACCCGGTTTAGTTGTTGTTTTTGTTATTGTTATTTCTTTTTATTGTTGTTTCCTGTTCAATTTTCTAAAGTAGCCTAGAACTAGGTTGTTTGTTTACGGCAACTTATGCCTAAGTCGGCAGTCGCCAGATAGCCCCTTAATTAAAAAAAAAAATGCCTCTGGAGATATTGTGTGGTTGGTCGCAAACCTTAAATGCTGTCAACCTTAAATGCTGTCATATATGAATGTGCTGTACCAGAAGACTGGCTGAAGAGTGTGAATGTGTATAAGGGTAAAGGTGATGCGCTAGAAAGGGGTAGCTACAGAGGCATAAAGCTCCTTCATCATGTTACGAGTTTTGGAGCGTGTTCTAGAAGAAATGATTAGGGAAAGGATAAGCTTTGACAATGTGCAGTTTGGGTTCGTGCCTGGAAAAGGAACCACGGATGCTATATTTATAGTTAGACCTCCAGGAAAAGTACATCGCTAGGAAAAGAGCGTTGTATTATATTTTTGTGGTTAGGTGGGCAATGAGAAAATTAGGGATTGAGGAGTGGTTGGTTAGGGTGGCCATGGCTATGTGTGAAGGTTCGTGTGCATCAGGGATCCGTTTTGGGTCCCTTGCTCTTTGTTATGGTCCTGGCGGTGCTGTCACAGAATTTTAGAACAGGATGCCATGAGAGTTGTTGTACATACACTGACGACCTAGTGCTGATTGCTGAGGATGAGAGGACGGCACTTGAGAAATTCAGGTTGTGGAGGGAAGGGATGAATTCTATGGGGGCTGAGAGTCAATTTATACGAAACAAAGATGATGATTTCAACAGTGGGTGGTGGTAATGACATCATTGAGGATATGTGGCCATCTGCAGTCTGTCACAGAGGGGTAGGGAATAACTCCTGTGTAATGGATGTGGTTTGTGGGTGCATAAAAGATGTGGTATCGGGGGTAGGCTGCAGAATGGTAGAGAGTTTCAGTGCACCGTGTAGAGGAGAGGAGACAGTAGAGGGTTGTATTTGATGGTGTGTCGCTTGAATGCGTAGAGGAGTTCTGCTATCTGGGAGATATGATCAGTGTAGGGGGAGCTGCTGGGGCGAGTTCCGTGGCAAGGGTTAGAAGTGGTTGAAAAAGTTCAGAGCTGCTTCCTCTCTTGATGCTGAGTGGTTTTTCCCTCCAAGCTAAGGAGCATCTGTACATTGCATGCATACAAAGTGCAATGTTGTACAGCTATGAAGGAAGTGGTCATCCAGATGCTTGAGCGTATTGAGACGAGAATGGTGAGCTGGATGTGCAGAGCATCTCTGAATTTGAGGCTTGGAGGTGACAGAGTTGTGAACTGTGAATTAAGGGATAGAGTGGGGATAGAATACATTAGTGTGGACCTGAGAAGAGGCAGACTGAGGTGGTTTGGTCATGTGGAGAGGATGGAGGATAATAATTGTGTGAAGGGTGTTAGCACTTTGGAGGTGGGGGCGTAGCTGCCAGAGGGAGACCGAGGAAGTTGTGGAATGAGGTCATACAGAGGGGGACCTCAGACATATGAATTTGAATAGAGAAACGGCCAGAGATCGAGCAACATGGAAAGCCGCCATTAGGTAAATAAGGCAGACATATGCAAGCATGTATTGAGCCTTAAAAAAAATGATTATTATGTTTATTGTTGGAGTATGGGTGTGTGGCCAGTACGTAGTTGGTATTTCTGCCTTGAAGTTTGCCAAAAGCACCAGTTCTGGGGTTCCTTGAATTATGTTTATGCCATAACTTTTTATCTAAACAAGATAGATCAATAAAATAGGCAGCATATTAGTGTTTTTAATCATCTTTTTAACTTGTACAATTATGATAGTGGTGTAATTTCTGGCTTGGAGGAGTCTTGGTACAATTTAACATTTTTTAGTGATTAATACAACACCAGGAGGTTTAATTTATTTTCCTTTCCATTTTAACAGGTCAGTCTACTTGTTCCTCAATTACGAGCAGTCATTCAATTATGTCTCGAAATATCCCAGAATACAAACCTTGGGAACCCCCTGCGAACGAAAGCCATCACATTTCTTGGCTATATAACTAGGCTGAAGAAAAAGGTGAATTATATGGCGACTGCCACTTTCTTCTTATCCACTTGGGGCCAGTCATGGGGTGTATGCATATTTGTTGATATTCTGTTATTTATATATCGAATAATTCATTTTAGTGCTTATTTCAGTAATGACCTGCAGTTTACACTTCACTACAGTTTGATTTTCTGTTGCTGTTGTGGATCCTATTCAGTCATGGCACTTGAAGTGCATCAATTTGTGAAGAATTGAAGGTGTCTTTGTGTATAGAAAGTGAATAGTGTGTGAAGGAAAAGGGAAAGTAAATTTTCATGAAAGTGATCTTGCAGATACTTGCATTAAGGTTAGACAAACACAAGACAATGTTACTCAGTAGGCTCCCACCGAGAAATAAAGGAATCTTAAAACCCCTTCCATTAAAAAAATATACATTATGGTAAAAATTATGATTAATGGGTTTTTGTGTGTCCCACTCAGTCAGACAGGAGGATGGAAGAAGAGAGCAGGAGACAGAAGATTGATCTAAGGCGATGTTGAGTAGTCTGGATATACAAGTAGGGTCCATTTGTTATTCAAGCAGGGCTCAGACTATAATGTGCACCTACTGCCACTCCCATGAAAGAGTGCCTTGGTTCAGGGAGGGTCTTGTATTACATGGGGTGCTGGCTGCAATGTGAACTTGCCCCAAAGCATTCTTTTTTAAAGTGGGAGTGGGGACTAATGGGTGTTCACTGTTTATTAATGGACCTCATCCATGATGGAAAGATGGATGGTGCAATATAATAGTAGTAAGGAATTGACAGGTGTTCAGGGAGGGCTCAATTGGTTGTCGATGATCACCACATAGATTGCTGACTGCTGCACATTTTGCGCCTCCAAAAGTGCTTTGGTTCAGTGGGTCCAATGGGATGGCAGAAAGTGTGCTCAGGAAGTTGGGTAGAGGGGAAAGAAAAACAGGAGGGAGAAAGGAGGAAATTAAAATGGGGAGGTGAGAATTGCATGACTAAAGTCCACTTGGTCACAGGGCAACGTTGCTAACCCCCCTCAACTTGTGAAAGTGGGAACCAATCCGCAGCTAGCTCAAGAAAGACAATGGACGAGGAGGGGGACATGAAAGGTGATGGAGTTTGATCAGGTGTTAATTAATCCTCCGTTTGAGTGAGGAGTTGCCTATGAATGGGAGAGTTCAAACACAATGTAGCTAAAGGTGAAAAGGTTTTGCGCAAGTGGCTTCCCAGACCATCAACCCCTATCTGCATTTAGTCCCCTCATGTCGAACACTTGACCCTCATACGGAAATATTTCAACACCTGCCAATACATCCTCGAGAGCATCACCTTTTTACCAAACCTTGACCAATTCAATCTCGAACCCACACCACCCTTCTCTGACCATCTTTAATCCTCATATAAATTGCCCTTGACCCCCCCCCCCCCCCCTCCTGTGCAGTTTAACTACAGCTGAGCTGACTAGTCCTTTCACCAACTATGTATGCTACCCAGTTCAGCGACACTGGCAAAGCTAATGGACACTCTTGACAAATAGATCACTTCAACAGCCAGCAACCAAGGTATCACTAGTGTAAACCCTAACATACTATAACCCAAGCTTTCAGATACCTTTAAAAACCAGGGAGACCAATGAAAACTACATCACCCCAAACCAGGGACATCCATGAAAACAACCCTGCCACCAAAACGATAGACATTGAAAATATAACACGGAACATTCAAGTGGTGATTTGGGAAACCTCTTCAGACACTGGAAAGCAAGAACAAATGGCACTTTCCTTCAAAGTTGGATCCGCGTGCTTCATTGTCCCCCAAACTGTCTCCCTCCCACCCTTTTATTTTTCTATGCTCTGCAGCATCTCATCCAGTCATTGTTCAATTCTGGTATTATTGAGTATGGAAGAAGGTGAGTTGCCTCCATACTATTTACTCGGTTGGCTGCGTGCTCGGCCCCCTAAGGGAGGTAGGTCTCTCCCCGATACCTAATTGTGCTCTTAAGACTTAAAAAGTGTTGATACATTTAGTAAAAAACACCCTATCCCATCTATGTTCAATCACAGACTCTGCGTCTCTGCAGATTTTTTCGTGACCATTATCTCTATATTCTCTAGCTGAGATGCTGCTCCGCCAGTATTCAATGCATGTCATGATGATGCTAAAGGCTTCCCACTCTTCTTTAGCTCCTGTGGCAGAGAAACCTTCAATAACAGGTTTACGTTGAGTGGTATTCTGATATTGCTTATTTCTGGATACCGACCCCCGGTACAGATGATATCCCGTATGCCATGCTTCAACACCTTGGTGAATGAGGCGTTCCCTTTTTGTTAGATTTGGGCAACATGATCTGGCCAGAGGGTATCCTCCAATCAGTTTTCCATCAAATTTCTCTTAATGTCCTGCTTGTGCAAGTTGATTGTAGGTTATTTTTTTCCTGGACCAACTAGGCCAACTATCTTCTGCTCAGTGTGGCTTCCATAAGTTCCACTCCATGTTGGATACTCTGCTCCTGCTGGAAAATGCCATCTGCCAGGCCTTCCTTCATAGACAGCACTATGCCATGGTATTTTTTGATCTTGAAAAGGCCTATGATGCCACAGAGATTCGGTTTCATGGAGACACTCCTCACAATGGGGGTGAGTTGATGCCTCACAATTTTTAATATCTGAATTCCTACAAGATAATTGATTATGTGTATGGGTGGGGGAAGCCCAATGGAGCTGGAAGAGGGGGTTCCACAGGAAAGTGGCCTCAGTGTCGCACTCTTTGCCCCGAGATAAACGCATCACCTCATTACTCCCAGAAGATGTTCTCGCTATGCTCTACATTGATGACCTTTTGATTTCTCTTGGTGTGGCCCAAATGCTATTTCTATAGCATCCACGGCAACAGTTTGGACATGAAGACTGATCACTCATTCCAAGCAATTCTTAAGAGGACTGCTCAACTATACCAGCCTTTCAGTCTTCCTCAGAAGGACTATAGGGCAGCCCTTTTGGCTGCCTGGCAAAGAAGATGGGAGACAGCGAGGGAAACTTAAAGTTGCCTGCTCTTGCTCTGTGACTGTTCCCATGGACCTTCTTCCCCTCAATGCTGCAATGGCTTCAAGTTGCCATCTGTCGTCATTGAATGTGGTACATTTGCAGAACCATTTGATGCAGTGCTTCCCTACATAGGCTTCCTTCAGCACCAAATTACCACCCTTTTTCATAAACTGATACCATTTGCAATTCTATCCACGTCTCCCTACATCATTCCAGAACTTCTCCTTCCCAGCTTCACATCTATCATAACTACAGGATCCCTACAATCCAGCCACACACTTTTTCATCTTTGCAAATCTCAACTTCACTCACATAATTCTCAAGGCTCAGAAGTTTATACCCAACCATTGTATCATGTCACACCTACCCCCTAAATCTACACTAGATTGCACTCTATCCTACACGCTCTTCATTCCCTTTCATGTTTTCCTCACATCCAGCAAGCATCTGCATTTTCCTTTTCAAAGATTGAATACCACTCCTTTTCCCACATCACCCCTCACATTCCATACACATACTCAATTCCCACATTGCCACATATTAGTCAGCCTGACTGGATTGGGTTTGTGACAGGTCTGCCATTACTCTCATTTCATAGTGCATTCATGGCATAACACCTTTGCAGGTCAGCCAGCACATATCCAAGCTTAGCCACCTTTTACAACACACACACACACACACACACTCTAGGACAGCGAGGACACACTTCCTACTCGTACATATGCCAAACATGAATTGAGTAATTTTGCCTCATGGAGAAGCTGGTTTGTGCCTCTTTCTAATACTCTCACAATTTATTCATATTTCGTTTGATTCCTTGTATTTAGTGTCGTTTTAAGCTTTCATTTTTCCTTCCATAGTCACTAGCACCTGTCACTGCTCAGTGTGATGCTATGACATTAGTTCCCTTTTGCAGTACGTTGTTAAGAACAAGATGGCGGAACCTATTATCCGCGTGTTGTGTGGAGTTCTTTGCGAGAAATGGGATGAAGATGATGCTGGTCTGGGATTCCTGGGTGGTGAAGAGGCAGAAGGTGGAAGCCCTGTCCACGCAGCCGCTCAGTCCCTGGACTCGTGCGCCCTCCACCTACCACCGGACAGGATACTTCCCGTCATCCTGTCACTGGTCGAGATGTCATTTAAGGGTGAAGATCCTCTGCAGGTGAGGCTTGCCTCCGAGAACCAACCTCCCCACTTTTGTTCCCTTTTTCAGTCTCTTGCCTTTTTTTGTGAATTTTATGTCCTTGGTGGCACTCATCACATGGGTGCTAACACCCCCTCCCCTTTTATCCTTCCTCCATTCTGCAGGTAGTCTCCCTTTTTTACGATTAACAGGATTTTTTAAATATTTTATTTTCCTCTACTCTATTTCCATTTCCTTGATTATTGTCAAGTGTCTTCTCGACCTGAACTTTAAATTACTGGTATAGCTCTTGCTTGTCCCTCTTTTTATAGCTCTTGCTTGCCCCTCCTCTTAAGTTAATTTTGTTACCTAGTCCTTGGCTTATAATCCCCCTCATTTTCCATCACCTCAGATCAAAGGCGCTTATCTGTCATTAGCGATGATTGCGGAAGGCTGTGCTGACACCCTTAGAACCAAGCACCTCCACCAGTTGCTGCAGTGCATCAGTAGCGGAATAACCTCAGAGCAGCAGGTAAGATGGTCTTCATTGCTCCTGAGCCACTCATAGGTGAATTAAAATATTATGAGCATCCTATATTAATGGATCCCTACTCCAGGTTTTGTTATCTTTAACCCCTTTTCAATTGGTTCCTTTATATTCGCTTTTTCATCCCTCCTCTGAGGGAAAGCACCCTCAATGGTTACACCAATTTACTTTTCTTATTTCTTGTTCCATTGTTGAATGAGGCTGGTTTGGAGAGTTGTGTAATCCTGGTCCAGAGCACTTTGTTATTTATTTTTACTTATTTCACTTTATTAATCCTTGCAAAACTCTATGCGAAGATGCCCTTGTTAACCATGCATTATTGCCTCCTCGCAAGCATGTATAGAGCCTTCAAAAATGATGACCACCCCATGAATGGAGTCACTTCAGATTCCTTTAATGTCTACTTTGTTTAAATCATTGGCATCCTAACCTTGTGACCTTGGAAGAAATCAACTAAACATTGAAGTTTAAACTTTACCCTGGTTTTTCTTCATTTGCTTCCCCTTCACTGCCGTTTTGAATTAATGAGGAACCCTCCTTACTTCTAGTGTTACCTTCCATTGTGAAAACTCTTTAACATTATTGTGAGGGTAGTCCGGTAATGTTGGTGAAAAGTTGCCTTTAAAGATAAGTAGAGTTGACACCCTACTATGTTTCAGGTGGTCAAAAATAGTGCCTTATTCGCATTAGGTCAGTTTGCAGAACACCTACAACCAGATATTAGTAAATACCACGCCGAGCTTCTTCCCGTCTTGTTCGCTTTCTTGCGAGAGGTAAGTAAATCTTTAGTTTTATTTTGGTACTAACAGGCATACAGGAGGCAGGTACTAACAGGCATACAGGAGGCAGTCTTTGTTTTACTCTTTTTGTAACTAGTAATGAGAGAACTTTACCCCACCCCCCCTCCTTGTACTTAAGTTGCGCCTCTACTAACTCGGATGAGTGGGCAGGGTTCTCCCGGAACCCTTCAAGTTGTCTGATTGAGCAGCCTTGATACCCTGAGGAAGTATATGGACTGTACCGTCTCTTCCCGACTGAGCCCTCAAGGAGTGTATATTGTGTGATTCGGTGCAGTGCAGCAAGTCTTGCATTGTTTGATTTTGTAGGGAGCAATGTTGCATTTTGGATGGGCTGTTGTCAGAAAATGTGACCATTGGCTAGTTTGGGAATATCTTCAGCAACTGCTCATAATCTTGTCCTCTAATCATTTTTCCTCACTTTTTTTATGCAACCTTTCTCTTATAATTTGAAATATGTAAATACAACTTGTTTACATTTTAAATCCTAGTTTTGTAATGGTAAATTTTTTGAAATATAATCAAAATATAGTAAGATACTCAACTACAGTGTGCCACATATCTAGCTTAGAAAAATTGAGGCACACAGAATCACTACATTTGTGTAAATAAATCAAAGTTTAAATGGTTCACGTTTCAGAATTTTAACCAGAACTGGTATAATAGATGTGCATAAAGATGGTTTGTATGGTGGCGTGCTTGAGGCCTTCTTCCCAGAAGGCTGAAGTGCTATAATGCACAGCACCCTAATTCTTTAAAGGGTCATTCGGTTTGAATAAAATGATGAGCAGTATGATGCAGCACCTGGGGTGGGAGAGTGCAGTGTTTTTGAGAATGTGGTATTTGTTGGTCTTGAAGATGAGCTACATCCGATATGTTTAGTTTCTAGATGGATTCACCTGATTCAGGCTGCAGCAACGTCATTCTGATATAGCATTAAACTCTTATGTCCTAGCTGAGAAATAATGTAAACCCTCAAAATGAGTGATCATTGGTAAAACCACTACAGTTCTTTTTCTTGATACATCTTGAGACTGCATTGGTTTTCTCTCATAAAAACCTTATTTTCAGATTTGTTCACTCGCACAATCTGGGACTGAGGACCCGCCAGCAGTGGACCGCATGTTCTATGCCCTTGAGGTCTTTTGTGAACACCTAGAAGAGGAACTCCTTCCTCATCTCCCAGCCCTTATGGATTGCCTTCTCTCCATTCTCTCAACGCCTTCCTCGGTTCATTTGCAAGAGTTGGCAATCAGTGCGATTGGAGCAACAGGTGATCCCTCATTTTGGCACTTGAAATGCAACAATGAGTCGGCAAATACTTTAGCGACATTGGTACCACAGTGATAGATTACCTTAATTGCAAGCAACGCCCGGAGATGGCTCAGGGCAAAAGCCTTCAGATCCCCATCTATATTAAATCTTTTGTCATTATGGACCAAGAGTCTGTTGGCTCAGTCACTATGGTTAAAATGTTCTTTTTAGCAATGGAAATATGTTAGAGTATATTAAAGATTATAAAATAACAGAACCTCTTACACAGAGGCACCAACCCTTTCACTCTCTTGCTATAGACAAAAATCTTCCCGCACAATTGATCATGGTACTTTATCCCAGGCAATAGGGCAGGCAGTCAATCCTACCCAGCTTCTAGCCATCACAACATATTAATCATTCATCTAAAACATGTAGGTCCAAGATGCATCGAAGGCTTGGCATAAATCTTTTTGCCCTACCATAACACTATTCTAAGTCTTCAAATCTGCCCACATAATACCCATACTCGTGTCAAACAATCCACCCAATGATCCAGCATCATAATGTTCCATTTCCCTTCTCTGCACCCCCTTCCCCAAAGGGGTGTTAAGTAATGCATGGCCAACTGTACTGCAACTGAAATCTTGATGATTGCATGCCCTCTCAGCCACAACATCTACAATTTCATGTTCTCCCAGCCCAATGGTTACAGGAATATCTGCAGTTATATATCTTACACCTTTATAAATGCAAGTACCTCCCCCCCCCCCCATGTCCACACCTTGGCTCGGGAATTTGCCAATTAAACTCATAAGAAAATTTGTGGGTTATAATCAAACTGGCAGCTTCATAAACTGAAGCCATCCAATTGCAAGCGGTTTGTGGTGCTTCTCGAACGATATCAGTCAAAGCATCACAAATTTGGTCTCCATCATGCAAAAACGGATTTAGCAGTCCTGAAAAATAAGGGCCACCTTGTAAATAATTACTGTGCACATCAATTGACGGTTTTCATTAATAAAATGGGTTTGGGCTCTTAATATTTGTATACTAGGAAAGGTACCCAGCGTTGCTCAGGTAAAAAAGTGCTTACTGAAATGAGGGTAAGACAGATTTCTTCTTTTTTTCACAAACAATCTTCTCATTCTATGAACTAAACTTAATATTGTTAGGCAGTGCTACATAACTTCTTGGTACACAATATTCTTAGTTTTACCTTGTGGAGCATATAATATTATTATTCTCTAACCTTTCTTCCTATAAATGGACACACACAGACTTCATTTGTATATTTCACCTCCAAATTATGATACAAGCATACTAAAACTAAAGCTAACCCCCAAATGAACACTAAGAATACTCACATGAACCACATTCAGGCAATCCAACCAATCCATTGCCCACACAAATATTACATATGCATATTTGTTCCTCACTTGACTAGGCCTCTACATTTTGAGCACCCACTCTAATTACTTCAGCACACTACAGAAGACAAAGCAAAATACTCCCCCTTTGCTAGGCGCAATCACCCTACAGTGAGCGCCAAAGGACTTGTATGCAATCCATCCAACTACAGAACGCGATTTCTCCTCTGTACCCATAACCCAAGCCACTCATGACATTACATGCAACACCTTTACTTCCTCTATGGAAGATGCAAGAGATAGTAGACTGAGACACTCCACCATGCTCTACAACTCAACTAGGTGTGCAAGGCTTGGCCCTTTTGCTAGTTCATCAGGATCTAGTGGGAGGGCGTCTTCCAGATTCATGGTTAATGGCTACTGCGCTTGCCTCCTGCAAGCCAGGAATGGAATTCTTCCCACGTCTAAGTTACTTCTTATTTTTCTAACCTGTGTTCAAGTTGATAGAGAAATATTTTGTTATTTCCTGGACAGGAGGTCACTTCTGCTGCACAGTGCAGCTTAGGTAAGTTCCAATCTACATCTAATGCTCTACTTTGGCTCTAGTCATGTCTGTCAGACATTCCTTCACAAACAGCATTCTGCCATGATATTCTTTAACTTAGAGAATGCCTATTATGTCTGGCGATACACTATCATACTCTGTGATCCAGGGGAAGCCTCTCCATTTTCTGACTTCTCTACATTCACATTCAAGTATGGGTAAAGAAATCCTCTCTTGAGTCCCTAGGACAAAAGGAGGGCATTTAACGGGAAAGTGTTCTCAGCACAAGTCTCTCATGAACATCAACGGTATTACCTTGGTGCTACCAAGTGATATTCTACATAAGATGACTTTTCATCTCTTTTGGCCTGGCCTCGATGGCTATCTGGGAATGCAAGCTACACCACTCTCTCAACTGTTAGCCTCATTGCTCTCTTGGGCCACAATCCGGCCCAAACCTCCTCCTAAACAGCAATCACCTAAAAAAGGTGGGCTATCCCAATATCCCAATTTCTTGAGCTTGTATTTCAACAATGCCTTATCCTTGAAGTGGGGGCATGTGGTAATGGTTATTTTTAACATTTCCTTCATTCTTCATTTATTTCTCTTTTTCTACTCTCCCCCCCTCCATCCATCTTTTCCTAACAACAAGCTGCGTTCTATATTGCCATGAATTTTTCCTTGTACTTATTCTCTAATATCTCAACGGTACGTCATTTATTGTCGCCTCAAATCATAAATGCAACAACATCAGGTGGAGCACTACCCTAAACCTTATCAAAATTGCTTGTTCCCCCTAGACTAGGCAAGATACCCATTGGTTGAATATTGTAGTTTGCGTGAAATTTCTTAAGCATTACCTGTCCTGGTATCGTGATGGCGGTGTCCCTACTGCCTGTCCAAGAGTCCTTTCAAAATAATCCTCCACACCAGAATATGGTGTTAGTTGTTGTTGGAGAGCCTCCTCCATATTTATATATTTGATTTGTTAGCTGTACGCTCATGCACCAGATCATCCTTTGTAGTAATGTACTTGTTGTTTTTTTTTATGACCACTCCCTCTTAATTGAAGACCCCCCTAAACATGTTAGACAGACAATACTTCAAACTTTATTTCCCTCACACTCTTTACACATTCACTCCTAACACCCCACCCCCAACTACACAAGTATTGTCTAGCTTCCTCCCAATCCCAGCGAACCAGACACCATATAACACACACCCATGTTACCTGCATAACACTTGAAAATCATCTGCAAAACACCGGTCCAAACAAAGCAAGACTAGATCGCAAACCACGGTTTCATTGGCCCTCTTCTGATCAGGACACCACCTTGCCCTAACCTAGATACCAAAATCTATCAAATCCTGTCTGCCCTCGCACCATACTGAAAAAGTTCCCATCCAATCCTATTCTGCCCCGCCCCTCTTGACCATCTCAGAACCACTTTCAATACAACCTCTCTATTGAGACCTTTGGAAAAGGCCACTTGCTGCGTCTTCCTTCCTAAGCACTGCTGGATGGGACTGATAGAGGAATAGGGGAACAACAAAGTAATTTTAGTTTTTGACTTCCTAAGGATTTTTTTTTTAAAGTTCCACTGTTTGTGCACTTGCTTACGGTTGCCCAATGAGACCTTAAAAAAAATAATAATAAAAAGTTGGTTACTGGCTTTCCCGGGCTATTAGCTCTTCCTAAGGGTGGTATCCTCACTTATCGCGGTTTTCCCTCTGCCAGATCTCCATTACCGTCTCCCGACTTGGATGTTACCTTGCAAGGGTCTGTAATCAGTTGGGCCAGTTGACAAGTCCTCGAGACCCGCCACTGTCCTCCGAACTGGCCATGTTTCTGCTTCGAAAGCACGGCCAGCTTCAAGTGCTCCTGTTCCTCCCACACCGCTTTGAAGCTCCTTCGTTCTTTCGCTTTGGATGATTCTTCATACTGGGCACGACTGTATGCTATTCAGGAGGCTCTTGCTCTTATCCACCCTTTCCACTACTCTTACTCCCATTCTCTGATCGTGAGGTTCGTCTATTCCTGCATGAGATTACACCCTCATTCTGATAGATAATCACCCGGCTATTTGCCTTTCACACATCTTCACTTTATCGTCATAGAGCTCTCCTTACAAACATCCCCTTGTGGGATGCCCTTGTTTGTATTTACCTTTGAATTTGTGATAGGAAAATTTTTGTTTCTGTCAGAAGAAAAAAAAATGGTTTTACCCACCATCTGGGGCATTTGACTCCCTTGGTTCCTTATGGTCCACTAACCCTACCTGCTCTACTGTTTCCCAAGTCTCATGGTATCCTATTGCCCCCTTTTATTCCCCACTCCCTACTCTCCATTCCTTTCACAGCTCAGTATTTGCCCCTAGTTATCAGTGAACACTCTTGTCTACACCTCTGATAAAGTTGCTTTAGAGTTTTCCTGTTTCCAGCCTAATTTCTCCTATTGCTCAATTCTCTCTCCCTTAGCAGGACGCCCCAGTGTCAATCAGGCTCACTGCACTCTCATTGAAAAATAGTAGTAATAATATTACTGTCTTGGTGGTCGTTAACAATCGAAGAATGATTCTGTGTTGCTAATTATGCACTGTCGCCTTTCATGACCAAATTTAATTCTTTACTTACATATTTGAGAAAGTCATAAAAGAAATGAGCTTGAACTAGAATCCATTTGCTAGAATTAGGTTCCATAAATGTTGAAGCATGTGAAAGTCTTGTTTGGGACTGGATTTGGGGGAAGACTTCTATTAATGAAGAGTTTAAATTTAGTGTTTATCATTGTGGTCTTATTTCAGCAAATTCTGCCAAAGGAGAAATGGTGCCTTATTTCGAAAAAGTCGTGGGTCTTCTCAGAGGCTACTTGACAGAAGATCAGCCAGAGGATAAACTGACGCTTCAAGTTCAATCCCTCGGTATGTTGACCACAAACTTTCTCTTAAGAAGCAAAAAACAAATAACAATGCAAGGATTGGCTAGTTCCGTGACACTGTTGTCCCTTCGTGTCAGGTACCTCCCTCTTCCTTCTACAATGTGTGGGGTTGGCAACTGCTGGAATGGATCGCTAAAATTAAATTTTAAAAAAGTGTGCGTTGTGCAGGTGACACCTTAGCGGCGGTATTGATGCTTTGCCCAGCACCGAAATGGAACAGAGATTGGTTTAATCTTCATTTTCTTTGGTTAGATCGCTGATCAGCTTAAAATGCTCTCATATCTACACTTAACTTTCTTAGTACATATGGGCTGCGACTTAGCCCAAAGGAAACACTGGTTCCACTTACAGCGAAGTTAAACTACATTGGGTGTGGCAAGTCGCTCTATAGTCTCGTTTCGTGTCATCTTTGTCGCGGCTGCCATACGCTGTAGAGACCCGTGAATCAGGTCCTACGTTAAACTGTAGGCCTTTACTGAGACATAAAAGATATCTTAAATGAGAGCAGATCGGTGGCTAAACCTTTCTATTTTTTAGTAGTAGCATCTTGGAAAGTCGCTCTTTCCTTTTCTGACCCATCTCCTTAGACACACACACACAATTTTCCAGAGGAATCTGCCTGCATTGCTAAGGTTGAACAAATCTTATAGAATTGTGTACCTTTCTGGCGCCATCGCCCTATGTATCTCCCACACATCTTCACTCTTAATTTATCACCTTTTCGAGCAATGTCCTGCGGAGAGGCCAAAACAATAATCCAGCTCATTTTAATGACCGATTGCAGATACATTGGCGCAGCTTTCGCGCAGCATGGGTGCGGAGAATTTCGTGAAGTACGCCGATGACTGCTGCGCTCTCGGACTCGGCCTCTTAGAGAGGAAGGATGACCCTGACGTTCGCAAGACGTGCTACCTCTTGTTCGCCTCGCTCGCTTCTGTGCTCAAGCAGGACCTGTCCCCCCATCTGCATAAACTCATGGATTACATGATCGTCTCGCTTAGAAGCTCGGAAGGAGTTGTGGTAAGTTGGTTAACTGCGTTTCGCCCAGGACTGCCTCACGATCAGGCATTTGTGGGACTAGTATCTGAACGCTCGTTCCTTCATTTACCTGTGATTATTCTTGGATGTTTTGAATGTGTAATTTCTGCAATTCCAATATCCCTGCATGCCCCATTCGTATGCTAGCACCTACATAGTGGTTGTGCTACTCGAACATAATAATACTGAGTTGAAATATTTATCAATTTAATTCAAATGTCTGTTGGTGATGGTGTGTAGATTTAGGGGTGGAAGTAGTGTGGGGGGGGGGTCATGTTTATTTTAAGGTGGTGCTTAGGGTGGGATTGTTTTTGTGCTTGACTGAAGTTTTTTGTTTTCTATGTTTAGGTGTGCCTCAATTGGTAATATTTTTGTTTTCTTTGCTCTTTTTATATGCATCCTACAATAATTTTGAGTGCTTGCTTGCCTTGGTTTCGAATTGCAATTGATTTAGTTCCCATCGGTTGTGGTGATGACAAAAGCCACAAGGGCCTATCAAAGGTCATCTGTCAAAACCCACCCACAAAATGCATCCATAGGATTGTGTCAGATCATGCATCTATCATATACAATTTGAACCATACACAGGAATGTGTGAAAAACAAAGAGCAGGACAGCTTCCAAACGCTGTAGATGGCCATGGTTCACATCCCATATTGAACTGTGGGTCTCCACTGCTGAATAAAAGCCCTAAAAACAAGTGCAGATTAATAGTAAAACCCCTACCTTATTATTTAACCCATGCCAATACCACATCGACTTCACCCTCACCAACACGTTCACTCAATGATGGCTCAACATATTCACACAATATATAAAACAGTTAAAAGCTTCAGATCCATTGTCTGCCGCTTCTCTTGTGTAGAACCTCTGTCAGAGTTCGTTGAGGTGGGGCTGGATAGGAGGCGGGTCTCTTAATCAGGGGCAACCTAAGTAAAGCATTTGTATACAAATTGTCTGAGATTCCTCACCTGTTGGAATGAGTACACGAAAAATAAAAACAGTTGAGTAAATTCCACCGCCCTAATCTCACTTAAAAAAAAATCTACATCCATCCTCAACGATGCTGAATGCTGAGAAGATAAAACGAATTGGTCTTACCCTCTCGTCATTCAAATCTGAATGTCTTACATCACCTTGTGAAGATTGGCTTAAGGGAAATAGCGAGTCTAATTTTCCCTTGAATAGACACTTTAATCAATTAAGAGTGACTCCTATACCTTCCTGTCCACTTCCAGACACACTTCGTGGATAGTGACCTAAACTTGCCAACCACCATTGAAGGCTTGAGTGCATCGGAATCTGAACCCGATGAAGAGGGTGAGGTCGACCTTGACTCTAGCAAGAAGGCCGATGAGGCTGACGATGAAGTAACTGGGTATTCTGTTGAAAACTCTTACATGTCAGAGAAGGAGGATACTTGCGTCGCTCTCAGAGAATTGGCACTTCACTGTGGGTAAGTGTTTAGTTCTTAAAGTCCCTCTTAAAACGAGGGGATGGACTAGTCAAGAAACCTTGGAAATTAGTGCCAAGGGTCGTCAGGGCTTGCAAGAATTTGTCGAATGTCTTCTCTAATCCACATAATTTGACTGATATTTTGTTGTGTTAATTTCCATCAGCCAATCACCCATTCTTAGTCCCTCATTTTAATTCTTAATCAGGGATAGTTTCATCATTTACCTCGATCGGTCAGCGGAAGAGGTTTACAAGATGCTCAATTTCCCACATGGAGACGTACGCCAGGCGGCTGCGGCTACAATGACACAGTTTGCCGTTACATTGGCACGCAGTTCTCATCCGTCCTCCAATGATGGTAAGAGCAGTTGTGTGCCTTCTTTCCTCCTTGGTCTTTCACCCTGACAAAGTAACATAATGAAGATGAATAGTTGCATGTAGGGGAATCGTACATGGCATGTAACCATTACACTGACTGGCTAATTTCTTTCCGTTATTCACCCTCGTTAACTTTAATAATGGTTCCTTGTGTTAATCTTTACCATCCCAAATATGTTTGGAGGAATCTTTAGTCGGTTCAGTCTGTAGTGTTCACCTCACTTTTCCTGCAAAGGGGGTTCGAGCTTTATTTGACCCCATGTGAAATTTTCTTGGGTCCAGCAGCATGTAGGGTTGACCATATGTCATATTGCTATTCTTTTCAGCTTGATTATTATAACTTTACCCATTTCTTAATCCTTGTGCAATGGATTCTACCGGTTTTCCTTCGCAATGATTGCAAATGAATCTGGCTCCTGCAGGGTTCACGAAGTGGATCCAGGTTGTGGTGCCGAAGCTATCAGAGTTGATTCGCACGGATGAAGAGTATGGGGTGGTGATGGCGGCACTAGAGGGCTTTACTGAGCTGCTCCGGGAGGCGGGACCGGCCGTCCTACAGCACCAGGGCCACCTGCAAGCGATAATCAACTGCGTAACAGATGTCATGACCAATAAGGTGAGTTGGATTTGGCTATTATTGTCAGTTTTTTTCCCTAGAGCTAGGTAGTGCTTGCCCCCCCCCGCCCTCCCCTACAGCCTGGTCGCCTCTTTGGGATGCCTGTCTATAGTTGGAATTTTGGACATTCTGCCCCCACCCCCCCACACACACACAGGCGCGAACTGTGTAGCATGTTCTACTTGATACATGGAGGTGGTGAATATCATCTCGGCCTGAATGCATATTATGGAAGTTGTCTCACTAGGTTGAGTTCAACTATTTGCTGGAGCTTGGGAAAGTTGTTGGTACTCTACGACTATTCCCTCAACCTTTTGTCTACCTGCACTTGGTACCAGGATGAACTGTTCTCACCCATTCAGATTGCAAATTAGGGAGGCCCCATCACTGGGTTGAATCTAACTCTTTGATGGGCCCGGCAACCTTTGTGGGAGGACCGGTCACTGTGTAACTTCTGGGTGGTGTGAGTTGCTGTCCTATGGTTGTGAACGCCATTCTCTAATGCAACCAGGGTGGACGTCTGAAAACCCGAGACAGTATTGGCAGGATATAGCCCATCAACCCTGTTCTTTTTTCTTTAGTGGTTGCAAGTGTAGGAATTTTCATTGTTTGGTAGGGCTACACAACCATTCACCAAAATATTGGACAATGTACCCCCTCTGTAAATCCTCAGCTGACCTTGGTGGATGAGGAGCTAAGATACAGTACCATTCGGACAGGTGGAGGGGCTTCCCTCCTTTTTTATGAATGCGGCGAACGGTTTTTCCTTTGCCATCTTTGGAGCCGCCCCTGGTTAGCTTCACCTATGGCAAGGAGGTGATCCCACACTGTGCTTTATCAGGACACCCCTCCTCCCCAAGACTTTCTAGTCAAGATGGCACTTTCCCCTCTCCTTTGACGGTCGGTTTCGGAGGTTTCTCCTTTACCTTCTTTTGCCCGGTTATCGCCTCTGCCATTGGGGTCAGGTGACCCATCACAAGCTCAGTAGAGTAGTAAGATACAGTTGCAGGTGCACTGAGCAGAGCATCAATTACTTCGGGTACCCTCATTCAGAGACTACCCGGCGTTTTCGAGCCCTCTGGCTTCAAACGCTTCCTAGTTGTTCGCTCCACTGATGGCAGCAAGTTGGCCAAAAGCCTCATGCTCCATCAGAGGAGAGCTTTAGTTAGTTTGATTGGTAGAGTCTTAGGTGACCGGTTTATCGGACGGGAGCCATCTGGCGAGTGCGGCGGACCCTTTCGAAGTCGCCACTACTAGTGCTTTTCTGTCACTTCAATGGCTCGCAGATGAGTCTCTACACTCAACCATGAAGTTATTGAAAGAAGGGATTTAGGTGAGGGAGCTTGTAAGACTCTTAATTAGAAGACATCACCAAAGAGTTGGTTGACCAAGGAGCAGTCGAGGTCGAGCGTGTGATGGGAATTCAGGGAAGGGCTTCAAGACCCACCCCTACACTCATAATGTTGAACATGGAAGGCTCCCCGAGTTGTTGCATGCCGGTTGGCATTGCTACCGTATGAAGACATTCGTGCCGCTGCTTCTACTATACGAATCGCCGATGTAAATGTGCAAAGTTGGGTTTAACAGAAGACTGTCAGTTACTCTAAGGCTGTACACAAGTTCTTATGGTGGATGATCAAGTGTGTCAATTGTAGAGAACCGTATCTACCTCGCTTTCTTGAGGCAATGTGGTGTGTATCTCGTAGAGAAGGAAATCCTGCTAGTTCAGGCTGCAAAGCATCTCCTTTCATGAGGCTTTCATGGTACCTGGCATGTCTTGCAACTCAATAATAAAAACGCCTCTTGTTCCCTCCAGGCCTTTGCGCTGTCACTTCTGTGCCCATTCGGAACCCTTCTGCGTGTTCTAGCCACCTTGTGTTCTCTTTGATAGAGCTGGGGGGAGGAGGGCCTCCTCCCCTAGCCCCGAATCGTGTTTCCTTGTTGCTATTGCTGTTTTTTGCTTTTGTTTTCTTGGGTTAGTTTTTTTTATTGGGGGGGGGGGTCTCATTTTAATGTAGTCTTGTATTAGGCCTGAGATTGAGTATGGCCACTTATGCCCTTGTAGGCACTCGCAGATAGACTATATGAAAAAAAAATTCCTTTCATATCATAATCCTCCTCCCATATACTAGACCTTGGTACTAGTATAGTCTCATGCAGCTTTCTGGCACATTACACACTCAAACCCCTTGACATTCATTAGCGCTCTAAACATTGCAGAGATTCCTAGTACTTGCGAGTAGGGTACATATGCATCATTTTGCTCTCAAACCCACTTTCCTAAAAAAACAACTAGCATTTAATCTGCTTCATCTGTACCACTATCACTTAAAATGCATCCTAGATACCCAAATTTGGCACTTGTTCAAGAGTGACATACCCCATCACTTTTTACTCCATTCATAAAGATATTTAATCGCCATATCACAACTGTATCATACCCTCCACATATGTCAAACCCATCACTCTGGCTACCTTTGACCCTTTAGCTCTTACTAGGTTTTCTACAGACCCACAAACCCATAATACACTTTTACAACTTCGGTCCTTTTTTGTCACTTGACTCTGTGCAAATATTTTATCCACACCCCTACCTGCTCTAAACAAACAAACATAACCTTGATCCACACACTCTAAACAAACAAACAACCTTGATCCACACACTCTAAACAAACAAACATAACCTTGATCCACTCACCCTACCCACCCTAAACAAACAACCTTGATCTACACACCCTACCTGCTCTAAACAAACAAACATAACCTTGATTCCACACACTCTAAACAAAGACAACCTTGATCCACTCACCCTACCCGCCTTAAACAAACAAAACCTTGATCCACACACTAAACAAACAGACAACCTTGATCCACTCACCCTCCCCGCTCTAAATTACAACCTTGATCCACTCACCCTACCCGTTCTAAACAAACAACCTTGATCCACACACCCTACCTGCTTAAAATAACCAAACCTTGATCCACACACCCTACCCGCTCTAAACAAACAAATTTAATTCACACACCCTACCCACACTAAACAAACAAAACCTTGATCTACACACAAACAAACATCCTTGATCCATGCACTTTGCCTACACCTCTCAATAACTTTGGTATACCCTGTAGTTCATGCCTTCACATCTTTCCTTTACTTTTATACACTGGTGCTATTACTGTACTCTTCTACTTTCAAAGCAATAATACCAAAGCTACATTTTCTTAAATACTTCTTTAATTTCCTTGAAAATTGCACAGAATATTCTTTGAAATTTGTATCTGATAGTGTGGGCAACAAAAGTTGTCGAAAGTAGTGTGTATTTGAAGAATGGATGTGTCCAAAACTAGAAAACAAAACCTTTTTACACTTACATTCGTAATCTATAAATATATGCCAACACTTTCTTCTTAATTGTATTGTAGAGTTCTCCTGACATTATTACTATATTATCAAGATGGCAAGATAATTTGATAGACAAATCCTTTAGAAAGCAGGTTATCTATTCAAAGAGTGAAGGAATGACAGTCTGAGACTTCAAGGCATTTTACTTGGTCAAAAAGTGTGATTGATCACATAATAAAGCTCTAGAAGGATACCAGATCGTGCAAGTCAATGAAGAAATTGGGTCTCTATTGAAAAACCACTCTCAGAGAAATTGTATGATGTAATTAATGTATGTCGTCGATGAAGGACTGATTTGAGACACCAGCTGTTATTTCGCATCACTTTGCTGAGAATTTGAACCCTGCTAAAAGACTGCTCATAGTTCAAAATACTAAAGTGGCTAGGTTGACCTTCATAGTTGAGCAAGTGCTGAAAGGGTGTCATACAGGAGAAAGAGTGAATCTTGTGCACGCACACAGTTAAATTTATAGGTGGCATTGTTATGGTGTAGGGGCATATTTTCAAGTGTTGGAGTATATCTGCTTATCCATTTATACTGCAAAGTGAATGGTGCAATATACAAGAATATGCTTCAGGAATAGTGATCCTTTCTCTCCGAACATTGGGAGTACCTGAAGCTGTTTTCATGTAGGACAATGCCTGATGACACACATTAAAGACAGTGAAGCAGTTCTTGGATGCTGAAAATATTGATGCAATGAACTGTTTCATTGTCCCAAATAGTTGTTTTGTAGTTATGATGGCAATTTGAGGACAGATGATTATCATGAGCTACACCTTTTCATCCTCATTAAAAAAAAATTAACTTCATATTTAAAAAGTTGACTTTCATATCTCAAAAATTGAACTTCAAATTTAAAAATTTGATTTTGATATTTAAAAAGTTTACTTTCAATTTAAAAATGTTAACCTTCAATTTTAAAAAGCTAGATTTCAAATTTTAAATGACTTTCAAATTAAAATAAATGAATTTCACCTGTATTTATGCCCAATCCACCCGCACTTGGGTAGAGAGTCGAGCCATTAGGCCACTTCAGCGCCCAATATTCCCACTTTGCTTGGCCATGCGCTGTAAGGTCATTCCTTTCTCCAAGCCTTGTGACCTTGAGGTAGTGTTGAGCCCATCTTTTATTTGTTACTTTTATCTTTTTGCAGGATATTTTGGTTTTTCAGAGATCTTAATTTTCTGCATGTAGAAAATACCTGTATTACAAATTTGCATTATGAAATATCTTTCCAATGCAGTATTTGGAAAAAAAATACTTGGTTACTGAGAGAGCTGAGTTATGCATAGCAACGGTTGCTAGGAGTGCGAAAGAGCCGTCAATTATGATATGATGAGAAGAAATCCCACAAGCTATGAAAATAGGCTCTTTAAGGTCACAGTAGAGAATAGGCCAAAATGTTGGAAACATTCTGAAGATGACTGATGGAGAATTTTATTTTTTTCTAATTTTAAGCAGTTTATCATTACAAAAGCATACGGTAATACTGTAGATATAACTCTTACAAAGTGTTTTTATTTAATAAAAGATGGTATTTCATGAAGAAATAAGTGCTTGAGAAGCAAAACCACTCATTTTTACATAGGTTGGTGGCAAAATCAGTCATGTGATGTTATGTACATTCAGATATCTTATTTTTTAAATTTAATTTTATTTTAAGTTGAAAGTCACTTTTTTATATTTAAAGTTGTCTTCTTTTTTTATTAAGTTGAAGGTTAACATTTTTAATTTGAAGTCAAAGTATTTTAAATTGAAAGCCAACTTTGCTACTCTCTTTTTGTTTTAATCATTCTCTTACTAGACAGGACACAGGTATCCTATCTTAATTCAGGTCAGGCCATTCCACTATACTGAACCTTGCCCCTAACACAAACATCCACCAGATGCAACCAAAGCCCAGACAACATCAAACACCTACTCTTAGACTGTCCAAATCTCTCACAAGTTTGTACTACACCCCTCCCTTCGGGACTTGTGAACCCAACCAGAGAGTGTGGCTTTCCCAGGGGCCGTCCTCCACACAGAAGTGGGACCGCAAGTTTATCACGCTTCATACTTTTTTTCCACTTCTCTCCTTACTCTTCCTTGCATCTTGTCTTCAGTCATTATTTGCTGCACATACTCCTCGCTAATCATTGGCATCTTCTAGACTGTGTGCCAAGACATGGCCGATGAAATCGCCAGCGACGAAGACGGAGAAGCGGAGCAGGATGAAATGCTCGTCGAATACGCCGGAGAAGTCGTCCCAAGCCTCGGCAAAGCTCTTGGTCCACAAGAATTTGCCCAACACTTCTCCCATTTGCTTCCACTCTTCATCAACAAAACGGTTAGTTGAAACGTTGATCATTATCGATGCTATGATGCTTATTAAAGAATGGGGAGAATGTTATTGCATTGCTCCCCAGGACCAGATGACTTCTGAGCCCTTCCACCGCTTGGGAGATTAAGGAAAATGGCTTTTAATCCTACAGTATATGCTGTAGGCTCTTTAAGCATTGCCACAATTAAGTGGAGCCTGCCTTCGTTGAGACTGTTGTTAGGGACCAGTTTAGAGCAAAGGGAGGCTGCTGCATGCTGTGGGAATTTTGTAGCACCTCCCTCTGCTAGACCTCCATGCAACAGTTAGGAAGTGGGTGTTCAAGGATAAAGGAAATGTTATATTTTTACATGTAGGCACTCACTAAAATTAATGATTTAATACATTCCATGTTATTTGAAGATTCCACTTAAAATTTGGGCAATTGAATGTTTTCTTTTATCCCTTTAGCCCCCTAAATAGCAATGCTAAACTATGAATGAAATTAGTAATTTTCGAGCATGAATTCAATTTGGACATATTGCTTATCAAGCTGCTGCTAACAACAAAGCAATGCTCAATAAGTTTAGGTCTGAAAACATGGAGACAAATAGTGAACCTTGAGGAATGCCCGAGCATGTTCTTAGTGATGAATTATTGAGTGTATTGACCAGTAACACACATCTCATGTCATCTCAAGACCATAGATAGGCAAAGTTAAATTTTTTATAACTGGGATCCCATTGAATGAAACTCAAAAATTGCAAAGTGTTAATCTGTTGATACAGAATAGGGGATCTCTCTTAGAGAAATCGACATCATAAAAAATGAATCCTATACAATATCAGGAAGATACTGTGAATGGCTAGAAAAGAATCAATATACCAAATTATATGCACAAAGCCATTGTTGCACTCCGAAAGGGTATTTACCTACCACTTTGATGGGGAAAATAATAACAGCACAATCCTATTGTCAACAGTTAAATGAAATGGTTTCAATATTGTTCGACAAACAGCCTGCAATTGCCAATAGACATGTACTGATACTGCTTCATGACAAGCCAGACCCCACAACTTACAGTTGGCTTTGTCTAAGCTTAGAAAATTGGGCTATGAAATGTTACAGTATCCTCCAAATTCACTTTACATTTCCCTCCCTATTACCGTTTTTTCAAGCATTTTGAACTCCAGTCACAATAAAAATTTCATTAATATGGAAGACATAATTCATTTTTTCACTGAATTAATGACTAAAAGACTTATCATTATAGGATCTTTGGCAAAAGGCTACTGATGCAAATGGATCATATTTTGATTAAATAATTATGCCATCTTGAGCTAACTTTTTAAAAAGCATTGGTGAAACAATGATATATATTATGGATATCAGAAATTAATGTATTTTCCATACTGTATTAAAAATATTAATCAAACTTAATTGCCATCATTATTAATGAAATTTGCCCCTCATAAAGCAAGTTTTTAGATTGAGTTTCTAGTCGCAAGCGACTCTACTTCTTTTTTTTTTTTTTAATAACATTGTAACTAATCGGCCGATTCTAACGAAATTTCAAGCCCTTCTGTTGTTTTACATTCTCTTTTGAATGATATAATTACCAAAGAACCTCCCAAGATTAGCCCAGGAATTACTTTGTTTTGGCAATAACATCATAGCTATTTTGCAAATTCTAACGAAATTTGAAACCCTTATGTTTTACATTTTCTTTTGATCATACAATTGCCAAGGTCCTCCCAAGGATAGTCCGGGAATTATTGAAAGTTTTGAATGTTGTAAGGTCATAAATCAGAATAATTGAGAGCACGTGACTCTTTAGCCAGCATACCTTGTTTAAAATTCCTATAAGTTTATTTTTTTATATTCCATGGGGCCTGTTACTCGGTGCCCCTCTTGAAATCTGCTTTCCTACTTCCTTGTGCTCTGATTAAACATACTTTTCTTGCATGCACCTCTATAACAGGGTTTCTACCTCTAAGTACGCCCAGGTCCTATAAAAGTTATCTAAAAGTCCTCTTATTTAAGATAAGGTCCTCTTTACCCATTTTTATTCTAGCGTGTCTGTTTTTTAAGGTAGGTATTTAATATTTTACTGTTTATTATACTCATGCTCAAATGTTAACTCGGCTCAAAAAAAGAAATACAATAACTCATTGGATACCTTATCTATAACGCTGCAAATTAAGTCTTGTTCATTAAATTTGAGTAGATATACCTATTGAGGTATTTTTTCTCTTAATGGGAATCAGTTTTCTGTTATTTCTCTGAATTCATGTTGGGTGCCTCTCTTTGAGAGACCAACAATGAAATGCTAGAATTACATTATGTAGGTCTAGCCAAAATGTCGTGCAAAATTAAAAATCCTCTATTTTTCAAAAAGCAATTTCTAATACTTATTTTATAGTATATTAAAATGCCTGGTAAATATCGTTTTCAAATTAATGGGATTAATTTTAATGAATTTAAAAATTGTCTTGAAGTAGTTTCTGATAAAAACAAGGCAAAATTCAAGCATTGCCAGTTAGAATTTTCAATAGCAAAAAAACTGAATTATTATTACCGGAGTGCCAGTCAAGTGACATTGGCAGCCATGGATCTCCATCTCTCCCTGTCATCCACCAGTCTGATCAGGTCCACAGTTCTTCATCCATCAGCAAAGTGTTGAAGAATTGTATCCATAAGCTCTGATCTTTGTCTTCCTCGCGCTCGCCTCCCAATAGGCAATGTTTCTCAGTCATCTCCTCTTAGGATGTATCCAACAAATCCAAGAAGCTCCTCACATTCATTAACAGTCATCTACTTTTTTAATCATCCGCAGGAACTACATTTTTACTGCCTCCATTCTTTTTACCATATTCTTCTTAAGTGTCCATGTTTCACAGCCATATGTCAATGTTGACCATACATAGATAGCATTTTCATATTAGCTAATCTGGTCACTTTCTCTTCCCCTTCCCAAATTTTCCAGTTGCCTCAATCATTTCCACAGAAATCCTCTCCAACAGCTTTGCCCCTTTTCATACATTTGATGCCATTTTTCACCTTTAAGAATTATAATAGGTCCATTCATCTCATCCTCTAGGTGTTGCTGGTTAATTCTAATATCATTGTACAGTACAGTCATATATTCTTTCCATCTCGTTAAAACTTCTTCCTTGTCCAATATGGCGTTTCCTTGTAAGACAGCATGAAAGAGGGAAAAAGCATATTAGTTTAGAAAAACTTTAAGAATAACCAATGGTTAAATTTTTCAACAACATCCAATGATCAGACAACTTCTAATGCCCCAGAACAATTAGCTGGTAAGTGCTTTATTTTAATTTTTTTTATAAAAGGATGTTTTATGAAAACTTAGAACCTTGTAGAATCAGGTTAAATGGGATGCAGAATTTAGTGGTAAGAATACTTGCCAGATGTGTACTACATTTGAGTATTGAATGTAGTCCAAGATCAATGTGTCCCAATGAAGGTCATTAGAAAGAATTGTAGGCGCTTCTTACTTTTATTATCCATTGAATTATGAGATTGCTAGGAAAGTTTCTGAGAAGAAAAGAGCATACCAAAGATTACTGGGTTAAGGTAGTACTGAAAATCTGAGTCATTCTGGGTTAACTAGGAATAAATTAAATAAGATAATTAATAAAAAAAAGTGCAGTAGAAATTAATTTACCTCAAAATAATAAAAATTTAAGAAAATTCTTTAGCTATTATAAAATCAATAACAAATCTAATGGAGATAAAATATCACCTAATAAATATGAAGGGGTCGTGAAAGAATCTGATGAGTAAATAGTAAATTTTTAAAATATAAATTTTGTAGGCAGTTCATGCACCTAAATGTTCTTTTCTTTATATAGGTCAAAGGGAAACTATCAGTGAACATCCTGCAAGCAATACTACTAATATATCTTTCTTATATACTGACCGAAAACTAAAAGAGGCTGTGACAAAGGTTGAAATACACTATGCTTTCAGTCTGGTATACACATATAACTCTAGAACATGTACTTATTCAGGGCACTTATTTGAAAATGCGTTTCCAGATAGCAAAATAGTGAGCAAGTTCAAAATGTCTAAAGATACAACATCCTATATAGTGACATTTGGCCTTGGTGAATAAAGATATGATTTATAACATACTAAAAACAGCTAATATGTAGTGATAAATTTTGATAAATTCTTAAATAAAATTGTCCAAAGAGGACAAATGGACATTCACTTAAGATATGCTGATGAATTTGGCATTATTTGAACCAAATTTTTAACTTTTGCATTCTTGAGGCATGCATCAGCTCAGAACCTTTACAAAGCATTTATTGAAAGCCTGAGGAATGAAAAGTATATATCAAAAGTTCCTCAGGTTTCCATGAATAGACCTTGTGTCAACTGGAAGCTGATTGAGTATTTACAAAGAGACTTAAATTTAAAAAAAGAAAAGATTAATATTGGTTCCTGCCGATTGCATATTGTAAATGGAGGCTTTAAAAAAGATTTTAAGAAATTATCTTGGGATATCTCTTCAATTATGAGAGCAACCTATAATATTTGTAAAAATAGCTCAGCATGAAGAGCAGACTTCCGATAATTCTCTAAAGGAGACGAATTTCCTCAACATTTCACAGGAATAAGGTTATTTTGTAGAGCTTCAAGAGAAAAATCCACTTAAGTTTGCTGCAACTAAAGGCTTAAGTTTCCTAGATCCATTTACAATTAAAGGAAGCAATATTACAAGCCTTGCAAAAATGAAGATTTTCTGTGAATGCCTTTTAGATTGTGGTCAAATTTCAACACTAAAAGCTGATATTGGATCTAGCCAATGGTCCGAGATTTTGAGAAACACAATTTTCAAAAATCAAGTGAAAGATTTTAGTGGACAAAGATTAGATACATTCTATTCCAACTATATTTCTTCAGAAAAATATAAAGAATTGCAAAAAATAGTAAAGTTAACAATGCTGATATCTCCAGGTAATGCATAAGCCAAAAGAGCTTCTCAATCAATAAACATTTACTAGAAGATAAGATGAGTGAAAGATCAATTACTCGTATCTCACAAAAGCTTGTTCACCAAGCTCTGTGATAAAACTGCTGGCAATTTTCCTGATATAAAAATTGATAACAAAATGATGAGCTATTGTTATGAATCTTCTAGAAGAAGATGAGAATATTTAGAAAACTTAAAAAAAAAGATGAATCTAGAAGAAAATAGAATAAATAAAAAGAAAAAAAAACTCTTGGAAATTCAAAATTTGGGAGATTAAAATATTGAATGAAACAACTTCAGTAGTGGCATCAATAGACAGTCAAATAAATTCTACTGAATTAACATTATTGTAATTCTAGTAATTTTCTATTATATTTTTATATTAAGTTTTTTTAAAGAATATTAAAGATAAAAAGAAAAGTATAGTTAAATAGGCAAGGGCTTGAAAGTTAGATTTCTAAGTTGGCTTGGGGTGGGCCCTGAGTGGAAACTATATTTGTCAAAAAAAACCCGACTAAATTATTATATTTCAAAAGGTTTCCTTTGGTAAGTCTGTGCCATCTGCAAATTTTCATGTAGTATAGATATTAAATGAAATAAATATTATTTTAGTTAACTAGTTAATATTCATAAAAAAAAGCCAAAAGAATGTGTACATAAGTATATATTGATTGAAATTTCTAGTTTAAATTATATTCTCTTATACTTTTTTACTGAAGGTCCTCTAAAGTCTTCTTTTTTTTAATCTAAAGAACCAGTAGATACCCTGTATAATCAATCAGCCTTTTCTTCACCCTTCTGACTAACCTAGGTTAATTCATCCATAACAGCTTGAATTTTAGTTTGAGTCAACTAGGTATTTCTAAAATTTTCTTAACAGTTCAAAAAACAAGTCTTCAGGGCTGTTTTTTTTTTTTGTATATTTAGAACTTTGGGAATTTTTTAAAACAATTACAGATTAGGAAGTTCAGAAAATGTATTAAAGTGTGGCTGTTTTTTAATAATTTTTTTGTATATAAAAGCAAATTTAGATGCAGAAAGAGATCTGAGGAGGATTGTTTCATTTCTATATCAAAAGAATTTGGATAAAAGTTTTATTTCATTTTTAGGCCTAGAAAATAAGCATGAATCTGAAAAAACTTAGACCAAGAGTAAATTATTAGTAGCTATGTACTGGAAACCTTTTAATTTTTTTTTTAGATCTAAAGCCTGTTACTAGAGCCAGATAAGCCATAGGCCACAGTCCCCAGGTCTACCTGTCAAGCGCTTGCCCCAGCTGTAAGGAGTGGTAAAGCTGCTCCTCTTCTTCTATTTACATATAAGGAATCCCTAGCATCGCAAAATATCCGCACCACTTCATTAATATACTTTCTTACTTCACGTTTCTTCATATTCATTCTTAATTCTTTCCTTTTTCTCAGTACTATC
Organism: Ceratothoa steindachneri; assembly: GCA_963969495.1. NCBI lineage: Eukaryota > Metazoa > Arthropoda > Malacostraca > Isopoda > Cymothoidae > Ceratothoa > Ceratothoa steindachneri. Next base: position 222,290,923 of record OZ018320.1, read on the forward strand.
ATCACAGTCCATATTCTTTTGTTCATTCCGTAGTTTTGCCATAAGTAGCGGCACTTGTACCCTTGTATGCCCAACCATGGCACAGTGCTATTCCTCACTCAACCCCAAAGCCCCACATGTCCCATCACTCCCACTCGTTCCCATATTCCACTCTCACCACTCCACACACACACACACACACACACACACACATATATATATATATATATATATACATACACATACACATACATATACACACATACATATACACACATACATACACATACATACATACACATACATACACACACACACACACACACACACACACACCTCATTCGATTTCCTATTCGTTATACTTGGGCAAAACAAGTTAAATCTACCTTTCAAAATTTTCACCACACCTGGGTGATGTAGGCAGTTTGAAGGAAGCGGTGGGCTAGTGTGTGTCATCACCTGAGCCATGCTCACTCGGGTTATTTTGAGAGAAAGTGGGTCCTCCAAATGAGATGCAGTCAAGGACTATAGTTTAACACTGCATTTTCACCACCTTCTTTATAAATCTCTACTCACAAAGGTTCTTGAGATTTTGTTGTTGGTGTGCACTTATTTTTTAGGAAATAATAATTGCTGTTACTCAACTCCCCTAGCAGCTAGAGGATTAATGCATTTTCTTTAAGTAATGGAACTTAATTTCTAAAGTGATGAGGCGCTCTTGAGAGCCCCCACCTCTCATTTGTTTTCCCGCATTCTCACATTTTGGCTTCTTTTACAGAAGAGCAGCTGTAGCGTGGCGGAGCGGTCCTTCAGCGTCGGGATCTTGAGCGAAGCAATAGAGGCGCTGGGTCCTTCTTCTGGGCAGTTTCTCGCCCAGCTGATGCCCATCTTCCTTCAAGGAGCCCAGGATGAAGATGATGAAGTGAGGTCAAATGCTCTCTTCGGCCTCGGCGTTCTTGGCCAACATGGTAAGTAACCATTATTGTCTTCCTTTGCCCTTTTCCCACTTCATTTTCTCCCTCCTTGTTTCCACACTCCCTCCGATCTCCCTTTACAACTGTTGTACGCGATTATTTTCAGTGGGGTTGGTGGTGAGGAGGTTGTTTTTGCTTTGCTCCTGTCTGTATTTGGCTCCAGTGTAGGGCCTGCCCTTCCCCTCACCTTGAGGGCTATGGCATAGCTGAGTGGAAACACCTGATTATAGCTAGGTTTTCTCATCGGGTGTGGTAAGTCGCCATTTAGTTGCCTTCACTGTGGCTGCCATAGCCACAGTTGCCCCATGTTGAACTGTAGATCTCAAGTGCGAAATGGAATTCATCTTAAATGAGTGCAAATCGGTGATAAAAAGCATTTAACACTTCCCACCCTCCCCAATTAGAATACCTTGCAAAACCTGCTGTCCAGAGCTACTGCACGCCATTCCACCCCCAGTTTCCCTGACAGTCTCAAACCAGGTTGAGAATACCTGGGTTTAATTTCTTCTAGATATTTCCATTTTTCCCCCACCTTTTTTATATCACTTTGTTTAAAAGCCTCTTCTCACCTCTCGGCCACAGGTTAATTTTTCAGGCTAGTTGCTGACCAGCTTTTATCCACTCGTTGGTGGTGGGGGAGAAGTGTTCGCCCCTGTAGCATCTGGGGTCACAGTTGGTGATGGTCCCTCCCCCTTTTACCCAGCCTATTCCCCCCATATTTTTCTCCTGTCTATCCTTTTACATCTACGTCCCGGTGATGCACCATGCTGGTGGACACTTGGCAACCGGGTTGGAAAAGTGTTCCCTAATGGTACCAAGCTGGTTCACTCGGCGCTCACTCCAGCCCGCGATCCTGGGCCGGTTGTTTAGCGTTTCCATCCCTCACTCACTTGGCTCTCGGTGCCTAATGTACTTTTCACCGATAAAATTCCTAATGGTGAAACTTTCCCTTACCCCTCTACTCGCGATAAAGTGTTTCCCCTTTACTGGGAGCAAAGGCTCACCCCCCACGGTAATAAAAAATAAAAAGGTAAGCAAAGTCTCGGGAACCAGAGAGTTCCTGATTGATAACTGCTCAGGCTCAAGTGGGTTCTCCACCACAAGAAGGTACCATATGTAGTAGGGCGGATCATACCTTGGGGCAACCATATATTTTCATTAAATCCTTTAATGAGGGGTGCTTAAATGATAGATTTTCCGGTGTAGATTTTGAAAAAGAACTATTTTGTTATACAATTGCTCCTACCTACATCAATTTCCATTTAAATAAAAGTAAATTTTTCCCTTTCGTCACGAACTTATGTATACTATTTTTATTTAATCCAAGTACACACAAACATAAAGCAACCTCAAATTTACATGTTTATTGAGTGAGAAAAGTGTATACAAAACTCCATATATAGCTGCATGGGTCACTTTGGGTCATATTCAAAAGTTAAATTCACCAGAGCACACAAATCTTGCTTTGACTCATTCCTGGACATCAGACGTCTACTTGTCTCTTGGGCCCTGATTCCTCCATCCCTCTTTTCATGTGAGAAATATTTGTAAGAAGCCTCAGTCACCATTTTTACAAGCCTCTCAATGCTCTGTAGGTGACAAGGCCGGTAAGGTAAGTTCATAGGAGAGTCAATGCAGTTTTTCAATTCAGAAGTACTTAAAGAGCAAGTGAGAGGTGGCTCAGAGAATCCTCTGACCAATTGCATGTGATTCTTCTTTTGTAGCCTTTTCTGAGACAAAGTGGAAGAGGTAATTGCTCCCAGGCTCACTTATGACAGTGTAATGCTCCTCTTTTGGTTTTGCTGGAAACAATTTTTCACTTCCCTCTGCTTCCATCATAAAATTTGTCACATCAATTCGTCCATCAAAGAGAAAACAAGAAGAAATTCCCCCATCCTTCTTTAAGTTTTCCTCAAACTCATGTTCAATAACTGTCATTAGCTCTTCCTGTGCTCTCTTAACTTTATTCTTATCAATTACTTTATTTGTATCTTCCTCAGTAATGAATCCAGCATCTATTAAAGCTGCTGTTGCTATAGCTGCAGTTGGTCTCAATCCGACACCATACCTTATACTAACAAGAGCAATATTTGGAATTTCATCCTAATTCTTTCTATTCCTGGTGGAAGATTCCAGCTTTTGGACAGCTTCAAAAGTTACTTCATCACCCAAACTGTTGTCACCATCAGAATTTTCTGCCTCCAGATCTTCACCTTCTGCCAAAAAATGCTCGATTTCTTTTCATGCTGCTTTTCCGGCTAAAACAGTGCTTTCCTCCTTACCTTTTCTCTTTCTTTCTGCTATCCTTTCTTTTTCTTTCCTTTCTGAAGCTCTTAATTGTCTATTATGCTCTGAAATATCAGAACCTCCAATTTGAATGGTACCTTTACTTCCAACCTTCTCCTTTTGTCCTTTAATAAAGGCCAGTTCCCTAGTAGGTATTTTTTTTCCTCTTTACTACAACAGCAGTTAATGTGGGCTTCAGTCTCACAGCCATATTACAACCTACTTCTCCACAACTGGAAATTTGACATTTGCATTTCAATATATCAAATAACTTATCTAGTTTTGCAATGAACCTCACTTTTACTTTAATTTTTCCTTTACCAATGGAAACATTTACTGCCTCCTTCCAGAGGGCAACGGGTGGTGGTGAATGGACAGGCTTGGTATGAACGTTGCAAAGGATGGAAATACTGCCCGCCTGCAGGAAGATCTTGGGAAGATTGGGGAGTGGTCGGACAAGTGGCAAATGCCTTTTAACGTGGGGAAATGCAAAATAATGCATATCGGCCACAGAAACCCCCAATCTCAGTATATCCTTAAGGGCACTGCTCTGGAATCGAGTGACACTGGGAAGGACTTGGGTGTAACTATCACTAGCGACTTCAAGTTCTCGAAACAGTGCATCGAGGCAGAGAAGAAAGCCCAAAGGATGTTAGGCTACATAAAGCGCCAGTTTGGATACCGTAACAAGGAGATAGTACTTAGTCTGTACAACTCCCTCGTTCGGCCGCACCTGGAGTATCCTGTACAATTTGGGAGTCCTTCGTTTTGAAAGGATATCGCAAGGTTGGAACGCGTACAAGCCAGGGTAACCAAGCTGATTCCCTCTATCCAACATAAAAGTTATGAGGATAGACTAAGGCAATTAGATCTGTTCTCGCTGGAAACCCGTAAACTGCGTGGTCAGCTCATCGAAGTTTTCAAAATACTTCGAGGGTTCGACAATGTTGACTACCAGGATATTTTCACACTGAGTGAGAACAGAACGCGCAATCACAGCTTCAAACTTGAACTGAAGCGTTACAACCGCAATCTGTGTGGAAATTTTTTCACCTACAGTATTTGCGGTAAGTGGAACGCACTTCCAGTGGCCGTTTAGGGACGCAAAACAATTGAGCAGCCATGTGCCCGCTCGATTGCTAGTCCAAAGGTACCCTCTTTGAATGGACCGTAAGGCCTCCTAGGGTACTCTCTTTCCTTGTAACCTCCTTAAGCTTTGATATTGTGACCTTTTGATTTACAACAGGTGGTTTGAAGAGAGCATTAGCTTTGGTCCACTGAAAAATCAAGCCCTGATACATCTTTTACCAGCTGGTCCACTTCATAATTTCTCCGGTCATCTTCACTTTGCTCCCTCAAGTAGATTGCGTACCTCAATATCTCTTATTGTTGGTAACTCAAACACCATCAACTGTTGCCCAGTCCCAACAAAAATTAGTCAGATGAGAACTTGATTTGGACCTTGTCTTGATTTTCGCCATTGTCACACTAATTGCAGGTATATCTGCAAATGAAAAGATAGCACTTAGATTAAGAAATAATCCCATCCAAATAATTATGTTATTCTAAAATGATCCACAGCCTTTACCAGTATTCAAATAAAATGTAAATGCTCTATAAACAGTTACCAGTTACCAGAACTGGCAACACTACTGGAATATTTACAGTCTTTACTAGTATTCAAATAAAATGTAAATGCTCTATAAACAGTTACCAGAACTGGCAACACTACTGGAATATTACCTTCCACTGAATAATGAGTACTAGCTACTTGCAATTTTAGAGTTAGACCAAACTAAATTAAGGGTCATTTTCATCAAGTTTCCTACTTCTCGTGTGTCTCTAATACATTTTTACATTTTTTAGACAAATATCTTTCAGACTACATAAATGTATTGATGATAGAAACAATAAATTTGCTCTTTTATGGGTAACTAAAATAATAGTAAAATATAGTAAATGACCCAGAACTAACAATATTTCAACTTCAAATTGATGTAAGTTAGATCAATCAGAACTTAACTTTTCTGCCAAAAGTTTGTTCTGTACACCAATATTCATCATTTGGATACCTTTCATCACCAGCTTCATAAAATTCTAGGGTATGACCCGCCCTAATATGTAGCCTGTTACACTTGGTCCCTCAAAGAGCTGCACATCCTCCCAGCCTGAATGCAAATTTGGGAGGCACCGTCACTGGGTTGACTTGAACTCTGGTGGGGCCTTGGAAAGTTGTTTGTGCGCTCCCCCTTCACTCCCTCTCAGCGCTACTTTTTATTTTGTTTACTCTGACTATCCTCTCGACCTTTTGTCTACTTGCATTTGGTACCAGGAGGTACTGTTCTCACCTTCTAGAGTGCGAATTAGGGACACCCCACCCCTGGGTTGAATTTAACGCTTTGAGGGGGCCCGAATAAGTTATTGGTTCGCTTCCTCCTCGCTCCCCTCAACATTTCCTTTTCTCTATGACTATCCCCTCAACCCTCTTTCAAGGATTAAGGACCTGACCAGCTACCGCATGCCGAGTCAGAAGAGAGGCTTTGGAACCTCTATAAACAACGCTCTTTAACCTCTGCAGGTTGCAAGAGACCAGGCCTTGAGGGGACCTGGGCGTTAGGGTAGGAATAATAGGTATATCAATTTTGCCCCACTAACCACTTCCCTGTGTGTAATGGGCTGACCACCTCCTTGTGGCCGTTCTCGGGTGCATAAGGCTGTACTGCTTTACTCCCTGTTGGCTGCCAGGCCAACTAAGTCTAGAACAGGTCTTCAGATCCTGGTTGTCCCGTCGAAGATAGGTACCTGCCAATAAAGATATCCTTTATGTCGCCATAACTCTGTGGCTGTCTAGTTGTGAACAACTACCTTTGGGGAATGACCGGCCACTGGGTAGCTTTTGCTCGGTTTTAGGTTGGGAACACCATTTTTTACCTACATCCCTCTTTTTCACTTCTCCCGAGCTCGGTGTTTTTGGCAAACAAACAGCTAAGAAACGACAATGACATGTGGAGAGGCTCTGCTTCTGCCTTCTGAATGCGACATTGGGGTTTCCTCTTTGCATTCTTCGAAGCCGCTCCCGGGGGTACTACAAGACTTCCTGCGAAGAGCGCGCTTCTCACTCTACTTCCTTGACAGGTTTGGAGCTTTCCTCCTTACCTCCACACCACATCCCCTGTGTGAAGTCAGCCGGGCTCTCCCAGTTGCATCCATCTTCGCGGCCCAGCTGGTTGCAATACACCGCTCGGTAGGGTCGATAACGCGTCGTGCCCCGTTTGGAGACCGGACTGTAATCTTTCGCGACTCCCAAAGCGCCCCTGAGTGCTTCGGTGCATTTGAATCTCCACCCACGTGGTTCGGGGTATCCTTGACCCCACAGTTGTCGCGAGCGGCGCAGATGTTGAGATTATATTCTGCTGGGTTCCTGGACATATGGGGGTCTTCTAGGAATGAAGAGCGTTTCGCTCTTCATCACACCGATTACATGGCAAGAATGAGGGTATCCCTCCTGGCTGCTTGGCAAAGAAGATGGAAGACGGTCGAGGCATGCCATTGCGCCGTGGCAGCTCCCATGGACCTAACCCCATTGCCGCCGCAGCTTCAGGTTGCTTTCTGTCGTCTCCGAATTGGGTACACTCGCGGGAAGCAGCGCCATTTGATGGAGCGCCCACCTGCACGTTTGCGATCTCTTCAGACTGTTCGGTACAGTGTTGTTGAATGGTCCATTCACGGTTATCTTTGACGCCCGAGCGTGCTTCCTTCTTGCTTTTTTTGCTCGTTTTTTTGTTTTTTGTCTTTTGTATATATTTTTTATCTAGCCTAATATTGGGCATTAGCGTGATTAAGGCGACTTTTGTCCTTGTAGGCAGAGCGCCATATGTGCTCTTTAAAAAAAAAATCCCACGTCCCCAGGTCTTTATTCATGACGTCATGGCTGCTGGTTCCTGGACATGTAGGGATTGTTGAAAAGCAACGCGCTTAATTAGGGGCCAAGGTTTTCTGCACATACTGAGCACCCGGATCGGCAATTCGCTCTTCCTAACACACTACATCAGACACACTGACGCGGCGCTATTTGATTGACCGCTCGATTGAACCTTTCTACCAGGACTCCCCACCCCCACCCCACCTTTTGGTTTAATGTCGTAGTTAAGGGTAGCTTCTTGAGTGGTACCTGTTTAAGTAGCTTGATATGCCGGGTCGCTACCGCCTGTCCCATACTTCGGGGGGGGGGGGAGCTCCTGAACACTGGATTGTGTATTTGGAGTTTTTGGAGGATGGAGTACTGTTCCATAGTATTTAATTTTAAAGTGTTTAACTGAATCTTCCTTATGAAGGAGGAAGGCGTACCTTGTCGTTGAATACCAGGGGTTAATGAATTAAGGTAGACGCTTTCTTCCCAAGTAGCCTCTGTTTAAAATTTAACCCTTTCTTTTCCTCCACTTCAGGAGGTGAACCCATCTTAGAACATTATCCCGTACTGCTTTCGACCCTCTCCCACGCATTGAGCAAAGAAACGTTTCCTCGAGCCTTGGACAACATTAGTGGCGCCGTTTCTCGACTGATCATGACGAACGTTTCGCGAGTGCCTATGGAACAGGTTCGTGAACCCTGGCATTCTCCCGCTTCCATTTTCACCTAGTGAGGGATCCCGTGCGTAGAGGGATTCTACACGAAGCTAATCCCTAAAGGGAGAGAGAGGATTCTTTTCTATACAGAAGTTGGGAGTAAATAATGAAGATAAGGAAATTTACTGTTACTCTTCCCACTCCCAACGACCTTTCAGCTTTCACTTTTGCATTTTTACTTGGTACTATTCATGACCTTTTAGACATTCTTATTTTGCCGAAATTTCACCAAGATGCTACATCCAATTTCCCCCTTCTTACTGAATACTTGCACAAGGCTCGGAAGAAACTTCACTCCGTCACAAATGTGTGTCCCTGGCAAGGCTCGGGTGCGGTCACCACCCAAAACTAAACGTATGAATACTGCACCTCCCTGACCTTATACAGACATCTTGTTCCGCTACTACCATACATTTCACAACATGCCCAGCACAAGCTCAACTCAGAAAAAAACCCCGCTGCTTCACTCGCGCTACCTGTCCTGGTCACTACTTCCTTGTACTCATGACAGGAATTGTAAATTCATGATGAGGCGAACCCCTCTCAATATTTAGTTGGTTATTTAGAACGTTTAACGCTCTCACCTTTTGTCTGCGTGGAAAAGATAGTGGGCGATTTAAAACTAGTGCAAAAAGTGACCATGCCGTTTTAGTAGTTTATTTCTTGCCTGGTGTTTTTTTTTTTATAATAGCCACCGAAATTCAAATCCTGTGCCCTGGTGGCCCTCCCAGTTTGGCTAAAAAACAAGATCAAATGTTGAAATGTGTTACCATTTAGATTCTTCGGATTTTTTTTTTATATGTGGACATCTTTTCCCTTAATCTGTTTCCACTGATCACATTAGTCTCATTTTTCCAAACACCGATAATTTTAATTAATCCCCAAAAGAGTTGTTTGATTGTACTTTTCCAGCCATACTTACCACACTAATTTGCCCATCAATTTCACATTTCATCTTTGCCCGCAAATAAGAAATATATACCTTCATAATTGTCTAATTTTGCCGTGCAATGCCGCTTAGAGATGTTAATAAACCCGTGGTCTACAGGTGTTCCCGGTTCTTCTACGATGTTTGCCGTTGCGAGAAGACTTCGAAGAAAACAAAACTGTGTTCCAGTCTCTTTTTGCTTTGTTCCAGTTGAAGCACCCTGTCTTTATGCAGCATTTGCACCCCGTACTTAGGTTGTGTGCAATTGTGTTTAACACGAAACAAGCAGACCAAGGTAACGATGCAGTGAATTCTTTTTTTCTCAGCCGCATGTTGGCTCAATAGTGGGGCCATAAATAAGGTGAAGGATACACAAAAACTTACGGTATTGCTAAAGAGATGGAACCCCCGCGGCGAAGGAGCAAGAAAGTTCGTACTTTAGGGGACCTGAACTGTTTGTATGACCCTCCCCCCTCACACACACACTAGGTATATAATAAACCTATCGTTCTAATTATAAAGGTCGGTGAGATTTACTTTTTTTTCACCTTCTAATTATATATCCATCACTCGTCGTTCTCCAATAGTTTATGGAAAATTCAGATGGATACCTTCGTTGATTTTCATTCTGCTTAATCCAATTAACCCCGGGATAAAAATGCCTCCTCCTCAAAGGATGTTTGCATCCATTGCAGGAGGTGGCATTTCAGGTGAATTTCTCTTTCACTGGAACCAAAATTGTGCTTGTCGCTTCCCTACAATGCGTGCCTGTCTTTCAGTACAGAGCTTTCCTCTCTTGACTCCCACACGCTAACAACTTTCCATGTCCGGTCTCCTCAGAATCGAATTCCATCATTCACAACTTAGTCACTCGTGTGAAGCAGGAAACCCCGGAGCAATTCGACGCCTTTTTGCAAGGCTTGGAACCTGACTGGAGGGACAGAGTGCAGATGATCGTTCAAACCTCACCTTGAAATCAGAAATGCGAAAACGAAAACGTCTTTATTGGGTCTTTTTTATGAAAGTATTTTGTCTATCATTTGAAAGTTTCTAAATGGGCTACAGGAAAAGTTATTTTATAGGATTAATTTTACTTCATTTATTGTTAGTGTTGTTAAAAAAAAAAAGCTATTTAAATTTTTGTATCTACTTTTTAAGATGGCTCTTTATTGAGGCTTATAATGGCATTGTATTATAGGAAATTGGCTGTGTTATTGTTCATAGAGATATAAACATCATTAGTAATAGTGTTTATTATATTTAGTGAAAAGTTTTATATTTTTACTTTTTGTATTTGGACAAAATGGTTAGTTTCTCCCCCCTTTTTTTATTTAGCTTTTCAAAATACTTGTAGTTATGCAAAGCGACGCAGTTGTATTTGGGGGGCTGGGGGATTTTTTTTTTTGTAATGCATGAGCTTATTTATGCCTCGGGACTTGGTACCGCTATTTATGTCCTATTTTTTTATGTTTCTCGTTGACGCGCATTCACGGCCTTTGTTATTAGCAGTTAAGTGATCACACTGTGCAAAGTCGCCTTTGGTATGGTTACCAGTAGAAAGGTGCTCTTGCTAAAGAGCCTGGTTGTATGCGATCTTTTCTCGGGGCCGTGCATTTAATTGGAGCATTTTCATTTTTATACGTCTCGATATAAAAATCTGAGCTAGGTTCTGTAATTGCATTCCTCAATTAAATTGCTCTCGGATATGATGCCTCCTTACGCCGGACGCCTAATCTCTCTTCTGGGGGCTAATTCCACCCCACCCTCGTCAAATCCCACGCCAAACAAGCTCCACACCGCTCAGAATAACACGCTTAGTAATTTTGGGCTGTACTCGAACCACACAAACCCCACACTTACATGCTGAAACAAAAATACTCGCACTGAATGTTCATTTGGGCATGATTGGAATTTAACATTCAGCAGAGCCTTGAACCCCCCCTCCCCTACAACCACCACCTAAACACACAAAAGAACCCTCAGCATACTACTTCCAACACTTGTTTCGCAAACTATAACCAGATATACACATCCACACCGCGCTGACACAAAGACACCTGGATACTTTACAAGCACAAAATATCCTAAATGCCCCACCCTAATCTACCAATCCGAGAAATCACTGCACCAGTCTCAGTCATCGTGTGGCTGGTCGGGTTACTCCAACAGTACAATAACAGAATAAACATCACCTTTCACTAACATGCACCGCCACACTGACAACACCAACCACCTTCTCTGCCCGAACCTCCTACATGCAACAAACACTCATCTCAACCCTAATAAAAATCCCAAACCTCAAGGACCTTGGGATACAGTGGGCTACCTAGGAGCCGCGCACCTCGCGGAAGAGTGGTAGGGGAAAGGCTGGAAATTAAAGTTGTCCCACCGCCTTAATTATACGCATCTAATACGTCTGTTATTTAAAAAGGTCCCCAAACACCAAAAACAAAGGAGAGGAAGTTGCTCAGGCGTTGGAGGGAGCTTCCTTCCCTCACGCAGCTGGACATAGAAACAACTACTAAATATTGTGGAGACATGTTTCTTCAAATGCTGCGGCCTGGTGCGCACGCACTCATCCCGAGTGTATAAGGGACAAGCGGTATCGAACCAGGTACAGAGAAATTTGTGCACGAAGCCTTCCTGCAGACAGGAAGGGATATTCAACGAGGATATGCCGAAAAGTCGGGAGCGCTGCGTCTCTCTAGTCAAAATCGACATGATACCGTAGAGGCGTTAGTGGGTAGGTCATTGGGAAAGTTGCCCGACAGTAGCTCGCAACTTTAGATTCGGGGCACAGCGATTTGCCTTCCTAGCTGCCCCCTCCATCTCTGGTATCTTTTCTTCAGGGGTTGTTCCCAGAGAGGCTCTGGCCTTCTCGTGGCAAAGGGGGTCATCCCTGGACCCCGGTGCTGCCAACAAGACTTTTTAACGTGCCCCTCTTTCTTTCCTCCCCTATTACGTTCTTCCACTGCCCTTTATTTCCCCCTCTTCCTTCACCTATCAAGTGGGCCTTAAGATACCCGACCTCTCCGCGTCTTATGGATTGATTCCGAATTGTTCTTTCATGAAGGTGGAAGAGGCTGGGCATCGCCAGCGCCTTTGTCTACCGAATGCCCAAGTTTTCTCCGTGCGTAGGAGAACTCGGGCAGCCTCTTAGGTTTCTAAAGATGGTGTGGTGGATCCGTATCCATTCTCCAAGAGGACATACCGGACGTAACTGATTGTATAGTTGCAGTAGTGCCGGGCCCTTGTAGTCCTCCATGGTGGGGAGTCCCGAGGGAGAATGCGAAGTTTTTTCTTCTTTTTGCAATGGCTAGCCATAAACCAAAAACTTCCCCTTATCGATAGAGTTCTCTTGACAAACGTTCCTTAGCTGCCCTTTGAGCTTTCCCTCGCTTGTTGGACCCCTGTTCCAACGAAGTTGACCCAGATTACATTATCCTCGCTTTCTTGTTACGAGTTCATCATCCGACATCCCACTTGCAAAAGTCTGTTCGACGTCTATGAATATTTTGAGTCCGGATGCGGTCAAGAGGTAGTGGTGATGTCGTAGTCGAGGTGTCATCCCACTCTCAACATAAGCTTGTGCGAAATCTATCTTCGATAGCTGAAATTCCAATAACTGTCTCGCCCTATCCGCGTCTGAATTTTGTCAAAGGCGTCGTCCGTTCAAACAAACTAAGGGACTACGATTCCACCCGCCTTCAGAGTAAGCTTAGTACCCAATGTGTCACACATACACGGAGTAACTAAAACATTTAGGCTCCACAAGAGTCCCAACCGCCACGATGATTTTAACATTTGAATGACAAGAACTGCCGCAGTATATTAAAGCTGGGTACCTTCGTGTCCCGGTAAGCCCCTACATCGAACTATCCAGACGCTGCTTCACTTGCAATCAATTTGAACATGTTAGCCGTGTCTGTCGGCACTCCTGCGTGAATTGTAGCTCTGACTACCATGGCCCCGAATTAACCAAAACACCTCGCTGTGCCAACTGCGGAGTTACCCACAGTGCTGCGTCAAAACTCTGTCTATATTTTTATATGAAAAGCAGGTGCTCGCTTTGCGCGACTCCCTAAGTCTAGATATAAAAGAGGCCCGACAGCGTGCTCGAGCACAAACCTCGCTACTCGGCCGGCTCTTCTCTGACGTTTTACGTGACGCTGGACGAAACCGACCACCCTGAAGCACTTCATCCTACATTTACTCGCAGCGTCGGAAACAATCAGGATATGTAGGCGAAGCATCGCTCTCACACCGAGATAACCAATGTAGCCCTCCCTCTCTCCAGCAGCTCTAGCTGGGAGAGACGCTCAGGGTGAGACACTTGAAGACATCAGACGCTATTTGAAAGAACCCTCAACATCGACCAGTGAAGGTTCATCCTCACCTGAGTCATCGACCACCAATAAGCGGGACGCCTCTGGAGCTGACTCGGCCGAACCCTGAGAATCTTCAATGGACTCTTCCTCTATGGCTGAACATTCTATGCCCTCAAGTCCGTCCCACCCTTCACAGGACCTAGGCCCCATCCTGATCCAAACGGAGGCAGATATACACCCAGCTCCATACATCCCTCAGATCGCCTGTTCGTTCCACGCCCTTCTACCCATGATCCGATGGAAGCAGTTGATACTCCCAACATCACCAATCGCGGCGGTTGGACCAACTCCTGAGACACCGAAAATACCATCGACCCATGAATCCGGCCGAAAATCCTTTCTCGATCTTCCTTTTCCGCCAGGTTGTGAACCCGAATTACAATCAAGGGCCTCGGTCGGTTCTCCAAAACCCTCGAAAAAAGTCCCAGTTTCTACTCCCCCTAGGATCTCTGCCCCTGCAAAATCAGCTCTCCGTCTCCTAAGCTCTTTGGGACGAACCTCAAATACAATATCGGCCACAAAAGAGAAAAAGATATCCACAGTGGTATCTAACCGTCCCACATATCTTCCATTTTCCGATGTAATTGGCAAGGAGTTCTTCCAAAGTGGGAAGAACTCAATTCTTTTGACGACTACACCCCGCTGTTATTTGTCTTCAGGAGAATAAACTGGGTATACGACCCTTTCCGCCGGTACCCATCTTTCTCACTTTCAACTCTATTGCTCCTGCTGGAAGCTCCTCTCATGAGGTGGGTGTCAATCATGGTATCTTCATCCCACCATGTTTCTCTCATTCCCCTACATACTACCCTCCCAGCTGTTGCCGTGAGGATTTTTCTTACTAAGCCTTTTACCGTTTGCTATATTTACCTACCCCCTTGTTTATCATTGTCAAGATCCGACCTTTTAGAAATTATAGACCAGTTGCCCTCCCCATTTTTATTACCAGGAGATTTTAACGCCCGTCACTCATACTGGGGTGACATCACTCTAAATGCCAAAGGCAGTGTTATAGTCTCTTTCATTATCTGACTTTCTTTGTGTTTTAAATACTGGCGATTTTACCTCTTATGTCCAGACGGGCTCTTTTAGCTGTGTTGACGGGACGGGTTGGACGCAGATCACAACCGCCCTATAGCTCTCACCAACTGTTTGAGTAAGTTGCTGGAAAAAATGGTGTTGAGCACCTAAACTGGTTCCTAGAAACCAATCACTTTCTCTCTCCATTTCAATGTGGCTTCCGCAAAGATCATAGTACCCTTGACCTACTAGTACGTTTCGAGGGAACGGTCCGGAAAGCTTTCTCATTAAAGCACCGAGTCCTGGCCATATTTTTCGATATTGAGAAAGCCTACGACACAACATGGAGATACGGCATCTTGAAGCAGCTATACGTCTGGGGGATGAGAGACCTTTTACCGTCACTTATTCAAAGTTTTATAGCATCTCGATCCTTCAAGGTACGTGTTGGCGACGCATACTCTGACCTGCAACCCCAAGAGGAGGGAGTTCCTCAGGACAGTGTTTTAAGTGTATTATGTTTTATAATTGCCATCAATGATATTTCCTCTCCCAGAGGCTATATCAGCAACTCTGTTTGTCGATGATTTAACACTATACTGTTCCTCACCTCGCCTTCCATCAGCAGCGCGTCGGCTACAACTGGCGGTCGATGCTGTATCCAAAAGAGCTCAACTGAAGGGATTCCGCTTTTCCACGAAGAAAACCAAAACAATGTATTTCCACCGGGATAAAGGGGTTCTTGTTCCGCCATCTAGGGTTACCACCCCTACCCCGACTTCGGACGGGCTGTATGTGGGCTCTAGACATTTTGAAAGTCCTCTCACACATTTAGTGGGGCAGCCACCGACAAACACTGTGGACATTATACACAGCCCTCTTCCAATCCAAATTGGATTATGGCTGTTGTCAAATTTACTCATCGGCTTTCCCTTTAGCCCTTAAAATGCTGAACCCCATTCGAAACCTCGGAGTTCGCCTTTTCAGAGGAGCCTTCCGTACTTCTCCTGTCAACAGCCTTTACTGCAAGAGGTGGGTACTCCCTTTGCCCTACCATAGACTTCAAATCTGCATGCGATACCTCTGCCGAGTACAGCAAGCCCCTGTATCAGAGGTCTACAGATGCCTGTATGGTGCCGAATCAACGGCGGTATATGATAAGTTGCCACCTTCACCCCGCCCCTTGAACCTTCGCACAGGAGATCATCTTTCTAACCTGGGTGCTCCAAGGGTCCTTACCCTTCGATCCTTAGTGACCCCTAGTTGGCGTGTTCCTCTCCCCACAGTATGTACCAACATGTGGAGCCTGGAAAAGTCTTCTGTGGACCCTCGTATCATTAAGAGCCTGTTCTTAGAGCATTCGATCTCCCACAAACAATGCTGCCCACTCTACACGGATGGCTCTAAGTCGGACGGTGGCGTGGGCGCCGCAGCCATCTACCCAGGAGGAGAATTCCTAACTCTATATTTGCCGCCAGCAGCATCCATTTTTACCGCTGAACTTTCATTTTGTCCTTTTAGCTTTTAGACTCGTCCAAATTTTACCTTTTAATGGTTTTGTCATTTTTTCCGACTCAAGGATTGTCTTACAGTCAATTAGATCTTTTAATGCGTCCCATCCCCTAGTCACAGAAATTTGCAACTGGCTGATCCAAAATGCGTCCCGATATAGAATTATTTTTTGCTGGCTTCCTGGGCATGTGGGGGTCCTGGGCAACGAGAATGTTGATTGGCTAACCCACTCAGCACATTCTGTGTCTCCTGAGTGTTCATCATCTAAACTATACAAAATAGAAAATTCTATTCGCTCTTGGCCCTCGATCGTCATAGAGTGCGGTCGTTGGAGGTGGCCCTTTGCCGAGTTCGCATTCACCACACGAGACTTACTCACGGCCATCTTGTTTCGGGTGATGCCCATATCAGCCCTTGCTCTCGTTTTTGCGGTGGGGACCAATCGGTTGCCCACCTTTTATTTGATTGTCCCCATTTCACCATTCTCCGGTTGTCCTGTTTTCCGACCCTTTTAACTATCCCTCAACACACCCGTCTTCGATTCATATTGGCGGAGGAATCTTTTAACCCGTCGTGTTTTACATGTTTGTCACAAAGTGGTATCCTCCTCCACCTTTTATAGATGATTTGCTTCGTTTTATCCTAGCTGCCATATAGAATCCACTTAGATTGGGCAGCAACCCACTGGTTCATTACCTTAAACCTTTCCTGGCTGCCGTGCTGAGGGGAGCTTTTCTTTCTGACACCGTCGTGTTACCCTGCTTCCTCACTTTCCCTACTACAACTTTATATGGTCGGCCTCTAATTTCACAGGCTAGATACCGAACGGCTTCTTCTCACCCACCCATCCCGGATTGGTGGTGGGGGGCGCAATGCCCCCCTCACCCTTGAGCTCCGGTTTTGGGTGGTCGGTTGTTAACAACCTGCTTCACCCCCCACCCTCATCTTCCTCCCATATGCTCTATTTATTTCTGCAGACTATTAATTTTACGCCCAGCCAAAGGTGGAGCTGATCTGCTGCCTGGCAACTGGGCGGAAGGTGTGGCCACAAATGGCGGCAGCTGGCTTCGCCGGCCTAGTATTCACTTCTTGCAGCGCGGGCTACTGTAGGTGGTGATTAGTGTTTGCGTCCTGCCATAATAACAGGGTCCCCATGCACACTACTGGAAAAAAAAACAAAAAACTGATCACCCGAACCTTCCTCCCTCACCGGATACGATCATGGACTTCTCTTCGGACCAGGCGAGTTCGAGGCCTACGCTACAGCCTCTATCTCACCCTCAAACAGAAATCGTCGCCCCCGCTCATTATCACCCAACCTTCTGGTGAACAACAACAACAACTCAACCTTCGCCGAAAACCGACGACAAACCTACATAGCATTCTAGCCTCCATCTGCTGGATCCCTCTATATATCTTTACGTGTTTCAGATGAACCAATGGTCTGTGGTTTACACACGTACCACGGCTTAAAAGAAATGTTCCCTAGATCCGCCCATGACGTTTCGATTGCTGACTCACTCTCGGAGATAATAGTATGGGCTACCGCAGTCATTTTCCCAACGCCTGCTTTTCCTACACTGCTCTAAAAATCTCAGCCAGTGACAAGAACTAATTTAATGACCTGCACTTTCCTAGTGGCTAACTTCCCAGGACCTGACGGCAGAAACTAGTTCATCGCTTCCGTCATCAAAGGTCTTCACCAACCAACAACATAATGCTAAGTCAGTCAGTACTTTTAAAGAGCCATCTTCTCCTTCTTCCATGCCATTTAGGATTGCCAAGATAACTAAAACAACAAACGCTGCCAATGTCTATAAAATTTGCAGGAAAACGTATAAGGGTTCAAGAAGAACTCCCCACCCAACTCCAGTGCCGTAACTGCGGCAGATTCGCCCACTCTGCAAAATATTGTAAGAACACTGGGAGTCTGTGCTTTCGATGTGGACAATTGGGACCCAATGCCCCAGATTGCACAGAAGAGACACTCTTCCTCAACCGTGGCGCCTACACTATGCTCGCCACATAGAGTTGGCAAATGAAAAAAAATCAGGGTTTTATTACCCGTTTTCTTTGGCTTTTTCAAGTGAAATTTGAAAACTTTTTTTTTCAAGAAATGAACGCCACTTATTATTTTATTCAAAATGCATATTTATGTTTATAATTTCAACAAATATGTATCAAATTAAGGTTATTTCTCTGACACTGACTCATAATTCATCAGGTTATGGCTATCATGGCTACCCACAATTCTCGATCAGTGACCTGTTCTTACGTTAATATAATTATTAAACTAATTAATATTATAAAAATAGATTCTTTTTCTGTTATTCTAATGCTTATAGTGGGATTTTTAAAACTAGTTTTATTTGTTTTTTTGGCAAACCCTACCGCCACAAGTGCCCTCGCCCCTGCCACCTGGAGATCCCCATTCGGTCCCTACGATGCGGCATCTCCAGACGCCACGCAAAGCTAGACATGCATGAAAAAGGCATCACACTGTCAACACCCACCTTTTCCGCTGTGACGAGTGGTGCTCCTAACATTCACGGCACTCTACCCACGTCTAGCACACCGGCGCTCATAACCGACCCCCCGACACCAGCCTCTCTATCGACCTATGGCCCCTCCCTTGAAACAAGGTGAAACAATAGAAGAATCAATATCTCCTTCCGATTTTGAAGGAACACAACCCATCTCTCCCAGTCGAAGAGTGCCACTCTCGCCCGACGTACATGTGGTTCACCTATCTTCAAGATACGAGTGTCTCCCTAATCGCAAGAAAAACAATCACCTCCCCCAACCCCTACATGTATCAAAACATGAACCCACCCATTTATGACCTACAACTAAATGCTCAACGATCCTGCATGATGATTAACTTATCGGTCACCCAACTATCCAAGTGCTTGCCTCTAGTAAAGTCCCGATGGATGTTGAAGCTGCTCTTTCCCCGAGTGAGCCGCTGCCCGGTCCCCTCCACCGCAAGTTAATGCCCAATGTGGCCCCCGATAGTGAATCCCACGATCCTCCGTAGGCCAATTGTGAGGGATGTGGAGGTCGTAAGTGCGCTCTACCTCCTCTTTGAACTCCTGCAATGACAAACTCGCCCGACTCTAGTTTGACGCCCTACCCTCCCCTGGAGCAATGAGCTCCTCAGAAGAAACGTGGCTTTACGACATAAAATCATATACCTCGTATAGCCCCTCGCAAAGCATACTATCCGAGAAAATACCTTCACCCGACGAGAGATAGAGACCTTGTAGACCTCTCTCTCCCTAAACTACATGGAATCGGTTCACCCGATCCCCCTCAATGCACCAATAACACTCGGATATCACCATGCTTAAATAAGACCACCGAGACCGCCCAAACTACTGACCCTTGCCAGGCATGTGATTACATTGCCTACTCGCTACCTTGCCTTATGCCCCTCGTACCACTTAACCGCACCTCCCTGATTACAGATTATGACCTGCCTCTAGGTAGTACAGCTGCCAATATAGCATCCTACAACCTGACACCCTCCTTTCCAGATTCTTCCCCGACCATCAAGAAAAACACCCACCAATCGCCACCAAACCCTTTAACCCACTCTCCTGATGTATCCACAGATTATGTATTGCCCCCTCTCTGAGCTCGCCAGGACCAAAACGGATGAACCATACTCCCGCCCCTTTGCCTAACTCAACCTTTAACGTTCCAACGTCTTCAACCTTCTGTCTGACATGGAATATCCACGGACTCCGGGCCAATTATGGCTCGCTGCAGGCCCTCTTAAAACATTTTTTTTCCTGGAGTGATGTTTCTCAGTGAAACAAAGCTCCTAGTTCCCTCTTACTTTTCTCCTGCTGGCTACTCCCAGGTCAGCCTTCTACAACCCCAATTTTATGGTGACCTCCTCCTAGTCTGCACGGATATAGCATTTACCCCCATCCCCTCCGCCCAAACCTTAACGCCCTCGTTGTTCACCTTCAGCGTTCTACGCTCTTAATTGTGTTCTCAATATACCTCTCACCTTCCAAGCCTCCCCGAATGAACTTTTCTCTTAACTCCGGAAACTATTCCTTTTAACTGGAGACTTTAATGCTCGTAACCATTATTGGTACGATGCCATAAACAACAGGAAAGGACATGCTGTACGACATGTAGCCTTACAACAAGTCCTCAACGACGAAGGCCCTACCCATTATAATCCCCAGGCACACTCCTTTACCCACATAGATCTCTGTCTGTGCTCGACTGACTTCCCGCCCGATCACTTCTTCAGAGTATTTGATGATCTGTGTGCAAGTGATCATTATCCTCTGCTTCTAGATCTGCTCCCCCTTTTGCCCATCTCCCCAAGACCGTATTGGGGAGAAAGCTGATTGGGAAGACTTTGTAACTTCGTCCTCTTCCATAACTGTGTCTGATGAAACAGCAGACAATACATTCCGCTTAAAAAAAGTATGTGGAGCTTTTTTCAGCAACGGCCCACAAATATGTTCCACTCCGCAACGCTCGACTCAAGCCATATGTCGCGTGGTGCAACAAAGAGTATAGCACCGCTAAGCACAAACGAAATAGGCTCCATCGCAACTTTCGAGATAATCCCCGCACGTCTTCTAACATTAACCATAAAAGACAATGAGCCCTCGCCCACCGGACCTTCCGCCAGGCAAAATGTCACTCTCGGATTCAATATACATCCTCCATTTCATCCCACACTCCTCTAGGAAAGGTCTGGCGAAGAATACATAAAATCTGCGTGTCCTCAAGACACCCCACCTCCCCATCTTCCGTCATAATGGCAACTTAGTCAGTTCTTCCCAGGACCTTGCGCAGCTAATTGCGAATACGCTCAGCTCAATCACCCATGGATCTCCCCGAATTTAACTGACATAAAGCACTAATAGAATTGCAACCAGTAATGTTTGAAACGTACATACAACTGTGCTACAACGAACCGTTTTCGATGAAAGAACTCAACCCCTTCAGATGACTTAATATCATACACACGCATCCAACACGCCCACATAGATGTCCTTCAGTGCCTCTTGACAATTTTTAATATTTTCCCCCGGAACTTATCCCCAAGAATGGCGCCACAGCACTCCTTCCATTCTTCAAACCAGGAAAAGACCCTTCCAATCCAACAAATTACCGTCAAATTGCCCTTACCTCGTGCCTATGCAAGTTGCTCGAGTGCATGGTGAACGCCCGCCTAATGTGGTATATTGAAGAACAGGAGCTTCCCTCTCCGTCCCAATTTGTGTTTCGCCCAAATCACTCTACATACGACATGAGAGTTTATGGACCCTTGGCATTGTTTATGCGTAAATTCTTAAAGGACCGCTCTTTCTGTGTCAATCTTCGAAGCTCTTAAAATATGAGGGTGTACCCAAAGGAAGCGTACTTAGCACTATTTTTATAATCTGATCAATTCTTTCTCAAAACATATTGGCGCCTGTGCACTGCTTCCTTTATGTAGACGATATTGCCATCTGGGTGACGAGCCTGTCCGCGTCGAAGGCTACCACCCTGCTCCAGCGACCAGTCGACTCAATAGTGTCTCATGCATCATCGACCGAATTCACCATCTCCCTCCCTAAAACAACGGCCGTTATTTTTACCAGATGCAAATCGATTCCTAAGATAAGCCTTAATATTTCTGGATCGCCGATCAAATTTGCCACCCATGCTAAATTCCTTCGTCTTATATTCGATTAACATATGACATTACGATATCACATTGAAGACCTTATGAGAAGATATGCTCCCGTACTTGCCCTTATGGTCCATTTATCGGAACTACACTGGGGAGCTGACCGCCGCACTCTCCTTGAGATCCACATATCACTTCTGTCAAAGTTTGATTATGACTGCCACCTGTATGGCTCGGCTTCAAAAAGCTTGCTGAATAAACGACTCTCTACACCACAGAGGCCTCCGCCTTGCCCTGTGATCTCTCCACGCTGAAACAGGATTCCTCCCTCTCTTTTCTCACCGTGATGAATATTGCCTCCAATTCTACATCAGATCGAATTCTCTGCTCCACCAGATATTCGCCCTCGTACTTTCTATTCATACACCCTACGTATAGCATAACTCTTAGAGAAACTCGAGCTCAGATACCTCTCTGTTGCTCTGGAAAGACCACCTGCGCTACCTCAGTGGACTCGCAGGAGTGTTAAGTTTTGAGAACCTTTCCTGATAGGCCCAAAGGATGAGATACCAACCGCAGCTCAATGCGCTATGTTCCAAGAGCATGGTGAAACACCTATTTATAGGGATGGGTCGAAAACTGATGCAGGGACTAGATGTGCCGCGGTCCTTCCTTCTAATACTTTACACGCCACCCTACAGCATGTCTTCTCAGCAGAGCTCGTGGCCATCAAAATACCTGTGCGCGCCCTCTGTTTAGGACTATGAGCGCGATTGTTCCCGCGCCACCCTTTAGCCATGGGGATACTGGAAACCATACACTTCTTGACCGGACGCTCTTGCTCTATATCGTTCTCCTGGTTGCCTGGACACTCAAACATCCAAGGAAATGAAATGGCCAACCTAAAAGCTAAGAATGCCGCCGTCCATACCTGAACCACCGATCTTCCACCGATACTACATCCCTCTCATCCGTAAATTGGTCAGAGAAGAATGGGAGCGATATTGGAACTCATATGGACACCCTCACCTACTCCAACTTAAGAAAAAAAAAATGCTTCCCCGTGGTCATCATCCTATACCCTCACCAGATGGCATGAATTTATGCTGTGCCGCCTGCGAATTTACTACTGTCGCCTCACCCACGGACACTTAATGGCTAGCGAAGAACCACAATCTTGCCAGACGTGTCATTCTCGCATCTCAGTGCAACACATCTTTCTCACCCGCCCGCAATTCTCTGCCCATCGAAATATGTACTTCGGTCTTCAACCCACCTTTGTCTCTGCTCTCTGAGATTCCCCCTCCATGTTATGCCCACCTTAGTAAGATTCCTGGAAGATGCTCGCCTTTCTCCTAAGTTTAATACCTTATTTACTTGGGCCCTACATTTTAATCATTTTTCTCTCAGTTTTACATGTAAGACTACCTAGTCGCATTTTAGTGCCTTTTTTGTGTGTAATCTTTTAATTGAACTGATAATATTTATGTCTACTTATTTAATACCTTAGTTACTTCCTTACTGCACTGTATTTTAACCATATTTTACTCTGCTTAGTTTTATTCGAGCTTTGTCCATCTGTTTTTTTTAGATGAAAGAATTTAAAATCCATGTTATTGCTCCTTTTATTTTGTTTCTAATCTTTTAATTGAACTGATATTTATGCGCACATTATTTGATTGCCTCCTTTGCCGGCAGTTCGTAGCGTTATTGTTTGTATCTCTTGTTTTTATTACAAACTTAAGCCAGATGAACCCATACGGCAAAAAGGGCTATAAATTCTTAAAATAAATAAATACGTAAATCACCTTTGCCTACCTGTCTGAATTTGTCTCCCTACTCCCGAAACCATTTCTTTTTACTGGAGACTTCAATACTCGTATCCAGTAGGTACTGGTATGATGTCATAAACAGAAAAGCACATGCATTAAACGTAGCCTTACAAAAATACCTACAAGTCTTCAACGACAAAGACCCTCCCCATTATCATCCCCAGACAGACTCCTTTACCCACATAGGTCTGTGTCTGCTCAACTGATTCCCACCCGATCACTTATTCAGAGTATTTGAGGATCTGTGTGGAAGTGATCATTACTCTCTACTCCTAGACCGACTCTCCCTTTACCTATCTCCCCAAGACCGCATTGGGCCCACATAAAGCTGACTGGGAACCTTTTGTCACGTCATCCTCTTTTATAACTGTCTGATGAAACAAATTACATCCCGCTTAAAAGGTTTGTGGAACTTTTTCAACAACGGCCCACAAACATGTTCCACTCTGCAACGTTCGACCCAAAACCAGCGGTCGCCTGGTAGAACAAAGAGTGTAGCATCGCTAAGCACGAACGAAATGACATCGTACCAATACCTACTGGTTACGAACATTGAAATCTCCAGTAAAAAGGAATGGTTTCGGGAGTTGAGAGACTAGGTCAGTCAGGTAGGCAAAGGTAGAGCTCCGGTTTGGGGTGGTGGGCTTTTAACAACCTGCTTCAGCCCCACCCACACCTTCCTCACATACCTCTTTCTCTCTACTTTCAATCTCTATCGATATTACGCCCAACCGAAGATGGAGCCGCCATGCCGAAGGGCTGCCTGCCCACTGGGCGGAAAGGTGGGGTTCTACATGGCGGCAGCTGGTTCTGCCGGCCCTGTGTCCACCCCTCACAGAGCGGGCTACTGCGGGGGTTGATTAGCGTTTGCTTCCCGTATAACGAATAGGGCCCTTATGTCCGTTGATGAGAATCTAAAAATACAAACTTCCCCGTCACCACCGACGGAGCTGCCTTCAGGTAGTTCCACTGAAAAAAATGGAGGTCCTCAACCATGTGCTCTCACAGAGGACCCTCCAAGACTGTAACCAGAGAAAAGACTTACTCATCTCCTTTGCCTACGATTGTAGGGGACTCCCCCTCACCCACGTCTCTAGATGTGCCCTCGGATGCCTTTATCTTTCCAGCGGCAGTCACCCATTTACTTTCCAAGGGGACTGCCAAGAAAGGCAGGCGGACGATAATTGAGCGCTGCCGGTGGGGGCGGCACGATAGGGCCAACCCCCTTAGGGATAGGATTAAGAGAGGGCCCGTCGGCCTCTTCCTTCCAAAGACATGCCGGCTCAAATTTGAGCTTAGAGGGGGTCACCCTACGTTCCCCCCTGTTTTACTTGACCAAAGACGATGGGACATGTCATGTCCTGGGGGTGGGGATGGCCACATGGAGGGGAGATGAGGGTTCATTCCCCGCGCTCCTCTCCATCCGCAGGGGACTACAGGGACGGATGGGTGGGCTGCCACTTCGGTAAGCAACCAAGCCAAGATAGGCACGTCCAGTTCCGTTGCTCCCCCGGGTGCGGAATCCCTGACAAAGACCACAAGTGCAAGTGTGCAGAGCGGAGCCTCAATTTCGTCGGGGCCCCATATTCAGAGACTACCTGGCGTTTTCGAACACGCTGGCTTCAAACGCTTCCTTGTTATTAGCTCAACTGATGGCAGCATGTTACCTAAGGGCACTATGATCCACCAGATGAGAGCTATAGCTAGTATGACTGGTAGAGAACCGAAGGTGAGCAGTTTCTCGGACGCGAGTCTTTTGGAGAATGCGTAAAATGCCTCTGAGGTGGCCATGATTAGTCCCCTTCCGACACTTGATGTCACGCCGGTGATTGTGATGCCGCGCTCTACCATGCGGGGGAACTCGTGGACTACTCCATAGATGATATCGCCTTAGAGCTGGCCGACCATAGGGCAGTCAAGGTTGAGCGTGTGATGAGAAAACAGGGAGGGGCCTCAAGACCCACCCTTACACTCTTCGTCACGTTCGACTGTGACAAGCTCCCTCAGTCGGTGCGTGCCAGTTGGTATCTCTACTGCGTGAAGGCATTCGTGCCACTGTTGCTGAGGTGCTACTACTGTCACCACTTCGGCCATGTTAGTCGCTCGTGGATACGTGTAAAGTCAGGGTTACCCGAATTCTGTGTAAGTTTCTCCAAGGCCGCACATGATAAGTCCAAATCGTTTTTGGCCAAGTGTTAATTGCGGAGAGCCGCACCCCGCTTCTTCGAAGCAATGTGGTGAGTATCTCCTTGAGAAGGAAATTCTGGCCTTTCATGCCACTGGTCTGCTCAAATTTCGCAAGGCTAACGACTTGGTCCTGTTGCGCCCGACGCTGCCTGGGACGTCCTATGCCTCAACGTTAAGAAATACACCTCTGCTCCAGGCCTACGAGCAAAGGTCGTTCCCGCACTCATCCGGAACCCTAAGGGTTCTACCCACCCTGGGCGCTCCCCTGGTAAAGCTGGCGTCACAAAGGGTTCACGTCCAGCCCTGGCTAAAACCAGGGCTTCCCTCCTTTCCCCCCACCGTGACAGTTTACTGAAGGCGAAATGGCTGCTGCCTCCAATGAGTCGCTATACTCTCAGGAGGCAACACCTCATAAGTTGGTCGTGTGGCCATTTTCCGGGTGTTCTAAAGCTGCCCCCCAAATGAGGACAGCATTAAAGGAGCTTTGGATCCTTCACCCACACTCAGTGGCAGGCTGGGTGGGTCGTTCAAAAGAGGGACCCCAGCCTCCGAAGCCGGGGTGCCCCGCTCACCTAAAGTTTCGAGGCGGAGGAAGGAAAATACTCGCATGGCGAGCCCAACTTCCCCCGATAAGTCTTCGAAGGCGACAGCGTCTTCAGCGCATTGAGTTCTGCCTCCGATAACCGTACGGTCATTCCCTTGGGGGTCTTCTCTTCGAAGAGGGCCCCCGCGAGGGCCTGGAAGGCATATTCCTTCAATAGAATTGCCACAGACTCCGAGTCAACTGGGAGGAGTTGCGGAGGCTCGTATCCTTTCGTTCCCCGTTAGCTATCTTTTTGCAGGAGACCATGCTGGGCGCATGCCCCATGCCCACTCTCCCGGGGTATAAGGGTTTTGTGACCCCAACATCACGAGATGGGGGCGAGCGAGAGGATGTGTGATTTACACCCGGCATGATGGCTCCGTTCTTCTTCCCTTTAGATACCTCTTTTCAGGCAGTAGCTGTGCAGCTACACCTGGATATGATGTATACTGTTATTTCCGCATACATTCCACCGTCAGCCGACTTCGACGCGGGGGGACTTCCGCCGCGTCGTGGCACGGTTGTCGAGGCCTTTTCTCTTGCTCGGAGATCTAACCGGTAGACACCCTTTCTTGAGAGACTACTCCATTAATCCACGGGTTGAAGTCCATGCCGACCTGACGACGAGCTGGAGATACGTGTCCTAAATGTGGATGAGTTTTCGCATCACTGCCCGATAACTGTTTCATTTTCCTGCTTCGATCTATCTTCGTGCTCTCCGGATGCACAGCCTGATTTTGATTGGGTGGGTGGTCGATGACCTCCATGGAGTGATCACTTTCCCATTCAAATATAATTTTCTGGGCCGCTGCCACCCGGGAGCCTGCCCCAATGGTGCTTGGCGCGGACGCGGTAGTCTGCATTTCAGGAAATGACTAAATTCTCTATCTCAGTCGGGGAATTTAGGTCGGTAGATGAGGCCGTTGAGTTCTTCTCCGGCAACCTCATCGCCGTGGGTCTGACTACTATTCCTAGGACGTCTGGCCGTTTAGTACGCCGACCACTCCCATGGTGGTCTGCCGAGTGTGAGACGGCCCTCAAACAGAAGCGTTATGCCTACATGCGCTATAAGCGCCGCCCGAACGATTTCACTGTCGCTGAATTTCGTTGGGCTAGGTTCCGGTATATTTTGAAGCACGGCCGCCGCTCTTCTTAGCGGGCATACATGTCTTCACTCAACGGGAAGACCCTCTAGCAGAGGTGTGGAAGCGAGTCAAAAAGATTCGGGGCAATTTAACGCAGTACCTCCCTCCAATTCTCCAGGAGAATGGAACCGCATTCTCGGACCACGCGTCCGTGGTGGAAAGCGACCGCTTTCTCCGCATTCTCTAGCCGGGATGCTGCTCCGCGAGCATTCAATGCGCGTCGTGATGTCACGGAAGGCGGCCGGCAGGACCTTACCTCTAGAGGCGGAGAATCCTTCAATGACAGGTTTAATCTGAGTGAGTTGCGTTCCGCTCTTACTTCGTGCGTGGACACCACCCATGGTCCAGACAATGGTCCCGTATGCCATGCTTCGACACCTGGGTGAGCGAGGCATGGCCTCTCTCTTAGATTTGTTGAACAAAATCTAGGTGGAGGGTTTTCTTCCAGATTCCTGGCGAATCGCTACTATACTCGCGTTTCGCAAACCGGAGAGAGATCACTCTACCCCGACTGGTTTTCGCCTAATCTCTTTAACTTCCTGCACGTGCAAGT
Organism: Ceratothoa steindachneri; assembly: GCA_963969495.1. NCBI lineage: Eukaryota > Metazoa > Arthropoda > Malacostraca > Isopoda > Cymothoidae > Ceratothoa > Ceratothoa steindachneri. The sequence goes on from OZ018320.1 coordinate 222,318,582, forward strand.
TGATGGAGAAATTGGTAAATGTTTGATGAGCCTCTTCTCTGGACAGCGGAGGCCATCTGTCTTCTGCACAGTCATCTTCCACAAGTCTCACTCCACGTCAGATGCTCTACTCCGACTGAAAAATGTCGTCTGGGATGCCTTCCTTCGTAGACAACACTAAGTCATGATGTTTTTCGATCTGGAGAATGCCTATGATACCGCATGGCGATACGGTATCATGGAGACTCTCCACACGATAAGGGCAAGGGGACGTCTCCCTGTCTTTATATCTGAATTTTTGCGAGATCGTCGATTCCGCGAACGGGTGGGAGGGATCCCTCTCCGGCCCAATGTAGTAGGAAGAGAGTGTCCCGCAGGAAGGTGTCCTAGGTGTCGCACTCTTTGCCCTGAGCATCAACGACATCACATCGGTGCTGCCGAAAGATGTTCTCGCTACGATCTACGTGGACGACCTTTCGATCTCTTTTGGCGCGGCCCAGTTGCCAACTCTGGAGCGTAGACTCCAACAGGCATTGAACCACGTCTCTCTATGCTAAAGGGCACAGGCTTCGGCTTTCGTTGGCTAAGACTGAGGTGGTGCACTTCTGCTGCCATCCACGGCTCCATCCTGACCCCGACATATTTCTCAATGGGGTGCGCTTGGAAGTGGTGGACTCGCACCGTTTCCTTGGTCTTGTATTGGACCTACGCCTCACCTGGGATGCTCATATTAATAGCCTTAGGGTCTCATAAACCCGCACCATGGATATTCTTCGTTCCGTGACGTTCAGCGCTTGGGGCGCTGATAGGGCTACTGCCTTAAAATCAAATCTTTGTTCGTTGCAAGCTCGACTACGGATACGAGTTTTATGCATCCTCAGCCGAGCGTGTATTGCGGAAGATGGACTCGATCCACCACACCGGCCTACTCCTGGCCACCGCTGCCTTCCGCTCGTCCTCCATTGAAAGCCTACTTCTCAATGCTAGGTAGATGCCACTCGCTCTACGCCGTGTACAGTGCATTATTTTCCTGTATGCGCGAGCCTGGTGCCTCCCTCAGACGCCAACAGCTCTCACTGCATCCGCAGCTGATCTCGACGGTGCCTCTGCCGCTGAGAGACACCAGTCATATCCTAAGCCCATTGGGTTTTGGTCCAGGAAACTCCTTCGAGAGCTAGGTATCTCCGCATCCCCTGGTTTGCGATATCCGTGACGCCACGCTTTTGGCAAGCCGGGTGGATGTCGAGATTATCTTCTGCTGGGTTCCTGGACATGTAGGAATTGCGGGAAATGAGGGCGCCAAAGAGTCCCCGACGACTCGGCGACCGGACAAGCGATTCGCTCTTCCTCACACCGACTACTTGGCAAGAATACGGGCAGCCCTTCGGGCTGCCATGTAAATAAGATGAAAGACGGTCGAAGGGAACTTAAAGTTGCCTGCCATTGCGCCGCGACTGTTCTCCTGGACCTACCCTCCACTGCCACGAAGGCATCAGGTTGCTTTCTGTCATCTCCGAATTGGACACACTCGCAGGATGCACCGCCATTTGATGGAACGCTCGTCAGCCACCTACTGTGAAGACTGCGTTGTCCCATAGACTGTTCGGCAAATTCTTGTGGAATGTCCTAGTCTGGGCAATCACCGCGCACGTTATCTCTCCTGGTACCGGGCTGGGCGGGGTCGCTACCGCCTGTCCCTTGTACTCGGGACGAGTTCGTGCACATTGACTGGTAGATTTATAGATTTTGGGGGGAAGGCTGGCCTACTCCCCTTTATTTAACTAGTTAGGTTTTTTGTTATTTTAGTAGGTCGCACGTTCCTGCGCCGGGGGAACTTCCCCCAATGCCAGAGCTTGCTTCCTGCTTATTGCCTTTTTCCTTTTTCAAAATTTTTATCGTTGTTTTTTTTTTCATCTTATTTTAAAGATGCCTAGTATTAGGCAATATTGACTACGGTTGCTAATGCCCAAGTAGGCCGTCGCCAGATGAACTCTTAAAATGAAAAAAAAAATCGAGAGCTAGGTATAGTTCTCGGGCCGGTGGCGCCCCTGGTTCAGCCCTGGACGCCACCATTTGTCGCCACACCTCCTAATGCTTCTACACCGCCGGGAGCATTGCGTTCTGCATTTTTAGAGCACACTTCGTGTCACGCTGGAACCGTGTCAGTGTATACGGATGTCTCCAAGTACCAAGAGGAGGTCGGTTTCCACACCGTATGCCCTCTTTTTGAACTCAAGCGGGGCTCTGCCAGGGGTAGCGGCTGTCTTCGCGGTCAAGCTGGTTGCAATACACCGCTCGGTACGGGAAATTAAGCAACGTGCCCGGTTCGGAAACCGGATTGTGATTTATAGCGACTCACAAAGCGCCCTCTGCGCTCTCAGGGCATCTGAATCTTCGCAACCCCTGGTTCGCTATATCCGTGACGCCACGGTTTTGGCTAGCCGGACGGATGTCGAGATTATCTTCTGCTGGGTTCCTGGACAAGTAGGAATTGCGGGAAATGAGGGCGCTAAAGAGTCCGCCAGGACTCTTCGACCGGACCAGCGTTTCGCTCTTCCTCACACCGACTACATGGCAGGAATACGGGTAGCTCTCCGGACTGCTTGGCAAAGAAGATGGGAGACGGTCGAGGGCAACCTAAAGTTGCATGCCATTGCGCCGCAACTATTCCCATGGACCTACCCGCCAATGCCGCGACGGCTTCAGGATGCTTTTTGTCATCTCCGAATTGGACACACTCACAGGATGCACCGCCATTTGATGGAACGCTCGCCAGCCCCCTACTGTGAAGACTGCGTTTTCCTGTAGACTTCGGCACATTCTTGTTGAATGTCCCAGTCTGGGCGATCACCGCCCACGTTACCTGTCCCGGTACCGCTTTTCCCTTGTACTCGGGACGGGTTCCTACACACTGACTGGTCTTTATGACTTTTTGGAGGACAACTTATTTAACTGGATTTTTTTTGGTAGGTTGCACGTTCCTGCCTCCTCACGACGACTAAGCGTCTCTCCTGCTTGTGGACATTTTTTTATTGTTGTTTTTTGTTTTGTTTTTACATATTGTTATTTTAATGTAGCCTAGTATTAGGCTGCCGTGAGTAAGGCGACATATGCCAAAGTCTGCAGTCTCCAGATGGGCTTTGAAAAAAAATATCTCTCTCCCTTCATCATCCTTCCATCTACGTTTGCTTGGCGATCTCGTTATATCAGAGCTGTCCGTCAGGGGGTAAGTCCCCATGGCTAGGTCCTGCCTGTGTTGGTTGGTAGGTGCTTGAACCGGAGTAGAGCTCTTGGGGTGTCTTTGCTTTCCCAACCGGTAAATTTTCGAGGCGGCCGGCTATTTTTAAAACAATGGTTGGGTCAGGGGTCCACGGGCTTACCCTTCTTGTTAGGTCAGGGGTCGATGGGCTCACCCTCCTGGTTGGGCCGGCGCTCTGAGGAGGTGTCGCGACCATAAACAGTGACTGTGCTACGCGAATTTGCACCCCCTTTTATATTTTACTTTATATGGGTAATAATAAAAAATTCTCGTACTACGCCTGTCAATAAGCCCCTTTTTCCGCGCTTGTTAGATCCCTTCGCAGAAGAGAGAGATCCTGATTTGGATTATCCTCATTTTCTGGTGCTGAATTCCAGTTCTGGGTCTCTGCTTTCTAAATTGGACGTGTTTGATTTAAATGAGGAGTTTGAGTCCCGCTGTACGTGGGCCCGTGGTAGTGGCGATTTAGTGGTTGAGGTGTCTTCGCGGGGGCAGTGTAGTACCGTGCGAGATTTGTCCTCCCTTTTGGAGGTCCCGGTTTCGGTTGTGCCCCACCCTATCCTTAATTTTGTTAAGGGACTTATTCACTCCAACGTATTACTGCAATATGATGTCTCGAGACTAAAGGATAAACTTTCGTCGCAGTGGGTTACGGACGTTTATAGGCTGCCTAAGTCTGTTGGTCCCGCTAAAGTTCATACAAGTACGCTCATCGACACTTTTGAGCGACAGTATCTGCCCCAGTTTGTTCGTGCTGGTTATCTTCGTGTCCATGTGTCCCGTTATGTCGCGCTCCCCAGACGTTGTTATAATTGCCACCAGTTTGGCTATATAAGCAACAATTGTAGGCAGGCTCGTCGCTGTGTTGCCTGTGCGTTGACGTGTCATGGCTCCTCTTGTAGGAATCATGAATGTTGCGCCAATTGTGGAGGTTCCCATAGCGCGGCTTCGCGTTCTTGTCTGTATTCCTTTTTTTGAGAAGGAGGTTCTGGCTCTTCAGGACTATTTCCGGCTGGACTTTCGTGAGTCCTGTCAGAGAGTACAGGGGGCAGCTCCCGACCTCCTCTAGGTCGTCCAATTCTTTCTTTGTCTTCTCGTGGTCCCTCTGTTGCTCCCTCTCCTTTGCCCTCGGTCCCTCCCCACGGCTGCTCCGTTGCGCCCTTTCTTTTGCCTTAGTCTCTTCTAATATTCTTTTCTCTGTTACGGACCGTGAGGCCAACCCAGCTGAGACGCTGGATGATATCCAGCAATTTCCCCGGGCGTCTGCCCTCGCTATCCTTCCTTTCCTCTGCCTCAGCGCAAACGGAAGGGTTCATCTTCACTCCGCTCTGAGTCCAAGCGCGCTGCCTCTGATGAGGCATTTTTGGTCCCCGAGTTTGTTGTTGGGGCGCCCTCCATTTTGATGCTTTCTTACCCCTAGTATTCGCTTGCCTTCCCCGTTGGCATTACCGATGTCATTGTGAGGGCGGAGGTTCACCCTGTTCCGTCTTCCTTGCCTCCTACCCTGGTTCCTTCCTTCTTTCCTCTTGCCTCTGTTCAGTCTTGGATGACTCCTACCCCAGTTCCGTCTCCCTTACCTCCTACCTCTGTTCCTTCATCTCCTTCTGATCCTGTTCTCTCCTCACCCTCTGACCCTGTTCCCTTCTCACCCTCTGTCCATGTTCTGCCTTCTGTTCTATCTTCTTCGCATCTTAGTTATCGTCCATCTCTGCTCGATCTTCCTTTCCCTCCGGGTCATGAGCCGTCCACGTTGGGGGTTTGGTCTGGTTCTCTGCTGTCTCCCCTCGCCGTTTACGCTGCCAAGTCCATGCCAGGCAGGTCCCCAGCTCAGCGTGATTTGTCCTTTGTCCCCTCTGTGTCTTCTAGTCGTCGGAAACTTTCAACGGCTTTCGTCACTAGAATCCGACGTTGGTGTCGAGATGACAGTAATGTCTCTCATCCTACAGTGGAATTGTCAAGGGGTTCTACTCAAGTGGGAGGAACTCCAGCTTTACCTTCTAACGTTCGGCCCTTGGTGGTCTGTTTGAAAGAAAATAAGCTTGGGACTCGTCCCCTCCCGGTGCTTTCGTACTTCCGGGTGCTTAATTCCATTCCCCCCGGCGGGGGCGTTTCCCAGTGTGGTGCTTCTCTTTTAATTTCCTCTTCCCTATTTTTTGTCACTTCCCCTCCGTACTACCCTGAAGGATGTTCCTGCGAATGTTTTTATTTTAAAGCTTTTAACTGTTTCTTCTGTGTACATCCGCCCCAGATTTTAATTTGAGCCGGTCTGACCTTTTAGAGTTAACAAGTCAGTTACCTATCCCATTTTATGACTTGGTGATTTTAATGCTCGCCACCTAGCTTGGGGTGATACTGGCCGTAATCCCCGAGGCGGAGTGGTTGAGTCCCTCTTATTATTTGATTCCCTTTGTCTTTTAAAGTCTGGCGTTTTTACTTCTCACCATGTTCAAATGGATTCTTTTAGTGCTGTAGACTTTTTGTTATGTTGGCCCGACTGTTTCCTCGAATTCCGGTGGTCGATTCGGGACGAGCTTTCCGGGAGTGATCACTTCCCGATCGTCCTGTCGGCCGCCCTTCCTGGCTCGTGCCTTTCCCTTCGTCCTCGGTGGGATCTGCGGCGAGCAAATTGGGTTGGGTTCTGGTAGGTTTCCTTTACCGATGCCGCCCTGGGTTCCTTCGATACCGTTGATTCCTCGCTCTCATATTTTACTACTCATATTTTCAAGTCTGCTGAGCGCTTTGTTCCGCGGAGGTGCCCTGTTTTGGGGCGCTCTACCGTCCCCTAGTGGTCGAGGGATTGCGCGTAGGATATTTCTGCATATCAGTTGGCCCATTCCCCTTATAGGCGGAACCCAACCGTCTCGAATCAGGTCGATCAGAACCGGGCTCGTGCCATCCGCCACAAGACCCTCCATCGTGCCCGCCGTGAGTCTTGGCGCCGGTACGTATCTTCTATCTCTTCGTGCACGTCTTTGACTCGTGTTTGGAAGCGGGTCAATAAGATCCGTGGTCACTAAGCTGGTCATGCCATCCCCACTCTGGATATCGGAGGCTTGCGAAGCTCTGGCTGACCATTTTGCTTCGGTGAGTAGCGCTGGTAACTGTCCTCAACGGTTTCTCGATCATAAGGGCGCTATAAAGTCTCGGCTTTTAGATTTTAACACGTGCGCAACATACTCTTATAATGTTCTCTTTTCCGTCTATGAGCTGCGGGATGTTTTGTCTCATTGTGGCTCCATCTCTCCCGGTGATGATTGCATCCACTACAACTTTCTCCGTCATCTCCATCCCCACTCCGAGTTATTTTTGGCTGACATTTACAAACTGCTTCGGGTCAAAGGGATTTATCCGCCCTCCTGGCGTGTGGGGATTGTTCTACCCTTTCTCAAGTCCGGTAGGGATGATTTGGACCCCAGTCACTTTCGTCCGATTGCCCTTACGAGCTACCTCAGTAAGTTATTTGAAAGGGTGGTTCAAGTTCGCATTACGTGTATTTTGGAGTCCAACTCGCTCCTCCCTCCATGTAAGTGCGGTTTTCGCAGCGGCTGTAGTACTCTTGACCACCTCATTCGTTTGGAAGACTCCGTTTTAAGGGCCTTTTTTCCAGGCATCAGGTGTTGGCTGTGTTCTTCGACATTCCGAAGGCCTACGATATCACCTGCATATATGGTGTTTTATGTCAGTTATATGATTGGGGTATGAGGGGCTTTTTAACGGTTTTTATTCAAGAATTTTTATCGTCACGTAATTTTAAGGTCCGCATTGGGGATACTTTCTTAGGCTTGCGGGTTCAAGAGGAGGGTGCTCCCCAGGGGTGTGTTTTAAATGTGACTTGTTTCGCCGTTGCCTTTAATAGTCTGGTGTATACTCTTCCTGAGGGGGTTTCGGCTTCTCTCTTCGTGGATGACTTGGCGTTGTTTTGTTGATCTCCCCGCTTGCCTTCTGCTGCCCGTCGATTACAGCTGGCAATTGATGCCGTGTGGGGTGGTGCTGTCTCGAAGGGTTTCCGTTTTGCGGTCACCAAAATGAAAGTCATGCATTTTTATCAGGGTCGTGGGATCCTTGGTCCCCCTCCTCTCTTCTTGGACGGCACGGCGATTGAGTATGTCCCCGTTTTTAAGTTCTCGGGTTTAACGCTTTATAGCAAGCTTACTTGGGTGCCCCTATTTGCATCGCTTGAGGGCTTCCTGTTCGAAGGCTATGGATTTGCTTCGGGTTTTATCCTACACCATTTGGAGTCTCTTGTGGTCGCTTTATTCGGCGCTGGTTCAATCCCAGCTGGACTGCGGTTGTCAGGTGTACTCTTCAGCGTCTCCTTTAGCCTTGAGGTTACTTGACTCTGTTCGTTAACTTGGGGACCGTCTTAGTAGTGGAGCCTTTCGCACCTCGCCTATCACTAGCATCTTTGTGGAGGGTTGCGTGCTTCCCTTGCCATATTACCGGCTGCAGATGTGCCTGCGATGCCTGTTTCGTGTTCAACAGTACCCATTGTAGTGGTCTATACCCCTACAATTGTAAATATTCATTTCTAACTGTATACAGACATACATACATATATATATATATATATATATATATATATATATATATATATATATATATATATATATATATATATAATTTCAAGAAGGGTTGGTAACCATGAGGTTCATTCGTTGTCCTCGTCTTTGGAAATCAGGTCTGTAAATTGAATTGTAATTATTTATCTAAATATGTCTCAAAAGAATCCCGAATTACGAGGGGCGGTCAATAAGTTTTGCGAATCGGTAGGGCAAAACAGAGAAAGGGGGATGGCTGTTTGTGGGAGTGTTAGGACAAGTTATGACAAGTCAGGACCTGAAACCGCACGCTCCTTCTTTTTTTATTTAAGTAGCAGTTGCCTATCGCAGATCGTCAGTCACAAATTTTTCAACAATGGAGAAGGTTGAGCACCGCGCAGTGATCAAATTTTGACTAAGGAAGGCAAGAATGCAAAAGAGATCCATGAACGCATGGTTGCAGTGTACACCGACACCGCCCCTTCAATTGCAACAATTGCTCGCATAGGAATGCACACCATTGCATTCCTATGAGCAATGTAACATTGCTCACGTCTGACGGGCGTCCAGGACGCCCGTCAGACGTGACTAACAAGGATAGTGTGGCCCGTGTGGAAAGGAGGATCCTCGAAAATCGACGGGTGATGGTTGAAGAAATCGAGCGAGAACTTGGAATATCACATGAAAGTGTTATCAACATCATCGATGACAATTTGGCCATGACCAGGGTCTCTGCCCGTTGGGTCCCTAGAAACCTCACGCCCCATGATCGACTTCAACGTCGTCAACGTCCACAAGGCCAGAGTTGCACAAGTTGCCCTGCGTGAGTGCGAATTCGAGGAGCTCAACCATCCCCCTTACAGTCCAGATCTGGCCCCTAGCGACTACCTTTTATTCCGCCAGCTCAAGGCTGCACTGCGTGGACGCCGGATTGGGGACGATCAAGATGTCCAGCTCACCGTCCAGGAGTGGATTGAACAGCAGTCGAGAGATTTCTGGTTGTCGGGAATTGCATTGCGCAAGTGCATTGAAGTCGAGGGTAGTTATATTGAAAAATAATAAAACACTTTTCCTCATATCTCGTTTCCTTATATCCGAATTGCAAAACCTATTGACTGCCCCTCGTAATGCGTGATTCTTTTCTCATTTACAGACCCTCCCAACTCCGTTATAACATATTTAATAATCTATTTAACCAATTAATAATTACCAAGCAACTTACCAAATTTCCAATTACTTTTTATAAATTATCAATCTATCTACCAAACTACTGTATTTACAAATTACTATTTAACAACCTATTTAATAATCTATTTAACAATCTATTTATCCTACATAATCTATTTATCAAACTATTTAATACTACCCAATCTAATCATCAATCATCAAATGTTATAATCTATTTATCCAATGTAATCTATTTATCATCCCATAAAACAATTTAAACTATAATATATTTAACAATTACCAAATAATAATTACCAATTTAATTGCAATCAACCAATTACTATGTATCAACTAAATCAATTACTAATTGTCAATCAATTTCCATTTTTGTTGAATGTCCCATGGGGTCAGGGCTATCTTCGGGCACGTTATCTGTCCCGGTACCGGGACGAGCGGGGTCGATACCCCTTGTTTTTTGTACTTAGGATGAGTTCGTGCACAGTGACTTATGGACTTTACGACTTTTTGGATGAGGCAGGCCGCCTCCCCTTTATTTGACTGTTATTTTTTTTGTAGGTTGCATGTTCCAGCTCCGAGGGGGCAGGGAGGCGGACCTACCTCTGACGACGGAGCGTGCCTCCTTCTTGCTTTGTTATATGGTTGTTGTTATTTTTCAGCGTTATTTATTTACATATTGTTATTTGTTTCTTACATATTGTTATTTGTTTTCTTGGCGAGTCGCCCAGATAATGAGAAAAGGAGTATCTCACGGGCGAAGAACATTCCATCTGAACCTTTCGGTAAACTTTCGGAGCGATATAGAAGTCAGACTGGAGTCGGGAAAACATTTAGCGATATGTCGCTAAAACCATCAATACAGTGTCTTTGAGACAGACTCAGGATCGCTTCCGTCGGCAAACAACAGAGCTTCTGGCGGAGTCGTATATATTCTTCAGCCTAAGAATGATCAAATGAGTATTCTCAGAGCATTCGAGACGCGAGATGTATCCACGTCGCTTTCACGCAAGCAAGATTCACGCAGTGCTAACGCTCTACTCACGCAGCCTCTTGAGAAGTCATTAGAATCATCCAAGACGACGCGCAATTCTCGAGTGACTACCGGCACCCTTAGGACTCGCATGCAGAAACCATTATTCGGAACGGCAGAGGTCAAGGACGATGGACTCAGTCAAGAATAACGCGCTTAGCTACGCTTCGTCCGGAAGAATACTCCCCCGAGTGACTACTCGATGTTTCCTGTAGAAAATCATAAGCCATTACATTTTCTTTTTCATCGTCGAAGAGGTGTGATGCTCTCCGAACGCAAGGCTCACTTTGTAGTCTCCTCCTGATCACTCTCGGGTAATTATTGTGCCTCGCACGGCTCAGACAATATCATTATTTGCCGGACGATTAACGCAATTGTTAAAGTGTATCATTCTTGTTAATCTCATTTGTTGTTTTTATAGTATTAAAGTTTATTTTGTTTCCCTTGTTTATATCCTATAACTAACCGAAGTCAGTTGAAATAGTATCCAAGTCTTCCAATATTAGAATTTGCACTCGCTTTAACCCCCACGTACTTAAAAGGGAAACAGTCCCTATATTTGATTGTGGCCTCCTTTTCTCACGTCGAGGGAGGGTAGCCAAGATCAGGAAGTCTACCTGATCATACGACAAGAGCCTACTTGCCGATGCTGAGGAGATGCCTCTGGTTATGCTCAGGACGCTACCCTGCGAGATAGCACCTTTGACTATTTGTCACCACGCCTCTGCTCCCAAAGCTTCTACACAGTCAGATGACGATATGGGGTGGGGGGAGAGCCCTTGCGTATTATAATTTTATTTATTTCTTAATATTATTCTTGTTCATCTTGATTTTTTTCGTGCTTTCTATCGTCGAATCTTCTTCTTGTTGTTTTTGACTGAATTTCCTTTTTCTTTAAGTTGGCCCTTCGAACGTTTTTCTTTCAATTTTCTTTATCTTCCGTATTCTTCTTTGTTGAAGACTCAATCTTCGTTTTCTTTCTTGAGAGATCTTTCTAAAAGTTTTTGGACTGTTGAGTTTCGAACGCGGTACCTCTGGATTTGAATGCCAATACTCTAGCCACACGACTGACCTTAGTCCGTTTTTTTGTTTGTTTGTAAGTTTATCGGCCATTTATATTATCGAGTTGGTAGGAATTTCTCTCATACATTTTCGCACCCCTACAACGACATTGATTTCGTTATTTGAAGTCTTCACCGGTCAATAGAATAATGAGTTGGTCACTATTCAAGTCAGCCTCTAGTCTCCCCTAGACTCCGAGTAGCGTTGCCCAGGTAACGCTTATACAGCAAACCCTACCAAACGTTATATGTACAATTTCACAAGTCGAAAAAGAAATCCAACCCCATTCCAGTGCCCTAATTGCAGCAGATATTGTACAAAGTATTGTATGATCATTGAGAACGTTGGCTTTAGGTACATATGGGCAGACAGAGAGCACAATGGTACGGCCTGCACAATGAAGTCGCGCCGGTTCATTTGTGGCAGTTCACAGCGTGTCACGAGAAGTGTCTCCGCTATTTCCACTACCGCGTCCGCTCTCTCCACTGCGCTGTGTCACGGCGCCAGGCGAAATTAGGTATGCTTGAAGATAGCATAACGCTTGGATCACCCACATTTACTGCTGTGCCAGGTAAATCTTCAAACCCTTCTGTTGCTCTACCTCGCTTAGCGCATCCGTGCCCGAAACTGATCAAAACACCGGCAGCTACACCTTCACGCCTGCCCTTCACTTATACCAACACCTGAAGAAACCCTTCTTAACCCATCATGTCACTTCTTCCCCACCTTTTTCTGATCTCTGTAGGGCAGTCTCCCTGTGCTCGACGCAGGGTGACACTTTCGTAGAAGTGCCTGTTACTCTATATTCAGCGTGCCAGACCCCTATCCCCCTTTAGTTGCAAGAACAAACGTAAGAGAGGTAGGTATAAGAGGCAAGGAACTACCTCCCTTACCTCCATACGTGTCGAGCTCTAAGCCACCCATGTTCATCATTTTCCAGATGTCGCACGTTAACGAACTTTTAGAGCACCCATATACTTCTGTACTTTACCCTACTGACACATTGTGCGGAAGCCGTTTCTCCACCGGCTAATTTGTTACCCAAAAGAGGAAACCCGGTTTACAAGGACAGGAAGAAATTGATGGCGGGAGTGGAAATGATGTGGTTCTTCAGGTGAATTTTACAATCCACACTTCCATCTGTTCTCTGGAGGAAACTTGTAGTCATTACTCTCTTGCCATGCTTTCAAACTTCACCCCCCGGGTAACTATAATATATTTACGAATTTTATGAGCGCATCTGCTTCCCTTTAGCGACTGTTGCGTAGGCATAGAATTCCTGGAAGCCATACATCTTTTGACCACGCGTCATTTTATTGGCTGCCTTCCTCGAATAGGGGTACCCTGAAGAGCTTGTTACACTTGGTACCTGGAGGAACTGCCTTTCCTCCTAGCCTAATTACGAATTAGGGAAGCTCCGGTACTGGGCTGGCAAACACTGACGGGACCGTGAGAAGTGGTGTTTTCCCCTTTGTTCTCTCGCATCCCCGTAAGGGGTGCGGCGATTTGCCATCCTGGCCGCCATGCTGACGGAACTCAGCACCTCGTCCGATCCCAGCTTAGCCTTTTCTCCTTCCTTCAGAACACTTGTGTTTCCCCCCTGTTTCCTCGCTCTTCATACAACCTCTCCCACAACTTTCTCTTGTCAGCCTCTAATTTCACAGGATAGATGCTGACCTTCTTCTCAACCAACTATCCCGGATCGGGGCTGAGGGGGTAGGGGACAATATTCCCTAACCCTTGAGCTCCGATTTGGGATGGTGGGTTTTTAACAACCTGCTTCATCTCCACCAATACCTTCCTCACATCCGTTTTCCTTCTCTCTTCACACTCTATTAATTTCACGCCGCGTCCAAGGTGGAGCCGCCATGCTGAGAGGCTGCCAGGCCACCAGTCGGGAGGGGTGGTCGAAAATGGCGGCACCTGGCTCTGCCAGGCCTGTACTCACCCTTCACAAAGCGGGCCACTGCAGGGGGTGATTAGCGTTTGCATCCCGTACAAAAAAGGGTCACCATGCCCAATGATGATAATTTACAAAATCTCTCCCCATTTTTCCTTTAAGAACGACTAAGCCGCCCTCAAGCAGCTCTACAGAAAAAATGGAGGTCCCACCCTGTGGTTTCCCAGGGGACCCTCCATAACTCTTCAACCGGAGAGGAGGCTTATTCCTCTCCAGTGCCTACGGGTGCAGGGAACTCCCCTTCACCCCCTTCCTTGGAGTCACCATGTGACTCCAGCTCAAATCTAGCAGTCCCGCGTTTACTTTCCAGGGGACTACTAGGAAAGCCAGCAGGCAGCCTATAACCGGCCTCTCCCAGTTAAAGCGGCTCGGTAGGTCAAACCCCTCTAGGGGAGAGAGCGAAGAAATGACCAATCGGCCGCTTCCCTCTAAAGACCTGCTGACCCAAATATTGAATCTAGCGGGGGTGAAGGCCTATGCTCCCCAAAAGAACATGGACGAGACTGACATGACCTGAGATGTCATGAGGGGGATGGCCAAATGGAGGTTATCCTGAGATAAACATGCTCCCTGATGCAGCCCAGCCTTAGAAGGTTGCGCCTTCCATGGGGGCAGATTCGGGCTGGGTATCAAACACCGAGCCCGAGTCTGTTCCTGTGCGGTGCCCTCGCAAGAAGGGTCGGGCTGCTAAGACAGCACAAGGAGGGGAGGGTATCTCCTCCTCTGGCCGGTGCCTTCACGACTGCTTGGATCTTCACCATCTCAGCGAAGGACCTTGCAGAGGCCGGCCCATCTGGCCTGGCGGCTCCTGCTGGGGAAGGGGAGAAGCGGATCCATTCCCCGCCCTTCTCTCCTAAAAGGAAAAGATCTAATAAAAAAGACCAAAAAGACTCGGGGCTCTCTCCTTCCACGAGGGCTGCGAGGACGGACGAAGCCGTCACCTTTCTTGAACGCTACCAAGCCAAGATCGGCACGTCCGGCCCCGGTGCTCGCCTGGGCGGGGAATCTAAAAATAAGACCAAAAGTGCGCAGAGCGAAGCCTTGATTTCGTCGGGGCCCCTCATTCAGAGGATACCTGGCATTTTCGAGCCCGATGGCTTCAAACGCTTCTTAGTTATGCGCTCCACTGACGGCAGCATGTTGGCCAAGGGCAACATGATCCATCAGAGGAGAGCTTTAGCTGGTATAATTGGTAGAAAGCCGAAGGTGACTCGTTTATCGGATGGGGGCCTTCTGGCGAATGCGGGGGATCCATCCGATGCATCCAAGATAAGTGCTCTTCGGACACTTGATGGCACCCCGGTGAGTGTGGCGCCACACTCTACCATGAACTTTGTGAAAGGAGTAGTTTATGCGAGGGAACTCGTGGACTACTCAATAGAAGATATCGCTCTAGAGCTGGCCAACCACGGGGCGGTCAAGGTCGAGCGTGTGATGAGAAAACAGGAAAGAGCCTCGAGACCCACCCATACACTCTTTGTCACGTTTGACTGTGACAAGCTCCCTGAGTCGGTGCGTGCTGGTTGGTACCGCTACCGCGTGAAGGCATTCGTGCCACTGCCGCGGAGCTGCTATTACTGTCACCGCGTCGGCCATGCGAATCGCTCATGTAGGCGTGCAAAGTCGGGATCACCCGAAGTCTGTGTAAATTGCTCCAAGGCCGCAAACGATAAGTTCAAACCGTGTGTGGCCAAGTGTGTTAATTGCGGAAAGCCGCACCCCGCTTCTTCAAAGCAATGTGGTGAATATCTCCTTGAAAAAGAAATCCTGGCAGTTCAGGCCCAGGATCGTCTCACATTCGCGAGGCTAAGGACTTGGTCCTGGTGTGCCCGGCTCTACCTGGGACGTCTTACGCCTCAATCCTAAGAAAGACACCCTCTGCTCCTGGCCCATCCAGGCCAACGAGCACGGTTGTTTCTGCGCCCATTCGGAGCTCTTCCGCGGGTTCTACTCAACCCGGGCGCTGCCCTTGTAAAGCTGGCGGCACAAAGGGTTCACACCCAGTCCCGGCTAAAACTAGGGCTCCTCCGCCTTCCCACAACGTAACCGTTTCCCGTAAGGCAAAACGGCCACGCGCCTCCACCGAGTCATTAGACTCGCAGGAGACAACACCCCTGAAGTTGGTCCCCAGGCCATCTTCCGGGGTTCCTAAAGCTGCTCCCCGAAAGGAATAGGGCAACAAAGGAGCTTCGGCTCCTTCGCCCACGCCTAGTGGTGGGCTGGGTGGCTCGGAGACGGTGGATCCTCGCCTCCGAAGCCGCAAAGCTCGCCTAAGGTTTCGAGGCGGAGGGAGGAAAAGACTCGCATGGCGAGTCCAACCAGCCCCCAATAAGCCCTCGAAGGCGACAGTGCCTTCAGCGCATTGTTTGGCTAACAGCGCCTTCAGCGCATTGTTTGGCCAACAGCGCCCGGGGTTCTGCCTCCGGGAAGCGTACGGACATTTTCTTGAGTGTCTTCTATTCGAATAGGGCCCCTGCGTCTCC
Organism: Ceratothoa steindachneri; assembly: GCA_963969495.1. Lineage (NCBI taxonomy): Eukaryota > Metazoa > Arthropoda > Malacostraca > Isopoda > Cymothoidae > Ceratothoa > Ceratothoa steindachneri. The sequence continues at coordinate 222,334,078 of OZ018320.1, forward strand.
TCCGAGCTAGGCCTGGAGGGCATATTACTTCAATGGAATTGCCGCGGACTCCGGGCCAACTGGGAGGAGCTGGGGACGCTCGTCTCGTCCGGTTCCCCGTTAGCTATTTTTTTGCAGGAGACTATGCTAGGTGCGTGCCCCTTGCATACCCTCCTGAGGTATAAGGGTTTTGCGACCCCACCAATACAGGATGGCGGCCTGGGCTGGGGGATGCGCGTTTTACACCCGGCATGATGTCCTGTGCAGAACCAGGAGCGCCACCGGCCCGAGAGCTATACCTAGTTCTCAAAGGAGTTTCCTACCCTTAAATCCAAAGGGCTTAGGGTAGGACTGGCGTCTCTCAGCAGCATAGGCAGTGTTGTGATCAGCTGCGGATGCAGAGAGAACTATTGGCGACTGAAGGAGGTGCCGGGCTCGCGCGTACAGGCAAATAATGCACTGTACACGGCGCAGAGCGTGTGGCATCTCCCCAGAATCAACAAGTACTGTCTCAATGGGGGAAGTGCGGAAGGCAACAGTCGCCAGGTGAAGGCCAGTGTGGTGTATCGAGTCCATCTTCGGCAATACACGCTCAGCTGTGGATGCATAAAACTCATATGCGTAGTCGAGCTTCAAACGAACAAATGATCGATAAAAAAAGTAAGGCAGCAGCCCTATCAGCACCCCAAGCGCTAAACATCACAAAACGAAGAATATCTATGGCGCTGGTGCAAGAGACCCTAAGGCTGCGAACATAAGCCTCCAAGGTGAGGCGTAGGTCTAATTCAAGATCAAGGAAACGGTGCGAGTCCACCACTTCTAGGCGCACCCCATTGAGAAATAAGTCTGGGTCAGGGTGGAGCTGTGGATGGTGGCAGAAGTGCACCACCTTACTCTTAGACAGAGAAAACCGAAGCCTGGTAGCTTCTGCATAGAGAGAGACGCGGTTCAATGTATGTTTGAGTCGACGCTCCAGAGTTGGCATCTGGGCCGCGCCAAAAGAGATGGTAAGGTCGTAAACGTAGAGCGTTGCGAGAACATCTTCCGGCAGCACTGAGGTGATGCCGATGATGGTCAGGGCAAAGAGTGTGACACTGAGGACACTTCCCTGCGAGGCTCCCTCTTCCTGCTCCATTGTGCCGGAGAGGGCGCCCCTCACCCGTACGCGGAATCGAAGATATCACAAGAATTAAGATATAAAGATTGGGGGGCGTCCCCTCACCCCCATCGTGTGGAGAGTCTCCTTGATACCGTATCGCCATGAGGTATTATAGTCTTTCTCCAGATCGAAAAACACCGTGGTGTCGTGCTTATATGACCACGACGCTCAATGCCAGAGCTGCCATCCTCTGGCGATGAGCGTCGTGGTCATATTAGCGATGAGCGCTTGATGACACAGGTTCGAATCCAACTACTTTACTTATTTTAATATAACGGTTCAAATAGTTTGCCCTATCTTTCCGTTTTCTAATTCTCCCATTTTCTTTCTTAAGCTTTTATTGGTTCATGTAATATTCTCCTAAGTGTTTTTCCGGGTTGTGTTACCAATTTCCATTTCCTTGGTCCTTTAAATACATCTATATATCACGCGTCTGGTGATTTTCAATTATATATATATATATATATATATATATATATATATATATATATATATATATATATATATATATATATATATATATATTACAAAATGTAAAATGAAATCCATTGCATTGATTATACTAAAATTGTTTCTACTTTAATTAGAGATCTTATCTTGCAAACACACGATATGTAATTATTTCATTTAAGTCTAAGTTGTACGGTTGCCTGATGTGCCAATTTGTCATATTTCCAAAAGCTCAGAAGCAAATATTCTATTTTATCGGCAATTCAACTCGATTTATATTAAATATATTGTGGAAATAAGATTGAAAGGATTATCTATAGTTTTTACACGAATTATTATTATTATATATATATATATATATATATATATATATATATATATATATATATATATATATATATATTAACTCACTATTATTAAATTCTAGTGTTTCGTTAATTTTTAGAGTTCATTTTAAAGGTTTCTTTGTGTTAATTGAAAAAAAATATTTAGTTACTCACGCAAAACGTAACTTTGTTAAGTAAAATGAGAAACACTGGAAATATTTTAATTGGCGCTTAAATTATGAAACATTAGTTGATATCTAAGTTTTACTTTGATGTGGTTCCAACACCACATAGGCCTGCCGATTCAAAAAGAGGGCGTAAGGCATGAAATATGACCCTCTTTAGACTTGGAGCTATCTGTGTACCTTGGCCCGGTGCCAGCGTGATACGGTGTGTGCTCCAAGAGGTTCGAACCCGGTGTTTCGTCGCAGCATAGGAACTACTGAGATCGCTGGCTCGCGCATAATTCATTGTCGACGAGACAAACCATCGATAAAGAGCCTCACTAGAGGGAAAATGCCGCAAACATCGGTCGTCAAACGGAGATCAGTGTGATGGATCGAGTTCATCTTTCGTGGATGCGTAAAGCACGAATCCGTAGTTAAGCTTTGGCCAAACAAGGGGAGGTAAATAAGTAAAGAGTTATCCCTTTTTGCATACCAAGTGTTAAACAGTGCTAAACGTAGAATGTCCATGGTGCGAGTACAAGATACCTTAAGGCTGGGAAGATGTGCTTCCCAGATGCAGCGTCAATAAAAAAAAGATCAAAGAAACAGCACAACACTACCATATCAGGTGCACCTAATATAAGAACAACTAATGGTCAGAATGAAGCTGTGGATGGCGAAAGATATGCACTATCTTTCATGCGCTTCGGAATAACAAGAGCTGCGGGTGAGAGCTTGATGGAGTTAACTGTCCAGAGTAGGTATATGAATGGCAACAAAATTAATCTTAAGGTTGTTTATGTAGAGCTTAACAAAAACAACTTACAGCAGCACCGAACTGATACTGTTGATGCTCAAGACAAAGAGTGTGACACTGAGGTCACTTCCTTTCGTGACCCCTTATTCCTGTCCTATTTGACAGAAGAATGCTCCCTCTACCTGCATATGCAATCTACTACTTCGTAGAAACTTAGACAGGAAAATTAGGAGACACTCACTTTATCTCCTTGTTTTGAAGGGTTTCCATGATATCGAAACGCCATAGGGTATCGTAGAAATTCTCCAGATCGAAACACAACGTGGCGCAGTGCTATCTGAAAAAGAATGCATCGTAGGTAGCATCTTCCAGCCGGAGCAGAGCATCTGAAGTTGAGTCGTACTTATGGAAACAACAGTGTATAGAAGAAAAAGGCGCAACCTAACGCTACTTATGAAATTTAACTGAAACCGGCCGGGGTAGAGTGATCTCTACCTGGTTTGCGAAAAACAAGCACTGCAACTATTCGCGATGATTTTGGGTGCAAACGCTCTGTCCAGATCCTGCTGAACAATTCTAGCAGAAATGCCATGCCTCACTTAGTTTAGTGTCGAACATGGTAAACGGGAGACCATCCGGACCATGGGTGATGTACGCGCATGAAGCGAGAGTGGAACCCAACTCACTTAACGTAAACATGTTGTTGAATGGTTTCACGGCTCTGGGTGTAAAATCCAGTCGGTGACCTTCAGCGACATCACGACGTGCGCTGAATGCTGGCGAAGCAGCATCTTACCTAGATAATGTGGATAAAGCGGTTGCGAGAGACTCCGTGAAGGACGCAGGGTCCAAGATTGCGGTCTCGTTGTCCTGAAGAGCGGGAGGGGGGTCCTGCGAGAACTTGCCCCGAATCCTTTTAACTCAGTTCCACACCTTTGCAAGAGAGGTGTAGCACTCAAATAGCAAAGAAGGTAGGGCTGTGGCACCCCAAATGCAGGATAGGTAGGTCCAGCGAGGAACCCCCACAAACGGGCGCTCGGTAGATCTATGAAATCCTAAAAATGGGTACTCGCATGAATTAATGAAGTAATATGCCAGTTATAATAGATAGTAAATCAAAGAAAAATAGAGAGAAATAATATATATATATATATATATATATATATATATATATATATATATATATATATATATATATATATATATATATATATATATATATATATATATATATATATATATATATATATATATATATATATATATATATATATATATATATACAGGGTGTTGCAACAAAATCCGACACTTGACAAATAACTAACGTGTGAGAACAAGGACGAGTTTACTGCCAAACGAAAGGCCCACAACGTTCGTTCTTCGGCCGTTAGGACCGAGGAGTTCGTCGCCGCCGTCAAGGAGACAGTCGACAATGATGGAAGCCAGAGCTACGACAAGATTGCCGCTGACATGGGCTGTCACAAGTCGACGATCTGCCGAACGATCAAGAAGGACATTGGTTACTCCTCCTACCATAAGTCTCACCGCATGCTCATCACGAATGCCTCTAAGGAGTCGAGGAAGGTCAAGGCGGCAGCTTTGCTGAACGAACTCAATCACGGGTCCACCGGGATGCTGAGGTTCTTCTCTGATGAAAAGAATTTCGACCAGGACCAGACGAGCAACAGGCAGAAAGACAGGTGGATCTGCAAAGACATCGAGGAGGTTCCCGTCGTGAAGCATACGAAGTTTTCCTCCTCCGTCATGGTCATTGGCGTCATCTCCAGCGAGGGGCACGTCATGCCTTTGTCCTTCTTTCAAAAGGGCCTGAGATTCACCGCCGAGATCTACCAGGAGGTGCTGAAGAGCGTGGAGAAGCCCTGGATGGACGAGATCGCCGCCGGACGCCCCTACGTCTTCCAGCAGGACTCCGCTCCTGCACACAAGGCCAAGACGACACAGGCGTGCGTGGCTGCTCAACAATGTTCCTCACCACTGGTCGCCGGACTTGTGGCTGCCCTCCTCACCCAACTGCAACCCCCTTGACTATTTATTCTGGGGCATGATCGAGGTCAAGACCAACAAGCACACCCACAACACGGTCGACTCTCTGAAGGCTGCCATCGGGGAGGCATTCGCCGCTATAGACAAGGACATGGTCGCCAAAGCGTGTGACTTATTTCGCGCCCGCCTTGAGATGGTCGCCTCCGCCGGCGGCGGTTACATTGAAAAATAATGTAGTATGTAACTCTAACTGTTGCTAAATAAACTGTCGGGTCTCTGCATATACAACTTTTGTTTTTATTGCCTATTTCATTTTCTTTTTGTCAAGTGTCGGATTTCGCTGCAACACCCTGTATATATATATATATATATATATATATATATATATATATATATATATATATATATATATATATATATATATATATATATATATATATATATATATATATATATCACATTGTATACTTATTAAGAAATGTATAAAGCAAGCGGTTGCCAGAGTCTCACGCAGAAACCTATACACTAACATATGAACAGGAAACAGCTGCCAGTCATAAAGGTCCTAATGGCAGATAGTAGGGACAAACTAAACAAATACAGGGCAATGTTTGCTTTGACCGATTAAAATTCCCAAAGGACTGCGAAAGCAAGCGATCTCTCTGATACGGTATAGGCTCAAAATGTGAAAAATATGTAAGTAAATAGTTGCAAATAACTCTGGTAGCTCCGCCCAACGAGGGAGCCGACAAACATTCCTGATCATTGTTTCCGCCCGCATCCACCCTCTTTTCCTCGTCCTTGAATCCTACCGCCTTTAGACTCAGCTTTATAGCTTTAAAATAGAAGACTCCACATAACCGCGAAATACTCTAAACGTTTCCGCTTGCTCTCATTTCGGTAGGCCCAAACTAAGAATAAAACCTATTTTTCGCCGCCTTTCTTTCGAAGTCCTTTTCTTTGCCCGCGATTAACGAGACACCTTCGGGAACCCAGCTTAAACGCATATTCCCCGCAAGAAACTTAGGAGTCAGAACCGATTCGATTGTAGGAAAAAAATAGGCCTACTACCTACAAGCCCTCGATACCCGTCACCTTGTAGCGGGCCGAAAATCTATACTTTAATCCCAATCGTTCCAACCCGCTTCCTACACTAATTCGGACGTGATAAATCGAGGGAGAAATGAAACAGATTGTATGTACAGTCCTTTACTTACAAAAATATGGGGTAAATATACACACAAAAATATAGATAGCTAATTTTTCTATATACACAATTAATATTATCCGATGAATACCATTCAAAATTTAAACAAAAAAACATTCAATTAGACTATATATGCAAAAGGAAGATACGCAAAGTCAAACAACAACAAAATATCTGCCACAGTGAACAAAGAAGTCAATAACAAGAGGCTTAAAGCAAACCAGAGACCTAAAGCAAACAAGAGGCCTAAAGTAAACAAGAGGCATAAAGCAAACAAGCGGCCTAAAACAAACAAGTGGCCTAAAGCAAACAAGCGGCCTAAAGCAAACAAGCGGACCAAAAAGAAGAAGAAAGGACTCATGTGTTACCCAGGTGGGTATTGGTGTCTCAAGCGTTTTACAAACAAAAACTGGCGCCTCCGAGCTCATACAATATCGTAATCTGGTCGCGTCTTGAAGTTATCAAAGGCCCTCTCTGTCCTGGCGGGACTTACAATCTCTAGATGGTTATCTCAACCTTACAATCTCTTCCACTCCTTACAAATGGTGGCGATTAAGTTTACTGGAGTGATCTTTCGAAAAACTATTTAACATTTAGCTGAGGAAGAGAATTTTTTTTATACAAAACATGAAAAACAATTTATATTATACTCGTATATAAAAAAAAATTAAAAAACCCATTCCCATTCACACACACATTCTTACAGAGGAAGGGAGAGGGTATTGGGAAAAGGGGTGGGAGAATGGCCCTTCACACACACTCACATTCGCTCCACCACAACTTCAACCTCTGCCAGACACCATCACTCACGTACCACTACTACAAAAGGCTGACTCTGAGAAGCGCAATAACATCAATGCCTCTTCAGATGTTTTCCCGTTAGTTGAATATACGTATGTTCATCAGGAAGAGCGGCTGGCGTGCTTTGAAACAAACCGGAACCTAGCCCTAGCTCGACGAAATTCACTGACGGTGAAATCATTTGGGCGGCGCTTTCGCGCATATCCCTTCAGTCTGAGTAACGCGTCACACTCGGCCGACCACAAGGAAGTGGACGGTGTGCAAAATGATGGTCTAGAAATGTAGTTAGGTACACGGCGATGAGGTTCCCGGAGGAGAACTCAACGGCCTCCTCACCGAGCTAAACTCCTCGAGTGGGACAAAGAAGGACGAAGAAATTCGTGATTTCCTGAAATGCGGTCACCGCGCCCGCTCCAAGCAGAACCGGGGCGATTTTTCAGGCCACAATGGCTCAGAAAATGATAGTTGAATGGAAAAGTGGTCACTGCCATGAAAGCCATCGAACACCTCCCACCCAAAATCAGGCTATGCTACCGGAAAGCACAGTATGGTCCCACCCGAGAAACGGTCCACCTTCGGCTCTTTACTAGTCAATCTTGCTAAGGCTCTCGATTAATGACACATGTAGCTTTTGACCAACTTGCTGCCATTATCCGAGCGAATAACTAAAGTGCGTTTGAAGCCATCGGGTTCCTAAACGCCACGTAATCTTTGAATGAGTGGACCAGACGTAATTGAGGCTCCGCTCACCGTACTTGAGAGTTTGGTCTTCGGCTCAGTCTCACCACCCGAGGACGTGTCGGTATTGGCCTGGTCGTTTGCCTAAACGAAGGCAGATCCGGTTGTCCCCTGACACCAGCGGAGGGAGATGAGCCCCTTGTCCTCTTTGACTTCTTTTTCTTATGTTTTTTTTCCTATTTGAGGTCGAGGGCTGAAATTATACTGTTTTTTCTTCTACACGGGAAGGGGCCACAAGGCCAGAAGAACTAGACTCAGCAATATCTTTCTCCGTGATTGAGAAGATCTTGACGTCAAGTGGATACCAATAGGGAGAGGGGATCCCTCTTCTCCTTGTGAGTCCTCGGCAACCCGTGCCGCCTAATGAGGTGCATGGCACCGAGCCAAGGTTCGCCTTCATGGAAAACCCTGCCGTCTGGGACGGGAGCATTTCCTGGATAATTTCAACCTCACGAGCGGCCTCCAACTGACCTCTCCCCTAAAGTGTTAAGTATCTCTACCGGAGATTCATATGGCATATGGCCTCTGTCTTGCAATGTTATTGGCGGGCCCCTGCGAAAACATAGAGGGATCCGCTTAAATGGGGATAAGAAGGGAAATCCCAGAATTCCTAAAAAAAATGATAAGGGAGTTGCTGAGTTGGTGGTCCAATCTCAGGTCCAGCCACTCCCGCCTATTCTGTCTTGGTTTTCTGACTTTTCATGGGCCCACCCTAGATGGTGCTCGCAAACTAGGACAGAGATTCAGACTATCCAGAAGTTACAGTGGCCGGTACTTTCCCAAATTGGCAGGTCCCAACTTATTAGCCAGAGAGGCAGGGTAACAGGAAGGATATCCTTAGTAGAACTTACTGATCATGGAAAGGATGGAAAAGATCTGAAGATCTGTTGTGGCAGACCCAGAGACGAGACGCGAAACTTTTTGTTGGCCTGGACAGGCAGCCAACAAGGCAGAAGAGCTTCCCCTCCCCGCTACACGCAGTACAGCCTTATGCACCCAAGAACGAGGATAGGAAGGTAGTCATCCTATTATCCGCAGGGACATGGTTATTGGGGCAAAACTTATCTCATTATTTGCATCCGAACGCCTAAGTCCCCTCATGATCTGTTCATAGAGTAAAAAAAACCCCAGCGCTTAGAGGGAGTGAGAAGGAAGAACACCGACACCTTTTCCACGCCCCATCAGAGAGTTCAATTCAACCCAGTGACTTGGCTTCTTTAATTTGTACTCAAACTGGAGGACATGCAGCTCCTTCAGGTACCAAGTGTAACAGGCTACGCAGGTTACCCCACTGCGTGGTAGAGGGCAGCTTGAAGAAACGCTTCCGCAGTTCCTCCCAGTTATTCCGGAGGCCACGGCAAAATCTCATTGAAAGAAAATTACCTCCAGGCCTAGCTCGGTTACGCAAGGGTCCTCCTGATTTGACGACTTTCACGAGAATGACCTAAGCCTTCCTGAAGAAAGAACACGGGGTTTTTATCCATATAAATCGTTGAAGGCGCTGCTGCCTCGTCGTATGAGCCTTCTTTTCTCCCTGCCTCGAAATATTTGAGGCCGGGGTCCCTCTTCCTTTGAAGAGTCCGACTTTCCAAAGGGCCCCATTGACACCCGGGCAGAGGAGAGGGATCCTAAGCTTCCTTGTTGTTGCCTTCCTTAGAAAACCTCAGGGATGGCCTCACCGCAATATTCAAGGAATACGCCTCCTGTGAGTCTGACGACTCGGGGGATATGCGCGGGCATTTCGCTTTTTGAAAAGGGGCTGTGTTGGGGGAAAGCTGGCTTTAGCCGGCACTGGGCGCACCCCAGATTGCTGTCAGCTTTATTAGGTAACGCTCGGGAGGAGGGGAGGTAGAACCCACCAAGGGGTTCGAACTTGTTATAAGAGTAACTCTGCTCGTCGACTTGGAAGGGTCAGGAACAGATACCGATTCCTTGCCCTGTCTGAAAGAGATTTCGCAACCTAAACGGCCAGGACCTCCTTTACTAAAAGATACGAGGCACATTGGGGTCTGTAGGGTGCACGTGAGGCTCGTGGAACAATTTTTACAAGCAGGACTGAAACTCAAGGGTTTGAATAAGCGCCTCCATGGCCACGAACTCATCTACTAGGCTTTAAATGTACCCTCCATGCTCCATGCCCCAGTATTTTGGGGCAATGTGGAACATAAGACTTCACTTCCCCCCATTCCCGCACTTCCGTCTCACGTTCGTCATTCCTTTTTTCATTCTTGCTCTTCTCTCTTCCCTCTCATTTCAATTCTTCCCCCACACGACCAAAAGGGAAAGGGTGCGTTGAGCCCCCTTATATAACACTCGATTGTCTTCTCCTAGTAGTGAAAGGAAGGGGGGGGGGGGCAGCGAATAGAGAGGAAGAAGAACAGAAAAAAAAGTTCCGGGAATTGTTTCGGACCCAGTGGCAATTGGGGCACAGTTTCTAGTACCAGGGATTCGTTCGCGAAGGAGACACAGGCATTTAAGGGTACAAACTTCAAATTCCTGCCATTCAGGAGAGTTGCGCGTTACCCTGTCGTCGCTAGGGTGACATGGTGTCACATTGGGTTCTGTCCCTTCCACACATTTTCATGCGCATCAACTTCACCACTTTTCTAAAAAAATGCATCTTCAAATATATTTGGGCGCGGATGCTCCCGATAGTCTTCTCTTTATATTTTTGAATAACCGTAAAATTAATGAATTCTAGGGCTGGGCGAGGAATTTAGGGGTATATTTTCCACACATTTTCACTATAGCTTCACAACTTTCTTTACTGATCTCTCCTTACAACCCTTCTGTTGGAGATGGCCTCGTTGGTTTCGCTTGTAATATGGGGAGGCGATACACAAATTTGGAGTTGCCAGAAAACTGCGAACATGTTTAGAAAAAGTAGCAAAAATCGTTAGAGTAGCCCAATGTAATAAAGCGAATAGCAGAAGACAGGAGTAAAAATACCAAATATGTCAAAGGGACCAGCGAGACCCTTTAGGAAGTAACAAAATTTACCAGTTGTCGCCTAATCTAGCAGCCATGCCCCAGTTTACCACACGCTAGTGGTAGCCCAATCTGACAGTCATGCCCAAGTTTACGACACGCTAGTGGTAGCCCAATCTGACAGTCATGCCCCAGTTTAAGACACGCTAGTGGTAGCCCAATCTGACAGTCATGCCCCAGTTTAAGACACACTAGTGGTAGCCCAATCTGACAGTCATATCCCAGTTTTCGTCAAGCTAGTGTTAGCTTAATCCGACAGTCATACTCCAGTTTACGACACGCTAGTGGTAGCCCAATCTGACTGTCATGCCCCAATTTACCACACGCTAGTGTTAGCCCAATCTGACAGTCATGCCCTAGTTTACGACATGCTAGTAGGGACACAATCTGACAGTCATGCCCCAGTTTACGACACGCTGGTGGTAGCCTAATCTGACTGTCCTGCCCCAATTTAGCACACGTTAGTGTTAGCCCAATCTGACAGTCATGCCCTAGTTTACGACATGCTAGTAGGGACACAATCTGACAGTCATGCCCCAGTTTACGACACGCTGGTGGTAGCCTAATCTGACTGTCCTGCCCCAATTTAGCACACGTTAGTGGTAGCCTGATCTGACAGTCATGCCCCAGTTTACGACACGATAGTGGTAGCCCAATCTGACAGTCATTCCCCAGTTTACGACACGCTATTGGTAGCCTAATCTAACAGTCATACTCCCAATTACCACACGCTAGTGGTAGCCAGATCTGACAGTCATGCCCGAGTTTACGACACGCTAGTGTAGCCTAATCTGACAGTCATGCCTAGTTAACGACACGCTAGTGGTATCCCAATCTGACAGTCATGCCCCAATTTACCACACGCTAGTGGTAGCCCGAACTGACAGTCATGCCCCAGTTTACGACACGCTAGTGGTAGCCCAATCTGACAGTCATGCCCAGTTTACGACACGCTAGTGGTATCCTAATCTGACAGTTATGCCCCAATTTACCACACGCTAGTGGTAGCCCAATCTGACAGTCATGCCCCAGTTTACCACACGCTAGTTGTAGCCCAATCTCACTGTCATGCCTCAATTTAGCACACGTTAGTGGTAGCCCAATCTGACTGTCATGCCTCAATTTAGCACACGTTAGTGGTAGCCCAATCTCGCAGTCATGCTCCAGTTCACGACACGCTAGTGGTAGCCTAATCTGACTTTCATGCCCCAATTTAGCACACAATGGCGGTAGCCCAATCTGGCAGTCATGTTCGAGCTTACGACACGCTAGTGGTAGCCCAATCTGACTGTCATGCCTCAATTTAGCACACGTTAGTGGTAGCCCAATCTCACAGTCATGCTCCAGTTCACGACACGCTAGTGGTAGCCCAATCTGACAGTCGTGCCCCAATTTACCACACGCTATTGGTAACCAAATCTGACAGTCATGCCCCAGTTTACGACATGCTAGTGTTAGCCCAATCTGACAGTCATGCCCCAATTTACGACACGCTAGTGTTAGCCCAATCTGACAGTCATGCCCCAATTTACGACACGCTAGTGGTAGCCCAATCTGACAGTCATGCCCAAATTTACCATACGCTTTCCTAATACCGGATGAGATTGAGTTATTGAAAGTAATCCATTTATTTTGACCTTCTAGTTGGGAATCTTTTCTAGAATCACTTAAAAATTCACTGCTGTTCAATGGGAAAAGACAAACATATTTAGTAATTAAATTAATCTTTATTCAGGAATTAAGATTTGGGGAATTTTCCCGAAGTTTTCATGTTGCTTTAATCACAGTTTCAAAACATAGCTTCCATACGAACTCCGCTTTTTTTAATGATATCTATATTTTCTACTGCTAGCTCCATGTTTATGTAGTATTCTGCTAGTTTCTTAGTCAGTATATATAAAATTGACAACTAAATTATAATTGCGGTGTTTTTTTATACATAAATACTTAGAAATTAACTTATAAAATAGAACAGATTTGCTTCCCTAAAGAGGACGTTTGATTCTATTTACTACAACACAAGTTTCATTTTTTTCCATTTCCGATCAGGTGGTCATTCCCAACGATGTGGTTGAAATGGCCAATATAATTCCCGTCGTTGACAAATCTTCCTCCTGTAAGAAAGAATTAACATCACAAGAAGTGAATCCATAAAAACTCCCATATTTTTCAAGATGGACGTAGTAGTGCAGTATCCAGAATTGGGAGCCTATTAAAATAACTCCTACAAATATTCTCATAAAATGGATCCAATTTTCATCAAAATCATTAATAAAGAAATATTATAAAAGACCAAATAACAATTCCTCTGACACTCCTCCACTCTTTGACTCACATTGTTCTTTTTTTTATCCAAATACATATTTTGAATAATAATAATAATAATAATAATAAATAATAATAATAATAAAAATAAATAATAATGATCATAAAAATAATAATAATTAAAAATAATAATAATTGTAATGATGTATAAACGTGAGCCTGTTTGGATTGCCAGAGGAAGCCGAATATCTCTACTGAAATCAGGGAGTGAATTTAAACTGAAGCCTCCCACCAGATGAGGAGATAGGCCTGTAGTCCTTTGCACAAGCTTCTTCGTGGAGCCTTGTAAGAGCGTTCTTTCGGCCCAGACATTAAGAATTACAAGGCCTTCTTACTTATGTTCCTTGCTACGTTTGCTCCTTCCCTCCTAAATCCTCCTTAATTTCCACCCCTGTTTCGAGCTCCCTTCCTCTCCTTGGTGTATCAAGTTGTCTGCTAACCCGTTGTACCTTCTACATATTTCACAACTAATTACTTCCCCATATTCTAAACGAACACCTCCCTCAGTCCTTTGAAATTGCGAGTAATAATAATAATAAAGTTAATAGTGTATAGTTTGTATTGTGGAATGAGTACGTAGGCTGTGCCGAAGCGAGCTTAGTTGGTTAGTACATAAGAAAAAAAGAAGTCTATAAAAGGTTCATCAATAAGCCTATACGAGGCACCTCCTGATCCCATCACCCAGTTCAGCCCCATCTCGTAGCATCCTCATCCATGAATCTATCCAATCTATTCTTAAAACTCTACAGGGAGGACGCTTCTATCACATGACTACTACTGAGCCTATTCCATTCATCTAACACTCGATTTGTAAACCGATCTCTACCATTCTCTTTCCTAAAATTAAACTTGTCCAACTTATACCCATTGCAAGTTAACTGCGTTCGGTCCATAGTTAATTAATTTTTATATACCAAATAAAAACATATTCACTTTTTTTTTCATGCCACGATGTTAAAATTTTAAAAAAAGCCATCGATATATGTTTTTAAGATCGTTTTGAATTTGTGATCTTTGTTTGTTTTGTTTTTTATCAATATTAAATTACCTACATAACCTTGCACGTTATTAAATTAAAATATTTCTTATATTTTATTGATCAAAGCTCATTTAAAGTTAGGTCAATATTCTAACGGTCTAACACAAAATATTAGCTGAAAAAAATATTGTTTATCCTTCCCATATTCTTCCTACCTAAGGATTAAACTCAATTGTGTATCTCAACCTGACAACATTTAAATACCCTTCAACCATCAGGAAATCTTTCCACCAAACTCCAAGCACATAACAAAGATGATGATATACCTAACCCCGTAAAATGGTATTAATCATCCTTTATTCTACATTGGATAAACGGGGAGCTCATTAGATAAGCGCATTCATGAACAGGAAGAGTCCTCCAGGGTGACACTTCTCTCATACTGACAAGCTTGATCCGGTTGATTTTCAATCCTCCGTAGCTTCCTCTCTTCTTGTTTTGATTTCTCCTTTTTCTTCATTGCCAGCTTAATGTCAACTCCTGTCATGCTTCCTCGCCTTCCCTTCTCCTGCTGTGCCTTCAGAAATGCTTTATCCTCTTTGATCTTTATCATCTTTAGTGCATCTTGGTGGGCTATGTCGAAAAGATCATTCAAGGTGTCGCAAAATTTCTCTTCATTCTTCTCCTGTGTTTCACTCCTTCGCCCCTTATTCTTTTTCAAGGCTTTCCATTCTGACACAAGGCCTTCGAGCTTCTTCATAGCATGGTAAAGAGGCAGAATGGGAATGCGAGCCTTTGCCCGAAGCTTTCGACCTCCTTCATAGTCTGCAGTGCTGCTTCATGCTTTACCATTCCTTTTTTGCCCATGCGATGCAGATATATTCGGAATACTTCACCTTTGGATAGAAGCTTGCAGCCCGACAGAGACTACTTCTTGTTTCTCAGCAACTTTAAGTTGTCCTGTTTCCGCAAAGTAGTCATCTTATATCTGAAAAAGACAAGTGTTTATGATTTAACCTGATAAGGACCACCTATTTTGATCCACTCTCGCCTGGCAAAATTTGACTTTTAACTTCTCATAATTAAGAAGTCTATTAAAACAGCATACTTAGTCCAAATTGCTTGTGTGATACAGTTTTGGAAAGAGCTAAAAAATGTTTCTGGTTATATCTAGGAGGACATTGTGAGCAAATGTGAGTCATGCGAAATGTTTTCTATATCATAAATCCATAAAAAAATATTACTTTTTTATACTAAAAGTTACATACAGCAAAATAAACATTGCCCTCCTGAAGATATACATACTTCACAGCAGACACTCCCCATCCACTACAGTAATTGACAACAGGCTAACTAAACGTGTGTAAGCATTAGAGAGAGAGAGAATGCTGATGTAATTTACTTAGACTTTAGCAAAGCTTTCGATAAGGTTCCACATAGGAGACTAATTCACAAATTAAAAATGTATGGGATATGTGGTCAAATTTTGAATTGGATAGCTGAATGGCAGAAAGACAGGAAACAGAGAGTTGTACTGAATGGGGTGAGGTCACAGCATAGGGATGTTATCCGTGGCGTACCTCAGGGGTCCGTTCTAGTCCCTTTATTATTTATAGTTTATATAAATGATCTTGGCGAGGCTGTAGATAGCAAAGTGTCAATTTTTGCTGATGACTCTAAATTGGCAGCTGTAGTCAAAGAAGTTGCTCGGATACATTAAGAGGAATGTTAGCTACAAGAGTAAAAAGGTTATCCTTAAACTCTACAACTCTTATGTTAGACCGCATTTAGAGTACTGCATACAAGCATGGTTATCATATTTTAGACACAATATCAAACTGCTAGAGTCAGTACAAAGGAGGGCAACAAAAATAATACCTTCCCTGAAGCACTTTGAATATGAAGATAGACTGAGGTTATTAAATATGTTCTCATTTGAAAGATGTGTGAGGGAAGATATGATGGAGCTTTTTAAAATCTGTTCTGGGACGAATAAGTTGGATTTTAGCAAGTTATTTGAGTTGGAAGGTAGTAATAGGACTAGGGGTCACCACTTAAAAATTAAAAAACAGAGGTGCAGGTTGGGTGTTAGAAAATATTTTTCCACCAATAGAATGGTAGATTACTGGAATAGTTTGCCATCTGAGACGGTAGACAGTTCAAACTTGAATGTTTTCAAATGCAGATTAGATGATTATATCGGGAGGGGGGGATAACTTTTATTTTGGTGTGGGGCGGGGCAATATTCTGGACTCATTCCTGTGGATGCAGCTTTATATTATTGAATATTATGATTGATTTGGATTTTGACGAGTCTTGATGATGGTGCTTTACGTTTTTGGCACATTCCTGTGGATGGTTCAAATTGTATATTGTAGATGCACGATCTGACACAATCCTATGGATGAAATTTGTGGGTGGGTTTTGACAGTTGTGGATGACCTGGGATAGGCCCTTGTGGCTTTTGTCATCCGTGAAATTATGTTATGTTGTTATTAGAGCTTTATGTTCAAAAATGTTGGATTAGTGGATCTTTTCTTATGTCTCAGTGCTATGGAATGTCGCGCTAATGTGCCAAATTGGCCATCTGCAGTAATGTCATGAATGATATTTTTCAAAACTGTATGAGTAGTATACTGTGTAAAAGTGCGTAAAAGCCTTACTTTATAACCTTCAAATCGCATCCCTAGAGCTCAGGGTAGCCAAATATTTAAAAAAATGGCCCAAGCCCACGGAGATAGGGCACGGCTGAAATTTCCAATGTATTTAAGAGCACCTGTGTTCGTCTAATGATGCGGGATGCCTCTTTATCAAGGGGCATTATCAAGAAATAATACAAATATAGCCTAGTTTATGCAGAAAACAGCATGGCCAAAACCTACAGACAGCTAATTTTCACCCGCGACAAGGCATTCAAAAATACTTTCTGCATTGAGCACACCTTAAATGATAATATATCGGGCCGATTTTTGCATATATTAATTACTACCAATAGAGAAATAAATGAAAGGGTGAGAGGTTGACACATGTCCTAAAAAAGAAATCAACATACAAATAAGAACCACCCTAATATATATATATATATATATATATATATATATATATATATATATATATATATATATATATATATATATATATATATGGGAAATATAATGAAAGTTAGCGCGTGATAACTAAATATGAATATATACCACGGAAGGAAACTGAATAAAAAGCGGATTGGAGTTAGTAGTTTCGTCTATTCAACATTTTCAAACTGAATGGTAAGAAAAATAAGACACACAGTATTTATACAAAGCACGTTTCCCTGGGATGAGGTCAACATTTTAATGCTATCAGATAAGTCGGATTTTAGAAAAAGTGAAAAATTGGATCTAGCGAAAACAGCCCTGGGCTAATGTTGAGATTACTCTCCTTTGTGTGAGAGATTAAAAATGATTCCAGGATATTTCTCTTTATAAAATCATTATTATGGATTATAGTATCAGTTTTTGACCGCCAAAAAAAGAAGATACACGGAAAAAGTTTTTCTTCGAAAAAATTATCCGTGCGCAGGTGGGGATCGAACCAAGCACACTCTGGTAGACAATAGCTGCTGGGGAATAAACGAAAGATTGAAAATCTCAATCTTTATATCTATTTAGCAACCACACCACTTTTCCTCTTGGTTCACTTGAAATCCCTGAGCCGGATGGGCAACACTGAACTAATTTGAACAAAAAAAGGGCCTTACCATTACTGATGAATGGATTCAACCGTCGAAGTATATCCGATCTATCGACGAAGGAACGTCCGAAGGCGCCAATGATAGACAAAAGGAAAGTGAGAAGCGCCAGTTTCATTCTGAAGGTCCTAATTCGTCCGTTGAAGTCGTTGAAATGCTTCATCGACTCAGGATTGCTCGAATCTCGCTCTTATCGGGATATCCGTTAGTGAGACCTTGCCAGTGTCACCGGGGAGAATTTACCTGTATCATTTTCCCCTTGCTCAATATCCGCTACCACGAGTTATGGTAACAAGGACGAAGAGACCCAACCGTAACCGTGGAGGTCTGGCGGGGATTCGACTCCAAGTTCGTTGACTGAGAAATCTGTGGCCGGCACTGGGTATGTCTGGGATTAGTCCCAGCCATCTGGAAACCAGGTTTCAGAAAAGTAGCACCCCCTTCCCCTGCCTCCCCTTACACTGTTAAGGATCTGCTAAATTTCAATCAATAAATTGGATGGAAGACCGTAAAAAATAATAAACACTAAAGCGAAAAACAACGAGACCATCTCGAAAGCGGAAAGTTTAGTGGCCTAATTTGGCCATACCTGAGCGAGATGAATACGTCTTGGTAACTCGAATAGCGGCCACACCAGAAATACCCCAAGGATCCTCTCTTAAAGGGGATTTTAATATTTATCAAAGGCAATAAAGCAAAAACCAACGAAAGCATCTTCGTTAACAAGTATCTAAAAAGTTCGTAAAGAACGCGGTGGAGTTAAGGAAATGAAAAATGTACGAAAGGTGACGCGAGTCACAACTCCTCTGGGCGCTAGACACCGGAGACTAACACTTTCCCTTGATTTTACTTGTTTTTGTTCTTTTAATCTAGCCTGGTATTAGGCCACGACGACTTCTGCCCTTGTATTCAGTCGCTAAAAAAAAAAACTAGCACTTCTCATAATTCTGCTCGACTCCACCATTGGGATATCCGTGGGGAAGGGCTGGCTTAACTCAGTCAACTCCGCGCTCAGTCAGGGACGGTTCCTTATTGAATGCGATGCTTCTTGCATTGTCTTTAAACACCGTCACAAATATTCGCCATTAAATTAAAAGTGGCTTGAAGCAATTCACCTTTTAATATATTACCAATAATTCAATTTCAGGCAAACGCATTATTTTTCTCCCGCGCAAGGGGATTATGGGGTGGGAGGGATGGGGGTACAACTGCGTCCTGGGTAATCTAAAACTAAATTGAAACTACCTGGGATTTATTATTTCTATTTTCGCCATTTTCGTTATAATCTACTTCTCACCTATGGAGTGAGCCGCGGATAATTTTGCAAGCTAGTCGTCGACCAACTTTCGTCCATTCATCTCGGGTGTGGGCGTTTTTGGGAAGGCGAAGGGTGACACGCCCGCTTCTTTCCCACACTTATACCCTTTGCTGGCCCCATCTTTCTTTTTTTATTATTATCTCCCGCATGAGTGTGTGTAGAAAGGGGCGGGATCCTGGTCGCCAATGAATGGGGATGGGTCCGTAAGTTCTTGGTTAATTTTTAACCGGATGGAGGTTCAGCACTGGTTGGCGCAACGGTTCTTGGAGATACGAACGGAAGCATCACCCGAGGGTGCCTGCAAGATGCGTGACTTTGTGGTGGTCACGACAGACAGGCAAGAAGTAGGAAATCTGCATTGACTGAAGAGGTTCGTACCAATCGAGCCCTAGGGACCAAACAGGAGTGGGTCTCCTCTCAACTTTAGCTGAACCTCTTTGACAAATTTCACAGCTTTCGAAATGTCCGATATCGAACTAGTAAGTGGTCAGCCTTTGGAGAAATCTGAGCTAAGCTGCCGTTTACAACATTGTCTTCTTCATCATCATCATCAATAACTCTATAATTTAAGAAGGGGATTTTTATGAGTATTTGAATAATAATTTCATCTTAGTTTGGTTATGACTTATGTTTTTTATGAAAGTTATTTCTAATAATTCTTTTATAATATCAAAAAACAAAATGAAGTTCAGAAATAAATATAAGTATCGAAATTTTGTGATTTTTTTAAAACCCAAAGAATTACAATAATGGTGAAGTTCAGAAAATTTATTTTTATATTACTTCTTCTATAACTATATTTTAGCAACGTAATATTTTGAAAGGTGGCAAATTTAGTTTAGAGTTTCTTTTTAAAATTATTATAAATGGCGAAGTTCAGAAAATTTATAAAAATTAAACCATGGCTGCTTTTTTTTAGATTTTAAATTTTAATCTTAGCAGCGAAGCGCAAGCTCCCCCCTAGAGGGAGTGGCCAAGCCATTCCCTGGTAAGTATATATGATAATTTCCGAAAATAATTGGAGCTAAATTAAATTTAACATATTTATTACAAAGTGTGTATTTCTTTACAATCTCACTTTAATCCGCATGTCCTAACAGGTACTTTAGAATGGAAAACCTAATTAAAACATACTAGGGTGGTACATGTGCGTTTTTCATTGTATCTGAACCAAATCGCTCCTTGTGGGTAAAATAAGGTCGGGCAGGAATCGATGCTCTGATTTTTAAGAACGGAGGTGACCTTACTTGGAGGAAATTGCTTAGCCAGCCGGAGGGACGGGAAGAAGGGGTTGGTCACGCCACCCCAAGGGAATGTGCTTTCGAAGGAGGGGGGCTTTCAATCTAAGGGGGCTTTTTATTCAGCAAGGGGGTAATAACTTTGCGATAAATTGTCAGAAAAGACGAGTCAACTCGTACGATTTTCTCCTCAATTTAAACAATGGTTTTAGGGGCTGAATTACTCTGGCTTCTTAAGAAGAGTCAAGATTGTATATATAACTATACAGAGATATACACATATAGACATGTATATTTTATATTCATCTGAGGATGACCATTTTAAGTATACATATAGTATAACTTAAAAGGTCGTAATACAATGCTGGAAGCGAGTCTGTCAGGAAATTAGTTACCCTTTATTCTATTTAATTTATTCGGAAATTAGTTACCCTTTATTCTATTTAATTTATTCTTATTGTTCAATTGCTCTATTTCTTTAATCATATTTTCTTTCTTAAATTTTATTAATGTTCTCTATGTAAATAGAGCAAATTTACAGGTGTAAGGTGTAGCATGGCAACCATAATGCAACTGACATTTGGACTATTGTGTGGACTCCCGGTTATATCTTCCACACATCTTCGCTTCCCCCCCCCCCCTCCAATCCCATCTCCACCTCTTTCTTTACAGATCTTTCCATACAACCTTTGTGCGACAGACGCTAATTTTTGTTTTAAATTTTGAGAAAAATAAATACCTGAGCCAGAGTTAGAGAAGGAAATGAAGTCCTTATGACTTTCGTTATAGGGCATATATTTCTGTACAAGTTTATTCTGGAAACGACACATTTGAACGAAAAAAAAGAGGATTAAACAAAGTCAAGAAACTTGCAACATTGACTTGTTATCTATTACCAGCCTACTGATATATAGGCTTTTAAGTTAAATTTAGTACTCTTTTGAAGGCAAATAATTCAATGCATTAGTAAATATAAAATACGGTAATTGTGAAGACTATGGGCAGATCGTAGGCCTAGTTTTTTTTTTGGCTATTTTGGGCTACTTTTCGTTGTTACTTTTTTAGAGATGAAATCGAAGAATTTTATGGCGATTTTCGTTTTTATACTGGGGGGCTGTGCCCCCCAGACCCCCCCCAAAGGATTGAAACTCAGGATCATCGCAGTGTTATCCCCGCGGCGAGCCGTACCCAACAACGAGCCGACGCTCAAAATAATAGTTAATACTTACGTCAGACAGGATGGGAAATTAAGTAATAAGTAAATAAAAACACTAAATAATGTCAGGCATAGGGTAGGTAGGATATATAGAAAAGAAATGAGGGGGGAAAAAACATCGAAAATATAAGATAAACCAATTTTTGATTATTAGAAAAAACACAAAAAGCCTTGAAACAAATAGAACTTTCTGTTTGGTCATTTATGAAAATGAATCCAGATCTGTGATTGGCCAGTGCGATAGCAGAAAAACAATGAAAAGTAGCCCAAAAAATAAACTAGAATCGCATCTGCCCATAGTCTACACAATTACCTAAAATACACTAGTATCAATCATTTTTTCCACACAAATTTGACACAGAAATATATTTTAAGAAATTATATTAAACTTCAAAGATACGTTTTGAGAACTGATTCAGCTTATATTCTAAAGTAATGGAAATAGATCCTTATGCGTTTATAAATAAGAACTGTAATCACGTATCAACTGACAGCTTATTAAAAGACAACAAATAGCATGATATCGGCCTCTAGGCCCTTTGTTTCAGCAAGACTAAGTGTTGTTAATATGATTGTGTAAGATAGGATTTATATTTACTTCAATACATATATTAAAATTTTGCCTATTTACGGTGACGCAATTATTTATGTACATAAAATTCCCCTCAACGATGGCTCATTATTAATAAATTGAAAATAAATGATTAAGAATACACCAGTTTAATGAGAAGAAGTATAATGTGCAATGGAAGGCCATACCTATATTTTGTAAGGAAATGAACCGAAGGCTTTAATTTTGTATCTTATGTGTAATCTAAGCTTTCGTCATACACTTAGGCCATCAGAGAATTTGATTTTATGACGTCCTAGAAGTTAGTATGTTATTAAAATTGTCCTCTTGTCTTCTCGAAAGGTTTGCGAAGGTTACCCTGGCAACGATTTTATGATTTAGGAAACTTTTCTTCTTCGAATAGTCGTTTATGGCCGTATTTACGGGCTCGAAACAATTAGCGGTGTTGACCCGAAGGATTAAGCGGGCCTAGGTGAGAGGTCGTCCAGTGCTCGGGGTGAGGGAGGATTTCGGTGGATTTGTATTCAACGGCCCCTCCTTAACTTGCCCTTGGAGATGGACGATCCATACAATCTCTCCGACCATTGCAAACCAACAACTTTTCTGTCTTTCATCCTTTAATCTACCAACTTCGAATTATGGTCTCCTTTGGTTTCAACTCTCAAACTACAACGAATTCAGACTTTACCTTTCCCACCATTATTTAATTTCAAACTCAAACGAAGCTCAAGTAGCTTTAACAAAACCTATTCCTCACCTACAAACAAACACTTGACTTTCTTACAAATGTATTTAAAGGCCCAAAGAAATGGAAATTGGTAACAAAACCCGGAAAAACGATTAGGAGAATATTACATGAACCAATGAAAGTTTAAGAAGGAAAATGGGAGAAGTAGAGAACGGAAAGATAGGACAAACTATTTTAACCGTTATATGAAAATAAATAAAGAAGTTGGATTTGAACCTGTGTCATTAAGCGCTCATCGCTTATATGACCACGACGCTCATCGCCAGAGCTACCAGAGCTAAAAATCGCATGCGGAATTCTTCTGCAGAAAGCACAACTTTTTTTTCCAACAGATTCACCGTACTCTTTGATCGTATTTTTTTTATTACGCTGGTTACACTCCTCAACTCGGGGCTACAGGATTAGCAATAGATAACCAATTAAAAGTGTGTGGCGAGGCTGAATCCTTTCAAGGATCAAGTGCACATATCCTCGCTTTGGGAATGCTTGAGGATCAGGAAAGTTGTGCCCCATCTCGAATACTATCGCTCCAAATAGGCTGCCT
This sequence comes from Ceratothoa steindachneri, assembly GCA_963969495.1. Classification (NCBI taxonomy): domain Eukaryota; kingdom Metazoa; phylum Arthropoda; class Malacostraca; order Isopoda; family Cymothoidae; genus Ceratothoa; species Ceratothoa steindachneri. Next base: position 222,357,320 of record OZ018320.1, read on the forward strand.
CCTAGAGCTGTGGTACCTCTCATACATTTTCACTTCCCCTAACTTCACAATTTTCTTTACCAATCATTTATATTTTTTCTGAGATGCCCTCGTTTGTTTGGACTTTACATTTTTTAATAAATACAAAAAAGATCGAAATACAAAGTTCGGTGGTTTGAATAATCTGTTTGACGAAGGGTGGCGCCCTTTCCGCTCCTGTGGCGGTGGTCTTTGGTCTTCTGGCAAGCTGAAGACGTCACACGATGTTAAAATATATATTATTCTCCTCGTTTCATTGATTTTGTGGATGTTAGGACAGAGAATATAAATCTTATATTTTATTTCTGTAGATAAAACTACACCGATGCAGTGAGTAACTAAACAATAGTGGCAAAATCTACAAAGTATAGCTTTTATTTATTAAAAAACCCAAATTTTTTATCTTGTGATTTACGTTTATAAATTATATTCGAGTTTTATTTCCGTCCAGCCCCAAACAATTTGCTACCGAAGATCTTGTTGAAACTTCCAAAACGATTATTGCCCAAAAAGGTGGCGGATGGTTTGAAATTTTCCAGAGAGAAGCGGTTATTTCCCAATAGGTTAACTGATGGCTTGAATCCTTCCGCTGAAATAAAAGAAGAGAAAAGTTATCCTCAAACTGATGGCCATTCTCGCTTCGAGAAGTGAAAGCGCGGCTTCTGTCTCTTTTTTTAAAAAAAAATTCAGCTTCGCTCACTTTCTCGCTAAAACGATCTGCGTCTATTCTGTCCAAGTTTACGCCCTTGTTAACTATCGAAATTAGTTGTTTGTTGATTTGAGTGTAAACTTTATTGCAACTTCCAGCCTTCTTTTTCAGCTATTACTCCTTATAACATCACACTCTTCTTGTCTCTCACCTTCTCAGGTCGTGTCGTCTCGGTCAATAATTAGTCTAAATCGTCATGATCTCGAGGCGGGGCCAGTAAAAATCCTTTATCACTACTCAAGGGAGTAAATACCATTTCCAAAATACCCCCAGAAGCAGACCCTTCGCCCTTTGCCCTCCTGTCACATCGGGAGCTTGAAGTTACCCCCTCTCACCCTAGCATATAGGATTAGCGAGGCTTGATTGTGAATTATGGTCACTCGGTGTTTATATGTCCCTATTTCTTAGTAATGGGGTCATCGCAGTCTCGCTGGGATGGCCAAGTGACCATTTTCGCTCATTGGTGTCAAAAAACTTTTATGGTTAAGAGAAATATGACCACATTTGGGTCGTTAATTGAAAAATAATGTAGCATAATTTTATTGTAAATATCAATTCTTTAAAATTATCTCGGATTTATATCACCAATGGTGGGGCCACAAATTAATAACCATTTGGGTGCGAACGCCCACAAGGGTTGGTCAGCAGACATTTGGAAGATTACGAACCCTGCCGGCCCCAATTCCAGCTGAAAGAACTGTGGCTGTCTTTTCCCATACGTTTTCACTTTATCCTTATCCTTTTATTTCCAGATCTCTCCTTAAAAACTTTATGCGGGCGATGACATCGTTGGTGTCCGCTTTAAATGTAATCAAAAAAATGCCATAGCATGTCTCTCCTTCCGTGCCACAACCCCCTCCTCTCTGGGCCACTGAATGTAGAGCAACATTTCATCAGGGGTGATTCTGAGTTCGTACTTCTGAATTCCCCATTCCTTAAAACGCACTTGCTTCTAAATATTCTAAAATACCTATCTCCACCCCCCTGTTCAAACCTTAGACATATATGTATGGCTTGCTTCAATTTGCTATAATGTCCTTTAACACCGTCTAATTCCATAATCTACAACTACTCATTCTTTCTCTTTTATTCTCGAGTTCATTCCGATCCGTTTGGACCTGTCACAGCCTAAGTCAGTCCATTTAAACAGAAGAAAACGCGTAAACGAGATGTACTCACGGCCAAATATTCCGCAAGGTAGGAGTCCATTGCCGTGGTAGCATTTAGACAAGACGTGGACGGCCCCCACCACGAGGAGGAAGCAGAGGAAAAGGCTTCTCATGGCTTCTCGAATCCCTCAAACGACCGAGGGAAAGCAGTCTATGGCAACGCTGTCTTTTGGGGAGACCGTTAACGACTGAAACGCATCTCGCGGTGCGGCGGGACTCTGACGAAAGGCTATGTCCACATTCCTACATCCGTTATTTGATCAAGAAACCGACTCAAAATTATTAAATGAGAAATTAGTGTCCATTCAAGAAGGTAGGGAGATGCGAAATAAAAAAAAAATTACTTGAGAGTGGGAGGATGGGAGGAGCTGAAAATATGTAAAGATTATATTTGATATAAAGTTAATTATTTACAAATCTCTTTGCGGGCATGCGAGGCGATAGCAAGCGAGAGTCATGGGAATCTCCGCCATGCAACCTCGGTCCAGGGTGTTTTCAAACGTGCCCCTTTCCCTGCTCTAGTAGGGCGCAGGCAGTGTCGTTCCAGAAGCATTTCTTAACTGTTCTTGTCTTCTCATAACTTTATATTTTGTCATGTCTATCCTCCTCTTTTTACTTCTCTTGTCTTGCCTTACGACTATCTTTTTTCTCTTGCTTCACCTCTTTACTGCTCTTTCCCTTTCTTTGGACTCTAACTTGTTTGTCTTACTATTCTTGTGCTACTTCATCACTCGCTTTTTAATGTCTTGGCTTATATCTTTACTCCTCTTGTCCTGTCTCTTTTTTGTATTGCTTCCTCTCATTACTCGTTTCCTGTCTCGTGACTTTCTTTTTTATCTTCCCTCCTCTCTTTACTGCTATTCTCCTGTGTCATGAGTTTTTAGGGGTTGACCAAGCAAGAGAGCAGCTTGTGTAGCCTGTCACACCAGGTACCTGGAGGAGCGGGACGTATTCTCTTGCGGGGCGGGTGGAAGCTGGCACCCTCCTCCCCTGTCCCTTTCAGTGCCCACCTTTTTTCTACGACTACTCCCTCGAACCTTTCCCTACCCGCAAGTAGGTAGAGTGTGTACCCTGGGCTAACACCTCTGCTACAACTGAAACCTGAAGGACCAACACAGCCTCCTAGTCCAAGTGGCCGTAGGGCAGTGATACCCTGTATAGACTGTTACACCCAGTACCCAGAAGAATGGCACACCCTCACGACCCAAGTGAAAAGAGGGAAGGCCCATCACTGGGCTGACTTGAATTCTGTAACGAGGCCTGTGGGAGATGGAACGTCCTCTTCCCTTGTCCCTCTCATCACCCACCTTGTTTCTATGAATATCCCCTCAATTCTTGTCTAGCTGCAAGAAAGTAGATGATGTTGCCGCGGGCAGAAGCCCTGCAACAACCCAAGAAACCTCAACGACAAAGACTACCTCTCCTTCCCAGTACCCTGTGCAAATATCTCGCCCAACCTTGGTGTTGGAGTGGGCTAAGAAAGCTATGACTCGTCTCTAAATGGTAGGGTGACTTCCCTCTTACCACTCCTCATTGTTAAGGGGATTTCCCTTTATCACTCTTAAAGCCAGCCTCGGGTAGCTCCACCTCTCGTGTGGAGTTGACCCACTCCATGCTTTCTCATGGGCCACCTCCATAGATCTCATAGCGGAGAGGGCGTTTTCCTTCTCCTTTACACAGGGTTTTGTAGATTCTCCTTTAATCCTTCCCTTTGGAGACTTGCATCCGGGCGAATCAATCCTTGAGGCGGACACCTTTGCTTTCGCATGGGCCCACAAAGAACACAACAAGAGAGGACGCGCCACCTTGGTTCCCGTTCCCCTCCACCGATGAGGATAAGCGAACCACTTTAAACCATTTCGAGGGGTAAGGGAGGGCATCGTACCCCTGGCCTTACCACAATACCTCGTCGACCTGTGGTATGTGACACGGGTCCCCGAGGGGTAATAAAGGAGTGGATGGACCTCTTTTCCCGGTTGGTGCCCCCTAGTCAGTCAGTGTATGGATAAGGGGTTTGTCCCCTGCCTTCCTCTCCTAAAAGAAAAGAAAAGGAGGAAAGGACAAATGAGACAATGGTTCCTCTTCTTCGAGGTGGGTCCTGTAGACTGAAAGGACAGGCCCCTGCTGTTTGGGCAGGTGACCAGGCCATGACTGTGACGTCTGGCCCTGAAGCGCCACAGGGCGGGGCGAGCAAGACCAAGAAGATGAAAGTTGTAGATAAAGTGAGCGGAACCTCGATGACGTCGGGGCACTTCGTCGAGAGATTACCTGGCGTTTTTTAGCCAACTGGCTTCAGATGCTTCTTAGTTATTTGCTCTACTGATGGCATTATGTTTAAAACGGCTACGTGTTCTACCAGAGGGGTAGCATCAACGAGGGTGATAGGATGAGAGCCAAAGGGCATCCATTTCTCGGTGGGAGGGGGGGAGCCTTCTGGAGAATGCAGCGGATCCATCTCAGGCTGTTATCATTTGTGCTCTTCGGACACTCAATGGATCGCATGTGCAAGTGACAGCGCACTCTAACATGAATTTTGTGAAGCGGTCGGTTTATGCGAGGGAACTCATGAATTAATCGAAGAGCTAGCAGATCAATGGGTGTTTAAAGTCGAACCCAGGATGAGGAAACATGAGGGGCGGGGGGCGAAAGCCACCGTTAAGCTCATCGTTACGTTCTATCATGACAGCTTGCCTGATTCGGTGAGTGATGGGTCGAATCGCTACCATATATATATATATATATATATATATATATATATATATATATATATATATATATATATATATATATATATATATATATATATATATACATTCGTACTATTTCCGCTCAGGTATCAAATGCTACAAGACCGTACACATTAAGTCGTGATTGCTTATGGTCAAGTGTGTGAATTCGGATAGCGAGATCCTGCTTTCTCGAAGCAATGTGGCGTGCATCTCCTGGAGAAGGAAGTCCTGGCCATTCAGAGTTTCCGACTGCGGATCGAATCTCTTTCGAGAGGCTAAAGACTTGGTCCTGGCGCGGTCAGGAACATCCTATGCTTCTCAGGACAAAAAATAAACACACAACATTTTCTGCTCCTGACCCCTCCAGACATCCAAACACGGTAGTTTCCTTAATAATTTGGAAACTTTATGAGGGTTCAACCCTCAACCCTAGCGACGCTCGCCTTTTAGAACTGGTGACTTCATGAGCTCACGCTCCGCTCCTGCTAAAACTAGTGCTTCCCATTCACCACACCAGCTAGACCACTTCCGGTAAGGAGAGGTGAGCGCGTGCCAACACCGAATCGTTCGACTCACAGGAGGTCAATTGGCCGAAGGTGGTCGTGAGACTGTTTTCGGGGGTTTCTACGGCTATGCCTAAAAGGGCGATATCATCAATGAAACCTAGGATCCAATGTTGGAAGAGAAGTCTCTAAACGGCGGACCCACCAGAGGACGGGTGACCTCGGAACCTTCTGCTCGTTCCCTATTGAGAGCCTTCTTGTCGATGCCAGGGAGATTCTAGTTGCGCTGCATGTTAAACAGTGCATGGGCCCATCGTCCACCTCAGTTGCAAATTGCTCTCATTGCATCCGCTGCCGATTTAGACGGTGCCTTTGCCGCTGAGAGACGCCAGCTTCAAAAGCTTGATGTAGCTCTCAGGCCGGTAGTACCTCTGGTTCTGCCTAAGCCCTTAGGCCAGAGGATACCACTTCTGACTATTTGTCGCCACGCCTCTGCTCTCAATGTGGTGGTGGTTTCAAGTCGCTCTCTGTCTTTTTGGAATTAGGTACATTCGCGGGACGTATTGCCATTTGATGGATCATCCTCCGGAACCTGACTGTCTGGTGCCCCAGACTGCTCGGCTCATTCTTGCTGACTGTCCCATTTTTGCGCACTTTATACTGTATGTCCTGGTACCGAGACGAGCGGGTTTGCTGCTACTTCTTCCTTCGACTTTATGGAGGACGGTGCCCTCTCTATTTTATTAGACATTTCTTGGTGTTGTGTGCATCCTCGATCGGTGGATGGAGGCGGGCCTTCCACCGAAGCTGTACCATGTTTTTTTCTGTTTTTATGTGTGTTTATAGTGTATGAGTGATTCTTGATGTGTTTTTTGTTGGTTTTGTTTTGTTTTGCCTTTTAATGTAGCCTAATTATAAGCTGAATTTTTGAATCCTATTTGTGCCCATGTCATCATGATAACTCTTTAAAGAAAACAAATATTGGTTTATGTCTTCCCTCCTCTCTTTACTGATCTTGTCCGACTTTATGACTCCCTCTTTTATGTATTGCCTCCTCTCTTTACTGCTCTTATATTAACTCATGGTTCTCTTTTTATGTCTTACCTCCTCTCTTTACTGTTCTTGTCCTGCTAATGACTCTTTACTCCTCTTTTCCTTCACATGATTTCTATTTTTTGTCTTGCCTTCTTCTTTACTGCTCTTCTCCTGCCTCATGACTCTCTTGTTTATATCTTGCCTCATCTCTTTACTGTTCGATAAGATTCGTTTTTACACAAATACGATTTTGTAATTTTTAAAGATATAACCGCTTTTAATTCTAAAAATGATGCTCACCAATGTTATTTTTAGCTTCCGGAACTTAAAACTAACGTAGTTATTCACTTTTTGAAAATATATTTATATTTTGCTAAATTTGAATCTTCCTGAGCCATTTTTGCTCTCATTGCTTCAACCTTTGGCCTGACTTGTTCACCCGAATTTGGCATTTTTAGATTTGGAGGCGATCTGCGCATGCGTCTTTTGGCGATATCCAACCAATATCAGGCTTTTTAGATTTGCGGGCAATCTGCGCATTCGTCCTTTGACGATTATCCAATAGCATTTTGTTTTAGATTGCCTGACTAGTTAACCAAACCAGCTTTTTTTAGATCTACAGCCGATCTGTGCATGCGTCTTTTGCTGATTATCCAATAGCATTTTGTTTTAGATTGCCTGACTAGTTAACCAAACCAGCTTTTTTTAGATCGTCAGCCGATCTGCGCATGCGTCTTTTGCTGATTATCCAATAGCATTTCGTTTTAGATTCCCCTATATTTCGGACGATTCGCGGTTTTCTTTTTTTTTAGTTTATATGGTATAATGGCATGCGGTGTCTGTGCTAGGTCGGGATTAAAGGATTCGAAAGGGTGAAAAAGCGAGTGCAAATTTTCCGTTAGTGCTTTTAAGGTACATTGCTTTCTAATGCCCGCATTCGAACAAGTGCTAGCATTTCATTTAGAAACTGTTTTCTGCGCAAAGCTTTGATTCAAACTAGAGGCCTAACGCCATTTAGCAATCGACTTTTGCATTCAAATCTGATGGTAGAACCCCCTGCAATTAAGCAGGGGGTATGGGGGGCGAAGTCACCCATTTCGAAAGTACCTAAAAAATGTAAATTTTTAGCGGAAATAGCCTAAAGTAGGCGGCGTTATCGTCGTCTTAAATTACCAGGTTAGGTCTGGTCTGGTTCTGGATCTTTTAAATGACTTTGATAATGTGTTTTTCTTATGTAGTTTTATGTGTAAATTTCAGATCTGAAACTCGTTCTCGACGGAAATACATACTTTTCCTAACTTGGACCTTCGGTCGACTATGTGTAAAGTATGCATTTACGGGTAAAACGAGTGTCAGATCTGAAAAATACATAAAAAATTGCATAGGAAAAACACATTTTTAAATTACCCTTCCCATTTGTCTTAAAACGAATCTTTACCTTCTTTTTTTTTCTCCTCTCTTTATTGCTCTTGTCCTACCTCATGATTCTCTTGTTTATGTCTTGGCTCCTCTCTTTACTGTTCTTAGCCTACCTCATGACTGTCTTATCTCCTTTCTTTATCTCTTAACCCGATACCTATCCAACGAAAAACCAGCATTTGGAAGACTGCGCTTGTTTGACCTATTTTAACTTTACCATCATTAATTTAATGAAGAAATTATCAATATTTTCAATTTATCCCCTCGTCAATATTTATCAGTGACTATTTTATTTTATATTATAATTTGTAATCAATAAAGGAGTTTCCAAATTTTTGAGGCTGACAATGACATTAAATACTAATGTATTGATTTATATACACGGACACATAAACACTATTGTTATTTTAAATTATGAAGGGATTTTATTTGAAAAGGGATCCTTACTCTCCCAGATGATAATAGCAAATCAAACAAATAGCTACTTATTTTAAGCCTCCATCCACTGATCTCAGCAATCTGGTATCACTGGTTCGACCTTCACCATGTCTCCGAATCTTCTTTATTTTCGAATGGGTCATTTTCTTTTCTAAACCTTTCAGTTTTAGAGTACAGTATTCCAAAACCAAAAAAGTGATCGATAGTCCTGTAGACATGGTACTAATATAAATGGCGATAAAATTTTACAGCACTTAAACGAATACTTATATATGTATACATTAGCCTCCCAAAAGATTAGAACTCCTGTAATTTTCTCACAACATTTTCCAGAAATTTTAACAGTGAAAATCCAAGGTTTCAAAAGTTGATGTATGATAATCTACACGTATAAACTACATATGGGTAATGGTTATCCAAATTTGGATGAATAAAACGACTTATTAGTATATAAAATAAACAATAAAGTAGAAAATTTGAAGTGTCCAAAATGATCCGAATACTTGGGTTTCTTGTAGAGAGAATCGGCATTGTTTTCTTATATAGCGTACGAGAAGCGCAGGCGAGCGGCTTAAAAGCTTCGTTTGAATGAGTCTTTTTTTTGAGACTCAGGATGGCCGAGTGGATTCGCCGCTGGCTAATAGTGGTCCAACGACGCTGGAAGCTGTTCGCAACTCGCCTCCGCTATTATTTTTTCTTTGCCCTTTTCCCTACTCCCTTCTATCTACACTTAGCAATTAATATCAGTTTAACCTAGTATCTAGTGTACCTCAGGTCATTCTCTTGCCAGCGTGGATCCAAGTAACATACCTAAGAAATCTGTCAAGCCTCTCTCTGTCCGCGGGTTGATCATAAAACTGTGCCTCTAAGATGGTCTTTCAATTGGGGTCTTGGCCCCCAAAGTGCAGTCTCTAATACTCTCTCAATCTATGACAAAACAGGTTTAATTAAGGATGGCAAATTAACCGATAGGCCAAAGGAGAGCTCAAAGATGAAGGACCGACGCAGGAGTTTCTCTAGAGATTAGTGCAATTTTGACCACCATTATTTCCAGGCAGACTATATCACGTCAGCTAGAGGAAAACAATCTTCACGCCCACACACTTGGGGTCACGCCATTGATCAGTCCAAAGAAAAAGAAAGTTCGTCTTGCATTTGTATTGAATTGGTTACATGGACGTAAGACCCTTGGAGCCAAGTCCACTTCATTCAACAAGCTAAGTTCATTTTGTTAGTGTTCAATGGCAGGAGACTCGTTCGTTGCCGAGCATGCGAAAGATTGCCTCTCAATAATAGCAAAATGTGTGAATTTTGGTGGAAGAAGTGCCATAGTCTGGGTCTTGATTTCGGTAGAAGGCACTGAACCACTTGCAGCTTAGGGGGCACAGTGAATGCACAAGTGTACAAAGAATTGCTGTGACAACATGTAATGCCCCATCCTCGAGCCTCCGAAGCCAAACCTAAAATTTTCATTCAGGATAACGCCCCCTACCAGACAGCTAAGTCGGCGAAGACCTTCCTGGACGACGAGCACATCACTGTTATGAACTAGTCTGCACGATGTCCAGACCTGAAGATTATTCAAAATGTTTGGAGGACACTAAGAGAGAGGTCTAAGGTGAGGGTCAATATTTGGTTAGTTCTTGTGGCAGGAGATGTCAAAGCATCATCAAGAATAAAGGCTTCCACATTAAATGCTAATTACTTATAACTTGTACAAACTTTTTCACGAATAATTTAATCATCATCATCACAAACTCTATAATTTAAGAAGGGGATTTTTTTGAGTATTTGAATAATAATTTCATCTTAGTTTGGTTATGACGTGTTTTTTATCAAAGTTATTTCTAATAATTCTTTTATAATATCAAAAAACAAAATGGTGAAGTTCATAAAAAAATATAAGTATCGAAATTTTGTGAATTTTTTAAAACCCAAAGAATTACAAATGGTGAAGTTCAGAAAATTTATTTTTATATATCTTCTATAACTATATTTTAGCAACGTGATATTTTGAAAGGGGGAAAATTTAGTTTCGAGTTCCTTTTTTAAATTATTATAATTGGCGAAGTTCAGAAAATTTATAAAAATTTAACCATGGCTGCTTTTTTTTAGATTTTAAATTTGAATCTTAGTAGCAAAGCGCAAGCTACGGGAGAGGGGGGGGGGGGCGAAGTCATTGCCTGGTTATATCCAAATAGAAATTTGTTTCCTCTGTCACTCGAATCATTTTGGAAACCTCACTTTTTCTAGTAAATTGCTTATCTGCTGATGACAACTCTCGTTTTATTCATCCAAATTTCCATAACCTTTACCGAGAAGTAGTTTATTGCGAATTGTTGTGAGTAGGTGTATGTAGGGAAAAGGGTGTGTGGGTAGATAGACGAAAATAGACAAGTACTGGGCTTCTTTCTTCTATCTTCGCGTCATGTTTAGTTTGGTGAGTCTCGTTCGGTGATTTTTTATAATTCGGAGATATTCAGTCTTAATTAGTTTGTTGTCACTTTCGATGATAAATATACATTTATTTTATGCGTAGAGCGGCACTTCGGCTTTGCCAGCCAATAGGTTAGCGGAGCTTGGAAATCTGGTACGACATACAGTTCTTCTGTTCTGGTTAATCATTTGAATGATTTCTTCATTCATTTCTCGATTAACCAGTTCCTGCATATTCCGTGTCCGTTCTTCTATTACTTTGTTAATGGGAGTTATCCCCACTTCCAGGTGCAGCTCTTCTCGGCGTCTTCTATCTCGCCTGCATGTACTCGTAATTAGGTACACGCATTTATTCTGCAGTGTTTGTAGTTTCCTCTTTTGTGTCTTCGAGACACAAGAGAGGGCGGAAGCGTGGTAATGCAACAGAGATCTTACAAGTGCATTGTAGATCTTTTTCTTGTTGCTTTCGAGGAGATTTCTGAACATATATAGAGTTCTGACTGCAGCTGAGGCTTTGGAGATTGTCGTAGAATGAACAGCACCACACACACACACACACACACATATATATATATATATATATATATATATATATATATATATATATATATATATATATATATATATATATATTATTTTCAGACGGAGTGGGCGGCGGCCAAGGTCAATTGAGTGACCTTCGCTCGTCTCCCAGCAGCGGCAGACGAGGGAGGTGGGGGGGGGGGCGAGATAGGGGGATGGAGTTTCCCAATTCGAGAGCGTGGAAGAATTTATCTACAGAATCGAGTGCAATTGGCCGTTTGTCTAATAAAGAAGGCTGCGGGACACTGGGGCTATGAAACGGAGGGTACAAAAATAATCTTTAATAATTACAAGAGATATAGGACATATATACAAATGGAAAAAGGTTGCAAATGGATACTTAGTGTTTACAGGTATCAGATTAAAGAATTACCGGGAGCGATTAAATAAATTCAAATGTGAGCTTACTAGTGGCCCGCAGTTGAGCTAATAGACGAACATACACTTTATGGGTCGACTGGTCAAGAAACCACAATTTAGTCGTTGGAGCTTAGCTTGGGGTTGGAGGCTTTATGAGACGACACAAGAGATGGGTGATCGAACGAGTAAATCGTAATCGATGGAGTTTAACCTCAAGGAGGGAAAAGGATAACCAATCGAGTGGGGCTAAATTCCTTCGGTGAGAATTCTTGCTTTCGAGCTCGGGAAATGGAACGGAGCTGAATCGAGAAAACGACTTATCTAGTGCAGAAAGGCGGGCCTATATTGGCTTTTCCCGGCTGAGCCTAGCATTATATATAGGCAGGCAGAAAGCGAAAATGCCTCAGGCCAAGGAGGGAGATCTTCTTAACCAAATACTCTACCGGGGATAGATGATGAACTCCAGCGGGATTTCTTGATAACGTCCGGAGAGGCGGGCAGCGTCTTCTTGCGCCCTCCGCGCTTTGAAATCTTGCTTCTGCCTTATCATCGGAAGTGGTTCGAGTCTCTCACGGTTCCCACAACCTTTCTCCGCGTCGCCTGACCTTGTGCCCAGCATCATGGCTTCTCGGTCACATGGAGGTATTAACCTCTATTCCCGCCCTCTTCTTCCTTCCTAAGATGGAAACTTTGGTGGAAAAGTGCCATCTGACAATCGCTGGATGGGGGTTAAGCGACCCAATTTTCCAGACCTCAGGGGTGAACAAGTAATGGGAGATACCTGACCTTAGTTCAAACGAACTCAGGTGGCTAAGGCATATTTAAATTCAACGAGTATCCAGGTACACAAAGAAAGAATAAATGAATTGATACAGGACAAAGAGACTATTGACTTACAAGGATTAAATTTAATTTCAAACAGAGACCCGATCACCTCAGGTCAATAACAACCTAGAGTTATACAAGCAAATAACACACACATACACAAAATAGGTAATTAATACAGGAACAAATACAAGAGAGAAATATATATTACAAGGAAATCAACTCAGCCGGACAATACAAAGGGTCACAGGATCGTTCTCAGTTTGCGAACAGAAACATATATATATATATATATATATATATATATATATATATATATATATATATATATATATATATATATATATATATATATATATATATATATATATATATATGTGTGTGTGTGTGTGTGTGTGTGTGTACAAACATGCCCCCCCAAAATCAATCATAAAATTTCCTTTAGTTTAGCTTGGTGTAGGCTCTAGCGACACATTTCTCTTAGCCTTTGATATATACAATCTTAAATTGAAATTCCTGGAGGAATAAGCTCCAGCGCATAAGCCCACCATTATTATTCTTCACATTTCGCAAATATGACAAGGTCTTGTGACTGGTCTCAACTAGGAATTGTTTACCTAGGAGATACATCCTATATTTTTGCACTGCCCATATAATGGCAAGAGCCTCTTTAAAGAGATGGAGGTTTGGGTCGATAAGGGGAATAGGCTCGGCGTCGAACACGGTAACGGTATTTAGCTTTCAAAATTAAACTCAGAGGCGGTATGACCCGTCTGACTTCTTGACCATTACAATGGGGGAGCAGTAACTGGACTCGGAGGGTTCTATTATGTTTAATTTTAACAACTTATCGACCTCGGCGTTGAAAGCCTCTCTTAAATGGATGGGGATGGGTACGGCTTGGAAAGTATGGGCCCCAGGGTAGTGAGGATAATGCTATGTTAGAGCTGCGGGGCACAGCCAAAAATCTCTGAGATCACGTATCCGAAGCGACTGAGTAGCTACTGCAGCTGACTCTTCAGGTCGGGTGGCAGCTGATCGTTAATATCCAAGTTTGTTGAATGGGAATCAGTGGCGCTGGGCAAGGTGGGCAAGAGATACTCTCTGTCCTGTTCCACACAAGCAACTTGCACCACATTTAAAGGATCCAAGGGATAGCTCGCTTTCATGGCCGACTCTTCATCAATTGCTACAATTTCATTGAAGCAGGCTCGGCGATGGTACTTCTTTAATATGTTTACATGGTACATCTTTTCACCAAAGAGTGTTCGGAATAAATGGTCAACGGGGCCGCGATTTACAATAACTTGGAAGAGGCCCCTTCCATCGACTCAGGAGTTTATTACTCTCTATGGGGAATAATAATAAAACCTCTTCACTGCGCTTGAATTTCCGTTCCTTGGATTGGTAGTCAAAATACGTCTTGTATTTATCTAACTTCGTGTCAGCGTTCTGAAAAGCGATTTCCGCACACTTCTCTAACATTTACCACGGTTCCATAAGGTACGCGTAGGATGATTGGATTTATCGGTCCAATTCCTGGTTAGAAAAAAGTTATATTAGTATGCTCATCGGGCCTCGAACGTTTCGGCCATACAACAATTCAAACGGGGCAAATCCTAAGGTGCAGTGCGGGATTTCCCGGTAGGTGAACAAGGCGACGGGTAAGTAACGGTGCTACTCTCAGGGCTGGTCTGCACACAGCTTTTTCAGGATTGACTTCAGAGTAGCATTAAGCCTTTCGCACATTACGTTTAAGGCAGGGTGATAGGGGTTGATAAAAGGGGGCTTCACTATTAGGAGTTTACCAACGTACTCCTTTAGTACTAAGGGGAACTGGCGGCCCCGATTGGATAATACTTACTTAGGCAATCCGACTCGGGACTCGGGACAAGATAGAGATGAGCACCTCAACGCAGGTGATGCTATCTATCTTTTTCATGGGCACTGCCTCGTGGAAACGGGTAGCAAACTCAACAAAAGTAAGCACGAAGCGGTGCCCTTCATTGGACGGGGAGTGGATTGGGCCAATCAAGTCGATTGCCACATTGGCGAAGGGTTCCGAAATGGCAAGTCCCTTCTGCAGCGGAGCGGGTTTGATACGTCCATTTGCGGCTGTCTTCTGACATATATCGCACGATCGGCAATAACTCGAATTATCATCTGCAGCACCGTGCCAATAAAAATATTTATAAATTCTCTTAGAAGTCTTAGTGTGGCTGAAATGTCCAGAGAATAAACGGCCATGGACATTCTTTAAGATAAGCGGGACATGGGAGTGGGGAATGCATAATACATAGGCCTCGGAACTATTATTATCTGAACAAGCGCGGTACAAAAGGTCTTCCTTCACAATGTATGAGATTACTTTGTTTCCACGAGTGGATTCTTGTACCTTATTCCGGGCTTTGGTCCAGAGGGGACGGAGTGTATCTCAATCCATTTGATTCTTCGCGAATTCCTCATTCATAACGCCGTTAAACTCGAAGTTGCCGGGGGCTTCAAGGGGGGTGGGTGTCTCTATTTCCTTCTTTTTCTGAGATCGCGTGAGGGCAAGTTGAGCCACAGGGATGGAGGAAACCCAAGGGCACTGCCCAATTAGAATAGCGCAGAATTTTATTGGGGCTGCTACTACCTCAGCCCAACCAGTAAAATATGCACACTTGATGAAACATTTCACAATGGGGAACCGGTTTGCACGCCCCAGGTTGTCATGTACTACCGCAAATTTGACATGGTTTAGAGCTACCGGGGGAAGTAGATCGTCCGAAACCACTATACAAGTACACCCTGTACTTCGGACAAGGGTGGCGACTCGGCAGCCGTTTACTGCTCCAAGGGAGGCAGACAGAGAGAAAGACGGTTCAGTTTGCGACGGTGGTGGCTCTAGAGTAGCACTAATTTGGTGCACTTGGTTGCGAGAACTACTGCGAAATTGAGAGTTCTGAGGGCAGGTGGTGCTCACATGACCTTCAATACCGGACAAGAAGCACATAATAGGCCTCTTGGGAAGGATAACTCTGGGGGATTTGATGAGAAAGGTTTGATGTCCTTAGGTCCAGGAAAAAGAAGTTTCTGGGCTTCGAGAGGCCAATTACTTTCACAAACTTGCTGGGGTCACGGGGATGAAATTTTGGTTTGCCACATTTTGCTTTAGGGGACGATGGTTCAGTCTTCCTTCCTTCCTTAGGGTAGCAGTTATGGCTTGCTGCGAATACATCGGCTTCTTCGATGCATTCTTGAAGGAGGAGCACCTCCGGTCCTTCACAAACGATCTAATTTTGGAAGAAACCGAAGCCTAAAGCTGGTCCTTCAGGACAAAGTCGACTAGCGCTTCATAATTGTGGGGGCCCTTAGACGAATCGAGCCAGAAATTGAAGTGCCTCTGAAGCGTATACCCAAACTGACGGAAAGTTTGATTGGGTTGAATACGGGCTTGGCTAAATTTAGCGCGAAAAAAATCTGGGGTCATATTATCGCAGTCAGCAGTTCCGCTGTCAACGTCGAATAATCAATTGTCGCCTGCGACGGGAGGAATATGAAAATATCTCGGAGCTGGGATCTAGGCAACTGCAGGAGTTTGGCGACGCCGTCTGATTCGATATCCTAGGTGTTAACCTCGAATATTTTCTCAAAATGCGTTAAGTAAGACCCCAAATCTTCACCTTCCTTGTAAACTGGAAGTTTCACCGACGCAGTTTGCGGGACGTCATTTCGCACATTGATGGAGAGCGTCTCGATTCTCGCTCTACTCTTCTCCAATTCATATTGGGGGATTCTTTCTCTTTCTTCTCTCTCTCTCTCTTCTCTTCTCTGTCTCTCCTTTCCGCTCTCTCGGCTCTCTCTTCCTCTTGTATCTACAACAGATCCTTGTCGGTTAGTCCAAGGGATTCGCCTTGCGATTTGAATCGGTCGAAAGAAGACATGTCGCGTATTATCGAACTTAAAAAAAACACACACAGAAAATTACGCACACCAACGCGATTTTTATTTTCCGTATAAACACTCGGAAATAAATGCCTCAACCAGCTTGACGCGAGAGCCTTTACCTATGCCCAACTAACACAAATAACAATTCTTACTGAGCCTTTCACGGTCTGCAAGGATAAAATTCCGATGGGGAATATATGAGATGCACAGTTTCGAAAAATTACACACAGTAACTATACACGGTAAATAACAAATGAGTACACAAAGGAAATGGGTTACGGATGGCAAATGAGAGATTAAAATGTTAAAGATTATTTCTCCGTACCTTCTTAATAGCCTTATAACCACTTAAAAAAAGAAAAAACCTTAAAAAGACCCCACATCCAACACCAGATTTTATAATATATATATATATATATATATATATATATATATATATATATATATATATATATATATATATATATATATATATTATATATATATATATATATATATATATATATATATATATATATATATATATATATATATATATATATATATATATATATATATATATATATATATATATATATATATATATATATATATATATATATATATATATATATATATATATATATATATACATTCAGACTGAGTGGGCTGTCAAGGTCAATTGAATGACCTTTGCTCGTCTCCCAGCAGCGACAAACGAGGGGGACGATAGGGGAATGGGGTTTCCCAATTCGAGTGCGTGGAAGGATTTATCTACAGAATCGAGTGCAATTGGCTATTAGTATAATAAAGAAGGCTGCGGGACTCTGGGGCTATGAAATGGAGGGTACAAAAATAATCTTTAATAATTACAAGAGATATAGGACATATATACAAATGGAAAAGGTTGCAAACTGATACTTAGTGTTTACAGGGATCAGATTAAAGAATTAACGGGAGCGATTAAATAAACTCAAACGTGAGCTTACAAGTTCAAGCTTTTGAGCCAATATACGAACACACACTTTACGGGTCGACTGGTCAAGAAACCACAATTTAGTCACGGAAGCATAGATTGGGGTTGGAGGCTTTATGAGACGATACAAGAGATGGGTCATCGAACGAGTAAATCGTAATCGATGGAGTTTAACCTCGAGGAGTGAATTCGATGAATTATTTGCTCCAGACGAGGTTAAAACCAAATCCAAGTATAGCCAATTGACTGGTGCTAAATTTCTTCGGTGAGAATTCTTGCTTTCGAGCTCGGAAAAGGGGACGGAGTTGAATCGAGAAAACGACGTGTCTCGTTCAGAAAGATGGGCCTATACTGGCTTTTCCCGGCTCAGCCTAGCATTATATATGGAAGCAAAAATGCATCAGGCCAAGGAGGAAGATCTTCTTAACCAAATGTTCCACCAGAGGTGATAACGCCTGAAGAGCTGGGCAACGTCTTATTGCGCCCGCGCTCTTGGAATTCTTGTTTTTGCCTTATCAGCGAAAGTGGCTCGAGTCTCTCGCGGTTCCCATGGATTTTCTCTGCGTCGCCCAACCTCCGGCCACCATCAATGCTTCTCGGTCACATGGCAGTATTAACCCCAATTCCCGATGGAGATTCTATCTGCGACGTGCTTCATGTACCCGGATGAACATAAGTAGTTTATACCTGTAGGTTATCATGCACCAATTTTGGAAATCTTGGATTTTCACTGGGAAAAGTTATGGAAGATGTTTTGATAGATATTCAGGCGTTCTGATATTTTTATACGATACTGTATATATATATAGACGTATTCTTCTACCTCACCTATATGCAACATGCGGCCCTTACAACGACTTCGTGTTGCCTGCGAAGGACAATGAAATATTTTTTTAGGTATTTTAATTTAAAAGAAATAAACCATGCATAATTTAAGCGTCGCTACATCGAAATATTTCTCCAAACCAAATATTATGTGTTAATTATAGCTTTTATAACCTTATATTATTGGGACAAGTAAATAATGAGTTTGAAATGTGATCCCCCCTCCTTTTTCGAGACCCGGGGACGGCCCGTAATCGCAAAAGTTTTTCTAGGCCTGTTCTACCTGATAGGCGAATCGAAAGGGAAACAAGCGCAAGAACAAAACAAGGCTGGAAAGAAGGAAAAAAATCTTAGCCTAATTTTCTGAAACAACGGGCCTCATTCTAGATTCATCTCCTGAAGCAACATTTCTCTTTTGAGCCCCATTTTCTGAGGCAACAAGCTACAGCCTCATCTTTTGAATCTATTGGACTCAGTTTCATCTTCTGAAGCAAAGGCCTCGCCTCTGAACCAATATGCTTCACATTAGCCTCAGCTCATGAAGCAATAGGCCAGCCCTAATCTTAGCATCATCTTCCGAAGCATTAAGTCATATCTTATGAAGCAACAGGCCTCACCTCAGCCTCATATTATGAAGCAACATGCTTCATATTAGCCTCATCTTTATAAGCAACATCTCTCATCTTTTGACGCAACATGTCTCTTAATAACTTCATTTGCTGAAGCAACAGAATTCAGTTTAGCCTCATCTTCTGAAGCAAGCCTCACCTTAGCCTCATATTATGAAGCAACAGGCCTCACTTTAGCCTCAATTTTGCCTCATCTTCTGAGGCAACATGTCTCTCTTATTAGCCTCTTTTTATAAACCAACAGAATTCAGTTTAGCCTCATCTCCTGAAGCAAAAGGCCTCATCCTATGCATACTCACTTGTGGGTGCTGATACATGAAACCTAAAATATTGAAGACATACGAGGAGCGGTCAATAAGTTTTACAATTCAGATATAAGGAAACGAGATATGAGGAAAAGTGTTTTATTATTTTTCAAAATAACTACCCTCGACTTCAATGCACTTGCGCCACTTGTTCCTGAGGCTTCGAATTCCTGACAACCAGAAGTCTCCCGACTGCTGTTCAATCCACTCCTGGACGGCGAGCTGGACATCTTCATCGTCCCCAAACCGGCGTCCACGCAGGGCAGCCTTGAGCTGGTGGAATAAAAAGTATTCGCTAGGGGCCACATCTGAACTGTAGGGAGGATGGTTGAGCTCCTCGAATCCGCACTCGCGCAGGGCAGCTTGTGCAACTCTAGCCTTGTGGACAGGGGCATTGTCGTGGAGGAGCAGAAAAACCGCGTGTCAACTTGCCGCGCCGCTTCTGACGGATGCACTTCTTCAACCCAACCAGTTCCTCGGCGTAATATTGGCCTGTGATGTTCCTTTCATGAGGCGCATAGTCCACCACCAACACTCCATCAGAATCCCAGAAGATGGTAGCCATGTTCTTCCCGGCTGAGAGTTGGGTCCGGAACTTGATGGGGGTCGGAGAGCCCTTGTGCTTCCAAGCCATGCTTTCGAGCTTACTCTCGGGATCCCAGTAATGGACCCACGTTTCATCACCTGTCACTATGCGTGACTCAAATCCCGCCGGGTCTTGGTTGTACAGGATCAGCAGCTCCTCCGAACTTTGACGACATTGAAGTCGATCATGGGGCGCAGGGGTTTCTAGGAACCTAACGGGCAGAGACCTTAATCATGGCCAAATTGTCGTGGATGATGTTAATAACACTTCCATGTGATATTCCAAGTTCTCGCTCAATTTCTTCGACCTTCACTAGTCGATTTTCGAAGATCATCCTCTCCACACGGGCCACATTGTCCTCGTTGGTCACGTCTGACGGGCGTCATCTTCAAGGGACTCACGACCATGGCGGAATTCCCTATTCCAGCGAGCAATGGTTGCATAGGAAGGGGCAGTGTCGGTGTACACTGCAACCATGCGGTCATGGATCTCTTGCATTCTTGCCTTCCTTGGTCAAAAACTTGATCACCGCGCGGTGCTCAACCTTCTCCATTGTTGAAAAATTTGTGACTGACGATCTGCGATCATCTACTGCTTCTTAAATAGACGGGGCAGGAGCGTGCAGCTGCAGGTCCTGACTTGTCATAACTTGCCCTAACACCCCGACAAAGAGCCATCCCCCTTCCTCTGTTTTGCCCTATCGATTCGCATAACTAATTGACCGCCCCTCGTACGCTGTATACTTCCTGTCCAGGTACAACTGCACAGCTAGTGCTCGAGACGTAGCCAAGTAGTCTAAAGGGCGGTTTAATTGAGATCAAAGCGGTTGCTCGCTGCTTCAATGTGCACGGTTCGAATCCCAGTCCAGCTCGGATTTTTTCGAAGTAAGAGATAAATATTTCTGAAGGAAAATTATTTCGTTTTCTCTTTACTGCGGTGAAGTTATATATATATATATATATATATATATATATATATATATATATATATATATATATATATATATATATATATATATATATAAAATATTGCCATTGTCCATGACAACACACTGTAAACGATCTAAAACAAATAATAACGTGAATAAGGTTCATATATATACTCGTATATATATATAATAGGAATTTCCTGGTCGGGTTTCTGGTTTGAACCATGGTTTTCCCCAACTACCAAGCACTTTCTTTTCTTTTTTAACATTTTTGACCATTTTGTTCTCTTCGCTTTAAAAACTTTAATCGAATGTCCCCTCTAGTTCGCTCCTGCCGATGAGCATATCTCATTTTCCTACGAGGTCGTTTTCTCGATATATTTAGGTATACCATCATAGACTTTTCGATTTTTGTAGTCCATCTTTCATCGTCTCTTCTGGCAATGTTTCATGCCCCCAACCCCCTACACCCTCGCACATTTCTATTTCAGAACTTTTATCCCTTTTACAATATCCGTCACACGTGTTTATACTTTCATCCAAGTATTTCTTGTACGTTTCTTGGGAGTCATTCCTAAAATCTGTTCCTTCTCCATTGCTTTGATACGAGGGGCGGTCAATGAGTTTTGCGAATCGGTAGGGCAAAACAGAGGAAGGAGGATAGCTATTTGTGTATACGGTGGCTCCACGTCCCAAGAGGGGGTCGGCGGTTTCCACTCTGTTTAAAGTCAGCGTGGCTTTACCAGCAGCTGCGTCTACCTTCATGGCCGAGCTGGTTGAATTACATCGCTCGGTAAGGGAGATAATGCGACGAGTCGGGTTCGGAAACCGGATTGTGATTTACAGCGACTCACAAAGCGCCCTGAGAGCTCTGGGGGCATTGCAATCTCCGCATCCCTTGGTTTGCGATATCCGCAAAGCCACGGTTTTGTCGAGCCGGGTGGATGTCGAGATTATCTTCTGCTGGGATCCTGGACATGTAGGAATTGTGGGGAATGAGCGCGCCGATGAGGGCGCCAGAGAGTCGGCGAGGACTAGGCTACCAGACCAGCTTTTCACTCTTCCTCATACCGATTCCATTTCAGGAATACGAGCTCCACTCTGGACGGCTTGGCAAAGAAGATGGGAGACGGTCGAAAGGAACTTAAAGTTACGTGCCATTGCGCCGCGACTCTTCCTATGGACCTACTGCCCAATGCCACGAAGGCTTCAGGCTGCTTTCGGGCTTCTCTGAATCGGACGCACTCACGGGATGCACCGCCATTTGATGGTGCGCTCGAATCGGCCTTATTGCGACGACTGCGTTTTTCCCCAAACCGTTCGGCACATTCTTGTTGAATGTCCCAGACTGGGTGATCTTTGCGCACGTTACCTGTCCAGATACCGGGACGAGAGGGGTCATTGCCACTTGCCTCTTGTACTCGGGACGAGTTTGTGATAGAACGAGTTCAGAGCTGCATTCATTTCAACTTCTATCACATTTTATTTAAAACCATGAGGCTACCCACGTGCATCTTCGATTCGAGGCTTGGAGTCTTATCAACAGCTACCGGACGCCAATGTTTAAACAAGGAGGTTATCGTCCCCCCCGTTCGCCCCCATACGCCGACCTCGCCAGATCGAGTTAGGCTTATGGGCAGATAAGGCATTGTTCCCCGGCTCGGCTGTGCGTTCCCTCGAAGCTTCCACCCCATTCTCCCCCACGCCAAGGAGGTGTCCTGGCTACTTATATGGAAACTTTACCACTAAGATCAGATTGGAGATCCAGATTTTCGTCGCGAAACATCACCACGACCCTCTCTCCCTTTGTGCGCCAAGGGACCTCGACCTCGAGATTCACCATCACTTGTCCAGAAGGAGGACAATATTCCTTGAGTGCCAAAGGTTCGAGCCTTTAGTGACGCCAAGTCCCCAAGGCATCCCCCCCCCCTGTTGTTCAAGGAGAACAGCATTAGAACAGCCATTGTTCGTTTTGAGCCCTTCGCCAAGAAACGGTTCTCATCCCCCCCCTGTTGTTCAAGGAGAACAGCATTAGAACAGCCATTGTTCGTTTTGAGCCCTTCGCCAAGAAACGGTTCTCATCCCCCCCTGTTGTTCAAGGAGAACAGCATTAGAACAGCCATTGTTCGTTTTGAGCCCTTCGCCAAGAAACGGTTCTCATCCCCCCCTGTTGTTCAAGGAGAACAACATTAGAACAGCCATTGTTCGTTTTGAGCCCTTCGCCAAGAAACGGTTCTCACCCCCCCTGTTGTTCAAAGGAGAACAACATTAGAACAGCCATTGTTCTTGAGCCCGTAGACAAGAGACGGTTCTCATCCCCCCCCCTTTGTTCAGAAGAGAACAACCTAGAACAGCCATTGTTCGTCAAGCCGTTCGTCGAGTAACGGTTCTCCTTTCTAAGACGCCACGTCAGGATCCTTTTATCCCCCCCCCTTCGGCTGGAACTCGCCAGCGGACCGAATATTCCTTCAAGTACCTTCCACTGCACCCTAATGAAGTTACGTAAGCCAAGCGTCACCTTTTGAGTATTGATCCCTTATTTGTCAATTCTATCCTGTGCTTTAAATGGTTTATCGAACCATCCCATCTCTTTAACTCCATATTTGTTTTACCTTTTTTGATCCCTTAAATCCTTGGATTAGCCCGAGTCTCCACGACCCTTTCCATTCTGTTTGTCAATATTTTCCGTTTTTGTGTTTGCTGATAGTTATTATTAATAAAACTCTATTTTATTAATGATAGCAATATTATTATCCTTGAGCTCAGTTCCACTTCTTAAGCATTTTGAAGATACATAATATCGGCCGCCAGACAGTAAAAACGCATAATTAAGGAAGTTCCCCCAACAAATAGTATATATATGGTATCGTCGGGAGTCATTCTACGACATATAGTTCTTGCAAACAGACTTGTTGACTATACGACTTTTTGATAGCTGGCCTCCACCACTTTATTTGACTTTTTTTTAGTCGCGTGCGAGTTTAGTCACGGGTGACTCTTCATCTCGGTCGGTCGGTCGGTCGGTCGGTCGGTCCCTGTTTTGCTTTTTATTTGTTTTTGTAATAATATTTTAACTATTCGGCCAATTCTAACAAAATTTGAAACTCTTATGTTTTTGCATTCCCTTTCGTTTGATATAATTGCAACATTCCTCCCAAGGTTAGTCGTTAGGATAAATTTGTTTTGGCAATAACATCATAACTATTCAGCCGATTCTAACGAAATTTGAAACCCTCATGTACTTTTATATTCTCTTTCGAATGATATAATGGCAACAGTCCTTCCAAGGTTAGTCGTTGAAATTAAATTGTTTTGGAAATAACATCATAACTATTCGGCCGATTCTAACGAAATTTGAAACCCTCATGTACTTTTATATTCTCTTTCGAATGATATAATGGCAACAGTCCTCCCAAGGTTAGTCGTTGAAATTTAATTGTTTTGGAAATAAGATCATAAATATTCGTCCGATTCTAACGAAATTTGAAATCCTTATGTTGTTTTACATTCTCTTTAGAATGCTATAATTCCAACAGTCCTTCCAAGGTTAACTGGGGAATTTTTTTTTCATTAACATCATAACTATTCAGCCGATTTTAACAAAATTTAAAACCCTTATAATCTCTTTCGAATTATATAATTGCCAAAGTCCTCCCAAGGTTAGCCCAGGAATTATTTTGTTTTGGAAATAACATCATAACTATACGGCCGATTCTAACGAAATTTTAAACCTCTATGAACTTTTTTATTATCTTTCGAATAATAGAATTGCAACAGTCCTCCCAGGGTTAGCTGGGGAATTATTTTGTTTTGGCAATAACATCATAACTATTCAACCAATTCTAACGAAATGATATAACTGTCAAACTCCTGCAAAGGTTAGTCCGGGAATTATATTGTTTTGGAAATAACATCATAACTATTCAGCCGATTCTAACGAAATTTGAAACCCTCATGTACTTTTATATTCTCTTTCGAATGATATAATGGCAACAGTCCTCCCAAGGTTAGTCGTTGAAATTAAATTGTTTTGGAAATAACATCATAACTATTCGGCTGATTCTAACGAAATTTGATAGCCTTATGTTGCTTTACATTCTCTTTCGAATGGTTAAATAGTTATGGTACTCCCAAGGTTATTTCAGGAATTATTGAAAGTTTTGAAGGTTTTGAAGTGAGGGCACGCGTCTTTTTGGTCAACAGAACTTCTTATGTCTGTTGTTATTGTTTTAGCTTTTGTCCTATTTAGCGTTGTTATTTTTTTTACATATATTTATTTTTTTAATATAGTTAGTAGTAGGCTTTGTCGAGTACGGCGACTTATGCCCAAGTAGGCAGTTGGCAGATGGGCCCCCCCCCCAAAAAAAAAATCTTCTTGAGAGTGTGGTTTCGGTCATTCCGATATACGAGTTAAGTAAGTGCTCACACTCTCCTACGGAACATGTGTACTCATATATAAGGGTCCTTTATTTGGGTTAAGGGTGAGGTTTAGGGTTATTTTTCATGAAAAGGGTTGATCTCCGTCTATTTTGATAGTAGATGGTTAGTGCAATCTTTTTTTCGGCTTCCGCGGGTTTTATTCCTCGGTTAATAATACCCTTGATAGCTCTCTCGTCGGCTTAGTGTTCTGTGCTCATAGTATTCTTTTAAAAGAGTTCTATAATGTTTTCCTCTTCTGTATTTCGGTTCTTCTGGGGTTCTGACAGGTACCATCGGTCCGTATTAATTCTTATAGCTGTCTGTATTTCTTTATTGGAGAATCCGTTGTTAACGAGTACCTGGGTGGCTCTCTCAAGTTCATTGTGTGTATCCTTCCATGTAGTGCAGTGATGTGATCATGCTTGTTCCGTAGCGTTTAGAACATTCGCTGTCTGCATTCATGCAAAGACCCGGATTGGTGGCTTTAAGAGGTACTTTGGTCATTATTGCTTCATTAATATTGGCAGTGAGGATGTCTAAAAATAGTAATTGGTTGTTTTGGTTTTCTTTGATGGTGTAGGTGAGGGAAGATCATTCTTCAAAGGCTCTTTCCAGCTTATGTATTTCCTCTTCTGTTTGTACATTAAAATAAATGTTGTCTATGTACCTGGAGTTGATGTGGGGCTTCGGTACTCTTGAGAAAACACTTTCTTCGACCGCTTCCATATAGAAGTTAGCAAAGAGAAATCCAAAGGAGAACCTATAGCGACTCCATTAACTTGGCGGTTCATGCTTCCATTAGATTCATAGAAACGTGCTTCTTAAGTGGAATATCAAGGGCCGACATGAGGAAACTCCTACAAATCTGAACTTCTGAAGCTCCTTTCTATATTGTTGTTGATGTAGGTAATTAAATGATGTTCATTGTCATTAGTATTCTTGAATCTTTTCTTTCCTGAATGGAATTTTTCAGGCTTAGGAAAAGCCGGAGGTCCGAAAGTGCTAATATATAAATTAGTACCACGATGGAAAACGGTTGTAGAATAAAAAGGAAACTATAAAATTGATTAAATTTACTTAAAAATATTTTCTTTTTAATTTTTTTGAAGCGGCACGAACTTTAAAGATGACCTAAGTAATTGTATTAATCATCAAGGGAGAAACATAAGTTTAAAAAGACCCCATTTCACCAATTACTTCCGTTAATAGTGAAGTAAAAACAAAAATCACATTCTTGGTAGAGTTGAATGCCATAAAAATAAATGGAAAGATATCCTAAAATGCGAGTTAAGATCCGAGATAAGGGATTTTAGTAGCTGTGTGTCAAATTACAAAAAGCAAATAGTAAAAGCACTGATTTCATACGTAGGGACTACTGTACACATAGCACATCATAATGCGTTCTAAAGACCTTTCAGCAACGTGGAGCAGTACAAAACTTCTTCAATATTCTCTGTAGGTAATGATGGTCATAGCCTGCTTCTGCGGTGTTTCTCTTCTCCAATCTCAGGGGTTGCGAAAATGTACCACGAAACTACATGTTCGGAGTGACTATTCGGAACAATTCGGAAGTTCTGTGACCTAAAAAAAATAGGTAGTTTTAAAAGAAAAGTTTAACAAATAAAATAAAGAACTAGTGACTAGGTTTTAAATAAAAAATATCACCGTAGGATCTTAGGAGCGAAGCTCACCTGCTAAATATCTAATCTTGGACAATGACTTCTTAAGTCCAAGACTCCACTTCCCTTATGGCATAATCACCATAAAAATATGACAGGAAGGAAATTTTTATGGCGTTGAACAATATGTTGTTGCGTCTATTGACCGCATCACCTCCGTTTGTTGGGAAAATCTATTCGCGAAACGGATGTGGTGATGGAGAATGAGAGTGAAAGATATTTCGCTCTGTTACCTCATCTTTGGGAATCGAGGTAACAGGATTCGCTAACGCAGCAGCATGAAGGCGTCAACATTTCTGGTCATGTCTGTTCTACTCCTCATCTCTCTCGTGCTCGGGCGTCCCGTTTCAGGTATGTGAGATCTCGTCTTTCTCAGACCAGGGCTTAAGAATGCTTGGCGCAATTTCAAATTTTGAAATAAAAGACTATGGAATTAATAGTCTCAAGTGATAAGCCATCCTTTAAGAAGTGCGCGCGCAAGCAAACATACACACACACACACACACACAGACATATATATATATATATATATATATATATATATATATATATATATATATATATATATATATATATATATATATATATATATATATATATATATATATATATATATATATTTACTAGCCCTAGGAAAGGAAAACTGCTATCACAACTCGGGAAAACTTTGAGGAATATATTACGTGACCCATTAAAAGCTTAAAGAAAATAGTATTTTTTAAAACAGAAAATAGGGAAACTATTTTAACCGCGATATGAAGGTGAATAAATGAATTGGATTCGAACCTGTGTCGTCAAGCGCTCATCACTATCAGAATCATGACGATCATTGACTGAACCAAAATACTCAACCCCTTAAAAGGTTGATTCAAGAAGCCGTTTGAACAACGAAGTGTAGGTTTTATCCACTGAGAGTCAAGTGTTTTTCTAGTAGATCCATTGTATATTACGTATCATCAGATTTTACATATATATATATATATATATATATATATATATATATATATATATATATATATATATATATATATATATATATATATATTTAAAAACAATTATTTCTTAACATAGACTATTTGGGGGGGGGGGGATGTAAAATAAAAGAAGTACTTTTTTAGGAGTTTTTTGTTAGGCTATTGCAATCGCATCATATTGTATTATGTATCATTTTTAATTGATTTTTAATTGTAGGGGGTTGCACCCTACCCACCCACCCCGCAATTAAAAAAACCTCGTAATATTCCTAATTCGAAATCCTAACATTAGATTCAAATTCAAAAGGCGATTGCAAAATGTGGTTAGGCCTCTAGTTTTTCTACCGCGTTCCTCGACTAAAGACGTATAAGCCTCACCCCTGAATGTTATTTAAATCAATTATATTTTTATTAAAAATTGTTTAATATGAAATTTCCATAACATATTTTCCTTAAAAAAAAAAATTCCATTCAAAAATGATGTATAATACAATATGATGCGATTCCAATTAACATCGTGGCTTCCAAGATGGCGGCCATCCGATTTTCGTCCTAACACCATAATTAGAAACTTCCAACATTAAGTAGTGAAAATACTATATGTTTATCTACAATTGATAGCCTCTGCGTATTTTTTAAAAATCGAGATATTTTTAACAAAGCACCCACAAAATTCGAGGGTGAGCATAAACTTCAAATTAAATATATATATATATATATATATATATATATATATATATATATATATATATATATATATATATATATATATATATATATATATAATTCTTTTAGAATAGATTATTTTCGTGCAGATACGAGAAGACGAGGAAACAAATTTGTGAATGTTGGCAGTTATATCGGACACGGCAATTTCATCGTCGGTCACAATCCTCACCCAGGTAAGGCGGGGCTCAAGTTTGACCCGACGCCTTCTGTTTGATCCTCCCAGTGCCAATACTGGCAAAAGTGCCTCTGTGGTCGGTCGTAGGGAGGGGGCAGGGGTGTATTTTGAAGATAAATGAACACCGGGAGACGTTTGGGATAATGGGGATAAAAATAGAAGGGCGTCTCAGGAATCATTTTGGATGCACGAATGCGATTCCTTGCGCTCCTATGACATGGCACGGCAACTTAGGTCCATGAAGGCAGTCGACAGACGGGCGAATAAAAAAAAGAGACCTCATGTGAGATGACATGGCAACTTAGGTCCATGAAGGCAGTCGACAGACGGGCGAATAAAAAAAAGAGACCTCCTGTGACATGACATGGCAACTTAGGTCCATGAAGGCAGTCGACAGACGGGCAAATAAAAAAAAGAGACCTCCTGTGACATGACATGGCAACTTAGGTCCATGAAGGCAGTCGACAGACGGGCGAATAAAAAAAAGAGACCTCCTGTGACATGACATGGCAACTTAGGTCCATGAAGGCAGTCGACAGACGGGCGAATAAAAAAAAGAGACCTCCTGTGACATGACATGGCAACTTAGGTCCATGAAGGCAGTCGACAGACGGGCGAATAAAAAAAAGAGACCTCCTGTGACATGACATGGCAACTTAGGTCCATGAAGGCAGTCGACAGACGGGCAAATAAAAAAAAGAGACCTCCTGTGACATGACATGGCAACTTAGGTCCATGAAGGCAGTCGACAGACGGGCGAATAAAAAAAAGAGACCTCCTGTGACATGACATGGCAACTTAGGTCCATGAAGGCAGTCGACAGACGGGCGAATAAAAAAAAGAGACCTCCTGTGACATGACATGGCAACTTAGGTCCATGAAGGCAGTCGACAGACGGGCGAATAAAAAAAAGAGACCTCCTGTGACATGACATGGCAACTTAGGTCCATGAAGGCAGTCGACAGACGGGCGAATAAAAAAAAGAGACCTCCTGTGACATGACATGGCAACTTAGGTCCATGAAGGCAGTCGACAGACGGGCGAATAAAAAAAAGAGACCTCCTGTGACATGACATGGCAACTTAGGTCCATGAAGGCAGTCGACAGACGGGCGAATAAAAAAAAGAGACCTCTACTACTACTACGACGACGACAACGACGACCTCTACTACTACTACTATTACGACGTCGACAACGACGACCTCTACTACTACTACTACTACTACTACTACTACTACTACTATTACGGCGACGACAACGACGATCTCTACTACTGCTACTTCTACGACGACGACAATGACGACCTCTACTACTACTATTACGACGACGACAACGACGACCTCTACTACTGCTACTACTACGTAGACGACAATGACGACCTCTACTACTAAAACTACTACTACTACTACTGCTACTACTACTAAAACGACGACCTCACTACTACATACTACTACTACTACAACGACGACGACTATTGCTACTACGAAAACAACGACTACTGTTACTACGAAGGCAACGACTACTGCTCATACTACTACGACGACGCCTACTACTGCTACGGTGACGAGTACTACTACTGCTACGACGACGACTACAATTACTATTAATACTACTACTATTACTAAGCCACGAGCCATCAAAGCGTATCGCAGGAGGCAGGTCTTTCCACATCCTAGGAGCAAAATTTTTTTTTACCCCTTTACCTCCCTTCAATTATTTGTACAAAAATAACCCTTACAGACTCCAGTTAGCAGCACTCTTTCTAATTAGACTCATTATTAATGTACAACAATTGCTTTGAACTTACTTTTCTTTCTTCCTTAACAGTTACTTTTCTTTCTTCCTTAACAGTTGCTTTTATTTCTTCCTTGACAGTTACTTTTCTTTCTTCTTTAACAGTTACTTTTATTTCCTCCTTAACAGCTGTTGTGGCGGATTGGATTAATATTGGGAACTTCGTTGGACACAACAGTCCGGTTAGCGGCAATTCTGGCACCCACGGAGTAGGGAAATAAGAAGTCGCTTCCCGAGAGAAAAGGTTCCACCAAATTGGGATCTCCTTTTCCTCTATCAAAATTTTTCATTACTAAATAATATTTTCCTTAATTTTTGTTTTTAAGAATTTAGTGTTGAAATATATATGTATATATATAGTTTCTAATGTTTTCGTTCCCTCTAAAATACGTGATTTTGTCTATTTGACTTCTTTAGAGTGGAAGAAAAAAACAAATGGAAGGATATAGATAGATAGCTCTTCTTTATGTTCACCTCGATTTTCCGTTTCGTAATTAAAATAAAGATACGTTTTTAATCATTTGACGTTTTAATAGATGTTTTGAGCTTCTAGAATATTGGTGCCAGGTCCATTTTCACTGGGAGAGGCCAAGAGACGGGGAGGGGGGGAGGAAGGATTAGCTACCAATTATGTATGTATTCGAAGCCGAGTGAAAAATAACGGCATCCGAGGTCACTCGGTTCAGATTCTAAACAAACACCACAAATGAGGGACCGAACTAGCGGAGGAAGAGGAAAGGGGAGAGGTCAGCGAGAAAGGAACCCACCTGGCTGCTTCGCTATTACACAGTGACTTATTATAATACAGGGTGTCCCTAAAGTATGGACACATAGGCAACATGGATCTTTTCAATATGCATTTGACCTACATTTAATTTGCACTGCATTACCTTCATTTAAATATCAATAAAGGACATATACAATGTAATTTTCGCCATTTGTGATGCAAAGGTCGATGCGCTTAGCGAGATACACCCAATGAATCCGATGCATAACTCCGGATTTCCGTCAATTTGAGCACATTCATTTATGATGCGCTGTTGACTCAGGTGCACAAACCTATGCCTTTAACCTTTAAGAACACCCTGTAGAATTTACCCAATTAAACTTTATACCTTAAAATTTCTTTGCGACCAAGAAAAAGGTCGTAGTTAACAAGGACTCCGAAGATCCGTACTCATCTCTAAGAGCGATTGTTAATTGCCCATGATAAGAAATGGAGGGTTGAATGAATAATGAGAAAGAAAGAAAACTTGATGTTGAGCGGCCGCCATTACACAACGAATAAATAAAAGCAAAGTAGAAGAAGCGTTAAAAAGATAAATAATATCAATGAATGCAATACCCAAATACATTAACTCTAAGACTCAGCCGAAGAAAGTATTAGGTTGGTCAGAAATTCATTTCTGTATTAAGACTATAATTTGTTTGTCACAAAATGTCTGATAATCTTTCTTTAGCCCCTAAAGTTTTGACGAGGTGATGAGAACCATGGAGATTGACGAGATCTTAGAAGAATCTTGCATAACAGTGTGTGAGATTATGAATAACTTGAAAGGCGGAATCAAGCATTGACTATACAACCTTATGGCTAAAGAGGTTCCGCATGAGCTGACACAAAATCGAAAAACAATCCTTGCATTTCAAACTTGTTCCAGACGGCTTCTGCGAAGTAAAAAATATCCTTTTCTTGAAAGAATAATAACCATAATGATGAATGGGTTCCATGCGACAACCATGAAAAAAACATTGGAAACTTGCTAGTGAAATAGGTCAACCAAAAGGTCCTCTAAGCCTTCTTCACGATGCTCGTGCTCGCCTCAATGGTCAAAGATGATGTTAACTAAATTGCTCAAGTTCGAAGTAGAGATTATGCTCTATCTGAGTTATTTACGGCCAGGGAGTTTCTCTTATACACTACCGACCCAGAAGATCAGAACGCCTGTATTCCTGTCACAACATCTTCCCTAACTTTTTCCATAGAAAATCCAAGGTTTACAAAAGTGGTGTTCGATAACCTACAGGAATAAAATAAAAATTATCAAGAGATAAGCAATTTACTAGAAAAAAATGAAGCGTACAAAATGCTCCGACCGCCACCGGAAACAAATTTCTCCTGGAATATAACCATTAAATTATCACTAGAAAAAAAATGCACGTTATAATAAATTATTATTTATTATGGATGCCTTTATTCTCGATGATGCTTTGACATCTCCTTTCACAGGAATTAAACAAATGTCGACACTCTTGCGTAGTAATCGTTCTCAATTTATCTTCAAGATTTTCCTAGAGTTATTGAACCGTTTTTTGATTCCTCGCTTTAGTGTTTTCAAAACATTTTCAATGAGATTCAGGTCCTGACTCTGTGGAGGCCAATTCATAAAAGTGATGTGCTCTTCGTGAGGGAAGATCTTCACCGACTTGGCCGTGTGGTAGGGAGGGTTATCCTTACGCACGCGGACTGTTTTGTTTAATTTTGATCAAAGAGGATGCGGATTGTGAGGACATCACGCGCACTGGTGGAGTGAGTTGAAATAGATAACTACATTCTTAGGACTATGGGTACAAGCTGTGCTAAGAGCGTCTCGCAGGTTCGGCTATGTTGTTTAGTTCTCTGAATAGCGTCGGGGAACCAAGGGACGCTTCATCGATGAAATGAAAGGGAAAGAGGGGGTGAACGGACACCACGGCAGGATGAGATGATTCAGTAAGAAAATTGAGGTGGTGAATTTTAGGAGAGGGAGAGTCCAGTGGAGAAAGGGTGAAGACAAGATTCACACTCATTTGTTAATGGTTGATTGTGGAACGTCGAGGATGATTGGGTGGCAGGGGATGAGAAAAGATTGGATACGAGGGACGCGAGAAAGAGAACTAGTTAAAGATGTGGTAGGAAATTGTCATCGAGGGGTTAGTTATGGTGAGGCTCTCAATTAGGAAGGAGAAGACAGATGAGAAGATCAAGTATATTTGCATGGTTGTGGTTGGGGTAAAAAACACCCAAATCCATTGAAATGAACCAGAGTTCGATACACTTCATGGAGAAATAGAAAGACATAACTTTATTCAGTTACATAAAAATCAAGCGTTAATAAATGAGTGTTAAATGGGGGAATAAAAGAAGAGTAGGCTAAATTAGGAAGTAAATAAATAACTCTCAAATGGTAGAAAAAAGGATGAAGAAAAAAAATAGCTTCTCGTTCAATTTGCGCTTGCTCTGGATGAGGCTATGGTTATCGAATGGCAAAGAGAGAGACTTACGATCAGGTCACGAGTAAAGTAAATTATGAGGTGATGGCATTGATAAGCACCGTGAGTTCTAGGGCGAGAAGTATGTAAAGAAGTACTTGTGGCTAGGTCAAGACGGGGCTCGCCAGACGGTCGTCTAACTCCGTGAAATGGTTCTTATTAGGGCTTCGATGTGTGAGTGAGAAGAGGAGACACGAAGCACCAGGAAGGTAGCGGATTGTTTCGGTTGATGCGTCATCTGTAAGATATTCACTGATGTTCATTACCTGAGTGTAAGTATGAGAAGGGGGTGAAGGGTGTATCTTGGTCATATATAATGTTCACCAAGGATGAACGTCAGAGGCTACGCTTCGGAGATAGAGCCTCTGAAAATTGACCGGACAAACGGAGGCGGAAGGGGAGCTTTCTTCAGATGTGAAGCATTCAATGCCATCCTTGAAGGCGGCCGAGTCCTAAGAGACACCAAACAGACGGTAAGAGACCTATTGTAAAAGGACTTGACTCCTACAATTGTAGCTTTTAATTGACAGGGAAAGTTTTTGTCGCGTCCGTTAAGGGAAGGGGAGTAACAAACAGACTGGAAATGACGGGTACCAAGAAGTCCCATAGGGGGCAGAATTGTAAGTTACAAGAGAGTGCAAGCAATTATAGAGTGAGCAATGTTTTACTCGGTAATCCCAATGTACACCATCTCGAAATCCAACATTAAAAACTGCAAATGATACAGAACAAAGCGACACTGCTTATTAACAACAGAAGAAAATGAGATAGGCAGAGACAACGTGACACTCACGAAGAAGCACAGGCTGAATACTTTACACGCGGGACGGTCACCTATCAACCCTACTCCTGTATTTCCAGCTTTGTTATCACTACTCTTTACTCTTCTCTGTGCCGTATCTTCTTAATATCCTCCAGCCGGAATCCAAAATGATTCTGGGGTGTCCCACATCCTTGCCTCCCTTTTTGTCATCCTAGTATGACCAGAGGGGGAGGGGCTCGGAGAAACTTTCTATCTCTCACCTCACATATTTTCTTTCATTTTATTTCACTAAATACTAAATAAGATCTGTTAAAACGCATATACTTTATTAAGCATATGACGCGTCGCCTACCATTTGGAAGCGGATTTTTCAGATAAGGCCATAATACCACAAATTTCTCCTGCCAGAACGAGCCAGCATAGTACACACACTCATTAATGGAAGCTTTGTCCCCTCCCTTATCAATGAACAGTCGTTCCGTACTGTATTGAACCTTTCACCACAATCATGCAATTTGTTATAAAATATAGAAGAAAACATTCATGTAGTATTGTTGAGGATTCTCCATTTTTTCTAAGTGAAATACCATTTACTTCCGCCTTGTTAAACCGTAAAATAAGAAAAAGACCAAAGGATTCCTCACATTCGGGAAGAGGACTGTATTACTTTATACGCCAGCTTTCTCTACTCACTAGTCTTGAAATGGTATGTTACAAGGATTATTCGCTTGTAAGCGCCTTGTTACCGAACTTATATCGATTGACGATCCTCTGATAGCTTAATTCCGGCTTATTCATCTTCCGCCCTATGTCGGTTACCGACTTTGTTTCCTTTTGTCTGTCGCCCCTTGGTGGTGATCACTATCTTCGATCGCTGACCATCATGATGAAGTTTCTAACCTGCTTCTTCTCTCGTCTGTTTATTTCACTGATTTTAATTCCTGCTGACTTTTCTCAAGCTAGAATTTCCGCGCTTCATCTTCAGCCACCATAGTTTCCTCGACGAAAAACTGCTTCTCTCTCTTTCTCTGACCTGATGACCTCTTCAAGGTGGAGTCTCAAGTAGTTAATATTCAGGATTCTGTCCTCTGGCATCGTCAACCTTCAAGTGTTTTTACTCTTCTATTTCTGTTTCACTCGAATTCGATGCTCGGAACATCACCGATTTCCTCACGATCAACGATAACGCCCTTGGCAATTCAACTTCCACAGCCAGTGGAATCAAATACTATCTTAATTGCACTCATATTTATCCTCTCGCAAGTCGTTAAAGTTAACTGAGGTCCATTTAAGTTCACCCCATTCACTGGTTGCAAATCTGAACTCTTGCTTTGTTCATATATTGACGTCTCACCTCAGTATTTATGGAATTTTGCCGCGTGTCATTAGGAATCCAAAACGTAGATTTCATCGCCGATAGCAAATAAAATCAAGGTTGAAATTATTTTTATTTTCTGTTGTTTTGACAGCAATAAACTATAAGAAAACTAAACATAAATACCGCACTGGCAGTGCCACCAAAAACCAGACAGTTCAACATCTATTTGCATGACCGACACTCTCACAACTTAGACAAAATCTTCAGCTGCACGAATTACTGGAACTCTTGGAGAACGCCGCCGGTCGACGGATTTCGTCGATGCTGACGACGACCTAAGAATTGGATCTAAGAGGTGAGCAACTAAAGTAAGTTTAGTCGCGTGCGAGTCTAATCACGGGCGACTCTACATCTCACTATATTAATCGGTCCCCGCTTTTTTTTTGTAATAACATTGTAACTATATGGCCGATTCTAACGAAATTTAAAACCCTTATGTTGTTTTACATTCTATTCCTAATGATATAATTGCTAAGATCTTCCCAATGTTAGCCCAGGAATTATTTTGTTTTGGCAATAACATCATAACTATTTAGCCCATTCTAACGAAATTTGAAACCCTGATGTTGTTTTACATTCTCTTCCAAATGATATAATTGTACAAGGAAGGAAATCAGGATTACAGAAATAATTAATATAATTAGCTTAAAATGCCCTCATTATATTGCTAATAAGGAGTGTATGATCCTTCACTGGAAAGATCATTCCTAAGTCGCTAATCTACTGAATTCGTCAAGGTGAGGTTCATATCTGATGAAATGGCACGAGCATCATCCACAACAGCCTCCCAGAGTTTGTCATTCCTCGAAAACTGTCGTCCATTTGGGTAAACTCTCATCTTCAGGAGAGACCACAAGTTTCCTAAGGGGGTCAAGATCGGGGGAACACGCGCTTGCCACTTCATTATTCGAGACCCGGAGGGGCATAATTCCTGCAGGTAGTGTGTAGTCTTCTTAACCGAGTGTGAGGGCGCATTGTCATGCATGAACACCAGCGTTTTCCTGAATGGAACCCTCTGCTTGTTGAACTATGGTTCAAGGTTTTTCCTTCAGGAATGTAACGTAGGAATTAACAGTCATCTTAAGACCGTCTGGAACTCTATATATCCCCACCATCTTACCTCCAACAATGCCTGTCCAAAACATGATGTCCTTTCCCACCCTTGCTGGCGTTTTATACGATGAGGACGGTTTCCTCCATTTTCTACCCAACCTTTACTCCATCCATCTGATCCGGCGAAGAAGAACGGCATTCTTCTGAAGAGAGGACTTCTCTCAGATCAATTATTTTGTAGTCTTCTGCCAAGTTCAGTCGATTCCACTTAGGACCTTCATTCATACGAGGCTTCGTGGCAGGTTTGACGTGTTTGGTAACCTTTATCAGAAAGCGACATATGGTAGCTTTCGAACATTTTCCGATGCTTCAATGTTTGCAGAGTTGACCACTGGTTAGGCACTTTTTTTACACAGTTTCACGCTCGAGACGAGGGAGATCGAAAAACTGTCCTCGATCTACCTTCCTTCGTCAGCTCTCGAACGGACTCCGCCAGGGACCGCAACGAATCTCCTCACGGCGCGGTGATCAAATCAATTAAAAAGGAAAATCGGAGACAAAGAATAGATCGTCCCTCCCCCCCTCCCCTTCCTCATCTACGCCAGTTGGCTGTTAGATTGATCTATTGGATACATTCATTTGTTTCTCCTGGATGAAGAGCGTCCGCCAGTCGGGTCCGATGCAGTGTGAAGATGGCTATTCGTTGCTATAGTAACCCCATTCTAACAATCCACTCTTGTTAGTATCGATCTTCCCCAATGTGGCGTTTGTTTTTACTGATTATTTGGGTTATGTCTTTTTATGCATTTTGTTTTTAGCCTTTAATAAATTGATTGGCCTTTTTATTTCTTTCTGTCTCTTTTTTTTAAAAGAGTACAACTTTTCTTAGCAAGATCAACAGACCTAAGTCGCGTGCTCTCAATTATTCTGATTTATGACCAATTGACCTTACGACCTTCAAAACTTTAATTTCTTCAATTGACTCTATAATCATTGTTAGAGACAACTCGTTAACCTCATTCCTGAACTTGCTAATCT
Source organism: Ceratothoa steindachneri (assembly GCA_963969495.1). Lineage (NCBI taxonomy): Eukaryota > Metazoa > Arthropoda > Malacostraca > Isopoda > Cymothoidae > Ceratothoa > Ceratothoa steindachneri. The sequence continues at coordinate 222,394,952 of OZ018320.1, forward strand.
TCATTACCACTAGATCTTGAATTACTATCTGAATTCAATTCCAAACCTTTGTTATACTGGACTAAAGAATTCTCTTCTTACCCTCATAATCTTCCCTTTTGTTGCCACTAGAAATTCCCTTTTGTTGCCACTAGAAATCTCAACTATCCTATTACTTCATTATATGATCCATCATGCCATTTTTCATGATATGCAATTTCCACAATTAGTTTTACCAACAGAATCACCAACACTTTACGAGTAAAATTTGTGATCGTTTTCATTGCAACTTTATTGAAATGTTAATTTAAATCCTCGTAATATACGTAATATAAATGTAAATAAGTAAAGTTCTTAATTCTTAGAAAAAGCGAGAATTGCGCTATTAAAATATTTCCAATTAATATAAACTATGTTAAAATGATGGAGATTAATCTCATCTGATCAAAAATATAAAAATAATATCATAAAATAAATCATTTCGAACAAAACGACTCAATAAATATAAAATGACGTTAACCAAAAGGAAAGTTTACGTCAATTAATGTTAGTTTCTAAAAAAAAAAGGCTTAATCAGATTGCAAAGAATAGAAGATAAGATAATTAGGAAAATCTCAAATTAGTAACTTGTGTCAAAATGAATAAGAATGATTATGAGGTTCCCGTTGAATATTTCACTTTCAGAAAAATACATAATTAAGAAGAGGACTCACCGGACAAAAAAACAGTCACGTAGTTTAAAGTATTTTAAATGCGCTACGTGACTAATTCTTTGTCCGGTAGATTATTTATACATTTTAAGTTAACTCATCACAACTTGGAATTGCCCGTTGGGAACGAGATCATGTGTTCGAAACTCCTGTATCGCTCATTTACCGATGTTATGTACATGGGAGTTGCCCAGTACAGGTGAACCCCTCCCGATGGTACTTCGAGACCTGGGTGATAGTACATCTGAGAAAGCTCTGCGATCTGATCCTACTGTGGTTGCTTTCACATCTGAGAAAACAAATAGAAGTTAATTGTTTAATGAATTATTTTAATTGCTGGGTTGATGTGAGAATTGATGGCTGCTGAATTGATTAGTTGTTTAGTTAATTCAATAGTTGTTTAGTGTATTTTTCCAACTACTCAAGCAAGGTGGTAGAAGTTCGCCATATGATTGAGTGATTGATTAAGATAGCTAATATATAAATCAAGTGAATAGTTCGAGTGAAAGATGATACGTTTGATAGATCAATAAATAATAAGATTATTATATGTTTTGCAGTGCATAAGTGAGGGATTTATTTGTAAGAGAGTCAAAAGAAATGGATAAATGCTTGAGGAAAGTGAAATGAAACAAAAATAATGAAATATTAACTCAAGAGTGGCGATGGTCGTTCGGAGATGACTAGGACTGCAGCACTAGAAGTCTCATGCCCAGAAACATTGACGGGAATTGATTTTTCAAAATTTCTGAAGGACAACTGAACTTGAGGAAGCGAAGGGGGAAAAAAAAGAAAAGAAAAGACCGAACTTCCGCGCGAGGGGCGATCGCTGAGATGCCATATCATGACTTTGCTTCTCGGCCAAATGGCGGACCCACCTGACATGTCTCTGATGATGACTTTGCCATTTTTGAAACATGCACACACCGCCCCTTGGCCTCCAGGGGTCGAGCAGTCAATCGCCCTACTGCCGAAGGCACTCCTCCGGAACCGATCTCCTGAAAGAGGTCGTCGCAATTAATTACCTACGTTAGTGACTCCAAATCGGAGGTCTTATTCATAACACTATGGCCTACCATTATTTATTTATTCAATATATTTTATTACTACTACCTTACACAGCTGAGTCATTTGAGCCTCCATAAAGGCGTATATTGGTAGATAATTAAAGCGTAGAGTGTCGTTATTTAATTGCACATAGAATTAATTGGTTTCGGAGAAATCCGAAGAAACGGTGAAGCAATTACTGAAATAACTAGCCATTACTTAATCTAGGCGTGGATCCGGGGCGGGAGCTAAGGGGATGAAGCCCTCCCCAAAATTTCAGGCTAGTGTATGTCATCTTTCTCTTTTAAGTCATACTTGGATTGTAGTCTTCAGAATGAGGTATAGAATATATACAAAAACAGTTTTTAAACCGTTGCGATCGAATGTATCTTATATGATACAGGTCTAACTTACAGGTAAATCTCAAAAATATATTATTAAATTCATTTATATATCTTAGCTGACGTCCAAAAACTACAATTCAAAATTTTCTGATGAATGGTAAAAAATTCGGATCGAGAGAGTTAGTGCTCGCTCGCTTATGAGATGCTGTTATTTATTATGAATGTCTTGTTTGATAACCATTATTAATATTTAATTCCCTTTCCTCAGACTACTCAGAGGGAGGAATTCAGGTTAGCCCCCTCCCCCCATTTTTATCCTGGATCTGCCACTGACTTAATCGACAACACATAAACAATGACATCATTAAATGGGGGCTTTTAATGCACATAGAACAGTGGTTGCCAAACTTTTTTAGCTTGTTAGCCAATTCAACATGCCACAATAAGAATGTTACTCCTTTCACAAAAAATGTTGTTAACATTGATATATATGGCTAAATTAAAATACTAGAATACTATTTTCTAAAATAGTAAAATAGTATTTTCTTTTATTTATTTGTATTTGAACATTGTTGTGCATCACGAATGACTATTGCCAAAGATGTCAAGAACATCAGTGGGATGGATGGAGGTGCAGCAGTTGAAATTTCACTAAGGCCTGTAATTATTTTGTCTCAAGGAAATTCACTTTGTGAATTGATTTCAAAAGCAGGGTGTTACAGGGTAAGGGAGAGGAAGGAAGGTGTTTCGGTAGCTCGGTTAGGAGAGGGAGGGGGGCGCGGGGGAGTGGTTAGGGAGGGGATATCCGTCCGGCCGAGGGGAATGGCGGAAAGGACGGAGCGCTCCCCAGAGTGTCCGGGGATTAGAAAGAACACTCGGCAGAGGGGGACAACGCCCCCTCATTCTTTCGCATAATTTCAGCCGTGAACATCTAACGCTCCCCGCAAAGTCAGGTCAGCGCTTGTCAACGCCAATAACCCCCCACCCCTCCCTTAATGCCCAAATAGGCAGAAGCACAGGTATCGCTGTGATGTGGTGCGAAGTCGTGTGGCATCTCGTCTAATCCAGGGGTCACCCCTGAGAAGAAGACCTCAAGCATGCCCCCTCGCAAAGCCCCCTTAATCCCCCCTATCATTCCCTTCCCCTATATCTACCTTTCTCTCCCCCTATTCCCTCCCCCTATATTTCCCTTTCTCTCCCTTTCCCCCTGTATCTCCCCCTACCCCTCTGCACCCACTTCTTCCCCCCTTACAAAAGGATATCCAAAACAAGATAAAAAATTATCTCCTCCCATCTCCCCTCTTTTCCCTAATATCTCCCCCTCTTCCACAGACTCTACCCCTCTCTCCCCACCTCTTCCCCAATCTCTACCTCCCTCTCTCTATATATATATTTGCCCTCTCTCCTACTCTCCTCTCCCCCCCCTCATAAAAAAGGACATCCAAATCAAGGGATTTTTTTTAATCCCGTTCATAAAATACAGTGTGTTTTTTTTTGTAGATAAGAAGCTCGATCTGTTTCTGTGGCCACAACGTTCGTTATTCGCTCATAACTAACGGTCAGTCGCGCGTGAGCGTAAACTGGCGAGTACCTGCGGTGAAACGTTTACTTATTATAAGTTTATTATATGATAGGGAGAGTACGCACATCTCCCGAATCTGCCTTCAATCTAAAAATAATAATTATCAGCGAGGCAAGATAATTTTGTGCCCCAATATATGAATTTCAAACAAGGGTCATCTGTATTTATTTGCGACAGGACTTTTTATCCAGGGCTCGACGTGGATAAAAAGTCTTCCTTTATTTTCTGAACGCATATTTTACCCGAGCAACGGCGGGTATCTCTGCTAGTGTATATATATATATATATATATATATATATATATATATATATATATATATATATATATATATATATATATATATATATGAAATAACTCAAGAGCTACTTATGGTACATGATAGTGAAACCACTGTATAGGAGCATAGAATTCATTCACGAGACTAGTTTCGGTATGAAGATGAAATGAACAACACAAGTTACTAAATATCGCAAATTCCCAGCAAAAGAAACAAAAAACAGCGAAGGGTCATTAATCTTTAATCTTTCGGCTGGTCTTTTTAAAGGTAGCTTCTATTCCCGGAACTTGATTGTCAAGAGTTAGATAATGTTCTTAGAACCCCCTTTCCTGATTAATGACCCCTTTTCTCCGGGTTTTTTTCTTTTGCTGGAATTTTGAGATATTTAGTAACATGTGTTGTTCATTCTATTCTCTTTATACGACTGAAGAGGGTAGGGTAAACTTCATAGCATAACTAGTCTCATAAATAAATTCTATGCTCCTATACAGGGAGTTTCACTATCATATATATATATATATATATATATATATATATATATATATATATATATATATATGAGGGGAATCCAAAAGTTCCCGTAGAAATGCGATCAACAAAAAGTGAGTCTCTTCTCTCATACACTCACTCCTCCGTCGGTGTGTATGATGAAGAAGAGACTTGGTGGATTGGCGAGGGAGAAAAAGATGTTTTAAAAGACCCCATCATTTAAGCAAGATGACCTTTGTTAAAATGGAGTCGACGAGAAGCATCGACTTCATGGTGGAAGATCTGTGCAATCATCGATGTTTTGGGGCAAGTTTATGGTATTACAGTACCAAAATATCCCTGATTCCATCCCTCTTTTACCACCACATCATCAGAGATGCAATGTTTGGTTCCATTTTAACATGCTATCTCGCATAAATGAGGGTTCTTTTAAAACTGCTTTTTCATTCTTGTTAATGCATTCAATGACTTCATATTTATACACATCATAACAAGGTCGTAGAAGCTTATCGTCACGCGACAAAAAAATAAGAAGTTTTTGGTTAATTTGTATTTTAACGGCAACTTTTTGGATTCCCCTCGAGTATAAAGATTATACACGACTATTGGACAAAAGCTCCAAAATACAGCGTAAAGCAGCCATGACAATCACAGTATTTATATATAATATGAATGTGACGCCCTGCCGTCGAGTAATGCTCGCCGGCTTTGGTGGGGTCGATCTTTGGAGCTCGGGGGTGCTCACCCGGTGGCGATGAACAATAACTCGGACAAGAACCGCGTTCAAGTGCCCTGGTGATGCTTACCTAGCTCGTCATCCTCGAGGTCGGCGTTGACAGATGTGATTGCGAGCACAAGGAGGCAGAAGGACGCGAATAGCACACTCCTCATCTTTCCTCTTCGCTCTGAAGACCTCCTCTTGCTGGTGCTGAGCGAGGCGGGACTATAGCACCAAGAGCCTCTATGAGAGATCGCGCTCAGTCATTTCCGCTACGAGTCATTCGCTCTCCTGTCCTCGTCATAACCTCCTGTCCGGCCTTATTGCATTTGGTTAGGACACTATGGTAACTGCTACTATGGTCACTGAGTTGCATATGTATCTGCTAATAGTCAATTTGATAAGCTCCTCTGCCAGACTGTGTGTGGGAGCAGCAAGAGAGGAAGAGGGCTCGGAAACTCGGCAACGGCCCAACCTCCAAAAGCAAGCCCCGTTCGACCCGCCGAGAAAGTGAAAAGGTGGAAAGAAGAGCAACCAAGCACAACGAGGAATAATTGCGATATTTCTATTGATTAAAAATGATAAAGTAAAAACTAATGAGAGCATCGCCAACCCAGAGTTTCTGAATTCGTAAAATGGTGAATTTAGTCCAAAAAGAAATTTGTAAAGGCAAAATAGTGACGAAACTCTCGTGTACCTTCTTTTACACACTGGAGATTGTTGCCCTCGTGGGTTGAAGTTAAATGACAAACATTGTATTGATTTAGAAATGATGCACTGAAGTCACTGACTCGCGAAGATCTCCACCCTCTGATCAAAATGAAGACAAAGTAATATAAATGCCAGCAACAAAGTGTATTATGTGATTGAGGAGGTTGAACCTGACAAATATGACTATGTGCGTTATGGGAAAACTACACATCGCACATGCCAACCAGGTGTGTGGAGTCAATGTCCGACTTGAAGGAATTAACCCCCTCAAGTTGTGAAAGAGTCGAAGTCCAGTACTTTGTCCACCGACTTACCGTCCTGCTTCCGACTACGGGACAAACTAAGCAGTTTGGTCGCAATTTGATTTAATAAAACTACCGCCAGTTCCTCTGGTTCCAAGTGGAATCTGAAGTTGTTTTCAATGGGCAATTCCTTTGATTTGAATACATGAATACGGCAACAAACCACATGAACGGATAGGCATACAGTCATGGCCAGAAGATTTGATAGAGTCAACTTTTGCCGCTAATCTTTACTGCTTCAGATTATTTAACTACACCATTTAAATGTTCCTGGCAATTTTATAGGAAAATCAAATTGTTATTTATAGGTTTCGTGGATTTTAAGATCCCATTTACCAGACATAAGAAAAGGGGGACTTTGGGGGATTCGATCTGGATGGTTGTTAACTTCAGGAGCAAATCCGGAGCGATGGTTCTTCATTTGGGGTTTAATAACGATTAAAGTTCTCATAATTTGCTCCATTTTTCAACTTTCTTCTTGAGGATGAGCCACAGGGGTTCGATCGGATTAATGATTCAGGGAGTTTCTTGCCCTTGAACCCTTGTGTGTATTGGTGGTATCTAAACCACTTCATTACTTCGGATCGATCGTACCTTAATTATGCTGGGAAATGCATGGATGACAACCAAAAGACTTATGGATCATTTGTAGATGTTCTTAAAGGACATATTGGTACTTTTAGTCGCGTGCACGTGACTCTATAAGTTATTTCGGTTCGTAGGTTGGTCGGTTAGATGGTAAACATTTTACATTTCGAATATTTGGGGGGCAATAACATCGTAACTATTCGGCCGATTCTAACGAAATCTGAAACACGCATTTTGTTTTACATTATCTTCCGAATGATATAATTGCCCCCCAAATAATTGAAATGTAAAATGGTAACCATCCCACCGACCGACTTACGAACTGACACAGTAACTTATCGATTGACGCGCACGCGACTAAAAATCCCTTCATTTTTATAGGCCTAATACAGGATGCGTCTTCAATTTTCCTCTTTTTTAAAGATATAAGACGTCTTAGCAGAGGCGCATCTAGTGTTTGTGCTGTCGGGGGGATGCGGTCGTAGAGTTTGCCGCCCCCTCTAAACATCATACAATTCCACAAATAAGACAACTTCTCACCTTTGCATGAGGCATCTCAAAATACACAAAAATTTCTTTTTAAAATTCTGATGAAAATTATCTGTACTTTTCTTTTCGTCTCAAATAATAATGAAATTACATTTGTCTGAAAAAAGAAAACGGAAAAACACATTGAACCATATTTGACTAACTCGCCCTTGGCTTGAATTCACTAAAATAAAAAACCCACCTCTACAAAACATGCCACCCAGGGCGGACCCTCTTACTCTAAGTGTTGTGAAATAACTTTATTCTCTCCAAAATAACACTAAAACAATAACTTAGGATCGATCTTGCAAAAGAGTTCAGAGTTCTATCACTGCTCCGCACTATTCTGCTTGAGCTTCTTCCCAGGTTATTTATAACGATTCTTTTTGTTATTAAGTCAAGACTATTATTTATTACTGTTTAATTTTTTTCCAATTGCTAACTTTTACATAATACTTCCCACAAATTTTTACTTCCCCCATCTTTACCAATTTCTTGAAGAACTAGTTCGTTGATTTTAATTTTTTAATGAAAAAAAGCTTTAAGTTGTACTCAATAATTGGACACAATTCGTTTTATTTCGTTAAATTCCGACATAAACCATATTTTGTACACATAAATATGTACAAATAAAGCATGTTCATGTACACATCTCAAGATGGCCTTAAAATGATAACTGGGTTTGAAAATCCAAGGTACGATATCCGAAATATTATCTCATCCATGATATCGTTTTTGTTTTTTTTAGCTTACCGTTTCCAGGAAAAAAATACCTAAGATGTTCACAGTAAACAAGAATTATGCCTTATAGTTTTTAATAAAAATGGCGGTGATAGCATTGCACCTGCTTGTATCAATCAGTAAGGTTTCCACATTTTGCAATATTATACAAAAATTTCCTATAATGATATCAAAAATATCCGGTTTAAATTTTGTAAGACTCCCTGTAAACGGGTAAGCCCCAATCATGATGTTGTAACCAATTTAAAAAACAACATGAAAGGCCGACATTATCGAGGCGTATTGCGTTGAATTTGCTTAATAGTTACCTAAGATGGTGTTTTTATATTCATCAAGAGGTTTCTATTCTTAATCTTCTTTTTAATATTATATTATGATAAATTTCCTGTTTAAACCACAACTTATCTACAGTATAGGATTTAGTTTATCCGTATGCTTCTCTGTCTGTTTTTTTTTTCAAATCCGGTAATTATTCCAGTCGCAAACCACCTATTATACCATATATTCCAATCAAAATAATTTCAAGTCGCTTTCACCATACTAATGGAAAAATATGGGTTTTAGGGTGTCAAATTACGCAAAATAAGTAATTTGTGATTGAAAAAATCAGACAGGGACCATGGGAAACAAGTTTTATAGGGGAAAAGTCCAGACTGCGGGTATGGCCGACACCGCGCCATTGCCCCACAATTTTCAAGTTACTTAGTGTTTTTCCTTCACTTTTAAGATCGTAGGAATAAGGAAAAAAATAGGTAAACGCGTAACTAGATCATTTTTCGACGCGTTGTAGGTGATATGTGCATTGTGCAAGCAATATCAGGGTAGCGTTTTCTTTTTGTTTATTTTTGAGATGTTTGGATTTAAACAACAGAGTAGCACGAATCATTTAAATAAACTATATAAAAACTAACTACCCTTTACTTAAGCACCATGACCTTCAAAACTAACCACCTTTTACTTAAGGCCTTACCCTTTTACCTGTGGAATGCGGTTTTCATCATCGTGTTCTAAAAATTGTAAAAATACCAACACTTACTGCATTTTTTTTCTCTCAAAAAGTATTTTCGCAAGTGAATAAAAAATTAACAAACTCCATTAACCTTAGCAAGGTCTGAACATTTCACCTAAATTAACCAAACGAATTTGGTTAAAGAGTAGCCCAATATATTCGAGTGAATGGTAAAAGGTGAGAGTAAAAAGTAGCAAACATATGGTGTAGAGAAATGGCTACCTTAAGCATCCTGGAGGAGTATAGGTACATTAAAGCCCCCCCCCCCTCATGAGGAGAAGCGTGGGAAAGGTAGCCAGTGAAACTGCTTACCATGTGTGATCTCCCCGCCGCTGTGGGCAGTTGGAGCTAACATCTGTTTTAAGGCGACCACCTAAGGTCCTTAAACGACGCTCTAACGATCCAATTACCTACGAGACCCATAAACCCGTGGTTATGGAAAAAAAGCGGTGCGAGTCAGAAGGCACGCCAAGTAGCGGTGCGTTTGCGAGCCTCTAATTTGCGAGCTAACTTGGGCACCCCAGTGCCACCTCAGGAATTCTCGCTCTCCCCAGATGCTAACTCACCATTCGCCCCCCCCCTCCTTTGCCTCTGTGGCCTGGTCACTTCCCCCTTTAGATGGGGCGGCAATCCGCCTATAAATAAGCCCCGCAAAGAAAGAAAAGAGAGATTATCAGAAGTCGATACGCCAGAGGAGGATTAATTCGTGAAGATCGATCCATCGGCCAGACAAGAAGATCAGAAGTCGATACGCCAGAGGAGGATTAGTTCGTGAAGATCGATCCATCGGCCAGACAAGAAGATTATTAGTAGTCCATTCGCCAGAAGAAAGATTAGTTCGTGAAGATCGATCTTTCAGCCAGACAAGAAGATTAGAAGTCGATACGCCAGAAGAAGGGTTAGTTCGTGAAGATCGATCATTCAGCCATACAAGACTATTTCCGTGAGAAACAAGAGGATCAGATTGAGAAAATCGCCCCCCCTTCCTTTCAGGGCCGTATTAACCTAAATAGTCAAGCTTTATATCGGTGCCATACCGAAGAAGCCTTTTCAGTCTACAAAGAAGTCCGCCTGAAGAAAAGCAAAGCCGCTCACACTCGAGCGACTCTCACATCCCAAGCTCCGTAAGAGTGAGAGGAGAAGAACCCAGCCCCAACGAGCTCCCGTTCTTTAATTACGTTGAAGAATCAGCCCCCGTCACAGGCGACAAGCAATCCCTCCACGAAAATTCCACCAGCGGCCACAACACTTCAAAGCGAGAGATACGTCCTCCAGTGACATCCGGCACTTCCTAATACCTACCTGTAAGTTAAAAAATAACATTTATATCTCTATTGCGATAGTAGAAGTTTAGTACGTCCCAAGTTTTAAAGGAGAGTAGAAACCATTGTTCTTGAACCTAGGTCATATGCGTTTGTAGACGAGAGTACGTTAATTTAATGTTTAACGCTAATCAAATAGAATCGCGATAAAAAAAATACTAATTGGCAATTGGTATGTTTACGGGAAGCCTATTTGTTTATTTTTTGTCATTGAAAGATCTTTGATGCCAAAGATAGAAAAGTGTTAACTGTTGGTTTGTAAGAGTTAAGTGTTTCGTTTAAAATACATGTTTATTTTGGTAGATTCGGGTGTTTCCTCTTATCCTTATGTGTTTAAAAATAGCTCTTCCTTAAGAACAAAACCACTGAATAGCACTCTTAGAACAAAGCCTACTTCATCATAGAAGTAACTCACGCCCCTTAAAGCATACCGCTACTAAAAGGGTGTCAAAGAGTATAGGGATCAAAACCAAGGGTCATTCTACGACATATTATAAAAGTGGTGTCAGGTCTAGAGGTTTTATATTAGAAAAAACTCAGCAGTATCTATTTAAGGAAGAGCTAACACATAAAAGAAACACCAGGAATAATAGAATATTTGACGAGTGGAAAATTGGTAAAGTTAGAGGTGGATACCATCTAAAGGTAATTGTTAGGCCAAGTGGTAAGTTTAGGTGGTGGAGTAGGTCAAGCTTGATTAAAAACAAGGTAGATGACTGACATAGGCGCGATAGCATTGTTTGACCTTTATCGGAAGCAAGGTCAAAGCCTCGGACTAGAAGGAACCGATCTGAGTTCGTTTATTCAGGAGAAAGAGAGAAACGAAAGAGAAGAAAGAAGAGAAAAGATGAAAATGGAAGCAGAAAAGACGAAAATGGAAGCTGATGAAAGAAGAAAAAAAACGAAAATGGAATCTAATGAAAGAGAGAAGATAAGGGTCCACGAAAGAGCTCTTAGTAAAGACCAGTTAGAGGTGCAGTCAGTGTCATCCAGAACAGGAGTGTCACCAGCGGCCAGCATGAAACTCCCGGAGTACAAGGACGAAGAAGATTTATGCTCATACTCTGCCATTTTGAGAAAATATTTGAAGTCAATAATTGGGACCTAGAAGAAGATGGGGTCGCCAGACTGTTACCGCTACTCAATCGTAGGATGAGAGAGATATTCGTGTCTTTACCCTCAGAAGCGACTGTGGACTATTCCACTCTCAAAGCCGAACTTCTCTCAGCAACAAACCTTAACCCGGAAGAATATAGGATGAAGTTCAGGCAGTCTCGTATAAGACCTGGACAAACATACAAACATTTTGGCTTTGAGCTTCGTCGAAGCCTACAGTTTTGGATGGAGTCAGAAGGGGTAGAGAACGAAGTCGCTGCGGTCGTCGACTTCATGCTTAGAGATCAGTTCCTAAGTACACTACCCCAGGAAATCCGTGCATTCGTTAAGGACCGAAAAGCTTCTACCTTCAACGAGTGTCTGGACGAGGCTGACCTACACGCGGCAAATCATCGGTTATATCCTAGGGAGTACAAGAAAGAGAAGGCTCCCTCCCCAAAGAAAAATGGGCCGCCACCCAGGCATTTACAGAAGAAGCCCTTTAAGTTCTCAGCAGCAAAAGGAACTTATAAACCAAATTTTGGAGGAGAAAAAAATCAAAAAGAAGTTAGGATTGCACAAGGATCATACCCTAATACCGGCACGTATCCCAGGAAGCCCGTCACTTGTTATACCTGCGGGATAATAGGTCACCTGAGTTCCAGTGCCCACAGAACTCCCAACTGAGGGAGACCTCGAGACAACAGGTGCAAAACCTGACTGCCGCGATCCCAGCAGGACAAGCTGATTCGTCCTACGTCCCCGTGCCAACATCCGAAGGGCCCCAGCAACAGGTAAACTTTCTATTCAACAAAAGTTCGCCAGGCGGCCTACAATTTGAAGAGGGCACTGTTAATGGGTGCCGAGTATCCACTTTAGTCAGAGACACCGGATGTACGTGCATAGTGGTATCCGACAAGTTGCTTCCCCCAGTAAACCCTAACCATAAGAAATTCGCAATCGTCCACGACTTTTTAGGACGCGACAATCGATTCCCCGTCGTGAGATGTCATATACAATGCAGATATTTTACCGGTTGGACGGACGTGGTAGTAGCCCCGATTAAGTTCTGCGCAGTACTAATCGGACAAAACCCCCTAATTCCCCAGCAAGAAGTGGCCCAACAAGTAGTCACCCAGGCACAAGAAGCCCAGAGGAAAGAGCAACCTGCTAAGTTGACCCCGAGGATTACCCTCGAAGAGAATGAGTTCAAATTGACTTCCTTCGCCAGTGCTCAGAAGGAATGCCCCACTCTTAAACCTCTATGGGAGAAAGCTATTAAAGGTGAAATTCTCCAAGTGAAAGGAAAGAAGCCTATCCAGTATATCGTAGAAGACACACTTCTCTACCGTAATATCAGCGAGGAGGATAAGGAGAACAAGAAAGCACTGTGTGTACCTCAAGAATACACGCAAAGAATTTTGAATACCGCGCATGATGGAATATTAGCCGGACACTTTGGGCACAACAAAACGGCGCAGCAGATATTCCGACACTTTTATTGGCCCCAGGCTGCCAGGGAAATTGTGGCCTATTGCCGATCATGCGACGTGTGTCAGAAGGATCCCTCCAGAGGACGGGTACCTCCCGCTCCCTTACAAAAGGTGCCCCTTATAACCGAACCATTCTTTCGAGTAGCTATTGATTTGGTGGGACCAATTCACCCCCCTTCAAGTGGAGGACACTCCTACATCCTCACCCTAGTGGATTGTGCCACCTGGTTCCCAGATGCCGTGGCCCTACGGAAGATTGACACTATTTCCTGCGCGGAAGCATTAATTTCAATTTTTGCACGAGTAGGCCTGCCTAAAGAAATGCTATCGGATAGAGGGTGCCAATTCACCTCAGAATTGGTCGAGTATTTTCATAAACTACTGTTAGTCAAGCCAATTTTTACTTGTCCATTTCATCCATCCGCTAACGGAATCTGCGAAAAATTAAACGGGACTCTCAAAAATATATTGAAGAAGTTGTGTCAAAACAACCCTACACAGTGGCACAGATACCTGCCTGCAGCCCTTTTCGCCTGCCGAGAAATACCTCATCGGACGTTGGGATTCTCGCCCTTTGAGCTATTATACGGGAGAAATGTACGAGGTCCTATGAGTATTCTTAAGGAATTATTTTCCAACGCGAAGCTCGAGCAAGAAATCAAATCGTCTTACGCCTACGTGATGGATATGCGCGAGCGCCTAGAATACTGCTCTGGCTTAGCTCGAGAGAACGCCGAGAAAAATTTAGCTAAATACCGGGACTACTTCGATATGAAAGCAAAGGCTCGAAAATTAAAGGCAAGAGATGAAGTCTTATTATTACTCCCGTCCGAAAATAATAAGTTATGGGCCCAGTGGAAGGGGGCGTTTGAAGTAATCGAGGCACGGGGTCCAGTCGATTACTTAATAGATACCCCAACAGGGCGAAGAACCTATCACATAAACATGCTAAAAAAATATCACCGCCGCGCGTGCATAAAGAATATTACCTTTCTAGACGAAGAAGAACCGATGGATGCCGTTTACCCGGGTACGCCCCTGCAAGTCGTACACACCGTGTGTGTGGAACAAGACGAGGAATACAAACTTCCCTCGCTCTCACCTACCCCGGAAGACCCTCGGGCGGATTTAAAGATAAATCCCCACTTAGATATTCAACAAAAAGCGGTAATGTTGAACTTGCTCATGGAATTCCCAGAAGTCATTTCTGAAAACCCCGGATGTGCCAAGGATTTTATCCATGAAATAAAACTAAAAACTAATTCAGTGATTCGGAGCAAACCATATCCTTTACCGATCCACCTACGAGAAGCCTTCAATAAGGAAGTCCAGAATTTACTAAAATTGGGAATTTTAGAGCCATCGGAGTCCGATTATTGCTTCCCCATAGTAATGGTTAAGAAACCGGATCAATCATTTCGGATGTGCGTTGACTTCCGAAAATTGAATTCAGTGACCGTTTTCGACGCCGAGCCCATCCCACTAATAGATCAAAATCTCCATTTATTTGAAGACGCTAAATTCATCACCGAATTGGATTTGTGTAAAGCGTACTATCAAATACCTCTCGCTAAGGAGTCCAAAAAACTGACGGCTTTTGCGACCGAGAGAGCTCTGTTACAGTTTACCAGGCTACCCTTCGGACTACTTACAGCCGGTAGCAATTATAATAGGATGGTGAGGCGAATTATCGCTGGACTAAGTGACGTGTCGTTTTACTTCGACAACGTGTACGTAGCTACCCGTACATGGGAGTCACACTTACACGCATTACGCTCATTGCTGGAGAAATTGAAGGAGCAAGGTCTAACCGCCGGGCCGACAAGTGTTATTTTGCCTACGAATCCATTGACTACCTGGGATTCAAGAAAAAGTGGACACCATAGTCAAGATGCCCCGGCCGAAAACAAAGAAAAAACTCCGATCGTTCATGGGAACGGCCTCGTTCTATAGGCGTTTTGTACCACACTTCGCTTCCATTGCGGCCCCACTGAATCATTTGTTAAAAAGGACAGCGTCAGACCCTGTCACGTGGAACCCCCATGCAATAACTCAGTTGGAGGTTCTAAAAGGAAAACTCGTAACTGCGCCCATTCTTCGCTTACCAAATCCCAACAAGATCTTCGGCCTTCGCACGGACGCTAGACAGGACGGGTTAGGCGGAGTATTGCTTCAATACGAAGATGACGAAACAGCCTATCCCATAGCTTATGTCAGTAGGAAACTGTTGAGTAGAGAAAAAGCCTACGCTACTATCGAAATCGAAGCTTTGGCCATAATATGGTCCATAGGTAAATTCAAATATTATCTAATAGGGCGCGAGTTTAAGTTGGAATGCGACCATAAACCGTTGTCATACTTAAGTAAAAATAAGTGTAAGAATGGAAGACTCCTGAGATGGAGTTTACTCTTGATGGAGTACCAGTACTCCATTCACTATATAAAAGGGTCCAACAATTGTATAGCCGACTCGTTAAGTCGGAACCCTGTCGACGATTAAGGAGCAGCCCTACTATTGTATTATAGCAAAGTTAAGTGTAAATAAGTAGAATTGTAAGTAAGTAGGGGCGAGTAACCCCCTAGTGGTAGGTAAGAAAATCCTAAGTTGGCACAGTAATATAGGAATTAATGTAAGGTCAGGTGAAATGTTATCGAGGCATTCCCGAGTGAACTAGAATTTATTGTATAATATAATGTTCCGTAAGTTACCCATGTATATTATTGTAAGCGTCGGATTGGAACCCCCCGCTCCCGTTATTTTCTAAAGGAGGGAGGTAAATGTAGAGAAATGGCTACCTTAAGCATCCTGGAGGAGTATAGGTACATTAAAGCCCCCCTCCCCTCATGAGGAGAAGCGTGGGAAAGGTAGCCAGCGAAACTGCTTACCATGTGTGATCTCCCCACCGCTGTGGGCAGTTGGAGCTAACATCTGTTTTAAGGCGACCACCTAAGGTCCTTAAACGACGCTCTAACGATCCAATTACCTACGAGACCCATAAACCCGTGGTTATGGAAAAAAAGCGGTGCGAGTCAGAAGGCACGCCAAGTAGCGGTGCGTTTGCGAGCCTCTAATTTGCGAGCTGACTTGGGCACCCCAGTGCCACCTCAGGAATTCTCGCTCTCCCCAGATGCTAACTCACCATTCGCCCCCCTTCCCTCCTTTGCCTCTGTGGCCTGGTCACTTCCCCCTTTAGATGGGGCGGCAATCCGCC
This sequence comes from Ceratothoa steindachneri, assembly GCA_963969495.1. Classification (NCBI taxonomy): domain Eukaryota; kingdom Metazoa; phylum Arthropoda; class Malacostraca; order Isopoda; family Cymothoidae; genus Ceratothoa; species Ceratothoa steindachneri. The sequence goes on from OZ018320.1 coordinate 222,411,100, forward strand.
TATAAATAAGCCCCGCAAAGAAAGAGAAGGGAGATTATCAGAAGTCGATAGCCAGAGGAGGATTAGTTCGTGAAGATCGATCCATCGGCCAGACAAGAAGATCAGAAGTCGATACGCCAGAAGAGGATTAGTTCGTGAAGATCGATCCATCGGCCAGACAAGAAGATTATTAGTAGTCGATTCGCCAGAAGAAAGATTAGTTCGTGAAGATAGATCTTTCAGCCAGACAAGAAGATTAGAAGTCGATACGCCAAAAGAAGGGTTAGTTCGTGAAGATCGATCATTCAGCCATACAAGACTATTTCCGTGAGAAACGAGAGGATCAGATTGAGAAAATCGATCCCCCCTTTCAGGGCCGTATTAACCTAAATAGTCAAGCTTTATATCGGTGCCATACCGAAGAAGCCTTTTCCGTCTGCAAAGAAGTCCGACTGAAGAAAAGCAAAGCCGCTCACACTCGAGTGATTCTCACATCTCAAGCTCCGTAAGAGTGAGGGGAGAAGAACCCAGCCCCAACGAGCTCCAGTTCTTTAATTACGTTGAAGAATCAGCCCCCGTCACAGGCGACAAGCAATCCCTCCACGAAAATTCCACCAGCGGCCACAACACTTCAAAGCGAGAGATACGTCCTCCAGCGACATCCGGCACTTCCTAATACCTACCTGTAAGTTAAAAATAACATTTATATCTCTATTGCGATAGTAGAAGTTTAGTACGTCCCAAGTTTTAAAGGAGAGTAGAAACCATTGTTCTTGAACCTAGGTCATATGCGTTTGTAGACGAGAGTACGTTAATTTAATGTTTAACGCTAATCAAATAGAATCGCGATAAAAAAATACTAATCGGCAATTGGTATGTTTACGGGAAGCCTATTTGTTTATTTTTGTCATTGAAAGATCTTTGATGCCAAAGATAGAAAAGTGTTAACTGTTGGTTTGTAAGAGTTAAGTGTTTCGTTTAAAATACATGTTTATTTTGGTAGATTCGAGTGTTTCCTCTTATCCTTATGTGTTTAAAAATAGCTCTTCCTTAAGAACAAAACCACTGAATAGCACTCTTAGAACAAAGCCTACTTCATCATAGAAGTAACTCACGCTACTAAAAGGGTGTCAAAGAGTATAGGGATCAAAACCAAGGGTCATTCTACGACATATGGGATGAAGGAAGAAAGGAACAAACGAAGAGAGAAATTTTAAGTGGATTGGGTCGAAAGAAAATGTTTAGTTGTAAGGGTGAATGCGCCAAAAGAACTGGCTCTCTCTTGCATTGATTGTCCTAACTTTTTTATGAGAAAATGAGTAGGGAGGCGCTTTAGGAATAACCCCCAATTCGCTTCTTGAAGTGCAGCCAAGTTTGGAATTTCAGATAAATAATATACATGAATAGGAAACTTTCAAGGCATACGCTGAAGAGGTAATGGCGAAAATCGAAATTTGCTCGGCACAAACTTTCCATCCTCTAAAAAAGTGAATAAGACAGTAATTATAGATTTGCAGTGGAAATGATAGTGGGTAAAAATGTTTATATCGAGTAAAGGGAACATGAGAATATGATCAGAGAAGTTGTAGGACAAATGTTGCAGAAGCTGGAATTATATTACACTGAAGTGCGAAAATTCTTGGAATAGCAATATTTAAAGGTAATGGTAGGTAGCACCACCGTGTCGTGGCGGCATGGAAATTCCCAGATAGATATTAGTTACGATCTGGTACTGTGTGGCTGTGTGAGTATCAGCATGGCTTAGCCACGTGAATTATCGGAATTCAAACGTGATACGATAGTGGGTGACAAAGAGATGGGAGATTCGATTTATGAAACTGTGCAGACATTCAAAGTCCCTCGATCAATGGTGCCACATGGGTACCAAGAATATCTCATGGAACGCAATACCACTCACCATGGACAGTGCAGTCGCCAGGGAGTGCTTAATGAAGGTGACTAGCGGCATCTAACTAGAATAGTCCCTGGTAACAAACTTGCGCCACTGGCTCAAATAGCATCAACATTCTTTGAAGGAGGTACCACACTCATATTTATCAAGTCAGTACAGCGTTCTTTACCTTCTATGGGATATGGGAGCTGAAGACACCAGCCATCGGACACTAACACACTAGAGACACTACGATACTGGCACGTGATGTCATTATTTCAGGAATATTGAATAAAAGGAAGAACGGGGAAATCAACAAGTACATAAAATAAAAACATAAGAAAAAAAGGAGACTGAAAAAGGCTAATCATTAGCCTATACGGGGCAGTTCCTGTTCCCATCACCGAGTTCAGTCCCACCTAGCATCCTCATCCATAAATCTATCCTTAAAACAGTACTAATGGTGTTTTTAGGCATTGTACTCGTCATATATGGTTTCGGTTTGGCGCGGAAAGTACATATTTTTAAGATACTCCACCTTGATGGGTTCAAAATGAAATTAACATAAGTCCACCTCGCCCTCTCTTGATGTAAAGAATTCCTGATTTCAAACATTGGCAACACTGATTTCAACCTAATGCTAGGCTTTCGAATTGCTGATACTACTAGGTGATTAAAAATAGCAGGGGGGTGCAATCCCCCCCAATTAAAGGGGGGTATGGGTCATTTCGAAATAATTACCTTAAGGTTCAAAAACAATTCGAAAGCCAAGCATTTTGAAATCAGTGTTGCGAATGTTCGAAATCAGGAATTCTTTACACACCAAGAGAGGACGAGGTGGACTTATTCTAATTTCATTTTGAACCCATCAAGGTGGAATATCTTAAAAATATGTACTTTCCGCGCCATACCGAAACCATATATGACGACCACAAAACACTGTTTTTAATACTAAAGACACGGCGTAGGTCTTCTGAAGTTTCACCAAAATATCAAAGAGGTAATCCCTACAAGTAAGCCATGTCCGCACACCTGCAACACCTCTCTATGATAGATAAGAACTGTTGAACACACATGAGTGCACGTAAATAAGAAAACCATCAGTTATGGGAAATTCAAAGTGCTTATTTCCTTAAAGTTGCTTATGGAGACTTCAAGGCGATTATGGGGACTCCAGTGCGAAGATTGTGTAATAAACGGTCATAATGGATGGTCAGGAAAACTCACGGCAAGCTAGGAAAATGATTACTAGAATTTTTAGATGAGGCTAGAGCTGAAGATGGACAGTAATAAACCAAACCGAAAAAAAATCAATTACATCCTCTTCAGTAGGAAAAAAAATGATTAAGGACATATGAGTTGACAGCTCTTTCATCACAGGTAGTGAGCACAGATTACTTAAGAGCAAGATCAATATGCAGTCATGGCCAAAGGTTTTGAGATCAATATATGTTTTTATATAAGAAAATTAAAAGAACTAATCAAACCCTGTATCTTTTAGTATCTTTCTATCATAATTTGAAAGTGAAATATATAAAATTTAGAGCCCAAACACATTTTCTTAATAAATACAGTCAATTGATGCGCGAAGTCAATATTTACAAACATTTACCTTGTTTTTCAAGACTGCATCAAATCGTTTTGTGATGCTGGAGACCAAATTTGTGATGATATCTTGACTGATATTATTCTATTTTTGTTCAATAAGCAACGCAACCTCTCACAAGTGGATGTCTTCTGCTTATCAACAACTAATTTGAATATCGGCCACAAATTCTTTATTTAGTTCAAATCTGGAGAAATCCAGGACCAATCACTCAAAAGTTTAGTGTTTGTTTCAGCCCAGAACTTTGTTATTGGTTTTGCTTTGTGACATGGTGCGCGATCACACTGATAAATACCGTTATCATCCATAAGTTGGTCCTGAACTATCGGAGAAAGGTTCTAATGAAACACGTTTGGGTACCATATGAGTTCATAGCAGTGTTCTTAGGCAAAATTGTTAATGATCCAATTCCCTTAGATGAGAAGCAGTCCACCCATACATGAAGAGTGTCCGGATGCTTCACTTTGGGCACGACACGGGACTCGTGAAAGCCCTCCCCTTTTCTCCTCCTAACGAGGGATCTTCCAGAAACTCCAAACAAGTGGAAAGGAGCTTCATCCCAGAATATCACTTGTCCCCAGTCTTTAAAAGCCCATTCTTTATATTTCCTACAAAAGTGAAGCCTATCTGTAAGGTGCTTCTTGTTGAGATTAGGCTTCTTTGCAGCCTTTCTTGATTTGAGACCTTGCACTGGAGGCTTGGCAAGCTTGGCATTGAAGGTAACCCAATCCTTGAGCTGGGACCTTGCCAGGAGACGATCTTGGGCGTTCATTTGATGCTCTCGTGCGTTCAGAAGACTTCTTCACAAGAGTGTAACCAATCTTTTTAAAGTCGTTATTGATCCTAAGAATGGTACTCCTTCATAATGGCTGCACGCTTTTCATTGAAAAAAAAAATTGGGGAATTGATGAAGATTCAAAGGTTTATTTTTCCATAGAATATTACTAAAGAGAATGTAATTACACATCATTCATTTAAGCCATATTTGTCATCATTTTACCAATTTGATCGAATAGCAAACCTCCAGACTGAAGCTCACCTTCTATAGAAACAAGACCAGAGTGTCATTTTGGATTCAGCGAAGGAATTGCCTAACTTTGGGGGAAGGGGGATGCTGACTTTTAAATAAACCTGCAATAATTTAAAAATTCTCATAATTATTCCTATCATGTAAATTTTAAAAATGAAAACAATATATATATATATATATATATATATATATATATATATATATATATATATATATATATATATATATATATATATATTTGTGTGTGTGTCTGTGTGTTTATGTGTTTGATTTGTGTAAGATAAAAATAAACAAGAGAAATGCAAACTCATGGAAAAGAGAACAAACCCATAAAACGTGATACCGAAAGAGATATAAATACGTTTCAAATTAGATTATCAATTAAGTTTAATTATTAAATGATAGAATCGTCATGCAAAAAATTGGAACAACAATATAAAGGAAACTATTTTACAACGTGTAACTTTGAGCAATTAACAATGAGATAAGATCCAAAAATAAGTAAAGATGTCTAAAGACTGTTACTACAAAACGAAAAATGAGGGTGCTGGAACAATTCGAGAAAAGAACGAATTTACTGAACTCGAATATCTTTAAAATAATCAGGGTATAAAACAGGACATTATTTGTCGTGCAGCAGAAGACAACATCCAAAATTTACAGGAAAACAAAATAACAACCATTGAAAAATTCTATCAGGAGATATATATAAACAATGGCCACGATACACCAGATGACATCTCAATATATGAGAAGGAAGCACTTAGACTTAGGGAGGATGGGTGACAATATACCTAATAAAGGCTCGAGGAGAAGGTCTTGCTCACCTACTTGCTAGTTTGCTTACAAAATATTTAAGGAAAATTAAGATTCCAATGCCAGGTCAATCACTTTGTCCATCCCTTTTTGAAAAAGGCAGCAAGGAAAACTTAAACAAATTAGTGACCAATCAGTTTTTATCAGCAACATATAAATTACTTTTAAAAAGTCATAACCAACAGACTAAGACAAAAACTAGTGTGTAATCAGCCATGAGAACAGGCAGGTTCAGAAGTAAATATCAGTGGTGTGCAGTTAATGGAAGCGAGGAAAGCAATGCTTCCCCTATTTAAGAAGAAAAGAAAAATAAATTACAACCCCAACAACTAATATGACAGAAGGGTACCGCCGATGAAGGTCGCGTACCCAGTTTGTCCTGAAAACAAACAACAGCGGGATGGAGAGTTGTCAAACTACGTTGAGTTCTCCCTCATTGGGAAGACCGCCTTGACAATTCGATTGTAAAATGGAGGAAATTATGTAAGACGATTAGATACCATAGTAGATGTCATTTTCCCGTTTGTTGCTCAGGTTGAGTTTGAAGCTCGTCCCAAAGAGCTTCGGGGACGAAGAGCAGATTCCGAAGAGCGTGGTGTAGCAGGGAAAGAGATCCTGGAAAGAGCAGTGATGGGGGATATTTCCTAGGGTTTCGTGGAACCGGCTGAGGCCCTCCCTGTAACTGTGGTGCAAAGCCGGGCGGAAACAGAAGGTCGAGAAGAGATTTTCAGACGGTGGGACGAGGACGCGTTCGATGTCTGAAGGATTAATCTAACAACCGCGGCTTGCGATGTTGGAATATCATCGGCTTCCTTCGGATCATGAGTAGGAGGGTGAGTGGGCGGGGCAGGTGATCTGAGTAAAGTACGAGGCACTGGAAGGATTTCTGCAACCGTTTAGACATGTAAGGAACCTACGTCATGTGAAGACTGAGATGGGCTAGATGACAAAGAATATTGAACAGCAGGAGGAGAGTCTTTTGAAGACTCTCAAAGCTTAGCCAAGTCAGCTCTAGAGGCTGTCCGCTTATTAGTGGCCAATGACCCAGGTGAAGAATCCTTCCTCTTACCACAGGGCTTTGGGTCATGGGACTGGGTAGAAGAACGATCTACTCGATACAGAAGATTCTTTCCAATGACGTCTATTGTCGTCAAGGGTCTCACCCTGAACGGCGGTTCCGGCTAGAGCCGGGTAGAGGGGAGCGATGTTAGGTATCTCGGTGGGAGAGCAATACTTCGAATGTATCTTCTAACATTACCGGTTGAAGTGCAATGAGATGCTACAGGTGTGTTGGAACTCAAACGTGGTGGTCGGTTTCGTCAAGTATGACACAAAACATCTGAGAAAAGACGGGGAAAGAGTAAAGTTTGTACTCGAGCACGTTCCCGAGTCTCTCTCATATCCAGAGGCAGAGAGATACGCAAAGGGAGGACCTTCTTTTCGTATGAAAAGATTGGTAACGCTTCCTATGCAGTCCTATGAGCACCACCGCATTTGGCACAGCGTGGTGTTCCGGCGCATTCAAGGCCATGGTAATCATAACCACTATTCACACAGGAACGGAGGTGCCATGAGTTTTCATTTGAAGCAACGTCTGGGTAGTTCGGCGTATAGTGCCTTAACGGGACGCGAAGGTACCCTGCTTTCAAGTGCGGATCGAGGGAGGAGCTGAGGGGGCTGAAGCCCCCTCCCCTAAATTTCAGACTCGTTTATTTTATATTTCTTTTTTAATCCATACTTGTATTCTGCTATTCAATGTAATAATATAGAATATTTCTAAAACAGTTTTTTAAACCATTGCGATCGAATGAACCTTACATAATACATGTATAAAATACAGGGAATTATCCAAAATAATTATTAAATTCACTGTTATACCTTAGCTGATGCCCCAAAACTACAACTCATAATTTTATGATGTTTGGAAAAAAATTCCGATTTGAGAGAGTTAGTGCTCGCTTCCCTGTGATATACAGATATTTATTATCAATACTGTGTAAGATAACCATTATTAATGTTCAATGCCCTTTTCTCAGACTCATCGGAGCGAGAAATTCAGGTTAGTCACCCACACTAAATTTTTATCCTGGATCAACCACTGCCTGCTTTAATAAACAGGGGCAGTTCCTGACGTTCAACATTAAAATCAATGTAGCAGATGGGACTAGAGCAGAGCCCACAGGTTAGTCACCTTGTGTAAGTGTGTGACGCGTTGGGCATTAAGCTTACTCTGGAGACGGATGAAATCGAACGGTCGACACCTTTGGCAAAATGCAAGCGATAGTGAGCCGTAAAGGTTACGGGAAATTTGGAAATCGAAGACAGACATCGGACAAGGTTGTAATGAGAGTGATATGACACCTCAACCACAATAGCACGACTACCTCTTGACCGCATCCGGCAGGGTTTACCACATCGGTACTCAGACGATTAATTAACGTCAAACACCTCCACCTTTGCAAGCGGGGTTTCAGATGAGGAACTCAAGACCAAAGAGCGTGGATAATCTAAATCTGGGTCCACATCGTTAGCATAGGTATTCTACGATCGATGGAAGGCTGAAAGGAGAACTGAAGAACGTTTGGCACAAGATCCCTTACGAGAAAGGGAAGTTTTAGGTTTAAGATAAGCCATAGCAAACAAAATTGATTTTACATTCTCCCTCAGGACTCCCCACTACGGAGGTCTACAAGTGCCCGACGCGACTGCAACTCTCAATTCGGTTGTGTACGCGAGGGCCTCTCGGAGAATGGATACGGATCCACTACACCATTTTTATGGCGCAAAATGGCTGCTCGAGTTTTCCTGCGGGCGGAGAAAATTGCCAATGATGGGTTTCGCCTTGGGTATCGGCAAACGAAAGGTGAGGGAGACGCTCAATCTCTGACCTTCATGCAAGAAGAATTCAGAATCCGCCCGAAAATCAAAACAAGCAGAGGTCTGGTAGCTGTCAGGGCCACTACATTGGAGATAAAAGTGAGAAAAAAGGGCACAAAAATTTTTTGGGTGAGGGGCGTAAATGGGTATAATAAAAGTCTGATTTGCAGTACCAGGGAACACCAAAGATCCCCCACTGTTGCCACGAGAAGGCCAGAACATTTTTTTAACTAAACACTGAAAAAAAGCTCTCCCAGGGAGAGAGCGATGGGAGGGGGGAGGGGGGGAACTTCGCTGTGTTTTCCCCCTACAAACACAAGGCACAGGAATAGTGTCACTTGACCAGCCGATATCCTGTAATATCTCTTATGCCTTCTTAAATGCGTCGTGGAAGCTCGTCAGTTTACCTTTCCGGGTCTTGTCGAGATATGTCTCCAGTTCACCGATCGTAGCGTATTCTGAGACGAGATTGACCGTAAGAGCCTGCAGGGTTCGGCTCGGATCCACGGTGTGAGCTAGAACCAAGTAGGAGGCAACGAGGCCAATCAGAAAGCGCGGCTCTCGGATTGCGATCAGTAGGAGCCCATCGGTCGCGTCTGAGTAACTGTCATCCTAGAGAAAGTTGACAGTTACCGGCAGGAATTCGATTAACACAATGACTGAATCGTGTCATTGTGAGGGGCGCTTGATAACACGGGTTCGAATCCAATTCCTTTATTCACCCTTCATATAGAGGTTAAAATAGTTTTCCATATTTTCTCAGTTTCTAAATCTCCCATTTTCTTTCTTAAGCTTCTAAGGGTCACGTGATATATTTCTCAGCGTTTCACCGGATATTGAAACCACTTTTCCTTACTTTCTATAATATAGCTCCTGCTATCCCTTTTAATGTTAAAACATTTTTGTTTTACCCTTCCCTGTTTGTTTCTTTGACTTTTCCCGTCTTTTAAAAAACTCTAACATTTCAGTTGCTTTCAAATACGAGTCAAATATAAAAAAAAACATTCTAGTTCACAATAATTTTAATAATATTGGGGGGAGTCTATTCAATTGAATGTTCTTTTTGTCTAAGTAAATATTTTGGACAGACAGGAAAGCAATTATCTGTCCGTATTAATCAGGATAAATACACTGCTAAGAGAGCTGTAAATAATAGTGCGTTTTTTGTGCATATGTCCGAAAATAACCACTTAAGTAATTGGAATTCAGCAAATTTATTTTTCGCTCAAATGACTCAATTAAAAGAAACCTTGTTGAATGTTCATGTATAAGCCAATTTAATAACTTTAACATTTCCCCTTTCCTTTTTAAAATTGGTGCTGTTATGAAAAAACTCATTCTTAAAAAAATTAGTTTGTACTTATGTTCCTAAATTTTTTTTTGAAATTTTTATTTTTATGGGCACCCGACTTGTCAATTTAATGATTGTATTGATTTTGTATTAACATTATTTTATTTCTCTTCCTCTCACCTTGCTCCTATCCCCTACGTATCTGCTTACTTCTCGTGAATCTCCTAATCTCCCTCTTTAGACTATCACTTTATCCGTTAATCGTTTCAACCCTTTTGGCTCTGCTCTTGACTCTTTCTGCCTCTCGGTTTGACCTTGATACCTGTTATAGCTCAATCTTAAAGAAAATTTACCTGTCCCTCACCTACGTCCTCATTGGTGATTTCTTGTCTTAAAGGCGGTCCTTTATCTTTTACTAGCTTATATATACCTTTATTATAATGAACTGAATAAAGTTCGAAACTACTTGGAAGCACCTTGTTCATTTTTCCTGCGGAACATTGCATTCATATATATATAACCACAACGCTCATCGCCAGAGCTACCATCCTCAACCCCCAAAAAGGTTGATTCAAGAAGCCTTTTGAATAACGAAGTGTAGGTTTTTATCCAGTGCAAGACAAGACAAGTGTTTTTCTAGTAGGGGGTGGCACGGGCTCTGTTGTTTGTAATAATTGAAAATCACATGACACGTGATATATAGATGTATTTAAAGGCCCCCCAAAATGTAAATTAGTAACACAACCCGGAAAAACGCTACGGAAAATATTACGTGAACCGATGAAAGCTTAAGAAATAGTTTGTCCTATCTTTCCGTTTCTACATCTCCCATTTTCCTTCTCAAGCTTTCATCGGTCCACGTAATATTCTCCTTAGCGTTTTTCCGGGTTGTGTTGCCAATATATATATATATATATATATTCAGTGGTGTGCAGTCAATGGAAGCAAGGGAAGAACTGCTTCCCCTATTTAAGAAAAAAAAAAAGAAATTACCCCGCAACAATTAATATGACAGCATAATCAATTTTCTTCTCACATTTATGCTTGCCTATACTTGTATACCCCATACGGTACCGTTCACTTTCAATCGAATTGGCGTTAGACCCTGATGAGCCCAACTGCGATTGAAGAAATGCATCCTTTTCGTCAAGATTTCTACTCTCTTTTTTTTCTCTCTTAATTTCAATAATAGTTCTACTTTTTGGTGTTTTAGAATGAATAGTTTAAAAGATTGTTTGCTTTTCTTAGTAATAATATACAGTCATTAGATTTTTATGATTTTATCTAGATATTTCAAGGCCGTGTTAGAATTAAGAAAAAATAACCTATATGTATACGGAAAAGGAAGCAAATTTAGCTTTGCAGTCATCAGCTTGCATCCATTTTGTTTAAAAGGGGGGGTTATCACTTAAAAAAATTAATAAACAATACGCCACACTTATCTAAGCCCTGCCTCAGGGCTACTGATCTCAAAGATACGGAAGGGTGACTACTGATTATGGTAAGCCCGCCAGTATCCCGGAAATATTTACAAAATGCTTAAGATATAAGAGCTTAACCATACTAGAGTTTTTGCTATTTAGTTACTTTCTTTCTTAGTACCAGTATTTAGATATAACCTAAAAATTTGTTTAAGCTTCAGAGCATAATAATACTTACGTCAATGTGTCTTAGATATTTTGTTGCTCTTTTCTAGATTCTGGCAAACCGGTAGAGTTTCCACATTATTTCTCAATTTATCCCTATGTGTATATTTCCATATTTATGTTGTTTTTGTTGTAATTAAACCTTTATTTGAGGTTTAAATCTTTCAATAACCTTGAATGAAACTTGGCATTTAAAGAACTTCCCGGCCAACATTTACGCACACGCCTAGATTTACTCGCTTTAAACTCCCCGAACCCAGGGAAGACTTACTTTCCCACTTCATTAGCTCCACTCAACCGGTCATCTTTCGGCCGCCTGCCATGTGAGTGTAATTACCTTCACAGCCTCTAAGGTATACACTTACGATACCACGACATATATATATATATATATATATATATATATATATATATATATATATATATATATATATATATATATATATATATATATTTGAGCAAAATCGTAGTTAGGGTGAGGAAGGTCGCTGGTATATATTGCATACAATGTGGGGCTCAAACATCTTCCCTGTGTTACCCCTGCTTTCCGGATGAAGAATTCTCTTTCGATACCGTTTATGCTAATCATGGACTTTCGATTATCAAGGTAATTGCATAAAATCATCGTCATTCGATCCTTCATGCTTAGGTCGTAGATCTTTGTTTTCCGGCCTGGTACACAGACCTTGTCAAGGGCCGGGGCCATATCTCTCAACACTGCATCTACTGTATAGCCTTTGGCCTTAACGATAGCAATCTTCTCAGTTATGAGGGCCAGTGCGGTTTCAGCGCCGAGTTTTCTTCGAAAACCATGCTTTTGGTTGTTGTATAGGTCCTCGGTTTCCAAATAGTTCCTAAGTCTGGTGTTCAAGAGTTTTTCAAAGAGTTTGCCTATGAACTCCAACAAAAAATTTACCTGTAGCTACTGATTGCTTTCTTTGGTTTTCCAGGCTTTATCAAAAATATCATTTTGGCTTTTTTTAATAACTCGGGAAAGTGGCCAAAATTTATGCATGCATTGAAGATATTTAAAATAGCTTTAATAATATTTGTGGGTGCGTTTATAAGATGCCTTTTCGTTATTCGAGTCATTCCCGGTGCATTCTGTTTAAAACTTTTCAATGCGGCTTCGTCATCTTCATGAGTGAATGGCCTTCCTTCCTCATGAAGTACGGCTTGTTCTTTTAACCATATAGTGAGGTATGAGCTCATCACCCAGCTCTCTCAACCTTGTTTCTACTTCCTTCCCGTTATCCCTGTCGAATCCTGCATTTTTCTCGTCGCTTATACGAAATCTATTTATCCATTAATCTCTGATATGGCGCTCTACATATTTATCTTTGATAATTTAATCTCCGTTGACTAATAATTTTATTTTATCCCTTGTAGGGTTTCCTCCCAATCTCTTAAGTTTATTCTAAAATTTTCTCGGGTATCTTCTGCGTCCACATTGCCAATTTTGCTGTCCCAAGCCTGCTTATAGTCTTTTCCTTAATGAGAAGATTGATGGTGTATCTTACTTCGCGTAGTTCTCTATAATGTTGGGCTGTGTTTCCATACAAGTTTATATCGTTAATAAGGACTTCCATTTGGGCCATCCTCTCGAAGATATCTCTACCCCACCTTGGGGCCGGAAAAGTTTTGAACCTCGACCATGGGATAGCTAGACGGTTACCATCCTTAATTTTCCCCACTACATTGCCAAGATATTGATCGATCTCCTCAATTGAGGCTCTTTCCAGTCGATTTTCTTGTATGGTGCTCAGATGTTCTTTATATGCGCCCTAGTCAGCTCTGTTTAAGCACCTTCGTTTGGGTATTTGGACCTGTATTGGTGAGGTTGATAGCGTCATCACCAGGCTGATATGGTCAGATGGTCTATAAGGACCCGGTAATGTCACCTGATTAAGAGCAAAATTAGCGTTAGTTAGTATAATATCAGGCGTAGTCGAGGACCTTTCCACAAGAAGGTGGCGAAACCTGGTCCTTTCCTCGGCACTGTATTCCTATTAATTAGGAGGCTTAGTGAGTTACCCGCTCCTGTTTAAAGCTTTTCAATGCAGTTTCTGCAGCGGGCATTGAGGTCTGCGATTAAGATTGTCGAGACATTTCTACAAGATAGACGGATAAAGCTAGGACTTGGTAATTAGAAGCGCCTTGGAGGTTGATAACCAACGGACACCAGAACGTCATCATAGGTCATCTTAATTTTTATCGCCAGGTATGACTCATCTAGTCCTTGAACTTATTAGAATCTTATGCCTCTCTTGATTGCAATTGCAACACCATTAAATCTTTCGTTAGAGTGGTTTGCCATTAGTACTTCGTAATTGTAGATTTTAATCTAATCTGTCCTCATGTCAACACTGTGCTCAGAAATGAGGATGATATAGGGGTTCCTTATAATTTTGCTGTAAATCCTTTCCTTATTTTTCCAACCGTTAACATTGAGGGAGAAGATTTTTAAGTTTCTAATATATCTTAGTTGATTATCCATGATTAGTTTTTATGTAACTGTTTCGGTTTCGATCCATCTTCTCTGGCTGGGGATCTTATCCTTCCTCTTCTCTTTTTTTTAAATGTCTTATGTGCGAGGTTAAAGCAAGAATCCTGGGTGATCTCAATTAAATCTTGTTTTAGAGTCGCTAGCGAGTAATCTTTTTAGATTTCGGCTTCGTAGTTGTAATTGTATTTCCATTTAATGATTCCTGATATGATGTCAGTTGATTTTGAAATCTTCGGTATTGGTTTCCGATGGTGAACTGTAAGTCCTCGCGCCTAGTTCTTTTGTTGTTCTATAGGTTTGGGAGGGGAACAGCACTATCCATTGGCTCGGTTTCTTCTTTATTCTTCATTTGCGTGGTGGTAATTGGTGGCCCCATCTCCGGTCGTGGGGCGTAGTTCTGTTCGGGAGTCACTAGGTACAGACGTTCTTAGCTTATTCAGGCGGGGGTCTCTAGACATGGAGCGAGATCATGTTACAGTTTCCTTCATAGCTTTAATTTAGGCCTGGAACAGCTCCCCCGATGGAGGATTGTCCGGGAACCACATCGGTTTGAGTCCATTGTGAACTAGCATCTTGTTCCTTTCTGTTACATAGCTTCCTGGTTTAATAATGTTGGCAAAGTGTGCATGAAGGATAGACATCACCAAATCTGGTCGCATTTCCGGGTCTATGTTGAGCAATGTCTTTTTTCTGATTGTCACCTTTTGCCGCCTCTGCGTACGTCGTGTTAGCCTTTTTGTTCCTATCCTCTACTATGTTTCTTCTTGTCCGCTATTATGGTCTTTTTAAGCGAACAGGCCATGGATAGGGCTCGATGCGGGTTGCTGCAATTTATACATTTCTTCTGCGGGTTTTACACTCTTTCCACGTATGATCTCTGTCGGCGCATTCAGAGCACACCTTACCTTCGAACGAGCATTCTTTTGTGGAGTGCTTCTCCAGGGCACAACACGAGAAGCACACTTGAAGTTTGATAAACACCTCACGTTCACTGCAGGATGCCGATACTTTGGAGTTAAACATGGCCATTCCATTTTCCTTAGTTTTGTTCGCCATTTCAGTTGTTTGAAATGTCCCTTTGAATATATAACTGTATTCCTCTGCTTCGCGGTTCTTGAATTTATATACTTCGTCTATCTTAGCCCAACTTTGCTTGGACTCTATTTCATATTGTATTTCTTCGGCGGAGTGTGAGCCAACGTAAGGGTCAATGCGTCGACAGACAATTGATCTCGGTGCAGCAACTTGAGGAGGCACCTTAGGAACAAGGCCGATCTTTTCAAATTCACTTCTTGATTTCGTGCTCAGAATACTATCTATGTCCTGGGTCGTGTCGCAAATGGCTAGGTAGCCATACACTTGTTCTTTCACTCGGCAAAGAGCAATCCCAAGTTTTGAGAAGGCGATTTCAAATACTTTCTCTCTCGCCGGCTTCTGACAGCGCTCCATGACGGCCCCGATGTGGCGGTTCCAGATGCAAACCTAACACTCCCTTATATCGCTCCTGCTCAATTAGGTTCCAATGGAGACTTATCTTCCCTAGCCGACTTGCCCTAAATAGGGTAGACAAAGAGGGAAGGACCGTCATTTTAATACGTTCAGTCAAGGTTTGGCAATCTGTCGCATTCTCCTCAAAAATCTACTTTTCCAAGAAGGACCAATGAATCTCGCTTCGAAAGTACTGATATATATCAATGATGATATTATAATGATAAATATAAAGGAATTCAATAGTATAAATAGTAAATATGTGTAGACATTTTACATATTTTAAAGGAGAAACCATCAATGTATTTTAATATAAAAATATATTCGAAATTAAAATGAAAATTTATTATGATAAATTTTTGGAATGAGAATTTTATTAGTATTAACTATTTAATCCATTAAGAGTTTTAATGTCCTATGTGTAGCCATCTGTTGGCCATTAAGCTTCGGTTTCTCTTCTTGGATTAAGATAGCTTCCATGATATGAAGGCGAGTGTGGTCAGTTTCCCGTTTGATTATAGTATTTTCCACTAAAATTTCTCTTGAGAGATTGGATCAGTGCTCTATTAAATAGTGATTTTTGATAGCGCCGTTTCGCAAATGCATGGTAAGTCGACGAGATAAGAATGTGGTTGTCATTCCAATGTATTTATTCGAATAATGAAGCTTGCAGTCTTCATGAGGGCAATTAAATTCATAAATTACATTTGAGGCTTTGATTCCTTTTGTTTTGTTTATGTTATTGTTAATGATGTGATTGCTAATTTTCTTGGTTTTGTAGTATATTATCAGATTTAATTTTTCTTCCGGATTCGTACATTTTGTATTTTGGTGTATAATAATTTTGATTATTCTTTCGTCCGTTTTATATGAATCACTCATTTAATTTTTATAAAAGAAATTTATTGAGTGTTTTGTATTATCGTCTTTTTTATTCATATGTAAATTTTGCAAAAATGTTTTGATCTCTTTGTCTACCATAGTGTTGGAATAACCATTGTTAATTAATACTTGCTTTATTCTTTGAATTTTCTATATGGTATAATGCCCATGAGGAACTGTATTTGTATGCGCAGTCTGTTGTATATATATATATATATATATATATATATATATATATATATATATATATATATATATATGTCAAAATACATTTTATAATAAACAATGTTTATTATAAATTGACAAATATAAATAAATGATTAATATTTTTTAAGAAGATAACATTAAAAAGTTTCAATTTTAATTTTTCACACTGTAAACAATTCATGCAACTTCGTTTTCATCTATTCCCATCCACAACAATGGGTGAATCCTACAACTCATTAAAAATTACACTGGCCAGCAAATTTGAACTTTTTTTAATCATCAAAGACCTGAGCAAACTTTTCTCATGCCATTTTTTTCTCGCTAATTTCAAATCTGACTTTAGTTTTTCTTTAGCACATCAAGTTTTCGAGATATTCGAAAATGCAATATGACCACCGTCGCTGATTTCTTTGCCGAAACTGGTGATATATGGTTGCATAGCGCCATTGCTAGAAAAGAAATGCCTTCTGTATATCTCCATGTGCATTGAGAAGTTGAACTGACACAAAATAATGCATTTAACATATAGAAACTCTAACATTTATCGTTCTTTTTAGGCGTAAACATATGATAAAGATAAATAGCCATGTTTTGTTTATTCCACAAGAATCATAAAGTTAATGGTACTTATATTGTATGTATAAGAATGGTAAACAATGATTGAAGGGCTAATAAGTCGAAACTTGAATTCATAAACGTTGTGTATAGGATTTGCGTTGAATTTTTTCTCAGGATTATCACGATTCCACATCCAACAATGATCTCCCATCATGCTCTCATTCCCAAATCCTTGATATCCTGGTGGAAGCGTTCACCTTGCTCGTCACTTACGGTTCCAAGATTTTCTGGGAAAAAGTCTAGGTGCGAATGCAGGAAATGGATTTTAAGTGACATACGGCATCCCATTTCTTTATAAGATTGAAGAAGGTTTTCCACGCCATCTCTGTATGCCGATGACTTGTTGAGGTCCAGAAAGTTTGCACATAAGCACTTGAAGGCTTACCATGCATATAGTTCAAGAGGAGTGAGGGTCTTCTAGAAGTCAGGGTCTGCTAAAACCTCCCTGATTTGTGGTCCTATGGGTAGGGGGGTCTCTTGAAGCTTGTCCCTAATTATGGGGGAACCTTGAAGGTAATCGTGAGGACAACCCAAGAGCCTTGGAAGGGGGACGCTGGTTGCCAGTAATGGTGATAGATTACCGAGTTATGGCATAATCGTTTGGCAAGGACTCCGGTTGATACAGATGCTCCGGTTGGTTTGCGTTGCCCTTCCACACCAGGGTAGAACACCGGTATTTCGAGAGTTATGTAATCGCGAGGAATTGCGATTAACGAGGAGAATTGCGCAACGGCTGCTTTTCCGATTAATAAGGCTTTGAGGCAGGAAGATTGAGGAACGTCAGGATATTGAAGCGACCAAAGCAAAAATAGAATTATTATTGAAATAGATCTTATTGCACTTTACAAAAGTTCTTTAATTAAGTTTTAAGTTCTAAGTTATTACATAAATTAAGTTCGAGGTCAAGTGCGGGAAAGGTCTAAAGGAGGCCGGACGAATAGAGCCTTTAAGAGTTACACCTTAATGTCTGCGTTATGTACACGACTATATACAAAGATGAATTATGCGAATCCGAGAGATCGGACTGAACGATATATAACGCGATATATTGCTATATAAAACAGTAATCTAATAATCCTCTTTGTTCTGGCTTCACACAGTTATATATTCAATTTAAGCCACGCCATACAAGTTCTCGTCCAACTCAGCCACACCTCCCCCTTATGTATCGGCCTGTTGATTTGTCGGTATTAACATAACTCGACTTTTGATTAGCTACTGCCGAACATATTGATAAGAAAGGCACTCCGACTATTGGGTAAGATTCTCTGTGGGCGGTGGCATGTTGCCATGAAGACAGCTTCCTGACCTGGTTTCTATTTGTTTAATAGTGATAGCTATCCGGTTTATTCTAGATTCTGCCTCGATTATAATGTTTGCCTAAGATTGCATCGACCAACTCAACAGAGATAACTGTGCTCCGTTTACTACTGTGTGGCATTCTTGTAAACGGCCCTAACTTTACTTTTCTTTCTCTCTGTACTTTATCTGTCTGGTGACTCTCGCGTGTGTCCTATTATAGAAGTATTCACCGTTCGCTACAGTCCCACAAATATGCCTTCTTTTAATTTTGCCGCGCTCAGTTGTGGAAATTTTTTCCACAGATATTGAAATCCCTGAGAATTGTCCTTAGCCATTGCTTTCACGAAGTTTTGCATTACACCTAGTTTCAAATGAAGAGGTGGCAGATATATATTCTGAGGCTCTACCAGGGGGACAGGTTGAACACTGCTTATTCCAGGCTCATATGTAGATCGAAGTGTCCAGACACGTTTGTCATAATGTTTTGCAGTGGCACGGCTATCCCACGGCAGAGGAAGCAACAGTACTTCGTGAATCCTTCTTGCATACCCATTAGCATGTCTATTGTTTTTAGATCACCACAGATGTACCACTGATGGGCTTGGTAGTTTATGGCTTTAAGAAGAATATCCATATTGTCATATGTCTCCTTAAGGTGGATAGAATGGCCAATAGGAATTGAAGGCTTTGCATTGCCATTGTGCAAGAGGACAGCTTTCAGACTTGTCTTACAAGCATCAATAAAGAGACGCCTCATATGTTTATGACAAGGCTTCGAATAATCCATTTATATCATGGCAGTAGAAGAGAGGTCCATTAACTGTGAAGAATGAAGGTAAATCACGATTACGCTTTCTAAAGTAACTCATATGCACATTTTTCTCGAGTAAGAATTTTTCCTGTAGTAGAGATGCTAGAAGTTCTGCTTTCTCTTTTGACAGTGACAGATCTCTCACAAGATCATTCAAATCTTCCTGAGTAAATAACTTTGGCTCAGAGTTATCATCCTCATATTCAACATCCTCATCTAATGCACATGCACCTTCAGTACTGCTATCATCACTGATATCATCAGGTACGAGGCCATCATCAGGTGGAACTGGAATTGGCAAAAATACATCATGCAAAACTGGTGTGCACGCAGAATCAATGGTTGGATAAACAATTTGGTGTTTGTTCTTTGCAGAAAACCCTTTTGTGGTCACACTGCAGAAATAGCAATCTTCGAGATGATCTCTGAGCTCTCTCCATATCATAGGAACAGCGAAGGGCATTGAAGCTTTCTTTTTGTTAATCCAGTCACGTAATCCATTAGAACAGGAAGTACAAATTTGGTGTGGTGCCCATGCTTTATTTTGGTCACCCAGCGGGCAACAGAAGTAGAGTTTGTACATTTTCTTTATATCATTTGTCATAGTACGCTGCAGAGATTTTGTTGTAAAATGCCACATACATAGCAGAATTTATCTGGATAATTTTACACTCTCGAGGCCTTGTTACTGCTTCGTGGAAATATTTGAAATCCTCTTATGATCAACGCAGAAGGAGCAGCTTACAAGATGCACATCACATAAGGAACCTGAAAGCATAAAACAGAATTATAAATAATTGCGCAAAATATGCATGCAGGTTACAAATGTAAATGAATTCTTCTCTATACCCCTTTAACCAGCAAGAACTCACGAAGCATCTAGTTTGCTCTTCTTAGCAGTATAATAATGATGCATGTAATAGAGCAATACCAGTAATATACTACATTTTTATAATCGCAGGCGGCCATGTTGAATTTTTGGCATATCTTAAAACCGAAAGCAGATTCGGAGTCAATATGGAAAATGTATTTAGAAAGTATAGTAAGGTCTCTGATGAAAAATGTGTGTTGACCAGTGTTATTAAACACCGAAATAGACCACGAAATCTTATGATCTAACGAAAACGATGTCTATGAAGGTTGTTGTTTCACCCATAGCATAATATTTACATTAAATGGATTTTGAGGCTGTTACACACAGTGTGTTTAGTGTGTTACAAGTACACACTCACAGCTTACTCCACTCCAACTAATTAAACAAATTATTATTTCTAGTGAATTTAACGTTATATGTGAGAGCGCGGGACCCTTCCAGGCGCCGAGCCCTAGGCCATGGCGTACTCGGCCTATTGCTCAAACCGTCTCTGCCTACAAAAGTTTAAAAATTTCAATTCGGAATTAATGAGTCATCCTCCTACTTACCTCATTAGATTACTCGCCTTTTAGAAGTTTAGCTATTCATCTGAAGAGAATGAAGAGGTAAACAAGATAAAAGGTCGTAACAACCTTAACGAATTTTTTAAAATCAAATTTTGTCATTGGTCAATCGATTTTGACCAACATAGTATTGGAAGGTTAGTAGAAAGATGGAGACGACTGGTAGAGACAGGTGGAAATTATATTATTTATTGAATTAATAAATAAATGATTATTTAAATATGAATAACTTCAAAGAGTTGTTCGATTTATATGCATAAAATGATGATAAACTTGAAAAAAATGATGCATTACTTATGAGATGATCTAATATATTTTAAACCTACAATTGAAATTTTCATAACCATGATCATAATAATAATATAATAATAATAATAAGTCTTTTGTAATTCGCTCTTCAAGGCCCGAGGCCTTCCCAGAGCGCACGTTGTGCTGAGATGCGAATGGAAATTCAATGGAAATTCAAGAGGGGCAGAAAGCAATTCTGAAAAGATGCGTTTTCAGGAGACGCTTAAATGTGGTAAGAGAGGGAGAAGACCTGATTTCAGCAGGAAGAGCATTCCACAACTTAGGGGCGTAGATTGAGAAGGAGCAGTCCCCCATTGAGCAGAGGAATGAACGAGGAATATTCAAAAGAGGGGCATGTGATGACCGAAGGGCCCGAGGGACATGGCGTGGTGAGAGGGCAGAAGAGAGGTAAGACGGGGCCTTGTTGTTTAGGGCCTTAAATGTGAAGAGAAGTATCTTGAAGTGAGTACGGGATCTGATAGAGAGCCAGTGCAGTTCATGTAGCAAGGGTTTCGAGGGCGACGGAGGAGAAGCCGGGCGGCATAGTTCTGTACAAGTTGAAGGAGGCGGAGAGAGGAGGATGGCAGATTCACAAGCAGTGAGTTACAGTAGTCAAGGCGTGAGGTGATGAAGGCATGAACAGCAGTCTCAAGACTTTGGCGATGAAAGTGAGAGCGAATGCGAGAGAAGTTACGAAGAAAACATAGAGAGGATTTGCTGACATTGCGGACATGAGGCTTAAAGGAGAGATGCTCATCAAAAACAACACCCAGATTCCTAACGTAGTCAGAGAAAATGATAGTATTACCGCCCAGAGTAAGCGAGGGAAAGAGAGATTTAGATTTTTTGACAAGAGCAGGGGTGCCGACGAGGAGGACCTCAGTTTTGGAGTGATTAAGCCTGAGAAAGTTGGTAGAGAGTCAGTCAGAAATGGAGGAGTAGGCAGCCAGGAGGTCAGTGATAGAGTAGGCAAGAGACGTGGGATATGAAGAAATGAAAATTTGAGTGTCATCAGCATAGAGGTGGAAGGATAGACCGAGATTACGGAGAAGGGAACTAAGAGGGAGAAGGTAGATACGAAATAGTAGAGGACCAAGGACAGAGCCTTGTGGCACTCCAAAGCGAAGGGGGGTAGAGTCGGATGAAACGTCGTCAATCACAACGGATTGGGTACTAGACGAGAGGTAAGAGCGGAACCAGTCAAGCACGGTGCCTGATATGCCGAGGAAAGACTGGAGACGATCAAGTAGGACGGTATGGTCAATAGTATCGAAGCCAGAAGAGAGGTCGAGTAGAACGAGGATGGAGGCACAACCCCTGTCCGTGGCTCTTCGTAAGCAATCGGACACATTGAGAAGGGGGGTTTCTGTGGAGTGACCTGTCTTGAAACCAGATTGATAGGATACATCAATGTTACAGGCCACCATGTTTCTGTTGATGCATGAAGCAACCACTCTCTCCAGAACCTTAGAGAGGAAAGGAAGTTGCGAAATCGGGCGATAATTGGAAGGGTCAATGGGGTTCAGTTGAGGCTTTTTAGGAATCGGACGGATGTGGGCACGTTTGAAGGAAGAGGGAACAAGACCATTTGCAAGTGAAGTGTTGAACAGGTGAAGAAGCGTTGGGAGGATAGCACGCAGAATTTTACATAACAGTTTAGGCGGAAAAATGTCCTTTGGGGAGCCTGATTTCTTAGAACGCGAGAGCAGGGCTGTAAGCTCCAACGCGGTCACAGCGGGGAAAACGATGAGCGGCTGAGGCGGGCAGTCAGGGAGAAAGGCAGGAGCCGGGACAGAAGGCTGAGGGAGGGAGGCACGGAGGTTAGTGACCTTATCTGCGAAGAAATTCGAGAGAGTAGCAGGGCTAATGGGTGGGGAGACCTGGGCTGGGGAAGTAAGACGGGAGAGCAGACGGAAGACGGTACGGCGATAATTCCTATTATCAGTAAGCAGATTACGTGAGTAGGCTTCACGAGCAGATTTTAATTTCGCCACGTAGGAAGCTGTCGCAAGTCGGAACGCCAGCGAGAGAGGGGTCGTGTCTTGCCCACGGGTGCGAGCCTTTCTAGGGACTCTTTCATGGGCACGCATGGACTGCCTAGCACGGAGGAGTTCTATAGAGTACCAAGGGGCGCGGTGACAACGGGAGTTCGAAGGGGTGACAAGGGGAGAGTGGGCATCAAGACAAGTGAGAAGGGGTTGCTCCAAAGAAGAGAGAATCTGGTCAGGAGAGGCAAAAGCATCAATGGGAGGAAGTTTGGAGGCCACATCATTAGATAAGGAGGGAATATCAATGGAGGCTAGTCGACGGAAAGGCTTAGGATTATGAGACAGCTGGGGAGGTATATGGAATGGGATAGAGAAGTTGAAGTTGATAAGCAAGTGATCAGATATAGCATAGGACAAATTTGTAGTCGTCAGGTTGGAAATAAGACAGTCAGAGATTACAAGGTCTAAAATGTTACCGTGAGATTGGGTAGGGAAAGAAACGTGTTGGGTGAGGGAGAAGAGATCAAGGATTTTAGAAAAGGCTTTGAAATTAGGATTGTGGTCAGGAAGGTTGAAATCACCGAGGATTAGCAGAGAACCAGAGGGGAAGAGGCCAGCGAGGAGGTTACTAAATTCATCAAGAAAAAGCTCGAGGGAGGAGCTGGGGGGGGCGGTAGAGGAATAAGATAGTTAGAGAGGGGGTGGAATCAGAGACATTGATGAGCGCCTCAAAAGAAAGAAGAGGGGTAGAGGGCAGATTATTCAGAGGGAAGGATGCACTGTGAATGAGAGCAACTCCACCACCGCGAGAGTTACTGGAGGTATGGGAGTGGACGTAACCATCAGGGGTAGCGAGATTTAAACAGCAAGCAGAAGGGGCAAGCCAAGTTTCCGTGAGTCCAAGGAGAGTGACTCGAGTGTTAACGAGCAGGTCATGAATGTAGTCAGCCTTCTTCGAGAGGCTTCTGACATTGAGGAGAGACGCTGAGAGAACGGGTGAAGGGGGAGGTGAAGAAGAATCAGGGATAAGTTGTGTGGCTTGATTCAAGTAAAAAAGTTTTCTAAGAGCAGGAGCTAAACAGAAACCACGTTTAGTCTGGCGGCGGGAACGAGAAATTCCCAATGCATTAATGTGAGTAAGGGTGTTTTGAGAAACACTGGTAGCAGTTCCATTGAGGGCAATAATCGTTAACCTATCAATCATAGTGGCTAAGCGACACAATAATGGGAGAAAAGCAAATTATTATATAAGTAGAGTGGCTTAAGCGACACAATAACGGGAGAAACAACAATCGAGACGAAATAAAGAGTAATCGAATAGTGTGAACAAATAAAATTACGATAGAAACAAGAAACGAGAAAAAAAAGAAGTGACTAATCAGAATTAGCGGTCGGTGAGGGGGGCGGGCGTGGGCGGGAAGACAGATTGGAGGTAACAACGAGGCAGCTTGAAAAAAAAACACGTGGGTGCGGGAAGACAGAGCAGAGGTAACAACAAGGCGGCTTGAAAAAAAAAACACGTGGGTGCTAAGGCGGGCAGGCTAGTAAATAATACCTAAAAGCACAAAAAAGCAACACAGCAAATGGTGAAAGCACAGGCAATAACATTGCCAAAAACAAAATTAAAACACAGCACAAACGTGCCAGGCGTTATGTAAAAAGATAACTTAAACCGTAGAAAGAGCCACAGATAAGCGCATCGATCCACTCGCCAAGAAGGTTTTCAAAATTAGTTTGTGGGTAAATAAATAATAAAAGCAAAGTAATGAACTTTGTAGTAAAACAATTTCTGATTTTTTTTAACTCAGCTCTGCACCACAGATACGTGAAAAAAAACAGCTGAAAATATACTTAAAAATTAAATATGTTATAAAATATAATTATTGAAACAAATATTACAAAAAGATAAAATAAAATCGGCTAATTAACTTTTGGAATGAAAATGTGATATTGCTTCTTCAAAGTCTCTCCAAAGCGATTTTTAGCTCCGTAGTTAAATTCCTTAGTTTAAATCAGCTGTATAAATTGAGAGAGAAAAAATACGTTTGAAAAGAGTCAAAGATTTTTATGTTTGTTTAATGTTTGTATTTGGGTGAGTTGTTTTTGAAGTTTGAAGCAGAGATACAAACAGTATTCTCGTATATAAGTTTGGAATGAAACAGATCTTTACTTACCTTGTCCTAAGTTCTTTAATAACACCTAACCGTAACTAAGTTTGAATCATTAGCACAAATAAAAGAAACTTAAAGGGAGCTAGAGAAAAAAAAGAGGATTTAAACTGGTGTAACGAGAAGAAATGGACACGGATATTTTCAATTATCTGCCCCAATTAAGGTTGTCTTCACGACGTCTGACCTAAGTGTGACAAGATATTTTATGGTTGACCTGGATCTAGTTTGAATGTTAGGGAGTTGGGAGGCGTTTACCAATGTCATCCGAGATGGAGTCTACCACGTGCACCTTTAGATAGAGTGAGATGTCAAAAGACGGGAGAGGGTGTGGCTGTTTGCCGATCAGCGCCTTCAGGCAAAGTTTGCTATGAGATTAGCGGCCGAGTTTGAGCGGTCAGTTAACAAGTGCTTTTGGCCTCAGACGAAAGACCAAAGAAAATAAAATGAGATTAAGGGGACAATATTAACAATATGTCTTCTCATTATGAAATATAGCATTTCTTTTTCATCTTAGTTTCACCTAAAAATATTTGACTGTAAAATTGTGAGTACTAAATAAAAAAAATCAACAAAATATACAATTATTCTTTAAATAAATAAGATTTTCCTTTTGGTAAAACATTGTTTTATATTTCATTTATTTGCTTTAAAACATTCTACTTTAATTAAACTCTTTGCACCAGTATCAACACATTCTGAGAAATAACAGGACATTACGGAAACAGATATTTAAAATATGCACTGAATTTCAAACTGATTTAGAATATTTAAATTTGTTCACGAGTTCTTTGGAAAATTTAGTAGCAATAATTGTACTATTATTTGGTATACATTCTTAGGCTAAAAATTTCTGTTAGATGGTTTTCAATTTTTAGTATTTACTCCTGTAATGAATCTTCCAGTCGTACACATATTTTAGGAAATAATATTGTAACATAACATAACATAACATAACATAATTTCACGGATGACAAAAGCCACAAGGGCCTATCAAAGGTCATCCGCATCCGTCAAAACCCACCCACAAAAAGCACCATCGCTAGGGGAAGACAAAATCAAAGTCCCCCACAATATAATATAACAGATGACAAAAGCCACAAGGGCCCATCATAGGTTATCCAAGTCAAACGGCCTCTTTTTTAAGGCACCCAAACTCCCAAGAAAACTACATCCAGAGGATTGCGTCCACAAACA
The DNA here is from genome assembly GCA_963969495.1 of Ceratothoa steindachneri. Classification (NCBI taxonomy): domain Eukaryota; kingdom Metazoa; phylum Arthropoda; class Malacostraca; order Isopoda; family Cymothoidae; genus Ceratothoa; species Ceratothoa steindachneri. The sequence continues at coordinate 222,437,128 of OZ018320.1, forward strand.
AGGGTATCACAAATCAAGGCTTGTCAAGAACTATATCATGCAGCTATAGATATATACAAACAATATTAATATATACAAAACTTAGGAACCATCACAACCTTCCCTCCCCATCAACTCATCCAACCTACTCTTAAATACATTTAAATTTGGACTACCTACTACCATCCGCGGCAATTTGTTCCAGAAGTCTACCACTCTATTGGTGAAAAAATATTTTCTTAAATCCAACCTACACCCTTGCTTTTTAATTTTCAAGTGGTGACCTCTAGTCCGATTTCCATCATCTAACTCAAAAAACTTGCTAACATCCAATTTATCTATCCCAGAAAAAAATTTAAACAGCTCAATCATATCCCCTCTCACACACCTCCTTTCGAACGAGAACATATTTAATACCCTCAGTCTATCTATATATTCACGGTGCCTAAGGAAAGGAATAATCTTTGTTGCTCTCCGTTGCACTGACTCGAGAAGGTTAATATCGTGTCTAAAATGTGGGGACCATGCCTGTATACAGTACTCTAGATGTGGCCTAACATAAGAGTTATAGAGTTTAAGAATAACCTCCTTACTTTTGTAACTGACATTTCTCTTAATGAAAGCCAGCACTCTATTTGCCCTATTTCTTGCTTCAATACACTGCTTAGAAAACCTTAATGACTTATCTATTACTACTCCTAGATCTTTCTCATCCTCTACTGAGCTCAGCCAATGCCCATCCATTTCATAGTTAAATTCTCTATTATCTTTTCCCATGTTAATAACTTTGCACTTATCAAGGTTGAAAGTCATTTGCCACTTATGTGCCCAGGATAACAATTTATTTAAATCCCCCTGCACTTTAAAATTATCATCAATATCTTTAACTACAGCTGGTAATTTGGTATAATCCGCAAAAATTGAAACTTAATTATTAACTGCCTTCCCAAGATCGTTTATATAGATGACAAATAATAATGGACCGAGAACTGATCCCTGAGGAACCCCACTGATAACATCCCTCCACTCTGACTTTACACCATTTAGCACTACCCTTTGCTTCCTGTCTTTCAGCCACTCAGCTATCCAATTTGAAACACCCCCACATATCCTAATCATTTTTAATTTATGAACTAGTCTCCTGTGTGGTACCTTATCACCATTTAGCACTACCCTTTGCTTCCTGTCTTTCAGCCACTCAGCTATCCAATTTGAAACACCCCCACATATCCCAATCATTTTTAATTTATGAACTAGTCTCCTATGTGGTACCTTATCACCATTTAGCACTACCCTTTGCTTCCTGTCTTTCAGCCACTCAGCTATCCAATTTGAAACACCCCCACATATCCCAATCATTTTTAATTTATGAACTAGTCTCCTATGTGGTACCTTATCAAATCCTTTACTAAAATCCAAGTAAATTACATCTACATTCTCTCCCTTATCTACTTGATTTGTTACGAACTCCAGAAAGTCTAGTAAATTAGTCAAACATGATCTACCTGATCTAAACCCATGCTGAGCATCGCTGATTAACCCCTCCCTCTCTAGATGTTGGCAAATCCCTTTTTTAACTATTTTCTCAAGAATTTACAGACTACAGGAGTTAGGCTAACCGGTCTAAAGTTATTTGGATCCTCTTTACTACCCTTCTTGAAAATGGGGACTACATTCGCTCTCTTCCAATCATCGGGTATTTCTCCATATTCGTGTGACCTAGTATACAACTTCTCCAGAGCTATTGAGATACTTTCTACCCCTTCTTTAAGTATCCTAGAATGAATATTATCAGGGCCGGAGGCCTTGGTAGCATCTAACTCACCTATTAGTCCTTTTATCTTCCTCCAATCCACACTAATGGTAGTAAACACCTCTTTCCCTGACCCATGAGTACTATACATAAGACTATTTAGTTTCTCCTCTGTAAATACTGATGCAAAATGACCATTTAGTACCTCAACTATTTCCTCATCAGTTTCTCTCACAACCCCTTCATATTGGATAGGTCCTATTTTAACTCTGCCAGACTTATTATTAATTTTATAGTAACTAAAGAACTTTCTAGGATCTTTGTTGCTATCCTGAGCTAATTTAATTTCTGACACCCTTTTGTTCTTCTTTATAATCTTATATAACTCATCCCTAGCCATTCTATAATCACTTAAATTTTGAATATTATTTTCTACCTGTAATTTTTTATATGCCCTTTTCTTCTCTGAAATTTTTCTAGCTATCTCCTGATTCCACCATAATGGTTTCCTACTTTTGTTCCTAATAGCCTTCATTGGGATACATTGCTCTTGGACTACATTTATTATATGCTTGAAAGTATTCCACATCCCATAAGCATTTTTACATCTGAATTCTACATCCCAGTCTACCAAATTTAGCAAGCTTCGAAGTTTTACATAATCTCCCTTATGAAAATTTGGAACTTTTACAGCATTCTCGGTTATTTTACCCTTCTTAATTCCCAAGTTAAAACGAACTATCTGATGGTCACTATTTCCCAATGCTTCCCCAACAGTCAATTCTTGAACTAAATGATCACTGTTAGAAAGTACTAAATCTAATATATTGTCCCCCCTCATTGGCTCATTAACAAATTGATTAAAAAAATTATCCTCAAAGCATTCTATGAACCTACCACTTGTTCTATCCCTACTTATCATATTTTCCCAGTCCATAGAGTTTAAGTTGAAGTCCCCAATAATAACTGCATCTGTTTCACATCCCTTACTTATTTCCCTATCATTAGTTCATCTATATCATCAGTCTGCCCAGGTGGTCTGTAAAAAGCTCCCAAATGCACCATTCTATTTTTACTGAACCTAATATCTATCCAAAGTGACTCAACTCCATCCTGCTTTATTAATGTATTTAAACTTGAAACAATGTTGTTTTTTATATAGATAATTATTCCTCCACCAATCGTACCCGTCCTTTGACTAATGTACATATTATAGCCCTGTAAATCAAATTCACTTATAGTGTCACTAAATTCTATTTCATTAACCCATGATTCAGTAACATATAATATATCTATATCCTAATTGCTATTGTAACTAAATAGCTCATCCTTCTTGTTTCTAAGACTACGAGCATTTGTATAGAAACAATTTAACCCCCCTATCCCTGAAGCACCTCTTGAAACCTGAATGACCTCACCTCTATCGCCTTGGAACCTATTTCTGTTATCTGCCAAGTCCATTCTACTTTCAGTACTATGGCTGGCTAAGGCTAATTGATAAGAAGTGCTGAACTTGTAGTAGAGAAAAATTGAACTGCATTATTGAAGTAATATAGTCAGATTGTTAATATGAATGGAAACAGCGTATTTTAAAATATTTTATTATTTGCAAATTGAAAGTACTGGTAGCAATATAGCACAAAAACTCTAAAAGGGATAGTCACAATCGTAGCATCGACAATAAGTAGCTAATTATCATTGTACAACAATTAAAGAAATAAAAAAATGAGAATAACCTTTTCTAGGGCTATTTTTTCGCGAAAATCACGAATATATCATCCGTCTTTTTCTGCGACCCTCTATTTTCGCGTAAATTACCATCTTATTTACGCTAAATTCACTGATGGTTCCGTAGGGATTGAATGCAAACAGGATTGGGACGAAACTGATAACTAAATGTTATAAACGGAATTTGATATAATTTTAATCGGATGTTCCTAAGGTATATATTAACCTAATCTATGAAATATATAAAAGTATACTCAATAGTTCTTTAGTTATATGGGTCCAAATCTGTAGTAACTCTTACGTACCACATGGAAGTTTTATAACTTACTATAAATGCTTCCCATTTTTATTTTGTTATTAAATATTTGTTGCCGTTACTATTTATATTATTTTTCACATACTACAATGTTTTTTTATTTAAGGAGACAGAACTAAAATGCCTAGAGAATGCAAAAATTCCCCTCACAGTTTCTGTTATATATGTGGATCAGTTACATTAAGACACTATAAGAGACAGTTGACTAACCATGTAAAGAAACATTATGAGCTGTACTTTGGATGTAAAGTGGGTGAGTAGGAGAAACGCTGGGCACCTCACATATGTTCTGTCAGGTATCAAGTTCCGTTTCTGCCTGGGTGAAAGGCAAAGGGCCTGGCCTCATGTTTGGCGTAGCAATGCTCCGGAGGGAGTTAAAGGACCATTCAATGGATTGCTACTTCTGCGGTGGTCTTTGAAGGTGCGAACAAAAAGGTTAAATGATGAAATGCGTTACAATGCTTTAGGTGTTCTTTTAGCTCCGTCGGTAGATCGCTGTTCTAGATAGCTGGAGGTCTGAGGTTCGAGTCTTTGTCGGGCATTTTTTTTTCTCTTTGATTTTTCTCGGGGTAACCTCCAGTAGGATCTCTTCTCTCTTGTTTCTTTGTATCACTTCTCCACACACACACACACATATATATATATATATATATATATATATATATATATATATATATATATATATATATATATATATATATATATCATCTACACTAGCTCTATAATTTAAGAAGGGGATTTTTTTGAGTATTTGAATAATAATTTCATCTTAGTTTGGTTATGACTTATGTTTTTATCAAAGTTATTTCTAATAATTCTTTTATAATATCAAAAAACAAAATGGTGAAGTTCAGAAATAAATATAAGTATCGAAATTTTGTGAATTTTTTAAAACCCAAAGAATTACAAATGGTGAAGTTCAGAAAATGTATTTTTATATATTTTCTTCTATAACTATATTTTAGCAACGTGATATTTTGAAAGGTGAAAATAGTTTAGAATTACTTTTTAAAATTATTATAATTGGTGAAGTTCAGATAATTTAAAAGAATTTAACCATGACTGCTTTTTTTTTAGATTATAAATTTTAATCTTGGTAGCGAAGCGCAAGCTGGCGAAGCCATTGCCTGGTATATATATATATATATATATATATATATATATATATATATATATATATATATCCAACTTCACCGCAGGAAAGAGAAAACGGAATCGTTTTTCTTCGGAAATAGTTATTTTCTACTTCGAAAATATCCGAGCACTCGGTCTAAGGTACGGTTTAATTGAGATCAAAGCGGTTGCTCGCTGCTTCAGTGTGCACGATTCGAATCCCCCCCTCCCCTCCCAGCTCGGATTTTCTCGAAGTAGGAACTAACTATTTCCGAAGAAAATTTATTCCGTTTTCTCTTTATTGCGGTGTGTTGTAGATATATATATATATATGAGAAACTCACAAAGTAGCGCGTGAGTAGAGCAATAAATGCAAAAATCCCACAAGAAAATGAAAGGCGGATTCGAAGTACTTTCGAACTTGTTTAGTTCATTATCAAGGAATAACGAAAGAGTTTTACAAAGGTGGTATATATATATATATATATATATATATATATATATATATATATATATATATATATATAGTAATGCCCCGCCCATGTACAACGAAAGGACCCAAAATAGAAAAATATATCAAAGATGGATGTGAAGTATAAAACCAAATAGATAAGGTCTACTTCCGGAAAATTCCAACCTGTGCGCAAAGAATGTAGACATTTATGTGACTAAACTAAATACATACATACCTGATTGTGAATGCATAAAAATAAACAAGAGAGACATAACTAAATTAATAAATCAAAGGGCTAAGATTTAAAATCGACAATTTCGTTATAAATAAGACTTTTAATAACAGAGATTAGTTTAAAGAGACCGGGGGATATATTAAAATTAGGCGAGGAATTAATGAATGAGCATTCAACAATATTTCTTTGAAAAAAGTCATTAGATTTGTAAATAGATTTAGCCAAATTCCAATTGATAGGGTGACAAAGAAAGCGCGGCTGAATTCCCCCCCCTCCTAATATTGAATTTATGTTGTGTCAAGCGTACACTTAATGATTTACCGGTTTGCCCAAAGTATTGCTTAGGGCAAACTGAACTATCAACAAAATACCCCCCTCCCCTATACTGTTGTTATTATTATGAATCAGCATTTTGCACATGGTAGACTGATACTTGAATATGACAGAAGTATTTAACTTATTCAAAAGACGGAGAAGAAAGGAAAAGGAGTCAGAAAACGGCAAAACAAGGGAGTTCTTAAAATTGTATGAGGGAAGGATTTCCGTCCTATAAAATGAATTTTGCCGAATTTAGGCATCCTGCAAGAAATTTATGAAGGTAGCCAAGATTGGTACCAATTTCAAGGATCTTAGAAATCTCACGATCCAAGAATTCCGTGCTAGTGACCCGCAACCCCCGGAGAAACACTGAAATAAATACAGACCGTTTGACTTTATCGTTATGATATGAGTAAAAATGAATATAAGAACAGGCGTTGGTAGGCTTAGCGTCCCTTAGACGCCTTGGCTACGTCGAAGACAAAAATCTTACGAATAAACATATATTGATTTTTCTAAAAAAAAAAATTGTGTTCTATGAGAATGCACTGAATAAAGTTCGAAATGACTTGTAATTCGCTTTCCATCTTTCCTGTGGGGCATTTTTGCAATTATTTCTCCCCTCACGCGCTACTTTGTGAGCTTACCATATTTATTATCCTAAAACAATATTTTTCCCCACTCTAATCTCCAGGTATTAAAGTTATTCCTTGCCCTAGTAGAGGTAAATCAAACGTTCTCGCAAAAGTAGAAATCCTTGCATGTTGTGGAAGCAGAGAAAAATTCATGGCCGGTAATCTCAACCCAAAGCATCATGAGTTGAGTCTTGTTACGTAGCGGATATAAAAAGGGGGGTTGGGGAGCGAGCCGAAGACCCCATCATTGTGGCCTCATTACCCCCTTCCTCTCCTTCTAGATCACTATCTCGAAGAAGACTCGTGCGTGAAGGCGTCGCAATGAAACTGCTCTTTGTTTTCATTGCTTTTGTACCATTTGTGGCGACTGAAGGTAATGGGAAATTAATTTCTTCCTCATAGTTAACGCAGATTGCGACTCTTAAAAATACATTTATTTATTTTAGAGTAATACCTCACGATAAATAAAAGTCGGGATTTTGACCCTGGATGTTCATACCCACAACTTATCAAGGTTTAGGAATCTCGCCTAATATTTTCGGACCCAGTTTAAGCGGCTTTTCGGTGCTGGATCAAGAAACATGTTTTCTTGGTCGGGCGAAACAAGTTTAAGAAGAGAATTACCACCTCTCTTTAAGTACTATAAATTCGCTAGAATTACTCCACTTAAGTTGTCTATATAATATTAAATTGATAATATAAACTTAGTAAAAGGTTAAAAGTAATTTTTTTATAGATGTTAATAATAAAGTATTTGGGGGGCTGCCATAGCATCTTAGTAATTATTATTGTAATTATTATGCGTTTGGCCGTAGATTTAATTATCAAATGGGATACATATAATTGGATTTGAGTCTGATCTATGGATCAATATTTGAGATTAAATGGATTCCATTACCAAAACTCCCCTTAATAGTGTAGGAAGGGCCTCTCCTTTTCATGTTGCTTAACAATTCAATTCATTTCAATCTTACTTCACCCTCTCAAGGAGTGACGATTACGATGACGATCTTTTAACTATTCATACCCATTATGTTAAGTCTTTTTTTATGCTGTCATGAGTAAACAATTCATTGTAGTAGTACCCAAATTTCCGACTCCTTCCTCAATAAATGATCTTGACCAGAGTAGGATTTGTGGGAGAGGCTTCCTTCAATAGTCGATTCGCACTAAGGAGAGTGTTGCCATTTTTAAGGTAAGGCTGGAGGCAAAATCAAAAGAGAGGCCGAACAGTGTGGCTTCGTAGGTACAGAAGACACGACGTGCGCATGTTATCAAAATGGGGGCATTTCAATTATCAATGGCGGGAATGGTGAGTTGTTTACTAATCCTAAATTTACCCATGAAAAATGTCAAAAAGTAAATGAATAATGTTGAGACTAATTAAAATATATCTCTCTCTAGCAGGTCGGAGGTGGATTAACGTTGGGAACTATGTTGGAGATGGTACAATAATCGTTGGGAGGGATGGTTCGCTACCTTATGACAGTCATCTTGAAGATGGAGCCATCTTTGGTGAAACTGAAAGAGACATAACGTTTCCCCGAGGCACCGGGGGAAGGCGGACGAGAGGAAGAGGAAGAGACAATTACGTTGGACACGGGAGGCCCATTATTGGTAATTCTAATGGGGATGAAATTAGGGACTCCACTTCAGGAGGGGAAAATTATGTTGGATACGATTCGCCCATCCTTGCCAATACATTTGTTAGTGGGATTGGAAAGTGAACCCCCGCAATGTTAAGTTGATTTAAAACAGCTTGGGAATAATAATACACAATCTGTTTGAAATGTCTTTAAAAGTATGTAAAATTACATATTGATTAAAGGAGGTGCTAATTTAATTTATAAACCGCTAAATCATTTCTGGATACTCAATAAATATTCCATTTTCATTATAAAATTTCTCCATTGATTTGTCATTTAGCGCCATGAGCCTAATAACACAATTGAATTGACGGTCAAGTGAATACTGAAAAATCTCGAAAATTTACTCTTTTTTACACTGTGAGAAAACCTTTAGAAACTTTGAGGGTGTTCCAGTGTTTCGCGCATTTTTAAACAAATGAGAGACTATAAATTAGCCATTTGCTTCACCAATTCCTTCCTCTTGTTTACTGTTGTATAACAGCCATCTTGTATAAAGGGGCTACTTTTATTTCCACTCTGACCTCTTGGGCATAGGCGGATAAGTTTTTTCTTCAAAGGCAGATAAGTATTTTTCTGGTGACCACACAATAAGACCTGAGTCACTTTGCTTCCTCTCTAAATTATGCAAGATCCGACGCCATGTTCAATTGTTGCCTTCAGCCTATTAAGATGAAAGTCTTGCTTCGTAGAATCTAAGCACTCATCAGCGTCGGGTGTTTGAAACCGGAGCAAATCTCAGTTATTAGAAAGGAGTTATGGTGTTCTAAAAATTCAGTTTTGTTGTCCTTAACTCTCTCATTTTCACTTATATATCAGCCGCAATTCCATAATAGCAGAGTGGCGAAATTAGTTTATTGAAAACATTGGAATAATTTTTAATTTTCCAGTCGCTTCAGATGCCTGTATGCAAGATTTGTTATTGTTAGACCTTTCAACAGCACAAAGACGTCAGTCCGAAGGCCTAGTAAGAGCAAATCAGAATGCAATTTATATATTTAATTGAAAAATTACCCTTTATTCGGCGAAGGTGCAAGGGATATGCCAAGATTTCCAACTCCTTGGCATAGGACAATCCACTCTAAAATTGATCAAAGATACGTCGTGTTTGAAATAAAAGGTTTCTTCACAACTATAATCTAAAACGGCATTCTGAATGAAGTGTGTATATCTAATTTGGAGAACAGACTATATAGTCTGAAGTTACCGTCGAGTTTTTGTAAAGGTCGAAGAAAGAAAAAGCAATAAGATTTATCTTAGCAACCTTTCTCACCCTACTTGAAATCTAATGCAAAGCTTTGCTCCCTGGACGGGAAGAATGCTAGATACAGTTTGCCCTTTGCTCTCTAGGTGTGCCAGCACATCGCTTTGCATGGGCCATCAGGCAGATATAGTGGAGTAACATTTCGTACCCTGAAAGGGTAAGAAATGTTACTCCTGCATTGAGGACAAGATGGGGAGGGATTCCATGTCAAGAACCTTGAGTGCAGCCACTGAGAAACAAGAGCTTTCCTTGCATTTCAACCGCGAAAGAGAGGACTTGAGGTTTAGAGTGCAAATCGAACTACTCCGAGGTGAGTTAATGGGTCTCGTGTATAACTGGTCGAAGACATGGTGGAATATGACACCGTTAGCTCTTGCGAGGTCGTTCTGACCAACAATATTTTATCAAAAAACGAAAAAGTATCACGACGCAGATAGCTCACTCCTATAATGAGCTTCTAATCCAGTCATATTCTAAGAGACAAAACAAAAGTGATTATAGTCGCAGATATCCCATTGCCCCTAAGCCAAAAGTTTCTATATTTTGTTTTCTAAACATAAAACAAACCAATAAATGTAGTTATAGAGCTCTATTTTTCGAATGGCTCTCATACCATAAGTTTAAAATCGGTTAGCTCAAAGAGCAATTACTATATACATATTCTGATATCATTGCAAAATTACTGGCTGCTAAACAATGTGTTAGGTCTATAAATTTCAGTTTCAAATCTCCGTTACGTCTTTCTATCCTTTCGCTCAAACTCCGCTATAGAGCTGAAGAGTTTCACCTCCGCTTCCTGGGCATAACCTTAGACAGCTGATTCATCTCAATTGGAAAGCTATGTAATGCAATACCGACCTGAGACGGCCCTACCTGCAGTTTGGATCACAAATTTAAATACACCTAGCTGTATTGCCCATTTAGGCAGATTTTAAGCATATCTCATCATAGACGTGCTTGCAATATAGTTTATACATTTTAAGACTTTTAATACATGGACCAACAGGTGTTTGTATCTATTTACTCCAAACATATAGTTGGAGAATAACTTACACCACTGAATTATGCGAAAAGAAGACTAAATATCCTGAACTTTTTCCATTGTATCGTGCTAAGAAGGGCAAGTTGGGGATTTAAAAGCTTCATATAAGTCTTTTTAGACTCACAATGGCGTAGTCGATACGGAGCTCACTAATGGCGATCCGGTGATGCAGGAAGCGTTCGCAAATCGCTTCACGCTCCACTCATTCTTTATTTTTCTTCGACCTATTCCCTACAACTTTCAATCTGCACCCATAATAATACTCTTGCAACATCAGTTACCATGAGGATTGCAGCTCATTGTACATTTTCTTCATCATCTTATCCAGAAGTCCACAAACCCATCTTCATATGGTCCAATAAAACGACATGCAAACAAGTCTCTTCGTCCCGAGAGACATAACCCCATCCACAGCCGTGAAGAGGACACAGACACGCTAAAGATGATCAAAGTCGGTGTAATATTCGAAATAAAACCACAAATTAATATCCAACTTAACCTGGAAACACTTTTACTCAGGGTGTGCTCGACACTCCTCATACACCTCTAAATACCTTGATTCCAGTTTGTAGATATAAGCTTTTATTGATATATATTTTCTCGGACACCCTTTGCCAGTGCAATAACTGTTTAGCTTCGCTTTACATGTAATTGGTCAATTCATGTTGTTTATTGACGTTCTTAGACATACGCCTCTCTATTACGGATAGATTGACTAACTGTTAACCAAAGACGTGATCATTCAACAAATGAACATGGAGCAATTACCAAGAGGCTCCGTTCCTTGATGATGAGGGTGACGCTCGAAACTTTCCTGTATTAATAAACTAGAAGAATACAGGTTTTCTGTTGCCCTGGTTTTTTTTTATATTTAACTTTAGAACCATAAGGAAAAGCTCTCTTGAATCTATCTATCTATCTACCAACTACCTACCTACCTAGATAGATTGATAGAGATATACGTGTGCATATATATATATATATATATATATATATATATATATATATATATATATATATATATATATATATATATATATATATATATATATATATATATATATATATGATATCATCTATGCCACTGGCTCAAGACTTAGCTTTAGGTATTCGGAAGATTTGCAAAGTTGCTACGATTCTTTAAGGATCTGAGATAGTTATTAATTTTGTTTTTTAAGGTCAGGGAAACTTTCTAGTATTAGAGACAAAGTTCAATCTCTGGAGAAATTTACTCCTTTCCCTTATGCAAGTCGTTTATCCTCTTTTGGACCGTAACGGGGATGAGCTTTCTCAGACGCTTAAGAAATTTAATATCAACAAATAAAAAGATGGCCAAAATGAGTTGTGAGTATTAAATTTAAAATAAAACCTATAAAAGGTAAATTTTAAGGTATAGAAGCATTAGTTCTTTCAGAATCTGTCCTAATTAATATCTAAATGGAGATTGAGAAAAGTTTCCAAATGCAGGAAATAATGATAAATTTCAAACAACCCTAAATTTAGACCAGATATGTAAGTGAGTTTAGAATTTCTCTTCTTTTTCTAAAGTGGATTTTCTCACTATTCTTAATTACATAACTGTGAGGGAATCTCCACGTGGAAGATCTTTAGCAGAAAGGAACTCCCATGTGCAGCAAAAGGCCCGGCTAGGACTAAAGTGGTAAGCCCCCCCCCCTCCCTTCCACAAGCGGTAGCCTCGAATCGAGTCCCCCACGATTCACCTTTATACAGGCTAAAATAGCTATGCCAGAAGATTCGAGGCCCTTCGAGAGTAGAGCTGTTTCCCGCTAACCCCCAACTCCGGGGAGAGCCTCGGATATAAATAACGCTCGACTCCCTGGAAGACACACAGAGTTGAGAAGTCTCGCCAGAACCAAAAATGTTTCCCCATGGTTCCAAGTCAAGTGCTAGCAACAAAGCAAAGTGATAGCTGGACTATTTTTTGTATTTGGAATTAGCCCCAGCCAGGAGGTAATTCCACTGAAAGATCGCCCCGAGTGATTTTCCCGACTTCTTTCATCAACTCATGTCGAAGCCCTTCTTATATCGGGTAGCCGAAATACTCTCCCCCCCTCCGCCCCTTCAGTAACCCAATTGACTTAATCTCCCTCCCCCCCCTTCGTTTATTGATGTGATTTTTGCCCGTTAATTCTCTGAGGTAATTTTACCCTTCAATTTTCTTATTAATTTTTTTTGTGTAAATAAAATTCTATTTTTATACATGTCTCTTTAAATAACCTTGAACTTTGCCATCGTCCATAATTTACCTGACCTCGTTGCACTCTCTCGTTACTCAGCCCGTCTGAACGCGTGGTTTTCCGTCCCTTTTTCGGTTCGCTTTCAAGTTATTGGTCCTCTTCCATAGATATAATATGGTATTGAGATAATGTAATGTCATACCACGACAATAACACTATACGATTTTTTGGGCGATTTTCCCATTCTTTAATTTCATTCTTTCTCCATTTGTTTAAAAAGTTGGGAGTCTCTGTTTACAGAAATAAAAAAACTATCAACGAGGCTGGTTCCTCTAGCCATTTTCTTTGATATCCTCAACAAACATATTTTTTTTTTGTGGTTAGAAACTCTCTTATTATTATTATTATTTTTTGTTGTTTGTTTTTAGTTATTTCTACATTGCTTCTATTCTACCGAGAATTATGTAATATTAAGTTTGTTATAAAAACTACTCTTTGAATTTCAGCTGGACGCGGATATTGGCTGAATACTGGCAACTATGTTGGTCATCGAAGTCGTATTTCAAACAATGAAAATGTGAGTGGCATCGGCAAATAACGCACCAAACCACAGAAACAGAGTACCCGGGCATAAATCTCTAAGGTTCCTTAATTAAATGGCTTTATTACATTTTCGAGATTAAATTTGTTTGTTTGTCCTACACAGCGCAAGTTGGCGCAGGACCACCTTTGTTTTTTGATAACAAGGTAAAAAACCCTAAAATTTGAGAAGAAATATGGACATCAAATTCATTTGGCTGGGGTCTTAAAGCCTAAGGCGTTTAACGATATTTGGGAGCGTTGGTACTTATGCAATATAACTCAACATGTAATGTTGAAGAAGGCCTAAAAAATATTGGCTGCAGCATACGGCTCGAGGCGGTCCGCAGGAGGAGAAAGAAGAATTCAGACTGATGAAATTCTTTTTATTTCATCTCATTTAGTTGAAGTTAGAAAAAAAAATGAATGGGAATAGATAGGATTCCATCAATCAGTCAATCATTTCCTGTGGCACCCACGGGGATATATAGGGCCTCAATGAACTCACGCCACCACGCACTATCTTGAGCTAATGCGTCTTTAAGTAAAAGGAAATATAGAAAGTGTTGACGTTTAAAAGATGTAGCTGTGATTAATGAGAAGGGAAAGTTTACCAGGTTCAATTTTGATGGGTTTCCCTACCTGGTTGTCCTTTACATATATAGCCTAACGATGTCTGTCATATTGGACAAACAAACTGGTTTAAGACAGATTCAGAGCGAAGCGAAACTTCGGGAAGCCCCGTCGGCCCGACATCCAATATATCTAATATTAGTCAAGGAACATTAGAATATATAAAGAAATGTTAAGTGGAATCAATAGACAAGAAAAATAATAATTCCAGAGGTATCTTTCCCCTAAAGAGGAAGAATATGGCTCCTCCTCTATCGCAAAACAATGGACCAGAAAGATACAAGATGGATGCTATCAATAAAATAATATATTCACGTAAGAAAATATTTTACATTGATAGGAACAGCTAAAGTGGTTAGGCCAGGGACCCTCGTCTCACTCATGGACGATCAGTGATCGTGTAAATGGAGATATTAGCGATCATGTCCCATTGAAGGTCCCTTACCACTTGGACAACTTGGAGAAGAAGAGGCTCTATATAGACCACCCCAACCTCCGCAGCTGGATTTTCTAAGAACTTCTGTAGCAGGTGCAAGTCTTCGCTTCTGGTGTGGTCAAGTAAGTCTAGGTGAGCACCCAAACTCGGTTCATCATTGAGATTCTTACTTCCTGTTCCAAGGTGTCGTGATCTTCATTTGATGACGCCGTTGTCCTTTACCATCTCCATGGGAAGTCGAACCCCGAACAAATAGAGAATATAGTGGCGACAAATTACGCCTGATCCAGCCCCATCGGTGCCACTAGAATACAAAAAAATTGTTTTCTTCAAAATCATTAATCATATCACTTGGTTAGAGTTGAAAATTGAAAGTGTATTTAGGGCAAATTATTTATGTAAGTAGATTGTTGCAGGAAAATTTATGGTTTTATGAATCAATTTGGAGGGGACCACCGTTTGCTTTGAATTTAAATTTGTTTTTTGTTTTAAAATGGGAAGAGATTTTAATATTTTAGTTCAATAGGATTTGGATTACTCTTAAATATGTATTTTATAGTTATCATGGAAAATTTAGGACTTACCGTACATTTTGGGGCATACTTTCTAATAAATGAACTTAGGTAGCACTTGTTTTGAACAACTTCCTCAAAAGAGAAATTTTAAGTCGAGAATTTGGTATGTGGAACTATTATGGTCAGCATCCATTCTTTGGAAGAGAAGGGAGTAGAGGTTGACAAGAATACCCGGGCTGAGAGAACTTGCTGCCAAAGGTGGATGACTCTGGTGACGTACAACATTCGGACATTCTCAAATGAGACTAAGCTCCACGAAATGAAAGAACTTCAGAGGACAATATGGAACATCTTTATCATAAGCAAAGTAAGAAGGAAAAGCGGTCACGTGCTCTCTTATAAAGGTAGAAACGACTCACATAATAGTGGCGTAGGGTTTCTTATGCACCAAGACAGAAAAGAAATCCTAAAAGAAATTATAGAAATATTCAATTGATTAATCAAACTGGTGATTTAAATACCAAAAAGTGGCCGGACAGATGACCGACGAACATTTCACCGAAAGGACATTTGTTCGAATGGACATATGGTCTTTTTAAATCTTGTTTATTCCTATTTATTATTTAGAACTCTTTTATAAAACAGACTATTAGTTTGTCAAAAAAATTAATATAGTTTAAAATAAGTAAGTAATTTTTAATATACAAAAGGGAATGCATTTATTCAGCAAAGTAGTTTCCGTGATTATTGGCGATGCTCTTCCATCGCTTAACTAAACATGTATAGTTTCTTGCAGAATTCATTCGGTTTGGACGAATTATATAAATCGATAACTTAGCCATTTAAGTGATATTGTAATGACTGAAATAAATGTTAATCAAATGCTGAAGGTTCGTAAAATATTGAGGATAAGGAAGAAAAATTTCTAACCCAATGATTATTTTTATGAAGTCAAACGTGGCCCGTATGGCGTACATTGCCATGGAAGAGTAGGACACCGTTTCGATTGACCAATGAAGGACGTCTTTGCTCAAGAACTTCCTTTAAACGTTCCAATTGTTTAACATTTTAAGTCTGAAGTTACCAATTGTTTATTATTGAGAAGATTATAATAAAATACTTCTTTCAAGTCCCACTAGATCCATAACACGAACCTCTGCTGTTGAAGACCACGTCCAGGAGTAGGAATGGATTTTCCTTTGAGAACAAAACCTACCGCAGGAGAGTACTCTGGGTAGTCTGTCACACTTAGTACCTGGAGGAGCTACGTTTCCTCCCAGCTGATGGCAAATTAGGGAAGCCCTTTCACTAGATTGACATGAGCTTTCTGACGGCGACTGGGGAAGTTATTTGTGCGCTTACCTCTAGCTCCCTCCCTCTCGGCGCTACTTTTTTCTACAATTATCTTCTCAACTTTTTGTCTACCCGCAAGAAGGTTAATGGCGTATCTCGGGGTAAACTCCCTGCTATAACTGATTTATGGAGGATAAACACGACCTCCTTCCCCCAGTGCACGTCAAGGAGGTATCCTAGGTTGTACCTGGAGGAGCAGCACGTCCTCTCGACCTCAGTACCCGCAAGGATAGATCTGGCACAGAGAAACCTCCACTATGGGTTTTGGTTTAGGAAAAGCTGTTGTACATGACCCCGGTCCTTTTGTGTTCCCCTTTCACTGCTACATTTTCATCCCCCATTCATTGGTCCTTTCTCTCACTCTCCATCTTGGACTATGGCTATGGCTCGTCTTTCCTTGGATGTTGGGAGTGGTGACCGCGACCTTTGCGAGCACTGTCACCAAACTTAAGCCGCCATTATGACATGTCTCTCACGCCATCGGTACGTTTTGGCCTGGGACTCACAAGTAGTATTGGTGATGGCGTATACTGATGGTCAGCAATATTTGCCAGGGCAGATCCTTTGTTGGGGACCAAGGTCGGCAGCAGCGGGCAGGGGCAATAAATTAAAAAATAGAGGGTATGAGGGATTGTGGCCTTCTCAACGCCCAACTTACTCTTGATGGAAGGGCTTCCTTCTCACCACTCCCAAACGAAAAATAGGTTTCCACTTTATCTCTTTAGGAGCCGTTCTCGGGTAGCCCGACCTCTTCTAATAAGGTTGCTCCCTATGTGTGGTCTCAGAAGCCCCTCCAAGATTCGCCTAGAGGAGAGGTTGTTTCTAACTCTACGGGTACAGGGGTATCAGCCTTACTCCCTTGTTAGAGTTTCACTCGGGCGAATATCGTCTAGAAGCAGGCGTCACTATAATTTCTCAGAGGAACCCCCAAAGAGTCTCCTATCTATGAGGGGGTCTCCACATCTCTTCTACCTACTGGTTTGGGGGTTTCCCATCTTTAAAATTTGGAGAGTTGCATTCAGGTGACTCTCCACTTTACGTCGGATCTTCTTTTCATTCTCAGGGCCCACAAAGACCACGGTGAGGCAGAGGATACGCCGCCTCGGTTCCCGGCCCACGATGATGAATTTAAACCAAATCCTCCTCCTTAGTGGTGTACTAGTCGGCATCGTTCCCTGGGCCCTACCTAGCCTCTTGTCGACCCGTGGTCTGCCACTTTAATGAACACCGTGCCAGCTCCCCCGTTCTTACTATTGGAGATCGGCCTGCCGGCCCCAGTGACGTTTGTGATGGACCATAGGCCCTATAAATCCACGGTCGGGATACCTGAGAATATGGATGGTAGATGGTCACATGGAGGTCCCCCGCTGAGTTGAAGGTGGAGATGGTGGTGTCCCCGCACCAGATGGTAGGCTCTAGAGTGGTAGTGAACTAGGGCACGGTGGAAGATAACACCAAACTAGGTGCTGACCCTGTGCAAGGTCCTCCTGAGCAGGCCCGAGACCCAGAGAACTAACAAGAAGATGAGGGACCTTCTTCCCCGTATTGTGCCCCCTTGTAGACTAAAACCTTCTCCATCTCGAAGGAGGATATGGTTGAGGCTGATCCGTATGGCCTTGGCGCCTCTTTCGGAGTTAGAGGGAAGCGGGCTCACTCATAGCCATCCTCTCCTACAATTAAAATGAGTAAGAAGATAAACATAAAGACCAGGGGTTCCTCCCCATTCGCAGCAGATTCAAGGAAGACGGTTCCGCTCTTGGTTTGGTAAATGATCAGACTAAGACTGGCACGTCCGAGCCGGGGGCACCTCGAGCACGGAGACCAAGAACAAAGTGGCTAGTGTGGTGAACAGAGCCTCGATTATGTCGTGGCCCCTCATTGAAAGACTACTTAGCGTTTTATAATATTATGGCTTTAAACGCTTTTTACTTATTCGGTTCGCTGATGGCAGCATGTTGACGAAAGGCCAGGTGGTCCACCAAAAAAGAACATTAGCTAGGTTAACTGGTCGAGAGCAGAAGAAATCTCGTTTTAAGGACAATCATTATTATTATTATTAGTGCACTTCGGATTCTCAGAGGCTGGCCGGAGCGACCAATTTCAAACGTGCGATGATAAAAAGAAGGGAGAGGGTTTAGAAACCCCTACATTCTTCACCACGTTCAATCGTAATAGGCCCCTCGAGTCGGTATATGCCGGTTGGAATCTTTACCGCATCAAGGCATTCGAGCCTCTCCCGAGAAGGTAATACTGGTGCCAACCGCTTCGGCCACATGAATCTCATGTAGAAGTGCAAAGTCGGGCTAACCCAAAGTCTGTGGAAATTGTTCCGAAGACCGTACACGATAAGTTTTCATGGTGTAATGCCAAGTGTGTGAATTGCGGAGAGTCTCATTCTGCTTTCTCAAAGCAATGTGGCGTTTATCTCCCGGAGAACGAGGTATTGGTCTTTCAGACTGCGCACCTACTCTCTTTTTGTGAGTCTAATGACGCACCCTGGGATTTGCTATGGTTCAATATTTAAGCAGTTGGCCTCTGTTCAACGCCTTTCCAGGCCTAGGAGCACTGCCGCTTCCACGCTCATTTGGAACCCTTCTGCAGGTTCTATCCCCCCCCCCCTTACCGACCGCTCCTCTGGTGAAGCTTGTGGACCAAAGCACTTATACCTAGCTTCGGCTAAAACGAGTAACCCCTTCCCCCCCCCCTCTGACTGACAGTTTCCTGTAAGGCGAAACGGCTGCCCGTGCACCTTCACCGAGTTGGTAGAATCATATGAGGCAAACTCCCCCAAGAGTGTTTTGTCAGAAGATTTTTGAGCGTTTTTAAGGCTGTTCTCCGAATTAAGGAGAGCAAAAAGAAGCTTCGACTCTCACACGCCCACCGAAGGATAGATCGGGCTATTCAGAGCAATAGGATCCTCCCAAAAAAGTACGAGCGTTCCCGAAGCCGCCTCACTCGCCCGAGCTTTAAGCTGGACGATGGAAGAGACTCGCAGGGTGAACCAATCCTCCCCCGATAAAGCATTGCAGGCGACAGCTCCTTATGCGCCTTATGCGGCCAACATCTATTCGGAGTTCTGTCGCAGCAAAGTTTAAGGCCGTTTTACTGAGGGTCATCTCTTCAAAGAGAGACCCGTATTATCCCCGAGCTAGACTTAGAGAGTATATTCCTTGAATGGAATTGCCGTGGGCGCTTCAAAGGCTCTTATCCTCCCGTTCCTCGTTAGATATCTTTTTTGTAAGTGATGATGCTGTGTGTGCTCCCTGCCCACTCTCCTGGGCATGGGTTAAAAGGGTTTCGCTTCCCCATCACCAATGGGATTGAGGCTAGGCGCGAGGATGCATCATTTAACTCGGAATGATGTCTCCGTTCTTCTACCCACTATAAATACCTCCTATTAAGCAGTAATGGTGCAGCCAAACACTAATATGAGGTATACTGCCATTTATGCGCACATTCTACTGCCATCCACTTGGATTTGAATGGCAGAACTCCCCTTTTTGGGGAACTACACGATCAATCCCAAGAGTTAGGTCTTTGTCGACCTAATTGATGAGGTGGAGATAACTGTCCTGAATGTTGAGGAGTTTCCGCATTACTGCCCGAGAACGGCTTCATTTTCCTGTCTCAATCTGGCTTTGTGATTTCGGATGCAAAGCCTGATTTGGTATGGAAGGTAGTTTATGAATTTCATGGTAATGACCACTTTCCTAATCAAATATCATTTTATGTGACTGAAAAACGCCTCACTGGTGCTTGGAGCCGGTGGGGTGGTCTACATTTCAGAAAATTAATGAGTTCACTCTTTCAATCAAGGTGTTTAGGTCTATTGAGGATGCTGGTGAATTTTTCTTCGTCAAACTCGTCACCGTGGGCCTAAATACAACCACCAGAACGTTTTACACGCCGTCTGCTTCCTTGATGGTAGGTTGAGTGTGAGACGGCAGGTTCTGGTATGTTGCAATCACGCACTCCGCTTTACCTGGCTCGCATATTTATCTTCACTTAACGGGAAGACCTCTCCTGCAGAGGTGTGAAAGCGAATCAAAAAGATTCGGAGCAAGTTCTATCATGACCTTCCTCCCGTTCTCCAGTAGAATGAATCCGCAATCTCGGACACCGGATTCGTAACGGAGTCTTTGGCGACCGTCTACACCACATTCATAATTCGGGATCCTGATAAGCCAGTATTCAATGCGCGTTATGATGTCGCTGAAGACTTTCAACTGGATTTTACTTCCAGATGCGGAGAACCCTTCATCGACAGGTTTACGCTAAGTGAGTTGCGTTCCGCTCTCACTTTATGCGCGGCAACCTCCCATGGTACGAAGAATATCCAGTATTCCATGTTTCTACACATACTCGTAGGTGAGCGAGACATTGCATTTTGGTAGATTTTTTCAACAAGATATAGACAGAGGATAGCCTTCCATGTCCTAACGAATTACTATTGTACTCACTTTTCGCAAACTCGTGGGAAACTACTCTAGCCTGGTGGCTTGATGGAGAAATTGGTACGTGTTATGTTTTCCTTTTTCCTGAATAGCGGAGATCGCCTGTATTCTGCACAGTACAGCTTCTGCGCGTTCAACTTCACCTTGCATGCTCTGCTCCGGCTAGAAAATTCTATTTGTGAGCTCTCCCTTCGTAGACAGTACTACACCTATGCGGATTTTCAATCTGAAAAAGGTCTATGAAACTGCACGACACTACGGTATCATAGAGACTCTCCACATGATGAGGGCGAGGGAACACCTCCCAATTTTTATATATGAATTTCTACCAGATCGTCCATTCCATGTGCGAGAGGAAGAGCCCTCTCTGGCCCAATAGAACAGGAGAGAGGTCGCTCAGCAAGGAAGTGCCCTCAGTGTTACACTCATTGGCTTGAGCATCAATGTTATCATATCGGTGCTACCGGAAGATGTTCTCGCTACGCTCTACGTGGACAACCTTTCGAGCTATTTTAGTGTGGCAGAGTTTCCGACTCTGGAGTGTCGACTCCAAGAGACGCATCTCAACTGCATCTCAACCCAGGCCATATCACCCAGGTTTCGGTTTTCTTTGACCAAGGGTAACTAAGGTACTGCACTTCTGTCGCCATCTACGCTTCCAAATGAACCAAAACTTGCTCATAAAGGAGTTTGTCTTGAAGTGGTGAATTCGTACCTCATCCTTGGTATTGTTTTCGATCTACACCTCACCTAGGAAGCCTATATTCGCAGTCTTGGGGCCCCTTGTACCCGCGCCCATGAACATTCTTCGTTTTGTGACGTTCAGCAGCCGAGCGCGGATTGTGGAAGGTATTCGCAACCACCACACTGGTTTACGTCTGGTGACCGGTGACTTCCGCACATCCACCTTTGAGACTCTGCTTCTCGATGCGGAAGGTTTCCACTTGCCATTTCCTTATAGCGTTCAAAATTCTTGGAGCACACTTCGATTCACACTGCATCCTTTCTTTTGGAACGGAATGGCTCCAATTCCATAGAGTGGGGTCAGCTTCTACACCGTATCCCCTCTCTTTGCAGTCAACGTGGTTCTACCAGGTACTGAGGCTGTCTTTACGACCGAGCTAGTTGCAATACACTACTCGGTACGGGAGATAACGAGGTGCGCCCTGTTCGGAGAACGGATCGTAAACTATAGCGACTCACAATATGTTCTGAGTCCTCTCCGCACCCCCTGGTTCGAAGTATCCGTGATGACGTAATTACGGCGAGTCGGGCGGATGTCGAGATTATGTTTTGATGGGTTCCTGAACATGTAAGGGATTGCCTGGAATGAGCGAGCCAATGAGAGCACCAAAGATTCCGCGATGACTGGGCGACCAGACCAGCGTTTCGCTCTTCTTCACACTGACTACATGTCAATAATCAGGTCAGCCCTCCAGGTTGCATGGCAAAGAATATAAGACGGCTAATGGAAACTTAAAGTTGCGTGCCATCGCACCGTGACTGCTCCCGTAGATGTTCCCTCAAATGCCTCGACGGTTTCAGCTTTCTTTATGTCGTCCTCAAATTGGGTACACTCGCTAGACGAACCGCCATTTAATGAGGCGGTTCCCTTACCTTACTGTAACGAACCGCGTCGTCCCCCAGACTGTTCGGCACATTCTTGTTGAATGCTTCAGTCTGGGGGATCTTCTCGCACGCTATCTGTCCCAGTACTCGGACGAGCGGGGTCGTTACCGTTTGTCCCTTTAGCTTTTGATGGATTTGCGCACTTAGACCTGTGAACCGATGAATTTTCTGGAGAAGGCTGACCTCCTGCACTTTATTTGACCCTTTGTCGTTGGGCGCAAGCTGCGTTGCCGTAGCAAGGCAGGCCTCCTTTCGACGCAAGTATGCCTCTTGCTTCTTCTTCTTCTTCTTCTTCCTTTTGCATCGTTGTATTTTTGTTTGGTTTCTTTTGAAAAATTTTTATTAGACTAATCATACACTAAATATATGTATGGCGACTTGTGCCCTTGGTGACAGTCGCCAGAAAGGCGTAAAAAAAATTGTGTTGAAGCCATTGTTTTTTGCGTTAAATATTTCTGTAAAGAAGCCTCTTTTTATCTCCTCTAACAATTCTGTTCAGAAGTGGCTCAGGAAACACCATTTTTGTAGTTGAGAAAATGCTTAGCCATTACTACAGCTTAAAAAGTACTAGTTATTATTTATCTTTAAACAATTCCCATCAAATTTGCAACTATTTTACAATTCTAAAAAACATACTTATATCGTCTATAAATGACATTACCCTTTTAACCACCCAATATAAAAACAATAAAAAGATAAAATCATTGGATGATCGAAAATTCTTTATTGCCCATATAATAAAGTACTAGGCAATGGCTTCGCCACCTCCCTCTAAAGGGGGTTGCTTGCGCTTCGCTACTAAGATTAAAATTTAAAATCTAAAAAAAAGCAGCCATGGTTAAATTTTTATAAATTTTTTGAACTTCGCCAATTATAATAATTTTAAAAAGGAATTCTAAACTAAATTTTTCCCCTTTCGAAATATCACGTTTCTAAAATATAGTTATAGAAAAAGATATATAAAAATAAATTTTCTGAACTTCACCATTTGTAATTCTTTGGGTTATAAAAAATTGATAAAATTTCGATACTTATATTTATTTCTGAACTTCACCATTTTGTTTTGTGATATTATAAAAGAATTATTAGAAATAACTTTGATAAAAAAACATAAGTCATAACCAAACTAAGATGCAATTATTATTCAAATACTCAAAAATACCTTCTTAAATTATAGAGTTAGTGATGATAAAATATATTATTTTTAATATAAATGTATCATTACCATTTGCAGTCTATACTTATTATTTTCTTAAATATTGAGAGATTGTGGCAACTGCCCTCAAGGAATTGATTCTAAGATAATCTTCATATTTCTGATACTTCTGGTATTTCTTCAGTTTCCTTAATTCCACTCCTGAAGCTACCAAGTAAATTTTGAACTCCCAATCCGACTGCATTTTTCTTAGTTTAAAAACTAGACGGCAAACAGTGTGATGAGTGATTGAATTTTTCTGCACAAACCCCTTGTTTCATCTTTCTAGAGTTTATTTTCCGTGGAAACCTTTAAGTGATCTCTCTAATGTGATTCCCATATTGTGTTCAAATGTTCGTCTTCCAAGCTGTAGAAACCAATCCGTGTCGCTTCAAAGTAGCCCCCCCCCAAAAAAAATAGAAGTTCATCAGTCTCATCATCTTGTGATGAGATCAATTCATTGAAACTTACAGCATCGTCACTATCTCACCAATGCATTGTGATGGTAGATAGAAATAAATAAACTATTGCTGCCCCCATTCTCGTCCTTTAGTTCAACCACCCATATATTCCGCAGTGACCCGCAAGCATCGGGCGTGTCGGAACGTTATTATAGTATTGTTCTTTCGCCATTCAAGATAACTGGTTGATTGACTATTTAATTTAACTTTTTATCTGGCCATTTCAAATAATTTACTTAAGAGTCATATCTTCGTGTAGTCTGTATTTACAAATGTCTTTTCGTCAGCCTTCACTTACGTATGGGGACAGTGATCTACCTATATTCTGTCAGGATTATTTTTAGTAAGGATTACTTTTTTATGTTCAAAGTCCTTGGAGGCAAATAGTCCCTTAACTTATATGGTATATATATATATATATATATATATATATATATATATATATATATATATATATATATATATATATATCCATATTAATTAATTGTCTATAGCAAACAGACTGGCCTTTCATATATTCATTTTTGTTATTTCTTTAGTGCCTTGGTTTACTTTGTTATTTTAAATATTGGACAGAGTCAGGAAGGGCCAAATATATTGATTATAGTTAGTGAATGAAAGTTCTTTCTTTAGGTAGCCATCTTGGTTCAGACCCGGTTAGGTGGAGGTTTTTCCTTGCTATTTTTCCTTCCTTTGATCGTGAGATTTTTACGACGCTCACCTTGGTTCTTATAGGGTCATTGCCGCCTTTCCTGATCCCATTGATGTTGAGCCTAGTCTCTATGAGGCTTTCTCTCTACCCGGCGTTCTATTTTAGATCCTCTTTACAGTGGATTGGGAATGTTACAGTGTATTTTCGTTTATCAATAATGCAGGTGTAGCCGTCAAGCACAAGTGTTTTTTTACTTCCTCATGCCGTTGGTATGAATGCCCTGATCTTAAAAGAAACATATATTATTTACCTTATGCAATACCCCTACCTTCAAAGATCTAAACATTACTCACAAAAATAACTTTAAATTAGCCTATAGATATACATGAAGTATAAACTAAAGCAACAATAATGTATATACATGTAAAACACGGTGAAACAAGACGTTGAAAAGCATCGAGTTACCTTTACATCGATAGCGACTGTAAAAGGCGCGGCTAAAAGGTTCAAACAAGCAACCGACGATAAGTTGAAGTAAAATATGGCAAATTAATGCTAATTCTTTCCCAATAATCTGATTGTTTCTTAATATTAACAGTACGTTAACGATTGTGAGATATTATTAGAATCGAAAGTGATTTTAATACATATTGTATATGTACATATTAAAAGGAAGAACAAATTTGCTAGTTGTCTGTTAAGTCTTTACTTTTCGGCCAGATATCAGTTGGGCGAAATGTCTGTTCGGTGAAATGTCCGTTAGGTGAAATTGTCAGTTAAATATCCGCCGGTGAAATGTCTGTCGGCCAAATGTCCGTCGCCCATCTATCCAGTAGCCAGCTCCTTTTCTTATTTTTATTATTATTATTAATTTCTTTTACTGGCTATATAATATGCAAGAGACTATGTCAACATAAGTTTGTTAATTCTCTGGTTATGTAGTGTAGTGTTAAGTGCCTTAGCAACAAACTAACTATAGCATAGTTAGATGAAACGGGAAGACCGCATCTGATTTTCATACTTAGGAAACATACATTTGCATGTAATTAGATAGATATATGGAGCTTACCGTTTGTTGTAGGTGCCCTGTTTATAGGAAGAAGGTGAGACTGGCTGATGTATATTATTATTGCCCGTCACCCAGATTATAGAGGGAAGGAAATTAAGGTCACGGATATTTAGAGAGGTCCCTCAAGTCCCGTGAATGAGGTGATGGGTGGCGTTAATTTCGTATCTGACTCCAAAGATACTCAAATAATATTCCGACTTGGTTGGGATTATCGAAGGCTTTCTGATCGAGAAAGGACTGAGAGGAATAATGTAAACAAAAATAAATGTTTAATTACAACAAACAAAACTAGCAAATTAAAAGGGAGACTCGCATTTACACGATACGGTCAGGCAATATTTCACTACCGGTCAGGAAAACGAGTGTTAGGGGAACAAGACTTAGGCGTACAACAGGGATTCGCGATGCTAAACGAACCGTAATTAGTTCTTTACTATCGATCTTACGGTGTATCTCCGTCTGTCTGACTTAACTGTCCACCCGAGTATCGAGTTCTCTATTTTTCTTCCATAAATATTACAGGAGGCGTGGCCTACTTTCGCCTCTAAGATATCAATGCTTATAGCTCCGCCCACTGCATGGGATTTTCTCTCCGAAGCTAATAAATTTATAGCGCCTACAATTTTTAACTTTTTCGATATAATTTTGTCTTTTCTGAGACGCAGATATCTGGCTTAGCCTAATTACATTCCCAGACGCTGAATGCTCGTTTGTAATTACAGTGTCACCAAATTTTACTGCTATCTGAATTCTCACCTTCCCGCTTAATTCCTTGACCGGTTTACAAATATATATATATATATATATATATATATATATATATATATATATATATATATATATATATATATATATATATATATATATATATATATATATATATACGCGTGGGCACTTGTTACAATTCTTGCTATAGATGCTAGGAACTTTGCTGGTGCAATTTTAGTGGCAGGATCATGTTATTCACAGATAGATAGATCGATAGATCATAGATAGTTTTTTTTTAAAAGTTCAACTGTTCTTTGTATCCAACTCTCTCATCTGCTGACCAAACTCTGCATTTCATTTTCCCGAAATCTCAATGATGCCACAGCAGAAATCGTGCCATGCAAGCATTAAAACCAAGGCAATGCTGGAAAAACTTCCTCTTCTTAAATAATTCTCAAAAAATAAAAGCTTAGGAATCTGTTATACGGTCAAAGACCCTTTTCTGTTTGGCGTCATACGTTTCCGTTGCCACCCACTTTTTAAGATATGTTAGGAAAAGTATATGCCTGCCCTCTGGTCGTAAAAATAGCAAATAAACAGGCAGTGTCGCAAAATAACCTGCCCTTCTTAGGTCAGTGATTGGAAAACCCACTTAAAAACCTGTGAAAACTTCTCCCACGTAACTTCCATTAAACTAGCCCATAGCTCAACCAAAGTATTATGCTATTGATAAACCCCTTTAGAGGTGACCACCCACCTTTCATAATATAAAACCCTTGTTAATTTTAGATTAGTAGGCATTCTGAGCAAAATCTTGTACTTTGAATAGAGCTAAGCCAAACCGCTCCTTTTGCTCTCCCTCCCTGCTTCGTACCCGGTTTCGAAGACGGGCCAGCAAATTACGTTAAATTGTTGTGATCACTGAGGGTCACCGCGCTTCTTCGTCGATCGAACCCCTTGCAATAATCATCTTTTAACGTCAGATTGCACCGTGTACCAACTACCAGGCAGTCCTTTCTCATTAAAAGGTATTCCGTTGTGCCACCTGTCGGATCTCCTTGACTGTGTGCCCCATTTACCGACTGAGAGTCATTGGCGCCATCGTTACAAGGCCAGAATGAGCACCAAATCAACACTGGCAACTTTGCCTCTGCCAATTTTCGCTGCTACGTCATCTTCTTCATCCCTTGAGTGGCCCGGTTCGTTCATTCGCCAGAAAAGAGAGTAAAATTCTTCCTTTTAATTGTTATGCTATGGGAATAACTGACTACTAGTCTACCATACCCAACGTAGAAGCAACAGTAAGGTGCTAGTTCAGAACACTCTGTATGGCTAAATCTCTGAAGCCATCGCGGGACATAGTGGCCTTCTACCAGAGCACGATACGAGTGTGGACTGCGAGACACCTTTAAAAGACTCTTCGAGGCCTGAAGGTTAACGAAATCAAATCATCACGAAACCACAGTGATTGGATACGTCAAGTAAACAGCGCAACTTGCAGGTACGACCTTTGGGTGTAAAGGGCATTTAATTTGATTTTGTGGTGCACCTTAATATTTCATTTTGACGAAAGATTTTTCACTTACTTTTTAATTATATTAATGAATTTATATGAAGTCATTTTTGGTTTAGTCTGTAATTAAGATCAAATCCTTATCGTTCGGGTACCATATTGAAGACAAGAAATTTAGGTTTCATTTGAGCAGTTTGAGTGTAAATTATTCGGGCACAGAGCTTTAAAGCTTTAAAGATTTTGTAACATTTAGGATATTTCTTATCGAAATAATTGAGCTAAAATACATTTTATATTTCCGTAGAAATTTTAGTTAGAGTAGGTATTGCTTATTTCTTGTGGAAACGGACTAATATTGGTCAGGCACTTAGTGGTTAATAAATCAGCCTGAGCTTTCCCCTTAGCTACTCTTAGTGATCATAGTAACAGCGATGATACCATAGTACCGCATTACCACCCAACTCCTTCTTTTTCTGGCACCACAGATTTGAACCCCTTTCTTTTGAGACGAACCCGTACCGATCGAACATGGAATCGATTTGCAGGGGTCCAGTATAAAGAATATTCGGGTCGTTGGGCCCGAACGAGACGATATTCCCACTGCTTATGAAGTAGATTTGGGGTATCCTGAGCTTTACCCGGAGGTTGAGAGCCCGTACTATACGGAACCCTTTTTTGGGAGAGGCCCTCCGCCAGACGAAGGACCTCCTCAGTATTAAGTAAATCCTTTCCCATTAGGCTAGTACTAATAAACCCATTACCAGAACTAGTAGTAAGATGACGAATAAGACAATTGCCGTCTACCGCTATGTTGGATACCGAAGCGTCAATTTCTTTAGTAAAACAAGCTTTTGTGGATAAATTGCGAACTTGGTACACAGGCAGATATCATATCACCAAATCTCGTGTTAGATTGACCAACGCGCAAGGAAGCGAAATCCCTACCTTCGGGGAACTAGAGTTTTATTTACGTGTGGCTGATTAAGCGTACCCAATCCTAATTCGAATTGTAGATAATAGGGTTGCCTTTTTACCTCATTTTTTATTAGGGGCGGACTTTATTAACCAAAATACTTGGGAAATATACCCAGCCGGTAAGAGAGTTTGAAATAGAATAAATACACATGGGTTGACCGAATGCAACGGTCAAACTCAATGTTCACGCGAGTCAAGTGCATCGAACCCCGAGGAGGAGGATGCACCCACAGGGCTAGTTGAAGGCACAGAGGCATCCGAGGTGAGTATTGCCTTTTCAGACAGTTTGCTGGATATAGAGTTCCCGCAAATGTCTAATGATGAAATTAACAGTCGTGTGCGACAACTAAACGAGATGAATGTGTTGTGTCGTAGAATGGACTCTCGACGATATACCATATATAACTATTCGTTGAGGAAACTTCTTTAATTATCTTTAGAGTGCGTGGATGTCTGGCGGGCAGATATTATGTATCTTCGATATGCTTAAGAAGTGGAACTGAGCTCAAGGATAATAATATTGCTACCATTAATAAAAAAGAGTTTTATTAATAATAACTATCAACAATACACAAAACGGAAAATATTAACATAAACAGAGAAAGGAAAGGGTCGTGGGGGCTCGGGCTAATCCGAGGATTAAAAGATTTAAAAAGGTAAAACAAATTTTAAAGTTAAAGAGATAGGGTGGTTCGCTAAACCATTTAAAGCACAGGATAGAATTGACAAAAGGGTTAAATACTCAAAGGTAACGTTCGGCTTACGTAATTTTATACTAGTGGTGCAGAGGAAGTCGACGTGAAGGAATTTTCGGTCCGCTGGCGAGTTCAAGCCGAAGGGGGGGGGGGATAAAATGATCCTGACGTAGCGTCTTGGGAATGAGAACCGTTTCTCGACGAATGGCTTGAAGAACAATGGCTGTTCTACGTTGTTCTCTTCTGAACAACAGGGGGGGGGGTGAGAACCGTCTCTTGTCTACGGGCTTAAAAACAATGGCTATTCTAATGTTGTTCTCTTCTGAACAACAGGGGGGGGGGTGAGAACCATCTCTTGTCTACGGGCTCAAGAACAATGGCTGTTCTAATGTTGTTCTCTTCTGAACAACAAGGGGGAAGGGTGAGAACCGTTTTTTGGCAAACGGGCTCAAACGAACAATGGCTGTTCTACGTTTTTCTCTTCTGAACAACGGGGGAAGGGTGAGAACCGTTTCTTGTCAACGGGCTCGAACGAACAATGGCTGGTCTAACGTTGTTCTCTTTCTGAACAACAAGGGGGGAAGCCTTGTGGACTCGGCGTCACGAAGGCTCGAACCTTGGCACTCAAGGGATATTGTCCTCCTTCTGGACAAGTGATGGTGAATCTCGAGGTCGAGGTCCCTTGGCGCACAAAGTGAGAGAGGGTCCTGGTGATGTTTCGCGACGAAAATCTGGATCTCCAATCTGCTCTTAGTGGTAAAGTTTCCATCTAAATAGTCGAGACACTCCCTTGGCGTGGGAGCTTCGAGGGAATGCACAGCCGAGCCTGGGAACAATGCCTTATCTGCCCATAAGCATAACTCAATCTGGCGAGGTCGGTGTATGGGGGCGAACGGCTGAAGACAAACCTCCTTGTTTAAACATTGACTCAGGTGGCTGCGATAAGGCGCCAAGCTTCAAAGCGAAGATGCACGTGGGAAGCATCGTGGTTTTAAATAACATGTGATAGGGGTTGAAATTAACGCGGCGACAACCCGTTATATCACATGTTGCATGATGAGCTAAGAGAGCCATCACCCTGTTCTATTAACGATGTGCTATGAGAGCCATCTCTGGAACAAATTAGAGTCCATGAGTTGAGTCACAAAGAAAATAAAGTGTCAAACTCCTCAGATGTAGAGTCGAATCAAGGAGTCGTGTGGTCAACCTGTTAATACGAGTATAGTAAATTAAGGCCACGTAACGAGCTGTAACAAAGAATATTCTGTGTTTAAAAATAATTTAGCTTGTAGATTGGTACAAGCACTAATAGAGCTCACAGTGGAAACTAAAAACCGAGTAGAATTTTGTGTCCCAGAGAATGTAGAAATACAGCGCCAAGAAAGAATTCGTTTTAATGTGAAAATAAAGAGAATAAATGGAAAAAATACTGGACCTAAGGATGGGTTGTATGTTATAGAAAAAGGATACATAAACAGAGGACTATTCACCGCAAAGACAATCGGTCATAGCAAGGATGGGTCAATTCTTGGTGAGGAGTTAAATAGCGGTCGCCTTTCATATGTGACCAGAGTAGAAACGACCATGGAGAGCCAGGAAAGGTCTTCCCAAAGAATCCTTAATTTAAGGATGGAGAGGCAAGAAAGGGCTGCTCCAAAGGTTACTAGTTTAAAAGAGGAGAGCCAAATGAATGTTTATTCTGGAAATTTAAATATGTTAGGGACCGGCAAAAGTGGTGCTCTTCCAAAATATTTATTGTTCTCAAAGCCAGTAATGACCGAATTTTTCGGAGACAAAATACGCCGAAATCCGTGAAAAGGATGATCTGTTCGATAGTGTAAATAGTGATTTGGATATTTGGAACCATAGCTATTTCCCTCTAAATGATTCAGAATTAACCACCATTCGTTTAATGTTTAATGACATTCCTGTTCATGAATGGTTGGCACTCGTTGTTCCTATACACACAAGATTTGTACACCAGTATGAAAGGAATTCTTTTCCCGAAAAATTAGATGTTTTTGAATGTCTACTATTTTATTTGTTCCACTTTCTCATAGTTTTGGCTAGGCTAAGTAATCTCTCTTACACGATACATTTATCTTGCACTTTCTTTATTGTTTCTAATTCAATTATATTCCCTTACTTCAAGGACGCAATTTACGTCATTCTACCCGAGTAAATCTCTTATTACTATCTTCTTTTACTACCATTATCCCTGATTATTCGTTGTTTCCAAAACTAATAGTTATCTTAGTTTCTACTGTTCCCATGAACACATTTATGGATAACTCATTATTCCTCACTAATATAATATTTTATCCACCGTTTCCTTTGTTTGTTTTGTTAGTCGTTTCATTCTCTAATAATTGCCTTTCATATGCTTATTTTAACATATTATATTTCAACCACTGTGTTAACTCTAACTCTCATTATTGGAAGTTTGTCAGTCGAGTTCTTTTGTACTTTAGTCAGCATTTTAGGGACTTTGGCACATTCTATTCCCGCTGAGTTCGTTCATTTTTCTTAATATTCATGTTATTGACCTTCTCAGTTTAAAGTGTTAGTTCACCTAGAACCACTTTTAGTTGTTTGCTTACCATGGCATTTTCCACTTTCATTACATAACTATTATATGTTTGTCAATGTTTTTTTTCATTTGTTTTATATCTTTAGTCCCTGTTTCCTTAGGATTTGCTTCCGAAAGCTTGTCTCCTACATATATATTTGCGATATGTATATTATCTTTAATAAATGAATTATTATATATAAAACAACATTTAAACTTTAGTTTTGTTGTTTGGCCTCATCAACTAATTTTTAGGTATGGTTATTTCTTGTATGTTTCTTTTCCCGGACGAATTACACAAATTCTCTTCCTCGATTAGATTACACAAACTTCCCTCTTCTAGATGTTTGCTAATTTTTTCGCAATTATCTTCTTTTATTTATATATAGGTCAAAGGCTTTGCAAATGTTTTGAAGCCCTCAGAGCCCCCCCTCCCCATATTATTGGAAGTCAACTTACACACTTCCTCAAGAACATCCCCACTCTAACTAAAGATATCAATGAGACTCATCACAGACGCTCTTACCCAGGAATGAAGTTACACCCTAAAGCCAACTACTCCCATAAATTTCTATTTTTCAACTTATCATTCGGCTTGGATTACCTAGACCATCAACAGATAACACACACCTGAAATACCTCTGACCCGTAGAAAAAGAAATCCTTTATCACATAACACAAGAACCCTGGATTAAAAATGTTTATGGGAAGGCTCGCAAAAAACGTGCTTTAATTGACCTAGGTGAAAAAAAATACTAAAAGGGCAATTCGTAACTGCTACTATGAAAGACGTGCAAAATATTCAACTCAGGGTACAAGTCATTGCAAGTGAACAACTTCAAATAGACCATGTCGTGAATAACTTAGTGAACTACACCATTAGGCAAGGAGTGCATCTCAGAAACCTCAGTAGAGATCTCGCAAACATGAACCATCTTGTACAAAACTATCTTACCAATGAACTACAAACAGAATTCACCACTATTATTAACATCCGTCTTACGCTGATGACCAGATACTTGAAAAATTTAAAATTTCTTCAGAGAAAAGTTTTACAACCTGAACAGTTTGTTTCAAAACAGCTTACTTTCGCTAACATTCTCCCCACTACTGCCATGTTTAGCTTGGTCACTACAGCTTCTAACCAGCTGAAACTGGATTATGTGTTTTCTCCCACAATAGAAAACCTACCCCGGTTTTTGGAGTACACTTGGACCTTCCATGGAAATGAACCTTGCACCTTCCATCTCATCATCCCCTTCTTCGACAACCCTCCTTACTTTGATTACCGCCTGAGACCGTTTCCCACTCCCTTCTCAAATGATACTCGTATTAGTCGCCTGTACTATTCAACTGCGCCCACGTACGCATTTGTTTCAAGTGATTACCGTTTGTATTAAGAGGTTTTGGAGGCAGAAACCCCATTCTGTAAACACACTGCAAGCCAATCCATTGTTTTGTGTCCGCTTATTCATATAATACAAACCGCAAAGAGCAACCCTTGCTTATTAGGTTTAATCGAAAATTGTCACCTCCCCGCTTGTGAATTTATGGAGTATCTACCGAACCGACTAGCCTCACTCCCTATCGGCCCGGCTACCTGGATTTCCTTTTCCGGACCTAACCCGGCAATCTTAAATTGTCCCTCGGATAGAACAACAGTTTGTTCCGACTTTTTCTGTTGTTGACATCTTCATTCTCTTTAGGTGATTCGCTTAACTCTTAAGAAGTTAATAATTAATCTGAAGAGGCTGAGTTGCGTGAGAATGGAGGATGACTTATTTGTTCCCACTCTAAATTATTAAGCTTTTGTATGGTATCCCTGGCGATATGAAGTTGCACAATGTCTTGGTGAAAGAAAACTCTTCTCTTCTTGAGTAATGGTGGGGTTTTTATTCAATTGCTGCATGTTAAAGGTCCAACTGAGCACAGTGAACCTCTTTCGTTATCGTCTGATTTGAGTTAAGAGGTTCAAAATGGATTGTGCCATTTATATTCCACCAAACGCACATGAAAATCTTCTGTGGATGGCTGGGTATTGATTTTTGCCCAGAACTAACAGCCTAAAACTGAGGTTAGAACGGTTAATATCCTAGAACTTTTTCAAAGGATTTTTACAAGCATTTGGTTGAAAAGTTAGTAGAAAGATGGAGAGTAGTGGTAGAAACTGGTTAAAATTAATAAATAAATAGTTAAGTATAAATAACTTTAAAGAGTTGCTTGAATTCTCTAAATAAAATAATGATAAACATGAAACAAAGTCTGCTGATCAAAAGTCGCGTGCCCCCACTTATTCTGATCTATGACCTTACGAAATTCAAAATTTTCAATAATTCCTTCCCGGACTAACCTTGGGAGGATCTTGGCAATTATATCATTCAAAACATAATGCAAAACAACATAAGGGTTTCAAATTTCGTTAGAATCGGCTGAATAGTTACGATGTTATTTCAAAATCATTCCCGGGCTAACCTTGAGATGACCTTGGCAATTATATTATTCGAAAGAGAATGTAAAACAACATAAGGGTTTCAAATTTCGTTAGAATCAGCCGAATAATTACAATGTTATTACCAAAACAAAAAAAAAGAAGCAAAACGGGAACCGACCTACCGACTGACATAGTGAGATATAGAATCGCACGCGACTAAAAGAAAATCCGCATTACTTATCTAAGCAGGTGGGAGGCTGCGGGTGAAGTGAGGTAGTCATTTAGCCCAAAAAAAACTAACTGAATTTTTCCCTCAAGGAGGTTGAAAAATAGGCCTTAATGAGGTGTTTGCTTCTTACCTTCCATTATTTCCCTCTTGTTTCTTTCCCAGCTCCATCTCTTTGCTTCACTTCCTTCTCTGACTTCGTTACGTAACAGGAAAAATTAGGAAGAATTACGGGCCCTCTCGGTCCCCAAGTGTTTAAATCTTCCTCTCTTTTGGCTCCTCAAGCAGAAGTCATCTTCTTTTCTTTACTCATTGCTGGCACTTTATTCGGGTCCGTTTTCTTTACAATAAACTCAATTATTGGGTGACTTTAATTGAAGCTTTTCTGCAAGTAAAGACTTTTTCCACCATCCAACTCTTTGCTGCCCCACCCTCCCTCGCTTTTCCGGTTTTCCTTTTCTTGAAGTCAACAAGAACTCAGCAGGACACAGTCGAGTGGCACTTGTGGCAGGAAAATAAGAACCCGTCAAAAAATCGAAAAGGATTTTAGGCATATTTTAAAATAAAAAAGAATAATCTCGAGAATAGCAATAAAGTCATTTAATTAAGGAACGTCAGAGGTTTCCGCCGGGCTACTCTGTTTCTGTGGTTTGGTGCGTTATTTGCCGATGCCACTCACATTTTCATTGTTTGAAACGCTACTTCCGTGACCAACATAGTTGCCAGTATTCAGCCAATATCCACCTCCAGCTGTGTTGAAAGAAAGAAAACCCTTGTATTTAATCCTTGATTACACGCGAGAGAAATTAAAATAAAAGAATAATGGAAGAATTAAAAAGATTGGAAAGAAAATTCCACTTGAGGTTGGATTCCAGGAAGGACAAATTTAATTTTTGAGGGTTGCTTACTTGATGATCTCAACTTGTTCCTGAGGAGCGGCGATGTGTGCCTACCTGACGTCAGTCTATGGATTTCTTATTTACTATAATTTCTCGGTGGCTATTTATCTGCTCCCTATTTTATTTCATTCTTCCTGTTCTCTCTCATCTTTACGCTCTGATTATTATAAAACTAGGGTTTAGCAATCGGTTGAAGCTCGGACTGCGCGCATCTCTGTGCCTTGTCAAGTGACCAAAACTGGCTATACATAATTTTGTATTTTCGAAAAGTTCTCTCTCTCTCTCTCTCTCTCTCTCTCTCTCTCTCTCTCTCTCTCTCTATCTATCTATCTATCTCTCTCTCTCTCTCTCTCTCTCTCTCTCTCTCTCTCTCTCTCTCTCTTTCGCACATTAGTTACCTGTGCCATGGGGATCATTGATGATAAAATTGTCATTTCCAATGTGTGATCCAATATTGTGAAACACAGGTGGCGCTGCAAAGGAAAAAACAAAAATATTACCGGGGTTTTTTTTTATCCTTATAATTGTCTATTAAATGGTTAGCGCCTTAGAGGGAATGGAGGAGAGGGAACCTCTTAGATACAAATTCTGTTGTCCAGAGTCCTTTGTTTAATTTGATCCCTCATAATGTAATTTCTCTGATATAAATTACATGAACGTGCATTGGACTCCCAATGTTGTCCCTGGAAGTTTGGAAATCTTCCAACATCCACCCAGATAAATGTATGCAGGGAAGCGAGGCAGAGCCTAATGTATAGTGTGAAATGCACTAACCATCGCAATGGTATTCCAGTTCGTAATTCTGAGTGTTTTTGTTCTTTGACTAAACTTTTAAATTATAATAGGCAATCCTACCTCTATTATTCACGGTTAATGGCGTTTCCTACTTCGGTCTCTGTTATCATTGTTCTTCTCTTAATCGGCCTACCTTTCTCCTTCATTTTCTTCCTTTATATTGAGTAAAGATTCCTTTGTTGATTATACAGGTATTTTCACCTCTCAATAAAAATAAAGACTCTCAAACAATAGGTTAGACTTTCGACATTAAAAGAGGATGGAAATCTATCCTGACTCGTCATTACTGGTATGACTCATAACTGAAAGCTCAGAATAACTCATTTACGACGTAGTTTAGGGTTTGGGGATTTGGCGTGAAATTTCCCTCTTTTCGGGCCAACATTAATAAAAATACAAATTATGGTTTTAAAATCTTGGGGAAGGTAGGGTCTCGAGATCTCTTCGGCAGATTTCCATCTGCGAAGTTTAGCTGAAGTATCTGTCTCACAATTTTCTCATAAAGAATCTTGATGTTAGTTAAGAAAAACTATGAAGTTACCTATCCAGGGAAGATATCTTTTATCGCCATTTACTCGTTCTCTAATTTTGTCCGTCGCTGACCACAATAGCACTCGTTCTTTTCGAGAGATCTTTTAATACTAAGCATTAGACAATTCCACTGTAACCTATATTAATAATCTCGCTATTGCTCTGTGTCTTGAATCAACCTTTATCTCTCCACTTCCTATTCAGCGTCAGTTCCTCATCTCTACATACTGTCCTGTCATTCAGTCTTGCCAGACACATCCACAACTTGATTTAAACCGTCGATTTAACACCTCCACTCAGCCGGACGCACTTAGAAAACTTCTCATCTTACCAGGAATCCCCAAAGCGGATATGAATACCACTGTGAAAGTGTAGAAGAAGACGGCAGCAGTTCGGAGTAGCTTCATTTTTGCCACCTTTGTGCGAGTGGAATTTTCGCTCGAATAAATTCAAAGTATGGGCGCGTCTGAGGGACAGGTGAATTAATCCCCGCATCCTGCCTCCTCTCCTATCGGTGTTTACGATGGCGACCGACGTGTCAAAGTCGTGCAAAAGTTTCCTCGTTGGTCTTGCAAAGTCGACGCTACCATCCGGTGTGTCGGGGCGATTAACAAATAGAGAAAATACGAAGGAGATAGATAAATCTCTGCAGAGGAGATCCCCCTCGCCCCCCCCCTCAAGAAATATTGTTCGGTGCGGCTTTTACTACATTTTCGTACCGCCAGATGCCTATCTGAGTGAGAGGTGTAGGATCCGAATCCTCGATCGGTATCAACGTAGAACAGCCGCTCAAAGTCGATGCGTCACAAATCTCCCATCCGACAACTGACTAGACCCAATGTGGTTTAACTCATTTAAGGACGGGTTGTAACCCCTCCTCACCCTTCAAAGGAATGGAGCAAGAAAGAGAAGTGAAAGAGAAGCAAGAAGAAAGCAGATCAAAAGGCCCAGGGAATTAATGAGTCTTGGGGTGGAGTAATCAATATTTATCGCGGAGAAATTTGAATTTATATAATCCAACGTAGTCAAAACTCTTGGGTGATGGAAAGCAACAAATTTGCGTCATCCCTTCCTTTACCTCTGCGTTGCCATGGTAACGAACCGAAGCGATAAAGAGCACTTAGTTCCGCAAAGCGGTTCACGTTAAAAATATTTCTAGTGTCGATTCATGACACTCTCGACTCCAGCATTTTGGGCTGACAGGGTCTTCTACTGCGTTCCTTATTCCCCCTTAACGTTGTTTCGTTATTCCTCTTCTATTTATTTATCCACTTTAATTCATTTGTTTTCCTTCTCTATACTCTTTCTCATCCGAGGGAAAGAGCTTCATTAGTTGCACTAGTTTCTTCCTTTGGTCAATAAAGCCAAACCCAAGCCACAATGGAATAAAGAAAAGTAAAATAGAGGTAAAAAATAAGCTTTGCCAAGAAAAAGGAAAATAAAATAATTGCGTGGAAAGCCACTCGTAACGGAGGTGAATTAAGCCCCGCGAACCTCTCGTTTTAAATGGGCGACAGAGGCCATTCTTTCCGGATCACCTTCCAAATGAGCTGCATTTAAGAGGCAATGTGAAGCCATTTGCGAGCCTGGTTTCACTATAACGCAATAAAAAAAGCCGCTCTGTGATTGAAGGCAACAACCAAAGTGTCCTATCCTCTTACTACAAGTCAATCGCGTCTGTTCGTTTGTTCGTGGCTAATTTATTCGTAGGATAATGTTAATGATCATAGAAAAAGAGGCTAAATACAGGCAGGGAGGAAAAAGAGACCACCCGCAAACAGCAAAGAAGCAAGTACGGCAAGACATTCCAATGGAGACGAGATCTCCAGCATAGGATCCATTCATCGTCGGTCTGTCTAGAGAGCGCTTTCGATGGGGTCTGTTTCTACTCCGCTGGCAGCATCCAGCATGTAGCAATACCCTCGCCATGATATGTAGCTTGCTTTCTCACTGATGACTCTTACACGACGAAATTCTGATTCTCATCCTTGTTGTCATCATCATCATCTTATATCTCGCCTGATGAGTTCAAGCTAAACCTTTTCCTCATTAAACCTTTGTCGTTATCAACGTTTTGAGGTGAAGTCTTTGTACTTCGTATATACGTTCATAAACACTGAAAATTATCACTATCCTCTTTGTAGTTGATGCGAAAGGAAACCTTGAGTTACTCCAGTTGTCGCATTCACTCCCTATGACGACTCATAAAAGTAGTGCCCACACTCAACTTTATTCAGTGGTACTTTTAAGAGTTCAAAAGTACAAATAGGCTTCTGGGGTCTTGTAATGAATGACCAATTCTGGCATCTTTATATAAGCATAACGTTGACTTCTGCTCCTACCTTTTATTTTCCCTTATTTTAAAACTTCCTTTCCCATTTTTACACTTCTGTTCTTTCTTTATTCTTTTATAGAGTAGACAAATACTTTTATTGAATTAGTTGTGTCAATTTCCCCCCAAAATAAAGTAGCTTTGACTTATTTAAAATTTTGTATTTGCGATTCCATTTCTTACTCGTTAGTTAGATTCACCGATCCGTAAACTGAAAAGGCTTTCTTGGACGCATGCGTCCTCCTCGCCTCTTAAGAATGCAACTCTTCCATATTTTTTTTCTTCTAAATCGCTGAAAAAAAGAAAGTAAAAATGCCAAACAAAAACTATGAACAATTTTTAACGGTGATTAAAGAAACAAACTTTGTACATTACTTCAATGTTTGTAAATGTGTTTGTGGAGAAGGGGCAAAATATGTGCGGGGTAGATAAAAAGAAAAATAGCGACGAAAAGAGAAAAAGTAGGGTTCGAAGATGTTTGGCGTGAACGACGTCGGACTGCAGCCGAGGCGGGAGCGGAGATCGAAGGCGAGAACACCGAAGCGGAGACGAAAGGAGAAGCCGAGGCTCAAATCAACCAAGACTCCCCTGCTCCCTGCAAGGGGGCCCAATATTACCTTTTTGGTGCTCTGCCCCGTGGACCCGGTCACGTGGGCAGTGGCTCTGCTCCTCCTCGGGGGAGACGTGGAGACCAACTCGGGCCCCACAACATGGACATTACACTATGCAATAATTATACCACAAAAATACAAACACCCATAATGTGCAACAACACCACAACATATTGGGTACATCTCAAATGCACAAATACTAAAATCAAACAGTACACAAAACACTGGATGTGCCCAAAACACCAAGCACCACACCCATCAACGCCCACCCAACCACAACCAACAAACTCACAACTCACACTCCCACAAACATCACAAACCCCTAGACAATCAAACAAACGAAACAAACTTTTAAAAATACTACAAATAAACAAATGGACAAAACAAGAAACCGTCAGAACTCGAGCACCTCACAAACGAACATAAAATAGAAATAATCACCATTCAAGAAACCAAACTCACGGAAAAACAGAAAACTTCTCAAATCACAAACTACACATAAATCAGAACAGACAGAAAACACAAAGAGAGAGGATGCCTCATCACATATGTACATTAAAAACAACATCACCTATACACAGACCTCCCTCCCAAACAACATAAACACCAAAAAAACTGAGCACAAATCCCTAAAATCCATCTAAGCAAAACTAAGGACTTACATCTCACAAACCTCTACATCCCACCCAGAGACACCATGAACCCCTAACCACCCAAATGAAGATGCAGACATAACAAACTTCCTCACCCACGCAACCACTCTCACAAACTCTATAATCACAGGAGTCATCAACGCACACTCAGAGCTTTAGAACTCACCCACAGAAGACCACAGAGGAGAACTCATCGCCGACATCATCCAAAACTCAAATCACATAACCTTAAACACAGATGCACCAACCCGCATACCCACACACCTCAACCAACAACCCACTTCGCCATACATCACCACTGCAACAAACACCTTACACAGACACCTCACCTGGAACACAAGCCACGCTCTCTCCTCTGACCCTCCCCTCTCATCTTAATCACACTAAACGCAAAAACAAACTTCAGGCTACAACAAAACCTCAAAACATACACAAGTACTCTCCAATATCCACCTCCCAAAGATGCACACACGACAAACGAAATACTAACCAACATCATCATACAAGCAGATAAACAAAACATCCCACGTGGAAAAATATACAACACACAAAAACTACTCCCTGATCCAATTAGAAACCTCATAGCACAACGAAACAACACTAGAAAACAAAACCCATCAGACCCCAACATCATAGAACAAAACAGACAGATAGATCGCGCCATACAAGAACACAAACAAGAATTATTGAAACATCACCTAGACCAACAATTGGACCACGAAACAAACACACACAAACTCTGGAAAACCATTGCTGGCCTCACAAACATAAACCAATACAGCCACAAAACAACACCATCACCTTCGGAAACAAAGAAGCCACAACGCCCATGCAAAAAGGAAAACACTTTAACAAACTATTCACAAACACAACCATACACCAAACGAAAAATTAAAAAAGGAAAATAGACTGACTACAAAAAAAACTTCCCAAACCACAATTCACAACCACAACAGAACAGACCATCAGAGCCATAAAACAAGCAAGAGACAACAACTCCACCGGCCCTGATGACATAAACATCAAACACCTCAAACGCCTAGGTCAAAACGCCATAAACGTCCTAACGCACACCTACAACCTCGCCAGAATCACAAACAACATACCTAAACAATGGAAAGCAGCAAAAATATTTCCAATACCTAAACCAAACAAAGGAGACTACTACAGACCAATAGCGCTGCTTTCTCCCATAACCAAAACACGAGAAAAAATCATCCTACCCTACATCACATCCGACACCCCAAACACACCACACCAATATGTGTTTAAACCCATGCACTCAATCACCACAGCATTACACACAATAAACGACATAATCACAAATGGATTCAACAAGAAAATTCCACCACATAGAACCATAGCAGTCGCCCTTGACATGCCCAAAGCATTCAACACAGTAGACCTACACAAACTAATCAACAAGATCCACAAACTCACCATACCCACCACCATCACCAAGTACATAGCAAACTACATCAAGGGACGACTCCAATACACCCAAATACAAAACACATAATCCAAACATAGACACACAAAATCCGGAGTTCCCCAAGGAGGAGTACTTTGCCCAACACTTTTCAACATCTACACCTCAGATATACAAACTCCCTCACAAACAGTAAAAATTGTCACTTACGCACACGACATCACAATACTCTCCTTACACAACAAACTAGAAACCGCTGCACAACAGATATAACCTTACCTCAACAAAATACACACATGGACAATAGAAAACTCACTAAAGCTAAACGCCACCAAAACAATGACCACTCTCTTCACACCAGACCCTGCAGAATACAACACAACCCTAAATCAAAACATACAAGACATAAGACTACCCACCACAAAAGAACCGAAGATCCTTGGCCTCACTTTCGACCCTAAACTCACATACTCAAAAGACATACAAAACACAATA
Organism: Ceratothoa steindachneri; assembly: GCA_963969495.1. NCBI lineage: Eukaryota > Metazoa > Arthropoda > Malacostraca > Isopoda > Cymothoidae > Ceratothoa > Ceratothoa steindachneri. The sequence goes on from OZ018320.1 coordinate 222,479,647, forward strand.
GTAAAGGCCACGAAAACACTCAAAGTCATCAAGGCACTTACAACTATACACTCGGAGAAAACCAAGGAAACTCTCATTAACACATACAAGACAATCACAAGACCAGTACTAGAATACACCAACAAAATCTGGTCCCCAATCATTTCAGAAACCAACACCGAAAAACTACAGATAATACAAAACACACACCTCTGCACTGCCACAGGATGCACTCTTGATACAAACACCCAACATCTACACGACTAGACGAACAGCTACCAATCAAAAATCACCTAAAACTACAAGCATCACAACTCAGGCAGAAAACACAACATCCAAATCATTTCCCCCCCACCACATCACTAGACAACCTCCCAATCATCGACACAAAAACAGACCATTTTCGATAACAACAACAACTACACCACCAACTTGGACACAGGCTCAAACACAACAACAGAAGACACAATCAAGCAAAACATGAAACAATCCACTCTCAGATCATACAAAAATACTTGACACACAGAACCCCCAACAAAATATTAAGTGCACCACCTCCAACCATACACAACTCAGAACAAACACTCACAAAGCAGATCAGAAGAACACTAGCACAGGTACATACAAACAAATCACCACTCTTAACATCATACATCCACAAAATATCTCCCACCACCCATACAACACCAAACTGCCCCAAATGCCTAACACAGATACAGGACACCACACATCTCTTCAACTGCCCACAGACACGCACAGACCTGGGCCAGGTGGATCTCTGAGAGAGGCCCCCGGAGGCGGCGGGTCTGCTCCTGCGATGGTCCGTGGAGCTGGGTTGGGGCCTGAAATAGGTGTGAGGGTCCCCAACCCATTGTCAAGCCGGGGGGAGGGTCGCCACCACCACCAGAGAAAAAGTAGTAGATTGGAAAGAGATGCAAGACAACCGGTGATCAAGCTAGAAACATCCGTGCCTCGTAAGATAAAAGGCATGGCAATAGAGAGTGGAAATCACCATTACGCAATCACTCTTCCTACCTTTGCTCATCTTGGCGCCGTAAACTTTAGGGCGGACATCTCTACTCTATCCACAGGTTACTCGCTGTGATAATTCGCTGCTTAGGATCATTGTAAAAGAAGAACTCACTCAGTCCAAACGTCAGAATGAAGTTGCTGTCAGCCATATTTGTTTTCCTCGCAGTCGCCATAGCCTTGGCTAGCAGCGCTGCTTTCATCCCAGCGATCGGCAAAGTCCTTGGGGGCGGTCTCCTTGGCCCGCGTCCAGGCAGAGGAGGTAAGCTTTCTTTTGTTTGCTTTAATCCTGCGGTATTCGATACAGTGAGAATGAGATGTAGTAAAATTCTGAATAAAATAATTAGTACACAAATTGAGCCATTAATTTCGCATGACTGTATTTTATAATAATATGTAATGCGGCCAAGTGTGGCTCTTTTGAGGAGGTTTTTATTTCCATTGGCACCGTATGATTCACGCTCAGTAGAGACCAAGGGTTTCATGTAGGATCCGTATGAAGAGTCACTATACAGCAAAGGGCAGCCACTGTAAGACTTATGTAATCAACAAGGGCTTCTTCATCCGACGGAGAATGTAGATGGAGGAATAGATGAACAAGAGGAATAGTGAAAGAGGAGAGGAGTAAGAGGGATAATCCTCATATGAATGAGCCCTCCTAAAGAACGAACTATAAGCCTTCAAGAACGACTACGTACAAAGATCAGAGCTCATAATTACGAACTTGGATCCCTCTGAAGGGGCAATCTACAAATAACAAAGAATAAATACAAGTTCGCGATTCCCGATCCAATTTGGGTTCGTTTTCAATTTTCCTCAAGTGGTTTATCGCTCTCTTTCACTTTTATCGTTTTTTTTAAGAGAAAAATAATAAAATTAGGGAGAGACGTGGGCTTGGACCCCAGTAAAAATGAGAGAAAGGGGGCTTGGCACCAGTAGAAGCAAGAGACAGGGAGCTTTCTCCCAAAGGAAGGGAAGTGCTTTCAAAATTCCAGATGCCGAGAGAACAAATGAATCTCCAAAGAACGGCTGTTCGAATAAATCGATTTGCACGCTAAGGCGGGGTGGCTAATGTTGAAATGTGAGAAAGAATCGCAGTAAGCATGCAGTTAAAAGACCCTCATCAGAGCGCAGCCCTTGAAATTTACGAATACCAACTAACTCCTTTCAATTTTCCACTTCCAGGATCTTCTTGGGTCAACACTGGAAACTACGTCGGCCATGGCAGTCCAGTACACGAAAACAGAGGTGTGAGTGGGATTGGAAAATAAATGAGAGCGTCTTCAAGAGGCCATAAAACGACCTAAGACTCCCAACATTATATTCTTGTTCCAAGTTTTACGACTCTAATTTACATTTATCCCCGGTTTAAATTCAATTCAATATTTTTCCCTTTGTCGAAGATCTTAAAATTAAAGATTATTTTGCACAAACTTCTACACAACCACGTTATTGCTGGGATTTTTATTAAGTCCTGTGTAATTTTAAAGTTGTTTTGAATAGAAATGGGTGATAAACGATGCCTTGATTTCCAATGAGGCAATGGCACTTGTTTACGTTAATAGACATAACCAATTGGGGCATCGAGTTAATAGGGTGGGTACCGAGGCAGAGGGGATAGAAAAAAGGTGACCACTTGAAATGGAAAAGTTGGATGAGAACAAACCACATCAGCTCGGAATACTGCGGGTAGGTGGTTCATTACTATACCTACGAAAATAGAGCGCGAAGCTAAAACCAACAAGGGCATCTGTCCCTTAATTTTGAAAAAAAGTTCGTAAGTAAAGTGATAAAATTAGGGAATGTGAAAATATATTAAAGGCGCAGCACCCGATTTGCCGAAGGAAGGGTGTTGGGGCGTAACAGGGGGTAAGGAATAAATGATATGAAAAGGGAGCTCAGTAACAGAGAGAATTACGAACAGAGGAAGAGGTAGGGAAATAGTTAAAGAAAGAGGCAATGGAAGAGGCCAGAGAAGAGGCTGCCATAAGAGAATTCCCACAAATCGGGTCCCTGGTCAGAATGAGGACACGAAACGACGGCATGACTGGTTCGGGAACACCTCGGGGTAATGAAAAGGAAGTGAAAAAGGGCCAGATTTCTGTACTGACAGAACCTTGGGTGCAGCAATCACGTGAAATTATTCTAAAGAATGGGCATGATGATGTGAAAGCTGTAAGAAATCTATGAAGCTATCTGACCACGTGTTTGGCTGTTGTGTATGCTTAATTTGATTAAGGGTGGATGCTAAGATTCAAGAGAGGGGCTAATCATATGAGAACATATCATATCAGCGAAAAATGGAAAGGGTCTTGTAAATGCTTGAGAGTATGCGAGAAGTATATGTGAATAAGTAAATAAAACAATGGGGGATCAATTTAAGAAAGTAAGAGTGGTCAGTGTAAAGATTTCATATGGGTGTGAAAAAGTGGAAGGAGAAAATAAAATGAATAATGAAATGGTGATGCAAAAATTACACCGAGCCTGAAGCTGGAAACACTTGCAAACGTTTCATAACGGGGGGAAACATGTCAAAGAGATGGTGGCGAATGCACGGAAGCGAAAAGAGCTGAGAAATACCTAATTAATCAATGTAAGGGATGAAGCAAGTGAAACATTTAGATGTAAAATAGATAAAGATTCGGATGGGAACAGGAAGGTATTTCAGAAGAACGCGGGAAAGGGGAGAATCAAAGACAAGAATAATTGTGTGAGCACCGAAGAAAAGAATAGGATGATATGTGTGAGATAAGGTGTTACGTACGTGGCAAGAATACTTTGGTGAGCTGTATAAAGTAGGCATGAAAGAGAAAGCGAATATGACTATAAGTGGTGTCAAGAATACAAACCAGATGTTAGATCAGGGTATGAAAACATTTAAAAAGAGTTTGATAGAACCGTGAAAGATCAAAAAATGGTGAAACAATTGTAATGGATGATACAACAGCTGAGATGCCATACAATCGTAATTATGTGTTATGGAATAGAACTGTGATGGTTTTTGTTGGTCTATAGAAGCCAAAAAGTAATGGATGAATGGAAGAATTTTTTGGTAGTAGCACTCTATAAGGAGAGAAGTGAAAAATATAAGATCAAATACTACGTGGTATTGTCCCTCAACTCAGCCTCAAGGAATGGAATCTAAAATTCCTCTTAAGAGTTAGGATTTTTTTTCTTATTGGAATACCATTTAACTACGGCACCGTGCATTTGGCTACGGCGTTCTACATTTGACTACGGCGTCCTACCTCAATGGGAATGTGATAAAAAACAAACTTGCTAATTAATCAAGACTGCTAAAGCACTGCACCAGTAGTACCTTTATAATTTTATTATTTTTTATCAGGCGTTCGTCAAACGCAACTTGGAAAATAAATAAAATTTAGCTCAACATTACGATTTACACCGAGTTCCCCACGCATAATCAAAAAAGGTTGACTACCGTTAATCTAGGATCTACCATCAATGGTAGTATGATGGCTGAAGCAGACTACTACCACAATGTTCCGAATGAAAGAAGAGATGTGGAATGTGGCAAAAAGTTTGTATGAAACTATACTGTTACCAGTGTTGGTGTAATTTAACGGATGTAAAAAGATTAGAGGTACAAGGAAATGCAAAGCAATACCTTATCTGACATGGTGGTAGGAACTTCCCCCAGCCCAGTGGATACGGAATTAGATTTCTATCGTCGAGGTGTCGGGATCAATTCAAAGTGATAGCGGACATAAACGTCAACCCACGTAGAGATCTGCGCAGCGATGGTGGGCGCATTGTGTTTACCCCAGAAGGGGAGTGTAGGGGGGAGGGATCATAGACAGATCTTCACGGTACTACAACCACACTTTCCTTCTCTATTTCAAGGGATCCCACCAATGTCTATCTGTATCCACATAGCCCTGACGCAGAACGGTTCCCCTCTTCACCCCCGAGTGACCAGATCGCTGGTTTGTGTTAATAACTCAAAACTACTCTCCACTCTCCCCCACCCCAACTCCAAAAGAGGACAGGATTCTGGTTCCCTCTGGATCACCAGAGATTGTCATGCTGATCTTTGTGTTAATTTCATTATCCGGTTAGGATGGTCTGTCCTGGCCAAGAGGCGGAAGACGTTCCTTACCAACCTACCATCCAAGGCGGTCAAGACCTCTGAAAAGCGGTCGGAGTAAATGGCGAAAAGGTGTCCACAGGGTTCAGCAAAGTCTCCATAATTTGCCACAAGGTAAGATTGATTGAAATGAGGCGATATGTCGAGGTAGAGGATCCCCCCCCCCCCCCTAGGCAGTGGTGCGACCGGTTTCAACTAAACCAAGAGACTGAGGGTGCTCGGGTCATACTTGTTTGTTTGTTTGTTTTCTGTGCTTGGGGTATTTCTGTTTGTTTGTTTTTATGTCTTCATGTTTGTTTGTTTTTGTTTGTTTGTTGTTGTTTCTTGTTTTTTTTAAAGTGCGTGAATCCATAAGGTCATGGGTGCATACCACTTTGAAGGATGTGCCGCGGCCGAAAGTACTCTGACACGGAGCGTCATTCTCTGGGAAACTTCTGACTCCGCTGATGGGCGTAAGGGGGTTCCCCCCACATTTTAGAGGCGGAGACAGCTGCATTGAGTCTTACAGAGCTCTCACTCGCATTTCTGCTCTTCCGCCCCAGCCCCTATTCTCCTTGAGCCTGTGGTTCTCAACCTTTTCCATACTTACACAAGTACTTACATGTCGTTCTCTTACCCCCGATTTAAATGTCAGAAAAATAATAATATAATGGATATCAATAGGTCATCTGAATAGTTCGAGCCTCTTTAGAAAAATATGCTCCAGAACACCTTTTAATCCACACATACCATCTCTCTCATTTGACCTAAGAACGTCCAAAGAATCAGGGATCGATTCACGATTTGGATTTAAATTCACTTCTGTACCCCAAGATGTGGTGTGGGGGAGGGGAAGGGCAAAGTTCGTACTTAAAGTAGTTACACTCTCAGTTCGGACTTTTAGCTAAAATTTTATTATAGATTTTAAGGAGATTGCTTCTAACAGCTTTCATTACCTATAACCTTTTCCACCCTTCTCGTTCTCACATTTCAATCCCTTAGTCCATTGTTTTCTTGCGGCGTTTGTTCCCGATTATTCCTGTCTCTTTGGTGGTGGTACCTGGCTGTCCTCTGAAAGACATCGCCTTCTTTCGTAAACAATGAGACCAGGACTAAGTTCAGTGTTCCAAGTGAAACAGAACAGAATCGATCCTTATTTAGGTGTAGTTGATAAGTAATCTACTACTCCTTTTCGGCATCGGAAGCTTCAACACATTTCTGGCAATAAGTTGAAATCATTTAATATGTTGAAGCGTACACGTTTATCAAAGGCCCAATAAGCGCAATGGCAGATATGAATCGTTTTTTCAAGGGTAGGACAAATTTCGAGTCATTCTTCAACTTTAGAATGAAAAGCGGAAGCAACTTCAAAGAGGCACAATATCTGAGACGAAGCAAAATTTGCCTAACTCTCTAATGATGATATCAGAAGGCAATTGTTGAATCCACCCTAATTAAATACATTCCTACCTTTAGCATTTAGAAATTATATGTCTAGCCCTACCATTCCCAGATAGGTGCCAGTCACTTCTTACTGTATATTCATGTAAACTGGGTTTATGTATATTGCTGACATACATTCATGCCATTTTATGCACAGGTTATTAATGTCCTATTTAGGCCTCTTTCGCGTTTCCTCATATTATATTTGCCAGCTCAAAGATGACACGAGAATCATCGAAAATTGTCCTCGACTCGAAATAAAAGATTCAATCGAGATATTTTCCTTCCCAAATTTTCTCATAACTGATCCGAATATAGGGATTTAATTCCTGGCGTTGGTGCCCCCCCCCCCCTTGTCTTTGAGGAACACCCTCCTTCTCATTCGGTCGATTTGGGGGTAAACCTTATCCCCAAAGGTGTCGGAGATTCGAAGTATTTGACTCTTTCTATTCATGACCGTCTTGGAGGGCGCGAGTTTGGACCTTGAGCTCTTTTGTATATTTGACACAGTAAAAAGGTCACAAAAAATATTAAAAAATAATACAAATTAGTTTTAAAACAAAATAATAATTTGGAAAATTTATTAAAATTTTAGATTAAATAGTAAATTTCAGTAAAAGATTAAGTAAAGATGTCTCACCAAATATATTTCACTAATAATGCAGGAAAACTTTCAAATGTGTGCCATTTTTTATTAATTTAAAATAATAGGAAAGTGGTAGGTTCAATTTTGTGTTTTCTTTGTCGTTCTTCATTTATTTTCCAATGCCCGAGACGTCCGTGTTCCTATAAATTGGACTTTTGTTCCCGACGTAATTGCCGCTATTGGTCCATCGACTTCCTGAGCAGGAAATAAGATAGTGGGCTATTATTTGGAGCCTATTTCGAGTAAAAAGATCATTACGCAGCGACCAGTCACCGACCTTTATTGTAGTGGCTCAAATTTAACTTTTTCCCACCTAAACTCCCTAAACAAAAATCATTGCCATAGTGACAATTCTTGTTAGAGCATAAGAAAATGAAATAGTTATCCCTAGAAATTTCCACAAGGCTAAGATATTTCAGTTTATACGAGACTATATCTATTAATTATTTTCAGACAAAGATCCTACTTTATCCAGGATTTGACCACATCTTTCTCACACAATATGGAATACTAAGGAATTAAAAGCAAACAAAATAATAGAAGAAAGCTTACCTCCTCTACCGCCTCTGCCTGGATGCGGGCCAAGGAGACCGCCCCCAAGGACTTTGCCGATCGCTGGGATGAAAGCAGCGCTGGTAGCCAAGGCTATGGCGACTGCGAGGAAAACAAATATGGCTGACAGCAACTTCATTCTGACGTTTGGACCGAGTGAGTTCTTCCTTTACAATGATCCCGTGCAGCGAATAATCGCAGCCTGTAACCTGTCGACAGAGAAGAAATCTCCGCCTTCTTGACGCCACAGATGTGTTCCCATCCTGTTTGCTACAGAGTCCAAAAGGCCTATTTTCCCTTTCACAATAATGCCGTTACCTTATGAGTGATCTGGCGTCAACTAGAAGCACTTGAAGAGGTTAATACGATAATATAAATGACCGCCCCCCCAAAGAGGATGTCAGGTATGCCTGGGCATGAGTCCGTAGCTGACATATGAAGGATTGCGTATCTTTTCGTCCCCAACGGCCGCAGGTGGTTCCGTAACTCTGTTAGGTCATCTGAAAAGTTCCTGCCGCTATGGAAAAATATGGTCCTCCGAGTATATCCTGTACTGGGCTTAGTTCTGGTAAGAGGACGAAAGTGTGCAACGTCGCCAGAACCTCTTTGGATGGTGAGAGCAAAAGTTGGAAGGGGGTAGATAAATGTATGTAATAAAGAGAAGTAGAGATAAGCGGCTTACTAAGGAGTAGGGTAGATGATTGCTTATATTATCATACCATGGTAATGGTTATCTCGGGAGGACTTGTAATCCCTCCAGGTACCATGTGTAACGAACTAGACAGGGCACCGTCTTCGTGTCTTTAATTCTAGGTAGATGGTATTTCTTTGCGGCAGCAAGTGAGGATATAGCTGCCGATATTAGAGAAGATAGAAAGGATAGTCGTAGATAAACGTGGGTACCAGAAGGGGAAAGGGGAGGGACGCACCAACTTCTCAGGCCTAGTCAAATAGTTCAAGTTAACCCACCCAATTATGGAACCTTCCAAAGGTTGGCACAGTTAATCAAAATGTTAAGTTCGTTAACCTTTAATATAGCGGAAGTTAATTATATAGCGTTAACTTTATTATTATATTATTATAAAAAAATAAAGAAAACGTTTCTTGCTCTAAAACCACCTCAAAACTACTAAAACTATAAAATATACCAATGCTAAAATTATAAAAGACAAAGAATTGAAAAAGCAGAAAACTTTAATGAAACACAATATTAGTATTAAACTAAAAAAAAATATGATAAATTAGCCGAATGAATAACAAAGGAAAAACAATAACACATGAAAGTAATAAAAAATGACACGATAGATGATAGAGACATAATTTATGTTTTTATTTCCCTATTCTTCTCATCAATTTTGCCCTTAAGATGCATTTTCCTTTTCTTGAAAAAGAGCATCTAAAAGTTTTCATCAGACTGGGATGATCTCTTGGCCCTCAAGATGTCCTTGCCAAAGGAGAACAAACGCTCCTCTGTAGTACCAGAAGAGATGGCTGTGTTAAACCTGATGAATACGCCCAACACTTGCTCTTACAAGAAAGCAGCATTTGTCAGCAAGTCCTTGGAATTGGTCCCCAGCCAGGTCTTGGCCAAGTTCTGTGACCTGGTCTTTATTTTCCTGTGGCTCTTGGTGTTCTTTTATTGCTAGATAATGGTAGTGACGAAGTCATAGTCGTCATCTCGGATGTTGATGCTCAATGGTCCATATACTGCCTTAAGGCCTCCTCGACTTTATTCTCTATGATTTTCCTTAATGTGGTGACCTGAGTTTTGCTATACTTCACCAACAACAAAATGCAAAATTTGGGTTGGAAGACAACAGCCAGATAACATTCATGATCTTCCAGGAAGTGCCGAAAACTTTGATGATACCAGCGAAATGTGCTTCGATCAAGAGGTTGTAGTAGACTAGGTCTTTCAGCGTCTAGTCCTTGAATCTCATAACCGTCGCAGCAACTGTTGGTAACAGAGTCCTAAGGTAGGTTTGTTCCTGGCCTTGGCTCTTGTTGGGCGCTTGGGCCACAAGTGACATACATGTCCGAGAAATTAATCAATGGAGTAAATTTCGGTATATAAAGTAACTCAAATATGAATGTACAATATAGGATACCTTCCATGGAGGGTAGTAACATCTTTATTCAACTATGCTCTCACTATAAGGAAATTGTTGAAATATTACTATAGAATGAGAAATCCTAATAGAAAAAAAGATCAGGAATAGTTAAGGCAAAAAAAAAGTTAAAGAAATAAATAAAATGCTGTCGGCGATTGTCCCCTGTAAAACATCCGTGTAAATGTGTTTTCTGTATTCTTTTCTGTCCCTCACTTTCAACACTGGCAGGTGAAGTCATGCCGGAGAATATCTTCCCTTTTGTAGAATCAAGCGTTTGTTTTGAGCTAGATTTGAACCCTGCGCGTCTAATAGTTACAGATGTGGAGAAATGTCGACGCGCAAATCTAGAAATATTTTTTTATTAATTGATACACATGTATGCATCAGATTTCTGGTACTAACATTAGAGTTAACATCACCTTTCGGACTATATAATTAGTAATATGGTTAATCTGGTAGTCTCTGTTATAGTTTGGAAGCAATAGCTTTCAAATTCTCGTTTCTCTGGCTGGCCTTTAGTGGATCTAAAGGGTTTGATGGTCTTAGTTCTGTATCAACACGGAAAATATTGGCGGGGTTAGAGAGAATAGAACGTGACATGAATGATAGGTTTAATAAAAACAACGTTTTTTTAAAGCGAATTGCTTGGTTTCTTTCGTAAGCTTCACTGTTGGGCTTTCATCATTTCCACCAAATTTTCTCCGTCTTTACATCCCTTCGAAGAATGGAAAAACAAACATTATAAAGATAAAATTTGTTTCGCAGTGTAAGATTGCCCAAGAAGAAGACTGAAAAACAAATATTCTTAAAAATTATTATAACTTTTTAGCCAAACAATGTCAAATTAAACATTATAGAAAATCCCAAACCTGAAGAGGAAAACAAAAATAAACAGAAGATAGATAAACACTTAAATACTATATAGCCTTGGAGTTTCTTTTCTACCATAACCTGTTTCCAATCAGTTAAGCAATGTCCAGCAAGTCAACTTTCAAAATGATAATAAACGGATTTTTCATCAAACAAGAGACTATTTCACCAATCATTTTGCGTATGCCTAATCTTTACCTTAGTATGTATGGCATATCCTACAAAATGTAAGTTCAGTTGCTGCAATTAAAATATCTTTTAAGTCTCGGTTTTTTCGTCCTTCGCTACCAGTGGCGAATCCAGGTTAAAAATTTGGGTTAACGTGAATTTCTCTTTCTGAGTAGTCTGAGAAAAAGGCATTGACCATTAATAATGTTTATCTTACACAGCATTGAGAATAAATAACAGCATCTCATAAGCGAGTGAGCAGTAAACAGCATCGCATAAGCGAGTGAGCAGTAAACAGCATCTCATAAGCGAGTGAGCAGTAAACAGCATCTCATAAGCGAGTGAGCAGTAAACAGCATCTCATAAGCGAGTGAGCAGTAAACAGCATCTCATAAGCGAGTGAGCAGTAAACAGAATCTCATAAGTGAGTGAGCAGTAAACAGCATCTCATAAGCGAGTGAGCAGTAAGCAGCATCTCATAAGCGAGTGAGCAGTAAACAGCATCTCATAAGCGAGTGAGCAGTAAACAGCATCTCATAAGCGTGTGAGCAGTAAACAGCATCTCATAATCGAGTGAGGACTATCTCTCTCAGAACCGAATTTTTGTCCACATATCAAAGAATGATGATTGTGATTTATTGTAGTTTTGGGACCTCAGCTAAGCTATAATACTGAAGTTAATAAGTATTTTTAAGATTTCCCTTTATTTTAGACATCATCTAAGGTACATTCGATCGCAACGGTATAAAATAAACCTTTTTAGTTATTCTATATTATTTATTACTCAAGTCTTTCTGAATAGCAGAAAACAAGTATGGCTTAAAAAATAAATATAAACATAAACAAGTCTGAAAGGGTTAATAACAGCGTCTAACACACATTAACACAGCATTGGTCACGGTATTTCACACCAACATCAATCTCCTGTTTCTTTGGGAAAATACAATGATTACGCTGTCTACTCTAACATCAATTTCGTTGTGAACATCGATCAGTGCCAGGTCTTTGAGGTGTTTTTGACCCAAGGTATTCCTTAAGTACGTTTTCATTCCCTTCAAGCCCAAAAATGAATGTTCGGACTTTTCAATCAAGACTGGGAGAGTGATCAGAACTTAAAGGAACCTGGCCAAGCTCGGATACATTTGGGTCTGGGCGTGAGCAAGAGCATCTACAACGGAGTCAAACTTGATTGTTGACGAAAATCAGTGCTCTGCTTCCGCTTTGACGAGGCTCAAGGCCTTGATGTCATCCTCGTAGAACCAACTATGCACCTTAGTCGACACCCGGTCAATAAATGGGAGATAAACAGATCAACCAGATCTGTGGTAATATTCCTCAGCTGTCTGGAAGGGAAATTTCACTCGCTGCGTTTGCAGCCTACAAACTTGAAGCACAGGAATGGTGTCATGTGACGAGCTGATCACTTGGAGGAACTCCTTAGCTTCCTTGAAGACGTCGTGAAAGCTGAGCAGTGCACCTTACCTGGTCTTATTGCGATACGTCCCCACTTCACCAATCGTAGGGTTGCTTCGCTTTTCACTATAAGCTGCTGAAAGAACAAATTGGGGGGGGGGGTTAAGCCTCCTCAGTCATCCCCCTGTATCTGTACCTAGAAGCTATGCAAATTGCACTCCCAAAAAGAGTTTCGCCTATCCTAAATTTTCCTTTCTTATGGCACAGCCAACGACCCCTGGCTACCCCATGTGTTGCGAAACCTAGCAAGCTCACGCCGTTCGAGGCCTACTTAATCTGGAAGCACTGGAAAACTATCATTTGTTATACACACAACGCTCGCTGCCCCCCTCGCTCAACGCCTCGTGCCAGCTTGCACATCAACCTCAGGAGAGCTGCAAGCCCCCTGACTCGAGGTAACCAACAGGAATTCTAAATGACCTTGTTAATAAAGAATATTAATTGTGAGCGTGTTTGTATAACCAACCGCTCCAAATATTTTTTTCGTTCATGATTGTAGTAGAATATCACATCTTGGAATATTTATGCACAAGAGTGTCTTACGCACATGACACACCGTTTACAAACTATAGCATTTTGGACCCTTTTTTTATTAACCTAAAGTCATGTTCGTGTTCTTTATATCACATGGTAAGGAGGATTATTTAATATTTTCCCTTAATCAGCCCCCTCAGACCATGCTAGGATGGCTGGAGGTGGTGGGGGCTCGGCGAAACTTTCTCTCTCTCACCTCCCATCTTTCCTTCCATTTAATTTCATTTCCCATTGCTTTAACGCGAGCCATGAGATGCTGCAGACGCAGCTAGTTCATCATTGCGAGCCACGCAATGACTAGCTCCATTTGCCTAGAAAATTTCTAACACCAAAACTCATATTCATAAGAGTATGAGAAGTGATATAAAAGTTATATTTCTATCAATATATATATTTTAAGGGCATTCAATTTTATAGATCTAAATTATCACCTTTATTTGATTCACTTATCCCACTACAAAGAAAGATCAAATTTTTATTCTGTATAATTTCTACAAAAGATGAATAAAAAGTAATGTTACGTTTCTAAGTCCCCAGAAACTTTCGCTTATAATTAAAATATAAAAGCATTTTAATATTCGAGGATGTAAAGAAAAAAATATCTGACCAGATTTATCCAAATAAACCAAAAGGCTAGAGTTTACAGTACCGTCCAAAACTAGCGAACAAAATAATTTCCAAGATATTGGCTACAATAGTCTTTGTAATTTTCCTATTATAGAATTTTCATTTCACAGAACAGCGGATAAAGAAAATTATGAGGAGAGTACTGTGTTTTGCGATGAATGGATGAGTCCAAAACTGGAGAACGGTATGGATAAATGCAGTCATAAACTGAAAACAATATAATTATCACATAGAAAATTGGGCAAAATATTAATAAGACGTATACAAGCCCTTATTCCGAATGACTTGAAGACATCTTCGGTTGAAGGATTTCACCAATTTGTCACATTATTCGGGCATAATTTTATTACATTCCTTCTCCAATCTTTGAGAGATCTTCAACATTCGTCGCTCTCAGAACTATAACCTTTTCACCCTGTATATTTCATAGGTCTTCTATCGGGTTTAAATAAAGTCTCTGTGCAGGCCAGCCTATCAAGTTAATATTTTCAGCATCCAAGAACTGCTTCAAGGAATTTTATGTGTACATAGAAGTATTTTCCTCCATTGGAACAGACTCACATACTCGAATGTTCAGAGAAAGGGTATCACACTTTCTCTAAGCAGATTCTTGTATAAAGCAGAGTTTACGCGTAAAGGGATAAAGAGAAAGACTTCAACGCTTAAAATCATGCCCCGCACCAAAACGCTGCGACCACCAATTTAACTGTCTTTTTATTCCAGCTTGTATGTAGAATTCAATCTTTCACCTGTCCGATTCCTTACACGTTGCTTCCACTCCGATCCGAACAAATTAAATTTGACTTGTCTATGAAAAACACTTTTCCACTTCTACTCCAGAAGACTTGCTGAATAGTAAAGGTCGACGTATTTGCTTTATACGTTTTACTTATAAACGGTGTCTTAGCAAGGGGGCGTGTGGAGTCCCTCTCTCTCAAGCGCAGTGAGACAGATTCAACGTTGTTAAATGAAAGGGGGGTGTACAAAGGCATAATTCTTTGTGTACGGCGCAGAGCAAATGGAATATCTACTGCATCGACAAAAGGTCCTCCATGGAGACGTTCATAAGGCCCCAGTCACCAGACAAAGATCGGTGTGGTCGGTGGATCAAGTCCTCCTTCCGCAATACAGCCTCGGCTGCAGATGCGTAATATGGGCCTCCCGGGTTAAGCATCGGTCGAAAACAAGACCAAGAAACTGGTGCGAATCCAGCACTTACAGGCGAACTCCGCATAGGAACAAGACTAGGATTGTAGTGGAACGGTAGATGTCGGCAGAAATACACTACCTTACCCTTGACCAAGAAAGATCGAAACCTGAGCAATTCTGCAGAGTATGATGCGGTTCAATGCCTGTTGGAGTCGACGCTCCAAAGTTGGCATCTGGACCGCACCAAAAGAAATCGAAAGGTTGAAAGGACATCTTCGGGCAGCACCGAGCTGATACCATTGATACTGAGTGTGACAAAGAGGACACATCCGAAAGGAACGCCTCTTCTTCCTTGTTGGGATAGATATCCCCCCACCCCTTTCTGTACGCGGAATCGACGATCTTGTAGAAATCAGAAATGAAAAATGTGATGCGCCCTCTCGTCGCAATTGTGCAGAGGGTGTTCATGATGCCGCTTTGCCAGCGGTATTATATACCCTCCTCTCCAGATCACCCCCAAAATGCATAATGCTGTCTACGAAGGAGGGCCTTGCAAAAAGCATGTTCCAGTCGGAGTGAAACTCGCGGTAGCCAAACTGTGCAGAAGACAGGTGGCCTCCATTGTCCAGGAAAAAGGCTAATCTAAAATTTACAGATTTCTTCACCAACTTTCACACGCATAAGGTTAGAGAAATTAGATGAAAACTGGCCGGAGTATAGTGATCTCTCCCCTGTTTGATCTCTCCTTTTAAATAAATCTAGCAAACGGAACATGCCTTGCTCACCTATGTGTCAAATCATGACATAAAGGGAACCATCAGGACCAGGAGTGCTTGCCACGTATGAAGCGAGAGTGGAACGCAACTCTCATACCTGAACTTGTCGTTTAAGGATTCTCCGCCTTATGAAGTAAAGTCCTGTCGGCTTCCTTCAGCGATATCATGAGTTTATTGAATCCTAGCTGAGCAGCGTCTTGGATAGAGAATATGGACAAAGCGAGCGCGAAAGACTCCGCCGCAAACGTACGGCCCGAGATTTCAGTCCCGTAGTCCTGAAGAACAGGAGGGGATTTCAACGAGAGCTTGCCCCAAATCCTTTTGACTCGCAAGAGGGTTCTTCCCGTTAAGCGAAGACACGTATACCCACAAAGAAGAGTGGCGGGCGTGCTTCGAAATATAAAGGAACTTAGCCCTGGCTCAATGAAATTCACTGATGGCAAATCGTTCTAGCATTGCTTACATTATCGCATTTAGGCATGTTCTTTTCTCTGACAGCTAACCACTAAGGAAGCGGACTGCATGCAAAACGATCAGGCGTTCTAGTGTCAGTCGTTAAGCACACGGCGGTGAGGCTGCTGAAAGGTATTTATAGCGAATATAAGAACAGATGCATCATGCTAGGTGTAAATCGCGCATCTTTCTGCCTAATTCTCACCCCTTAGTTTTGGTGTATCAAAAGTCTCATGCTTCGGGATGGTGGTCATGGTCTTTTGTAAACAGACAACTAAAGGGGAACGGGAGGGACGAGCTTCTGAAATCTTCCCTAGTTGGCCCAGGGTCCACAGCCATTGCATTGAAGGAATATACTCCACAGGCCTAGCTTGGAGGAGATGCCGGGGGTCCTCTTCGATGTACAGATCTTCACTGGAATGTTGTACGCTTCCCGGAGGCAAAGCTCCGAGAGCTGAGGCACTATTGTCTCCGAAGACTTATCGGTAGATGTTGGGCTCGCTAATCGAGTTTTTGCCTCCTTCTGCCTCGGAACCATTGGCGGGAGTCAGGGTGCTTGGGAGGAGGGGTCCTTTTTTTAGAGGGTCTCATGCCTCTATTCGGCCATTCCAGTCTTTGGTTGGGGAGCGGGAGCAAAACTCATTTGGTGCTACCATCCTTTTGGAAGATAGCTTTTGGAGTGACAGAAGACAGTTTTACGATCACCTTCGAGGGATTTGCCTCATTTGAGTCTAGCGACTCGGTGGAGGCGCGAGGTCGGAGGTGCCTTACGGAAAACGGTCATGCGGGAGGATGAGTCCCTGTTTTTAGCCCCGAGTTAATATGAGCTTTTTGTACCATCAACTCTACCAGGGGAGCGCCCGTGCTCATATGATTGGATGGACCAAGTAAAGAGGTTGCCTTTTTTAACAAGTGAGGTATAGGACGCCCCAAGTAGCACTGGTTGGGAGATAACCAATTATGTAGCTTCGCGATATCAGAGTCGATCTGGAGCGTGAATGGCTATGAACTTCTAGAAAAGATACGAGCTACATTGCTTCAAGGAAGCAGGGTGTGGCTCACCACAATTCATTCACACAATTGGCGCTGCACAATACAAATTTAGCATGTAATGCCTTTGAGGGTGTGCGCAGATTGCGTGATAACCCAACTTGGCACGTCTGCAGGTTCGATTTGTATAGCCGAAGCGGTGACAAAGGTAACACTTCCGTGCAAGTGGGACGAATGCCTTTACTCGGTAATGATGCAGATCAGGGCGCACCAACTCAGGGACCCTGTTACGAGTGAAAGTGGGTGGCAAAGATTGTAGGGGTGGATCTTGAGCTCTCCCCATTCTGTTTTCTCGGCACACGTTCGACCTTGACTGCACCTTGGTCGGCCAGATCTTCAGTGGTATCTTCTAATGAGTAGTACACGGGTTTCATCGTATAATCCACCTCCTTTCATAAAATTCATGAAGGAGTGTGGTGTCATCTGTACAGGCGAGCGATTGAGTGCCCAAATATCACTCAACATTGATGCCTAAGCAGGTCCGCTGCATTCACCAAAAGAGTCGCGTCCGGGAAAGGAGAGACTTTCGGTTCTCTACCTCGGACCTTAAATAAGTCTGATGATCATGGAACATGTGCTCTTTGGAGAACATGCTCCCATCAGTAAAGCAAACACTGAGGAAATACTTAAAACTAGCGGGTTCAAAGACGCCAGGTAGCTTCTCGATGAAGGGTCCAGACCTCATTAAGGCTTCACTCACTGTCGTAGAATTGCTCATAGTCTGGTCCAATAATTATTCTAGTCCTTGATCTGGACACACCGCTTTTGTTTAAGTCGATGGCATTGACCCTATGACTCAATCTACGATCATATATATATATATATATATATATATATATATATATATATATATATATATATATATATATATATATATATATATATATATAGGCTTTAATTCCTACTGAACGTGCGAGAGCTGGTTAGAGGTGAGTTGTGCCACGGCCAGGATTCTCACTATAAAAGTCCCACTTGCTACTGGGGAGGGGAGGGGGAGGTTTGTGATTGTTAAATTCTAAGAGTGCATAATACAGGTTGAATAAATAGCCGAAGGGATTCTTAATTAAAGTCTTGCCAAGGGTATGTCAAAAAGGAGGAGCCAAAAATAAACACACTACAAAAATAAACTTTACTTTACACAAAAATAATAATTAGGAGCAAAAGTTAAACGGGAATTTAGGTAAATAAGGATTAAATATTAAACATTGACGTTAAGCGTCTAGATTTATAATGACTCAATGGTAGTATCAATCACTGTTAATTAAATAGGTAATTTAAGAATAGAGGGACACTGGGTTTACAGATTACCATTAATTGTGATGGATTGGAGAGACGACTACTCAGGTCCAGACGGGGTGGTTCGGGTGGCGTTAACACGAGTTATGGGGAAGAGGGGGGATAAGACGACGGGTTCGGGGCTGCTGACTGCAGTTCCGGTTAGTTCACTCCTGACTGGATGTGACACTAACAAATAGTAACTTCCAGTAACTATTTGGATGTTCCTTTTCTTTTTCAAGTTACGTTGAGCAACAGAGCGTATTCTTCTAGTCACGGACTCTGCGGGGCGGGATTTACTTTAGGAACACTTTGAGGCAGCGACCAAGTTAACTCAGCGGCGCGTTGGCAGTCGATACGTTACGGCAACGACTCTCGTTCAACGTGAGGATTACGCAAGTAGGTTTGGGGCACTGCTGGAGAGGAAAGAACGGCGTTGTTATTTATACCGCGGACTGTGTGAAATCAAGAGAGAGATTCCATTCACGACAATTCGCTTATCGCAGCGCCTTCTGGAAAATCTCCATGGTATCATAAAGAAGGCAAATAGAATTTAGGCTTCTCTGTGAGATAGGCCTTCTTTCGTCAGACTTCCTGTCGCCTGTTGGGGAAGGGTAGGGGGGAGAGAGAGGAGACGAAGGTCAACTCAAACGACAAATTTCTTTTGTTCCCACGATTGTCTGGTGGCATGCGAGTATGTACGTTCCATACCCTCACACTCACCTTATCTGAAACTTTTGTTTTCATTCTCATCTAGGTCTCCCCGATCAGGGTTGTCTTAGGGCGGAGCGTGATCGCCGTCGCCTAGTCCCCTGCTGAACCAGCAGGGGAAGCGTCCGTCTGCCATCCCCCCGCAAGAAGTAGAACCCATAATTTTCCTATTTTTAAAAATTTTTCTCTTTCGTCTTTTTAGGGGAAGAGAGCGGAGAGTGCGTCCAGTTTTCTCCACCCTACTAAAGGACTCTATGGACGGATGGGCGTGCTCTACCATGTCCTTCAATGGAGATGATCTTGACCGATATAGAGGTACCAGCACCGGGAGGAGGCCCCTTCTCTCCTCCTGAGACCTCGTGGGCCCGTACCGTTTCAGGAGTATCTTTCACGGGGGTGAACTTTAAACAGAGAGTGTCTCCCTTTGGAAGACCCTGCCTTATGTGACGGTATGTCCTCTCGACTAGGGACTCTTTAGGCCTATAGCCTGTAATCATCATAATTGGGGCAGGCGAGCCGACCAACAGGCTTCGCACGACGGGCTCCACCACTCCTAGTTCCTCTAAAGGGGTTTGCTCTGTCATGCCGCTAACACCAGGTATAAACCATTTTTGGCTGCCTTAGTGGCGAGCCCCTATGAAAATGAAATAGAAGCCGCCATTAGTCTTGAAGTAGAGTCGTCTGTGGGCGACTTCAGCAAGGAGGGTAAGGGAAAAGCTGCCTTACCGGTAGACCTAGGAGATGTGAAAACTTTCCCTCCGCTAAGAGGTTCTTGGGGTGTCCTCCTCTACACAGAGATGGAGTTGCTCAAGGGCGGCTCTGAAGATGGAAAAAGGGAAGCCCCTTTGCCGACCAATTATGGTTGGAAAGGACCGCTCAGAGTAATTTTCCTAGTCAACCTTTACACCAAAGATGAGCTATGTCTTGCTGTTTGGTAGGTAGTCTGAAATTTAAGAAAAGAAAATTCCCAACACAAGAAAATACCTAAGCTCTTGACCAATGGAAAAGAGGAGTTTGTGAACTATATCTCGAGTACAACCGCTCCCACATACCCTTCATCGAGTTTTCTGACCTTTCATGGGTCAACCCTGGGTTTGTTAATGAGTTGGTTTGCCCCTGTGCAGCGACGTGCATCGATCATAAGTTTTCCAGTGAACCAGTCTCTCCCTAAAATCCTTTTGGTTCTACCATAAACTTCAGCCAGGTTCGTGATTTTAATTTTCAATTTAAAAGGAGTCTAATATTCAACAAATCCATTTTTCATGGCTTTGGATTTTTTCTCTCCTTATTTTGGACAAAAGACAACTGTTATTCAATATGATCTCAATAACTTCTCTCGCTCTTTTACTAGATGGAACCCTTTCCCTGTATGTTGCGCAGGAAGAATACCTATAGTACCATCCTCTTTAGTGTGTCGTAAATTGCAAATGAGTACGTAAATTCACTTGCATGTGGATCAAGAAGAATGATCTTGTCCCCATCCGGTTCTTGTTATAAAAACCAAACAGGAGGTACCATCGTGGGAGGCCCCAAACCGGAAAGTTCTGTCGTACGAGCGCAATATCCAATGACCGAAACAGGCGGGGCTGTCTGGGATACTATCCCCTTAAGCCAATTAATCCTTCCCAATTTTAGGAGTGTGGAATATGGGGGGTATATGTGATTCTGGGATGAGGGGAGTGGTAGTGAAGTGGTTAGCACGGGAAAGTTGCAAATGTTTTCCCTATGTGAGAAAAATATGCGATAAAAGGAAGAATTGTGTGTGGGGGGGAGAGGGGAATTGTAATGAATGGAGTGCAATAAGGAGAGGATCATGGTGGTAGAATAAAGATGGTGGATCAGTGGTCTTCAGTTGTGAAGAGTGGTATAATACAATGACTGATTATGAATGTGTGAGCTCGAGAATTAAGTAGATGAAGATGAGATGGAAGTGTGAAACTGTTCGTGGGCATAGTGTATTGGTCTTGTAATGATAGAATCTGGGAAAGAAAGTTTAAGAATCACTTGGAACGAGTGGAATTGGGAATAGGTATCGTTCAGTGGTGGATCCAGGATAAAAAATGGAGGGGGGGGGGGGTAGGCTAACCTATATTCTTCCCCCTGAGATGTCTGAGAAAAGGGCATCATACATTAATAATGGTTATCTTACACAACATTGATTATAAATAACAACATATCACCCATCAGAAAATTATGAATAATTAAAAGTTTCGGGACGTCAGCTAAGGTATAATACTGAATTTAATAATTATTTTTGAGATTTACTTGAATCTTATACATGTATCATATATGATACATTCGATCGCAAGAGCTTCAAAAACTGTTTTTCTATATATTCTATATTATTACATAACTATTTCTGAATAGAAAAAATACAGGCTTAAAATTAAATATAAACATAAACAGGTATGAAATGGGGGGAGCTTCAGCCCCCTAGCCCTCCTCCCATGGATCCACGCCTGTTATCGTTTGATGTTTTTTAGGTATAAATGGATGGATAATTGAGAGAATAAGAGATGGAGTAACTGGTGCTTTTGATACATCTAGAGAGAGGGTAGTAGAATTCTGTGCTTAAGGAAATATGTGTGTACTAAACACATTCGATCAACATAAGGATGTGCATAAATACACATGAGTTGAGCAAAGGATAGGGAGAGAAGTTAAGATTCGGAATGATCCGTATGAACCATTATGGTGCGCGATGTATTTGATGTGAAAGTTTTTAATAATGAGGAATGCCGAAAGGAAAGGAGAATCAAAAGTGAAACGGGGGTTGTATCAGAGAGAAAGGGAAGAGTATATGAGAATGTTTTAAAACCGGAGAGAGAAAAAGTAAAAGTAAGCATGAAAATAGAACAAATGTGGAACAAATTTAAAAAGATGATAGGGAATGGTGCAAGGACTAGTGTGAGTTTGCTAGAACTGGAAAACTATGAAGGGTGGAAGTGTAGCGACCGGCGTGTACGTCCAAAATAGGACACACGCGAGAGTTGCTATACACATACAGTACACAGAGCGAGAAAAGTAAAGTTAGCGCCGTTTACAAGAATGTCCCACGGTATTAAACGGAGCACAGTTATCTCTCTTAGGCAAACATTATAATAAAGGCAGAATCCGGAAAAAAAAACAGTTAGATATCACAATTAAACAAATAGAAGCCAGGTCTGGAAGCTGTCTCCATGGCAACATGCCACCGCCCACAGACAATTTTACCCAATAGTCGGAGTGCCTTCCTTATCAATATGTTCGGCAGTAGCCAATCAAAAGTCGAGTTATGTTAATACTGACAAATCAACAGGCCGGTACATAAGAGGGAGGTGTGGCTTAGTTGCACGAGGAACTTGTAGGGCGTGACTTAAATTGAATATATAACTGTGTGAAGCCAGAACAAAGAGTATTATTAGATTACTCCTTTTTTAGCAATATATCGCGTTATATATCATTCAGCTCGATCTCTCGGATTCGCGTAGTTCATGTTTGTATATAGTCGTGTACATAACGCAGACATTAAGATGTAACTTTTAAAGGCTCTATTCATCCAGCCTCCTTTAGACCTTGCCTGCACTTGACCTCGGAACTTAATTTATGTTATAACTTAGAACTTAAAACTTAATTAAAGAACTTTTGCAAAGTGCAATAAGATCTAGTTAAAAAAAAAAATTCTATATTTGCTTTGGTCACTCCAATATCCTGACGTTCCTCAATTTCCCTGTTTCAAGGCATTATTAATCGGAAAAACAGCCGTTGCGCATTTTCCTCGTTAATCGCAATTCCTCGCGATTACATAACTCCCGAAATACTGGTGCTCTACTCTGGTGTGGTCTATCCCCATCCTCCGGGCTATTTGACCCCGTTGCTAGAATAAGATCGCCCCTCGGCTTAGGGCACCCCATAGCAATCAACAAATAACTCTCGTGGGAAATAAGGAAGGGCATCGAAAACCACCCGGGGCATCTGTATCAACCGGCGTCCTTGCCAAAAGATCATGCGATAACTCGGTAATCTATCACCATTACTGGCAACCAGCGTCCCCCTTCCAAGGCTTTTGGTTTGTCCTCACGATTACCTTCAAGGTTTCTCCATAATTAGGGACGACCTTCAAAAGCCCCCTTCCCCCCACTAGAAGGACGATACGAGACATGCAGTGGAGAGTAAAAGGAAGTGGTACTTGCAGCAAGTGTTTAATAATTAGTGTGGGTGAGAATATCAGGAAGCTGGGAATGAATGCATATAGATGGGGTAAAGAAAAGGTGAAAAGAGTTATTAAACAGAGTAAGATTTCTGCTTCATTTTTCTACCTTCACATTCTTGACGGAAAAGGAATGAGAGGACGGATGGAAATAGAGGGTCATTCTCGGGAGGAAACAAGAATCGATGTGTTAACATCATAGGTATGACGAGTAAGGTTTCGTGACACCTGCATCATTTTATTTAATATAATTGATTATTATCACTATAATTTTATTGATAGAATCAGGGGTGGGTACTAGTGATGTACCGATCAATCGACACCGGCATAATCGGCATATATTTTTCTGATCGGCACCGGCATTTTTTTGTGATTTGTCTTTTTGCCGATTAACATATTTTCTCTTAATATTTTTGGTGGTGAAAAAAACAACAAATATTCACTGAAGTTTAATTTCTTCCCAGTGGTAAATCTACGGTTATTAGATTTTATCATCACTTGCTAACATTTATCTTCATATTGTAGATAGAGTGGAGTAGCAAAAGGGGCAAAGAAAAAATAATAGCGTAGGCGAGTTGCGAACAGCTTTCCGCGTCGCTGGACCACTGTTAGCTAGCGGCGAATCCACTCGGTCATCCTGAGTGTCAAAAAAAGACTCATTCAAACGAAGCTTTTAAGCCGCTCGCCTGCACTTCTCGCACGCTATAATATTACTATAAAAGTTTCATCAACTCTCACTTACTATTTTTTCTATTATAAATTTTTATATGATAGTTGGTGAAAAAAGGGTTAGAAGAATTTCCAGCAATTAAAGTGAATGTTATGAGTGTGATTAGGATAAAAGCTTGAGAAAACTCGATCAACTGGAATACAGAAAGGTAGTGGACTTCCTAAGTTCGTGACCGTTCCAGATAATGTTGAGAGTCACTAAAATGAGTATAAGTACATAAAACGGTGAGTTCGTTTATCCCTTATAATTAGTATATAAATAAAAAGTTGCCACAGACCTTTTTCACCAATCATTTTATAAAAAATTGTAATAGAAAAACGGTGGTCAGCGGCACCTGTATCGTAAATTGAACGAGTTCTATGTTTCGCATTGAGGTTATTATCGCAAAATTTATGACTTTTTATCATCTTTTACATTCATGAAGCAGTAAAAAGGTTTTTTTTATATATCATATACAGCATGCAAAAAACATAATAATTTATAAATATTTTCTAATTTGCTTGACCAACCTAAATAAACATCATTTGGTCCATGCTTTATTCACGCTGATAGGCAGAGGCAGAGTTGGAAATCCTATTGCAAATTGAGGTGATTAGCCTTATAGTCTTGAAGCCTTGGCAGTCCTTAGAACATTATTGGTGACTATAAGAGTTGAACTTTACCTAATGATTTGAAAATTGACCAAAGCTCGGCACCGGCATCAGCATCGGTCTTTTGCTAATAAATCGGCATCGGCCAGTATGTGTAATCGGTACATCACTAGCGGATACAGGGGATGGTTGGTGGTTTAAACCCCCCTTAGGACTCAGAATAAATTCCATACAGATAAAAAATATGAGCAATAGGTGTCAATTTAGGATTTATACGGTTCGTCTAGCAATGTCTTGCCAATTTCCACGTCAGAATCGTTATTAATTTTATTATATCTGTCACCCACTAATTTCATTGTATTTTAAGGGGCCCTGCGGGTTATCCCTAGCATGAATGATTCTAGGTATCTCAAATCTATCGTATGTTTCTGCATGTTTCTTTATGTCCGCACTCCAACTTTCATGTCCCTTCTGAAGATGTAGCGAAGCTTTCCAGCGTAATTATGCTTTTCTACTTTTTCCTTTAACATGCTCTCATCAAAAATCACAAGGTCTCATAAGTATAGGTATTATTCGATCAGTTCTAAGTTTTTATGTTTAATTCATCATTATTATCCTAAACTACATTACCACAACTTTGGCTAAGCTTTCATCAAAACCACGAAAAGCTTCATGTAGACGGCTTCTCATGTCAGTCCCCTTGACACGGGCTGGAATAAGATATGGGTAGTCTTTAGTCCCAAATATAGGCCATAGTAGTCAGCGTCTAGCTTACAAAATTAGTCGACGGCCAGAAAAAAAACATCAAAGGAGGGACTTGTACAGAGAGGCGGTGAGGAGGGAAGGGGGGGGTAAAGGAAAATTAGATGCATAGAAGAAATACATCATGTCAAGTGTAATAGCTAGCCGAGGGCACCCCCTTGTTGGGCAATACTTTACCTGCCTTCACACTGTTGAATTTGGTGAAAAACTAATGATAATTTTTTCGTTCATGAAATGTTCATTTCCAGTTCAACTTTGAGACTGGCGTGAATATTATATTATATCAAGTTTTGCAAAAGTTCTGTTATAATTATTTTTTTTATTTTTCGAGAGGTTTACGTGTGTAATAGAAAAAGTTCCGTCAAACAAAATTAAGGTTCTACTATTCCAGTACGTCTCATTAAAACGTCGTTTCCATTGTGTGTCAAGATGGAAGTGAAAAAGATTGAGATCTCTGCTCTCCTGGCATATCACGACAAGCCGAAATTACTAAGCGGCTTAACGTCCGCTGGATGACCGTTCAGAGTCGCGAAGAGGCTAAAAAATGGGTAAGATCTCAAAGATCGACCACCTTCAGGCAGATCTCAAGTTATCAGACGTTTGGCTGTGAGAAAGGCCTTCGAACGTGTCCCGAGAGTCAAAATGACTACACTCGCGAAGAAGAACATCTCTATACCCACGGTCTCCAGGGCCATCAATGAGGAGGGCTGCAGGAACTTGAGATCCGTGGAAAGGCCTCTACTCACCGACCGTATGCGAGAACAACATCGTGAGCGTTGTCGTCGCTTTCTCAACAACTTGAAGAGTCACGGCAATTGAATTCACATTTTGTTTCTGATGAAAAAAACCTTCACAGAAGATCCGGTTGTGGACAAGCAGAACAATCGCGTGATAAGCTTCGACCAGGACATCTTCGAAGTCACTACATATCCACGACCAAGCACACGGCCTCCGTGATGATGCTCGACACCGTGGCTTCGAATGGCGAGAAGATGCTGCCGGGGTGGTTCGTGGCCGGTAAACAGGATCACGGGGTGGATTATAAGTCCATCATGGTCACGAAAATCCTGCCTTGATAAAAAGAATCACGAAAAAGGCAAACTACGTATTTCAAGAGGACGGTGAACTGGCCTACACGTACATACCGTGCAAGAGTGGTTAGGCTAGAACATGAACTTCTGTTCAAAGGACTTTTGGCCGCCGCAGTCGCCCGACTTCACTCCCCTCGAATAGAGAGTGTTGGCGCATGTCGAGGGCAAGGCCTGCAAGGTACGCCACCGCAACTTTAAATAGCTTAATTCCTCCATCAACCGTTTTGGGGCCAGCATGAAGGAGGACTTCATCTACAACGTGTGCCGACCTTCAGGTCTCGACTGGAGCGCGTGCTCGCGACCGAGAACGGCCATAATATAAACATATAATATAAACATATGGGTTAAAACAATAGAAATGTGTCTAACTGCATCAAAACTATCATTGTATCTTTTGTTGAAAGTGTCGTACCGAGTGTAACAAGACTTTTACAATACTCGGTAATTAAAGCTCTTGGCAGATCATACAAAGTAGTAATACACAGGCGAAAACCATCTCACTTTCTTGAGTTGCAGCGTGGAAGACGTTCACCGGCGTCCACGTAAACAAACCTTTTCCAAACAGTAACATAAATCTACTGATCGGCGCTGGGAAACCTCAATCCTTACTGCTTCCTCACACTTTATCCACCTTGGAGCAAATCAGACTTCCTAGCCAACCTCAGGATCTGCCATAACGATACAACATCACGACCAATGCGCTTTTCGCTAACTGCCGGCGAAACGGCGTAGTTTCTTCCTTCTCAGCTGAGACAAACAGCTCATTTTAGCATGCCCAAACCTCAACGTTGTTTGCTGTGCTTTCCTATAACTACACGCCTCCTTGATCAGGCGCCAATACTAAATCTATTAATTAATTACTAACTTAAGAATAACCTATAACAACTCAATAACTCAAAACCTTACTTAAGACTTAGAAAACAAAATTAAGTGGCACTTAAGCAACTTAGTCTTCAATCCAGGGAGGAGGTCCCCTTACTCTCTGTAGTTATCGCCGTTCACCATTGTCTGCATTGTCCCATTCTTCAACATCCTCAGCTTGTGGTAGCTCTTCTTCACTTTCCTCTGCATCTTCGGGGGAAGGTATGATCCTTCGTGCTCCAAACTCTTCTTGTTCCTCATTCCTTTGTACATCTTCGTTTGGATGGACTGCTCTACAAATAACAAGAACATGTCTTGGCATACCATCTATCGACACACTATTTTCAAAGTTAATTCCCATAACTACTCCTCTTTGCCAATGGGGCGTACAACGAGCATGCACCTGTTTCACCCAAGCTTCCTCTTCCAGTCTTACAGACAAAACCTCTTCTTCCCCAACCTTAGGTGGCACTGATGCAGGGTGCATCCAATCGTATTGCAATCCCGATTTCTGAGGCACTGATTTTTCATCCTGTCCAGACCTAGGACATATGTACCAAAAGACTGCCTCCAACAGGCTATACCGTGCTATGATGCCTCTCTACTATCCTATTGCAGCTTTGCCGATATGCTGCCCTGAAAAATCGGTGAACATTCCACTTACCGAAAAGCCTTTCCAATGATTCTGACCGGAAAACCGTATCATTGTCCATCAAAAGCTCGTCTACTAGTCCCCTCTCTAAAAACAAGTTATTTACTACTGAAGTTATACATTCAGCAGATTCCCTCTTAAGCTCCTTCCAGATGGCAAATCCTCCTGATGCACAATCTACGATGGGCAGATATGCCACCTGTCTATAGTGGGTGACATCAACGACTAACCTCTTCCAATTCTCCCGCACCAAAGCTCTCTCCAAAGATACACCACAGGAGCAGGGTCAATCGTTTGACACCTCTCACAGCCTCTCGCCACCTGCTGCACCGCAATTATGGTCATAGGTGGGCGTTATCGCGATAAATTATCGCGATAATGATATCAGGTTATCGGTTATCCGATATTTTTGCCGCGTTATCGATTCATCGGTATCGCCGATACTTTTGGTTCCAAATTAACGATAATCGATAATTTCAGTTTTTCCTTCCAGTTTAGCACAGGGGCGAGCCGCGCGTGCCTTTAAGGCAGAAATAGGTAGGTCCGAGCTGGGAACCGAACGTATACTGAACAGAGTGTGGGGAGGCCGGTCTTGACGTCTTCTCAAGACGTTCGCATAGCTTCAATCTTTGATCAGCTGTCGGACGAGAGGTCACGAGGTTTTGCTCCTGCGCGCTACCGGTTTTAGGCGTTCTTTGATGAATTTTTTTCCTATGTTTCCGTGCTTCTTCCGTTCTAAATCTTTGTGCACGTGTATATGAATGCATGTACTATTCGGTGCTATTCTTTAATATCCGTTTATTAACATTTTGAACACTTACGAAGTTACGCCCCTGTTCTAAACTGATCCCATTTTTATTGCAATTTAGTAGTGCAGTGCTTTGCTATTTTATAGTATTGAATTAGTGATAGCGTCGCAAGAGACTGTGCCCGCATCAAGCCAAAGAGGCTGAGCGGAGTCTATTGACTCTGAGCTCACTGAGGATGAGCCTCAGTCACTCTGGCCATTCTTTGGCAAGTGGGTGAAGTACAAGAAGATGGTTTGCGACAGCTACATCTTCCAATGCTTGTCCTACCTTCCCAAGATCACTGAAGGGAAGGTGAACAAGGGCACCGAGGCCAACCTAAGGAGCCACTTCAACAGGATTCATCCTGAGAAGGCAGAACAAGTTGATGAAGCTTGTAAGGACAACGTTGGGACTGGCGGCCGCAGCAGGAACAGGTCCGGTCAGTCAGATGACAGCGGGTAGACCAGCAAAAAGCAGTGTTTCGAGGTTTAGTGAGTGGGTAATCCCAGTCCCACTTCCTGGACATATAATTTATTACCGCACCGAGGTGAAGCGGAGGTGAAGCGTATCCAATACACCTACCTTAGCCACTTGCAGTGAATAAGAATAACCCCGGTGCGTACCCTTTTGATCAAAACCAAAATGATGATCCCCTGAGTGTATTCTCCACTCAGTAAAAGCCAACCATGGGTGGGGCGGTGGAATATTGAGATTTAAGCCGAGTGGATTGCTTAATAATTGCCAAGGGATCGTCCAAATTAGTTAAATACATATACAAAAATAATATTTAATGTACATGAATTGAAATAAACAACGTATATAAATATATATAGGATCAATCTTGCACTGAATAAATAAGTCTACAAAATGTCGTGGAGATTACTTACAAATTACTCACTGGGATGTTTGCGTCTTAATGACACCAGACAGAACGAAGGGAATATTATAATCGAGTTAAACACTGAATTAAGTAAGCACTTCTAGGTCACAAATAAACTGGTGAAGTTAGGGGAGGGGATAATTTTAATTAACGATACCTTTGAGTTCGTAAGTATTTTTGAAGGTGGGGGGCGGTGAAGATCTTCTTCTGGTGACGATGATCGCACCTAATCCGGCCGTCCGAGGTTAACGAATGAGAGGGTAATCCTAGACCGGTGATATACTGATCCTTTGCCGGATCACAAGGTGAGTCAAGGGGTGACTCAATCGGACTTTTTCCTCGAATTACCTGTCCGATTATTCGGCTCCTGGAGTGGGTAGCCAAAACCGATTACCTAGCTACGTCTAGGGTAATCCGCAGAGGGAGGTCCTGTGTAACCTCAAACTCTGAAGGTGGGGGGGGGGGTTGCGAGAAGTTTGGCACCTACAAGTACCGTGACGGCAACAACCAATTCCCCGAGAAGTTCCTTCCTTGCAGCGGGCAAACGGTTTCTTATGTAGATCGAGTTTCACACAAACTCGACGTAGGTCCAAGGGCTTCTGTCTGATTCCAGGGAGAAGTCTTTCTTTTATTTCTCCCACAAGCAAAATCGAGAGAGAGAATCGAATTCTCGTAAAATCCGTATCATCGCGCGAAAAAGCCTTTTTCATCTTTGGGCTGACGACATGTCATTCACGGCTTCGAGCCATCTCGGATTTTACGGCGGTACGAAAAAGGGCGACGGAGAATTCGAGGCAGGCGAGAGGTGCGTTTGGGGATACGAGAAGGCACGCAGTTTTGTGTCGGAGCGTTTCTGCGTACACTTATGTACGCGGTATTTAGACTTCTACTCAGTGGCAGATGTCCATCGCCGAGACCTTTGGCATCATGGCCCAGGGCAGCGCCGTCCTGCAGTCCACCGTCGACAAGACATTTGTCAGGTTTATGATGGACTACGTGCTGCCGCTGCAGATTGTGGACAGTCAGAGCTTCAGGGACATGGTCCACACCCTCAACCCTAAGAAAGAGGTCACCTCCAGGAGGACGCTGGGAAGGAGGATCCTCAAAACCTATGAGGAGATGAAGGAGAGCCCCACCAGATAAGAAACTAAGAAACAGTATTCAAATATTCTTACTATTGTATTATAAAATAACGCTATATATAATCAATATTGTATTATAGTTTTGGATTTATCGACTTATCGGTTATCACCTTATCGGGGGATAAATTTATCCGCAGTTATCGATTATCGGTTATCGCCGATAAGGTTATCATTATCAATTTATCGGTTATCAGGATACTTTTTTTCGTTTTCGCGCCCACCACTTCTTATGGTTACCATGAGATCTATCTTCCTGGCTATAAAACAATGAACTGTCCACTCCTACATGGTGTATATCATAAATCTTTTTCAGGTCAACTGCTGCTGCACATATGGTTGAATTTCTTCTCATGGGATATTCCTCTTTAGTTGCCAAATAGTCTTTCTTCACTCTAGTTAATGCATCGGCTTTATTCTTCAATGTTGGGAAAAGGGTGTCTGTTATCCTTAGGTTAAACTCATCACCCAGATTTTTTAGAATGCCCAGTCGTCTCTTGATTATCATTTCTGCAGCCCCTTTCGTTGGGATTCTTTTCTCCTCTGTGAAATTAACTTTCACCCATCCATGCACCGTTGCGCAATCCGTCATCAGTTTAATCTCTCGCAAGCCCCATCTCAATATTAAATTAACCCCTTTCAGAATTGCCTCCAACTCTGATGCATTCATATAATTATAATCACTTTCCTTTCTTAGCCAAGCAGCATCCTCTACTGCAAATCCGTCGATCTCAAGTAACATCACAAGAGCGATACTACTAGCATCGCACCACACAACACCACTGGCCTTCTTTGGAGCATTCCAGCTCCCCTTTACTGAGTCTGCCCATCTGACCTCTTCCAATACGTCCTACCTTGTTCCCTCCGCTCTTCTCTTAATATAGCTACAAGCAACTCGCAGCCACCCAGCCAGGGGGTAATGCCCGACCAACTTGCCACATACAGAGAGCAACTCCCTCCTTGTAAGATTTTACATTATGTATGGCAGCTCATTCCCCCTGAAAAAATGAGCTCACTTTTCTAATTCATTTGTAGCTTAAGATCAAGTGCTGCTTCTCCATCCAGAAACGTTGGCGACTTTTTAACCAGACCAAACCTATTTAGATGGCTAGCTAATTCTTTAGCAGACACCCGTTACTTATCTACCAAGATGTCATCAATGCATGAGTTTGTGGCCAGTTGTATCCTATCTGACTTAGCGAGCACCGTTTTCAGGATTTTTTGCCATGATGCGTGGTGCACAGTTTAATACAAAGCCCTTTTAACTTGACTAGTTGATATTTCCATAATTCATTTGCAACCTTTATTTGCAGATAAGCGGATTTAGGACCAACAAGAGTCTTGTCTCTCTCCACCAACCTCCACCTTTACCAAACAATAACATAACTGTACTGACCAATGCCGGGAAACCTCAATCCTCAGTGCTTCCCCACACCCTAATCAACGTTGGAGCAAATCAGGACCCCCTAACCAACCTCAGGATCTGTCACAACGATAAAACCTCACGACCAACGCGCTTTTCGCTAACTGCCGGCGAACCGGCGTGGTTTCTTCCCTATCGGCTGAGCCAGACAGCTCATTCCAGCATTGCCAAACCTCAGCATTCTTTAATGTGCTTCCCTATAACTATAGTTACCATGATTGATTAGCGTATGATAGAGCTCGCTCTGTCAATGAGATTCAGATGCGACCCACATGGATAACTGCATCCAGGCCAGCATATCTATCTTGTTTTTACATTGGACTAGTGTGGGTTTCCAGCCTGGGACCGAGCTCGGTTTATCAATGGGATTCAGATGTGAACCACATGGATTAACTCGATTGGCTACTTCATACGGTTCTATATACACTACCGAAAAAAAATGAGAGAACGATTTTCCTTTATTAAAATATTTCCTAAAATATGAGCAGATAAATGGAATTTACATGATACATAAAGGCATACATTTAATATATTTTATGAATATTTCACATGATGTAGTAGTATATTCAACAAAGTATACTAAATAAACTAACAAAATAAAATATGAACACGTGCAAAATAAGAGAACGATTTTTTCAGGAACTATCTAGAAGTTTCTTGAAAAACTGGGAACATTTTTCTCAGTAGTTAAGAACTTTACAACAGCCATTGTTGTCGTACTCACTCTGCAGAGTTGCCACCACACGTAAGAGTAAATTCAGGACTTTTACCCAAGAACGAGTCTTTACCCTTCAGCTCTTTGTCCAGATTATAGACAGCTTCGATGAGTTTGTCCATCGTGTCTTTTCGCTATAGGCGGCCATGGGCGGCGGGAGAACTGCAAGAACATGAATAAATCGGAGCATTATGGGCGACAGCAGTGACTAGCTCCTGGCTACCTACGCATTCTGAGCTAAGACGCGATCGGGGGCGTCTGTCAAGCTGTTGATGGGTTGAACTTCCCCCAGCGCCTCCAGGATGTCTGTTACATGAATGAGGAGACGTCCTAGAAAGGCTCTTCTCAGCTGTGCCGCAAGCAAGTCGGCACTCGCGGCATTTCGGGGCTACCGCCAGGTTGTGGGCTTGTGCCTCACCAGGTAGATGTTTAAGGGTGAGGCGCTGTCATCTTTGCTGATCAGAAGGCTTGTGGTGACGAAGAACGATGGCCTCTGGGAGCCTTGTAGATTCTCTTTTGTTATAGCAACTCGAATAACGAGTTTGTTGCTTACATGAGGTCTGCTGGTAAAAAGGCCAGGAGATTTTCGATCTGTAATTAAGGTAAACTTACGACCGAAAAGAAAATGATTCCCCTGTTGATCGCCTCAACAATAGCATAAGTCCCAATGGCACAATTTGAGGCATCAGTTTCCAGTGTTAACGGTAAATTTTTATATATTTTTACCCTAACAGCGTTAATATTAGCTGATTTTAATTCCTCGATTGCATTTGTAGCTTCTTCAGAAAATGGAAACTAGCAATTAATTAGGGGACCAATTCGTTGAGATAAATCTTGGAACCCACCGTGAGTAGTAGGCAAGCAATCCGACTAATCGAGATAATGATTCTTGACCGATCGGTACGAGCATATCCTTGAGAGCAGCAAGACGTGAAGGATCTGGACGAAGTTCATTCTGGCGAACCTTATAACCTAGAATACATATAATATTAGTTGAAATGGTGCATTTGTTTAAATTTAAGGGCATTTTATGTTTCTCAGCAGCTTCGAGAAACTTAGTTAGGTTTTATCATGTTCCGCTTGCCTGCGGCAGCAAATAGTAACATCGTAGTTATAGGAGATGTGGTGAGTGTTGTGTTAGGTTACCAATTTATGGGATTACCCAACTTATATGAAATTGAATTAAGTATCTGACTCCAAAGATGAGTTCTTCAGTGTGTTCTTATTTTGCCTGGGCTTATCGAAGGTTTCAAAGGTAAATCGGGGTTATGAAGGGAGTGGCAAAATTATAATTTATTCTAAAATTGGCCTATTAACGGGGCAAATGGCCCGTCACGAAGTTAATTTGCGGGCGTCTTGCAGTCTATATATATTCAACGCGAAGTGTCAAATTCTGGAGCGACAAGACTTGGGGAATTTATAAGGGGGAACGTGAACGAGATAATCTTAACGACAGTAATCTAATAATCTTAATATATATATATATATATATATATATATATATATATATATATATATATATATATATATATATATATATATATATATATATATATATATATATATATATATATATATATATATATATATATATGGAGTTCGGCTGTGAAGCCTGCATTTAACATTGAGGATAAATCCCAGAGCCACGAGAAACGGATGCAGCATCTTTTAGTTTTTCACTACGTTTCGAAAACTACAAGTTTTCATCTTCAGGCTAGAATAAGTTTACAAAGTTAATCTATATGAAGAAAACTTGAAAGGGCCAACAAGATATTATTTTAAAGAGTGACCAATTATAAAATATCAGTAAAATGTACTATGAGTTAAATTTTTTGTTATTAAATATGACTTTGCAACAGTTAAATTTGCTTTAAAACTGACTCAAAAATTAGATAATAAATTTAAGGTTTATTGCAGAAATTAATTATAAACTATAAGAGAAATTAACCTGGCATTATTTAAAGATAGTAAATTTAAACTTTGTTTTTAATTTTGTAAAGATTGTAAGAGTTAAAAAACATTTAATATAAAAACGGTAAATTTGGGTACTTATTAAAGTGGATCCATCCTAGAGAGTGAATGGTGGGTTTAACTTGCTTGTTGTGTATAGAAAGAACAGAGAGGGACCGCTGTATGTGATACGGCAGTCAGGTAGTCAGAGAGGAGCGTTGCGGAAAACATTTACGAAAAGGACAGCGAGAGTTGATAGGTCGGTGGCTATACACCGATGCGTTGTGTTGTTGTGGGGGCGTAGGTTATGTGGTATTGACTGGGCGAGGGTTGGGGGTAGGTCAGGAGGGGGAGGCTGACTGCTCATCCGGAAACGCGCCATTCATGATGCCTACTGGTTTATGCAAAGAACGGTACGGGCGGCGGGTGTTCGTGGGCCGCGGGATATCGTGGCGCTATCGCGTACCTTCTCACGTGTAGCGAGGTGTATAGTGGGTCTGTGGTGAGTTTGTCGAGTTGTTTAGTGAGTCTGGTGTGAGAGTAAGTGTTGAGAGGAGCTTGTTTACTGTTGTTATGTAGTGCGTCCATTCTCGAGTACCGCGGTGAACGGCAAGCGCACTTCAGAGCAGAGTTCTGAATGCGCTGAGCCTTTCGCTTCCACCTGTCGCTCGCAGCTACGAGCGACAGCGGGGCGAACGTGAGAATGGGAGGCACGAGTGCTTTATATAAGTGTAGTTTTAGTTTTTTGCTCGCAGGGTAGAACCTACCCAGTGATGTGTTTGTGCGTGAGGCTCTTGCTTGTATATGTTCTGGTGTAAATTGAACCTGAGGGACTTGTCGAAAGTTACCCCCAGGATTTTGGTGCGTTGAGTGTATGCGAGCCTTGTTGGGTTTTGGTGGATCATGTCTGGTGTGTGTGAGTAGATTTGTAGGTTGTGCATGAAGTGATCTCTAGCGCCGTAGAGTGTCATCTGTGTCTTCTGAGGATTCGTGGCAATCAGCAATTTATCCTTGTAATCTGTCTTCTCGTCTAGTATTCTTTGTGCGTGGAGCGCGATTTCTTCTGGGGCCCGGCCGCTGACGAGAATGGTCTCGTCATCGGCGTAGGCCACTATGTAGGTGTGAACGCAGTTTAATGGTGGGCGTGGGGTGTCGTTTGTGAACATGATGTAGAGTGTGGGTGCCAGTACGTTTCCTTGGGGAACGCCGGAGCCTGGTGTGAAAGGTCTTGTGTCGTAGAATGGACTCTCGACGATATACCATATATGACTATTCGTTGAGAGAACTATTCAATTATATTTAGAGTGCGTTGTGTCTGGTTTACCGATATTATTTATCTTCAATATGCTTAAGAAGTGGAACTGAGCTCAAGGATAATAATATGGCTACCATTAATAAAATAGAGTTTATTAATAAAACTATCAACAACACACAAAACGGAAAATATTGACATAAACAGAGAATGGAAAGGGTCGTGGGAAATCTGGCTAATCCGAGGATTCAGATTTGGAAGAGATTTAAAAAGGTAAAACAAATAAAAATTAAAGGGACGGGATGGTTCGCTAAACCATTTAAAGCACAGGATAGGGTTGACAAAAAGGTTAAATACTCAAAGGTAATGTTCAGCTTACGTAATTACACGTTGTTGCGCAGAGGAAGGCGACGAGAAGGAATCTTCGGTCCGCTGGCGTGTTCCAGCTGAAGGGGGGGGAATTAAATGATCCTGACGTGGCGTTTTGGGATCAGAACCGTTTCTTCGCGAACGGGCTTGAAGAACAATGGTTGTTCTACGTTGTTCTCTTCTAAACAACAGGGGGGGTGAGAACCGTCTCTTGTCTACGGGCTCAAAGAACAATGGCTGTTCTAACGTTGTTCTCTTTCTGAACAACAGGGGGGTAAGGGCGAGAACCGTTTCTTGTCAACGGGCTCAAAGATCAATGGCTGTTCTAATGTTGTTCTCTTTCTGAACAACAGAGAGAAGGGTGAGAACCGTTTCTTGTTAACGGTCTCAAAGAACAATGGCTGTTCTAATGTTGTTCTCTTTCTGAACAACAGGGGGGAAGGGTGAGAACCGTTTCTTGACAACGGACTCAAAGAACAATGGCTGTTCTAATGTTATTCTCTTTCTGAACAACAGGGGGGGGGGGGTGAAAACCGTCTCTTGTCAACGGGCTCAAAGAATAATGGCTGTTCTAACGTTGTTCTTTTTCTGAACAACAGCAGGGGCCTTGTGGACTTGGCGTCTTGAAGGCTCGAACCTTGGCACTCAAGGGATATTGTCCTCTTCTGAACAATGATGGTGGATCTTGAGGTAGAGGGCCCTTGGTGCACAAGGTGAGACCGGATCGTAGTGATGTCTCGTAAAGAAAATCTGGATCTGAATCTCTCTTAGTGGTAAAGTTTCCGTATAAATAGTCGAGCCATCCCCTTGGCGTATGGGACAATGGAGTGGGGGCTTCGAGGGAATGCACAGCCGTGCCTGAGAACAATACTTTATCTGCCCATAAGCCTAACTCAATCTGGCGTGATCGGCGCATGGGGCGAACGGGGGGGGATGATAAACCTCCTTGTTTAAACATTGACTCAGGTGGCTGCGATAAGGCGCCCAGCTTCTAAGCGAAGATGCACGTGGGGAGCATCGTGGTTTTAAATAACATGTGATAGTGGTTGAAATTACGCGGCCTCAATCCGTTCTATCACACCCCTCCATTCCGGGGGAAGTTGTCACTTCGAAAAAAAAAACAAAAGAGAGAAGGGACAACGATAGAGCTCCGTTGTTGGAAACTCGTTTTCTTGTACCAACCGTGCCTTCATGCACCTAACTTGTATTACCTCAATACATATGATTATTTTGATCTTTTGATTACAGGGGAAAATAACCTTTAATACAACTTAATAAAAAAAAGGGGCATGGAACAATGAAATGATATAAAATTAGTATATATGGGACAAAATAATTTATACGTAATTTAATGGGTACAGATATATATACATACGAGAACAAAATTGACATTGAACGTTACAAAATTCAGACATATACATTAACTAATTATATTACAAGAGAATCTAATTTAAGTCGTACAAGACGGTATATAATTACATGGAGATCCTAATCCTACGAATACAATTGATCTACACTATTTGGTAACGCATTCCTACTGAGTGCGTCAGCGACCTGGTTATCGGAACCTTTTATATAATTTATTTTAAATTGATACTCTTGCAAGAGTAAACTCAAGCGCGGGATTCGGCCGTTGGAGTGTCGCACATTCCTAATATAGGCTAACGGACGGTGGTCGGTTCCTATCTGAAATTCTTTTCCTATCAAGTACATTTTGAATTTGTCTATAACCCAGATAATTGATAGAGCTTCCTTCTCTATAGTGGCATATATCTTTTCGCGTGGTAATAATTGGCGACTAGCATATGCAACTGGATGACTCGTTCCGTCATCCTCATATTGAAGAAGTACACCTCCAATGCTCTCGTTGCTCGCGTCGGTCTTAATCCCAAAGGATTTTTCCGGGTTAGGCAACTTTAAAATGGGGGCAGAAATTAGCTTACTCTTGAGCTGATTAAAATGGGAAACAGCGACATCATTCCAACGTAGACCATCGGGGGAATTCTTTTTTAAAAGGGAACTGAGGGGCGCTGAAATTGCAGCGAAATTCGGGACAAATCGCCGATAGTAAGAAGCTGATCCTAGGAATGATCTTAATTGCTTCTTAGTATTCGGGAGGGGCATGTCGGCGATTGCCTTAATCTTGTCCTCTTGGGGACCTAACTGGCTTTGTCCTATTTTGAAACCCAAGTATTTTATGGTTTCGTGGGCAAAATGGAATTTGCTGGGGCCAATGCTGAGGCCATTTCCGCGCAGTCGCTTGAAGAGAGCTAATAGGGTGGTTAAATGGTGACTCCATTTACGAGTAGCGACGTAGACATTATCGAAGTAAAAGGATACATTCGGAAGTCCATCTAACAACCTTCTCATGAGACGGTTATAGTTGCTACAATCAGTGACGAGGCCAAAAGGAAGGCGCTTAAATTGCATAAGGCCTTTCTCCGTTGCAAAGGCGGTATATGCTTTCACATCGGGCCGGAGGGGGATTTGATAATATGCCTTGCACAAATCGAGTTCTGAGATGAACTTGGCGTTTTCAAAAAGGTGGAGGTTTTGGTCTACCAACGGGATGGGCTCGGCGTCGAACACAGTTACCGAATTTAACTTCCGGAAGTCGATGCACATCCGATAAGAGCCATCAGGTTTCTTGACCATGACGATTGGGGAACAATAACTAGAGGTGGAAGGTTCTATTATGTCTAAACTAATTAAATTATCAACTTCGGCGTTAAAGGCTTGGCGTAAATGAATCGGCATGGGATAGGGTTTTGAACGGACGGGTTCTAAGGTTGTTAATTTAATATCATGCTCGAAACCAGTAGCGCATCCAAGCTTCTCTGAAATAACGTCGTCGAACTGACATAATAGTTCTTGTAGCTGACTCTTTTGATGTGGTGTCAGCTGCGCGTCGATATATAGGTCAGAGGGTTCAAAAGACTCGCCTGGTAGGTAAGGAAGAGGGTAATCGGCATCAGGTTGGATGCACACTGTCTGGATTACATTAAGGGACTCCGCGGGGTAATCCTCTTCAAGCGCCGATGTTTCGTCCAGTGCTACGAAGGTATCTCCACGGGCGCGCTGGTGGTACTTTTTCAATAAGTTGAAGTGATAGAGCTTATCGCCTGCTGGGGTACCAATGAGGTAATCTACCGGTCCTCGTACCTCGCGGACCGAGTACGGACCTTTCCATTGGCTCAGTAATTTATTACTGATTGTGGGAAGGAGCAGGAGTACTTCATCACCGAGCTTAAATTTACGATCTTCGGACCTGACATCAAAATAGGTTTTGTATTTTTCCAAATTGACATCGGCATTTTCATAGGCGATGTTTGCGCATTTCTAGAGCCTCTGGCGTAGGTCCAAGAAATAGGCGTAGGATGACTGGAGTTCTTGATCCAGTTGGGGCTTGATTAACAACTCCTTTAAAATACTGAGTGGCCCGCGTACATTACGTCCATAAAGGAGCTCGAACGGGGCAAAGCCTAGTGTACGGTGGGGAATTTCCCGATAGGCGAATAGGGCGACCGGGAGATATCGGTGCCATTCGCGGGGCTGCTCGGCACAGATCTTCTTAATAATGGATTTTAAATTTCCATTTAATTTCTCGCACATCCCGTTTGTCTGTGGCCGGAAGGGGGTGGTAAAAAGGGGCTTTACCATGAGCAGCTTCCCTACGTACTCCATCAACTCAGAGGTGAATTGTCGGCCTCTATCAGAGAGTATTTCCTTGGGGACGCCTGCCCTTGGAAAGATGGAAATGAGGGCCTCAGCGCAAGAAATACTATCGATTCGGCGAAGGGAGACAGCCTAGGGAATACGGGTAGCAAAGTCTACTAAGGTGAAAATGTAGCTGTGCCCTGCGCTCGAAGGGGGGGGGGTGGATAGGGCCAACCAGGTCGATGGCCACTCTGGAGAAGGGTTCAGTAATGACTGGTCCCCTTTGTAAGGGAGCAGGTTTGACCCGCCCCTTAGCGGACGTCTTCTGACACACATCGCACGATCGACAATGCTTTAACATGTCAGCTGCAGCACCCGGCCAATAAAAATATTTAAAAATGCGCTGGCCCGTTTTAGTATGACTAAAATGACCGGAAAAAATGCTGTCATGAGCCACTTTGAGCACTATAGGGACATGGGATCGTGGAAGGCATAGGACAGTAGTAACAGCGTTATTACTGTCCTCGGCGGAACGATAAAGTAAGCCACCTTGCTCCAGGTACCTGATGACTTTGGGTCCACGGACAGTCTCCGTGTCCTGGTTTTGGGCCTTATCCCATAAGGGTGTTATTGCTTCACACTCCTTTTGTGCCGTCCTAAAGTCCTGGTTAAGGATCTCCGAGAATTCGGACGGTATCAGGGTTCTGAGGGGGACGGGCTCCTGGGCTTCTTTCTTAGCTCGGCCTCGAGGAAGGGCGGCCTGAGACACAGGGTCGGAACTTACTTGGGGGCTCTGTCCTATAGGGACGGAACAGAACTGTATGGGTGCGGAAATGACTTCAGCCCAGCCATTATATTATTGACACTGCAGGTAACATCTAACGACGGGGAATTGGTTCGCCCGCCCAAGGTAGTCATGTACCACCGCAAATTTTTCGTGGTTAGGTTCCACTGGGGAGAGGAGCTCGTCGGACACGATGAAACACGTGCACCCTGTGTCCCTGACGAGAGTCGATACTCGGCAGCCGTTCACGCTGTCCTCCTCAAATTTCAAAGTTCCCGATGAACTTTTATCAAAAATAAAATTTACCTGGTGGCCTTACGGAGGGGGAGAAGTTGCTGCTTGGGTCTGCACCACCGGGAAAGCCAGGGTGGCATTAATCTGGTGAACTTGGTGGGCTGGTCCGCTTTTAAGCCTAGAATTTTGGGGGCAATTCCAGCTCATGTGGTTTTCTACACCACAGGTGAAGCATATGATTGGTCGCTTCGGTTAGAGTGATGGAGGAAAAATCTTAACGGGGGGTTTGGAGTCCCGTTTTTGGTTTTGGGGAAAGAAGTTTTGGGGTTTTACGGGGCCCGGAAACTTCGTCAGCTTTCCTGGGAAGGGGCGCAAATCCTTCCTTCTTTCCTGGTTGGGGGGTTAGTAAGAGGTTCGATTCTCCTTTGGGTATAAATTATGGCTTTCGGCATAGACATCCGCTTCCTCGGTACACTCTTTAAAGGTCTGGCACCAACGATCCTTGACGAACGCGCGGATCTCCGTCGGGAGAGACGCCAAAAATTGATCCCACAACACGAAGTCTGTTAAGGACTCGTAGTTAAGATCAACCTTTGAGGATTCTAACCAGAATTTAAAATTCCTCTGAAGAATGTATTCGTACTGATGGAACGTCTGTCCGGGTTTAATACGACCTCCTCGAAATTCTTGGCGGTAGAAATCGGGAGTCATATTATGAGCGGCCAATAACTCAGCTTTTAAGGTGATTTAGTTAATTGTACATTCAGATGGAAAAGATATGAAAATTTCGCGCAATTTACAATTTAACAAGGGAAGTAATCTGATTACACCTTCAGCCTCCAGATCCATGTTATTGATTTTGAGGATCTTTTTTAAGCCGGCTAAAATTCTCCGAAATCCTCTCCATCCCTAAAAATTGGGGAGCTTAAGTGGGAGATTGGGCGGGGCTTCTGAACGGGAACTGGCTGATTGTATTTCGGCTTCAACACGAGCTATTTCAATCTAATGAAATCTTTGAAGATTTCGAACTGAGTCATATTTGCACTTGGGGCGCAATTGTCAACCAACTAAAATTCCTTGCTATAAGAATTATGCCTTCTAGAGAATTAGCCTACCTAAATATGGGCACTGACCTATTCGTAATTGGTTTCTCGATCTAGATAACCAATGACTAAAATCACAGAAAAAAAAACACAAATAACTTATTATAACAGTTCCTTGAGCTAGTCCATCTTCTTAAGTTTCAAAAAAGGGGATAGCAATCGTTAAAACTAAAGTGAACTACTATAGTGTATTCTTATAACAAATAACAATATGCTTTACTCGACTGAGACCAGTGTTTGCAAAGATATAGCGTTAAACCTTACACACCTGATACCAAATTTAAATAGTATATATATATATATATATATATATATATATATATATATATATATATATATATATATATATATATATATATATATATATATATATATATATCGTAGAATGGACTCTCGACGATATACCATATATGACTATTCGTTGAGGGAATTATTCAATTATATTTAGAGTGCGTGGTGTATGGTTGACCGATATGATTTATCTGCAATATGCTTAAGAAGTGGAACTGAGCTCAAGGATAATAATATGGCTATCATTAATAAAATAGAGTTTTATTAATAAAACTATCAACAACACACAAAACGGAAAATATTGACATAAACAGAGAATGAAAAGGGTCGTGGGA
This sequence comes from Ceratothoa steindachneri, assembly GCA_963969495.1. Lineage (NCBI taxonomy): Eukaryota > Metazoa > Arthropoda > Malacostraca > Isopoda > Cymothoidae > Ceratothoa > Ceratothoa steindachneri. The sequence goes on from OZ018320.1 coordinate 222,522,375, forward strand.
AATCTGGCTAATCCGAGGATTCAGATTTGGAAGAGATTTAAAAAGGTAAAACAAATAAAAATTAAAGGGACGGGATGGTTCGCTAAACCATTTAAAGCATAGGATAGGGTTGACAAAAAGGTTAAATACTCAAAGGTAATGTTCAGCTTACGTAATTACACGTTGTTATGCAGAGGAAGGTGACGCGAAGGAATCTTCGGTCCACTGGTGAGTTCCAGCGGAAGGGGGGGAGGGATGAATTAAATGATCCTGACGTGGCGTCTTGGGATCAGAACCGTTTCTTCGCGAACGGGCTTGAAGAACAATGGCTGTTCTACGTTGTTCTCTTCTGAACAACAGGGGGGGTGAGAACCGTCTCTTGTCTACGGGCTCAAAGAACAATGGCTGTTCTAACGTTGTTCTCTTTCTGAACAACAGGGGGTGAGGGCGAGAACCGTTTCTTGTCAACGGGCTCAAAGAACAATGGCTGTTCTAACGTTGTTATCTTTCTGAACAACAGGGGGGTGAGGGCGAGAACCGTTTCTTGTCAACGGGCTCAAAGAACAATGGCTGTTCTAATGTTGTTCTCTTTCTGAACAACAGGGGGGAAGGGTGGGAACCGTTTATTGTCAACGGGCTCAAAGAACAATGGTTGTTCTAATGTTATTCTCTTTTTGAACAACAGGGGGGGAGGGTGAGAACCGTCTCTTGTCTAGGGGCTCAAAGAACAATGGCTGTTCTAACGTTGTTCTCTTTCTGAACAACAGGGCAAGCCTTGTGGACTTGGCGTCTTGAAGGCTCGAACCTTGGCACTCAAGGGATATTGTCCTCTTCTGGACAATGATGGTGGATCTCGAGGTAGAGGGCCCTTGGTGCACAAGGTGAGACCGAATCGTAGTGATGTCTCGCGAAGAAAATCTGGATCTGAATCTCTCTTAGTGGTAAAGTTTCCGTATAAATAGTCGAGCCATCCCCTTGGCGTAGGGGACAGTGGAGTGGGGGCTTCGAGGGAATGCACAGCCGTGCCTGAGAACAATACCTTATCTGCCCATAAGCCTAACTCAATCTGGCGTGATCGGCGCATGGGGCGAAACGGGAGGGGGGGAGGGATAAACCTCCTTGGTTAAATATTAGCTCAGGTGACGGCGATAACGCGCCCGGCTTCAAGGCGAAGATGCACGTGGGTAGAATCGTGTTTCTAAACAACATGTGATAACGTTTGAAATTAAGCGGCCTCAAACCTTTCTATCACATCTTGATTGGGTGTTGTTGTATCTAATGTGGCAGAACCGTTCAGTGAGGTAGTGCGAAAGGAGCCTTTTGGTGCAGAGAGGTAACTCGGTGTTGTTAGCGAGTTTCCAACGGAGTCCCTCGTGCCACACCTTGTCGAAGGCCTTCTCCACGTCCTTACTGCCGGAGAGAGTCTTTTGGTGTATCTGTCGTTTCTTTTGTATTCTGTCGTGAACGATGTTCACGGCCGCCTGAGTGGACCTGCCTCTCCTGAACCCGTATTGATGGGGAAAGAACCAGTCCCTCTCTTCCAGGAACTCCCGTAGGCGGCAGTTGACCATACGTTCAAGTATTTTGCCTAGGTGCTCTAATAGAGCAATAGGCCTGTAGTTGTTTGGGTGTTTCGGGTCTTTGTGCTGTTTATTTAGGAGTATGTTGTGAGAGACTTTGAATATTTTGGGGAAGTGGCCTGAGGCTAGTGAGGCGTTGAATAGGTGTGTGAGTGTGGGGTATATGTCTGCGGGGAGGTTGTGTATGAGTGTGGCTGGTAGGCCGGAGGGGCCGGGAGCGCGTTTTGGTGTCGTTTTTATGTAGTGTTTTGTTTCCTCGACGGTGATTGGAGTGGTTAGTGTGGGCGTGTAATCGAACACCTCCATTCGTATCAGGGGTGCAGGCCTTAGCTCGTGGGCGTGGGCAAGAAACCACTCCTGGATTTCCTGGAAGTGCTTCTGCGCATGTGGTTTTGGTGGGTTGTGCGTGTGTACTGTGTTCCAATGGGACCTGAATGCGTCGAGGATGTCGTTAGTGTCTGTGAGTGTGTGGTTGTTTATTTTGAGTGTGATCGGTTTGCATGGTTCAGTGCCCAGCATCCCTTTTACGTGCCGCTAGAAGAAGGAAGGGTCCGTGCAACGGATGTCGTCCGCAATGCGGACGACCTCACGCCACTGCCGGTTCCTGTTTAGCTTTACGCACTGAAGGATGCGGGCACGTAGTTGATTTATGTTGTGTTGTCGTGGGCCTCTGGTGTAGTGGTTATTGTACTGTGTGATGAGTCTCTGTAATGTGAAGTGTTTTATGTAGGTGTAGTTTTTTGTGGTGAGTGTAGGTTTCGTGCAGGGGTGATGGTGTCTAGAAGTGAGCACCAGTGATTGTCTATTAGTCTTGGATTTGTGTCCTCCAGGTCGAGGTTATGTGGTGTATTTGTGGATATGTGACTCCTGAATTCTACCTAGTTCGTGTTCTTGTAGTCGTATAGAGGTGATGTAGGGATGAGTATGGGAGATGTGGATATGAGAAGGCATTTCGGTATGTGGTCAGATAGTACGTGGGGACCGGGTGATATGTGAGTGTAGAATCGTGTGGCATGGTCGTTGCGGAGGACCACATCCGGGGATGTGGTGCCTCCGTGCGGACCGAAGAACGTGAGGAAGGCAGGGCTGATGTGCTCGCAGCGGTAGCGCCACAAGGCACCTGCCACATAACTTCCCGCATCGTTTGTGTTGTTGGAAAGGAGTGTCGGGTGGAAAGCGTTGAGGTCCCCCGCGAAGAAGATAGGCAGATTGTAGTTTGATAGGGCCCGGAGTGGGACTTCTAAGTTTAACTGTATTCGTGGTGGTCTGTAGTGAGTTGCCACTACTATGGGGCCGGGGCTTGTTTCAATCTTGCAGGCTAGAAAGGAGGTGTCATGTGTGTTGACGAGGGAGTGGTGTATGTTTGCGCTTTAATTCCCCATTGAGACCCATGCTTGCCTCTTATTCTTTACCATCATACAAACTGGCCAAATATCTAGTTAAAATACTTTCACCTTTATCTAAAAATTAGTTCTTCATACAAAACTCCTATAAGTTTAAAGAGGAATTACTTAGCAAAGTTAACGATGGATATATGGTGAGTTATGGTGTTGAATCTTTATTTACTAACATTCCCCTAAACTATACAATCAATTTAACATTAAATAAGGTATTCCATTCCAAAAATACTTTTCATGGATTTTCACGAAGGCAATTAAAAAAGGCGCTGGAATTAAGTCTTTCTGAATCTTGGTTCACGTTTAATAATAAAGTTTACTGCCAGATCGATGGTGTTGCAATGGGTTCTCCAATGGGACCACTTGCAGCTGACTTTTTTATGACACATCTCAAAGATCAAATGTTTTCTACTAATTTAGATTACAAAGTCTCCTTCTACCGCCGTTTTGTGATGATTTCTTGGCAATTTTTAATAATCCTGCACATAGCCAACTTTTCTTGAATTTTTTGAACACTTTACAACCCAATATCAAATTCACCATGGAAGTAGAGTCACATGATAAGATGCCCTTTCTTGACATTTTAATCACCTGAGATAATGACCAACGAAAATTTCAAACAACCATTTACCGAAAAAAAAAAACTTTCACAGGACTAGGTTTGAACTACTTTAGTCTTTGTGATTTCAGGTACAAAATATCCACAGTAAAAACTTTAATACATAGAAGTTTCTCGCTATCATCCACTTACCAATCAATCCATAATGAATGTATTTTTCTTAGGAAGTTTTTTCTAAAAAAATTATTTCCTTTTGACCTATATGATGGAGTTTTAAAAAGGCTATTTGATAATCTCATTGACCCCCCTCAACCCTGCATAGAAGTTCCTAAAATGCCCATATATCTACTAATTTCAGGGATGGGTTTTTTTAAACGACACTTCTAAAAGAAAAATCCTATTTATTTTTAAAAGATATTTTCCTCAAATCAACCCACAAAAAGTTTTTATAAACAAACTATCGATAGGAAGTTTCTTTAACAATAAAGATCCTATCTCTTTGGAGTTCCGCAGTGATAATGTTTATTTATTTAAATGTCCCAGTTGTACTGGAGCCTCTTACATTGGCAGCACTGTCAGGTATCTTGGAGTTAGGTTCTCTGCTCAGATGGGGATTAGTTGGCGCACAAACAAAATATTAAATAAAAAGGAAAAGCAATCTATTAGGGAACACACCATAAGCTGTAAAACTGAGATTTCTATTGATAATTTTCAAGTATTAGCCTTTAACAACAACAAACATTGCCTAAGAACCCTTGAATCTTTATATATCAAACACTAAAAACCTACACTCAATGAAGATTTAAGTGCAATATCTTTATTAATTAACTAATTTCAACTACAGTTTGTTAGTTGGTTTGCTTTTTAACAAACCAAGCGTCACTGTAACCTATAAATACACTAGCCCCTTGTTAAACCCAACATTGACTCTCTAGGATGGATCCACTTTAGTAAGTACCCAAATTTACCGTTTTTAAATTAAATGTTTTTTAACTCTTACAGTCTTTACAAAATTAAAAACAAAGTTTAAATTTACTATCTTTAAATAATGGCAGGTCAATTTCTCTGATAGTTTTTAATTAATTTCTGCAATAAACTTTAAATTATTAACTAATTTTTGAGTCAGTTTTAAAACAAACTTAATTGTTGCCAAGTCATATTTAGTAACAAAAAATTTAACTCATAGTACATTTTACTGATATTTTATAATTGGTCACCTTTTAAAATAATGTCTTGTTGGCCTTTTTAAGTTTTCTTCTTATGTATTAGCAATTTTTTTAGTCAGTTTTAAAGCAAATCTAACTGTTGTCAAGTCATATTTTTAAAAAATTAACTTATAGTACATTTTACTGATATTTTATAATTGGTCACTCTTTAAAATAATATCTTGTTGGCCCTTTCAAGTTTTCTTCATATAGATTAACTTTGTAAACTTATTCTAGCCTGAAGATGAAAATTTGTAGTTTTCGAAACGTAGTGAAAAACTAAAAGATACTGCATCCGTTTCTCGTGACTCTGGGATTTATCCTCAATATTATATATATATATATATATATATATATATATATATATATATATATATATATATATATATATATATATATATATATATATATATATATGCTTATTTTCTAGAGGGCGTGGCCAAGAATCGTCCGTGGGCTGAGCTTTTTGCAGCTTTACAATAGAATTCCCTTTGGTCAACGGGTTTATTAACCCAAGTGCTTCGTAGAATCTCGCCTTTAGATAAATCTATTCTGAGAAGTGAATTGTTTGTTAATGCGCTGTCTTATTGACACAGGTGTCTCCGACCTTTCGCGTGTTCGTACATTCATGTGTACCGCGCGCATTTCCAACGGCCACTTGCTTTATATATATATATATATATATATATATATATATATATATATATATATATATATATATATATGGGGTCTTTCAACAAGGTTGCTCGAGCTTTTTTCAGGCGATAGTGGCCACGTTGTTAAAGCGACATCTGGCAACCTCAATATGAACTGTTCAGTAGTACTTGGCAAGTCATGATGGAATGTTATAGCGTTGAACAGTGTGTGCAAATCATCAAATGTTATTATCAAAATCAGTGCTCCGTTCGATAAACGTTCCGCGCATTACGTGATTTCTATCCTCGCCACAATCGTCCTGCCGAGTCCACTGTTTGACGCTTGGTGGCCAAATTCGATGCAAAAGGGTTGATCAACAATCAGCCAACACCCGTATGTCGCTGAAACGCAAGTTCTGCTGAAAACATCGTTGCCGTAAATGATAGTGTACGGGAAAATCCGAGGCAGTCAATTTGTCGTCGTTTATAAGAATTGGCCTTTCTGCGACTTCAGTTTGGCGAATTATGCGTAGGGACTTGGGTCTGCACCAGTACAAAATCCAACTTACCCATGAACTTAAGGTAAACGACCATAGACAACGCCATGTGATCGCTGATTGGGCTATAGAGCAGTTGGAAGTTGACCCAAATTATATATATATATATATATATATATATAAATATATATATATATATATATATATATATATATATATATATATATATATATATATATATATATATATATATATATATATATATATATATATATATATTTATATATATATTTATATATATATATATATATATATATATATATATATATATATATATATATATTTATATATATATATATATATAAATATATATATATATATATATATATATATATATATATATATATATATATATATATATATATATATATATATATATATATATATATATATATATATATATATATATATATATATATATTTATATTTATATATATATATATATATTTATATTTATATATATATATATATTTATATTTAAATATATATATATATTTATATTATATATATATATATATATATATATATATATATATATATATATATATATATATATATATATATATATATATATATATATATATATATATATATATATATATATATATATATATATATATATATATATATATATATATATATATATATATATATATATTTACCCTCCTTATTTCATTATTCTGATTTTAGACAAACTCGTATCATTTTATATGTGCGGTGTATGTGGGATTTAATAAGACCACCGCGCATTCATTTTGTGGAGGTTTTCGCTGGTCCTATTGAATCCTGCAATTTGATGCCAGTATCCTACCTATTACATAATCCGATCACCACAGTACTCCCCTCTCAGTATTGGAATTAGTGAGAAAATAGTGTATAACATTACATAGGTAGATACATATGAAATACTTATATTTGGAAACCTTAATATCTGACAGCATTTACAACACACGCACAGGGCATCGACATTTAAATGAGCGCATGCCTGTACTAAAATGGGCCAATTTATGCCATGCTCTTTTATATAATGCAATAATAATAATCTCTAATATATATATATACAATTTATCCATAATTTTGTCCTATCCTTCTTTATATTTCTGCATAAATTATAAATACAACGCTTAACAAACACATAATAAGGCATGTAATAAAGCTATAGAGGCGGCGAGGCGTGTACATATATATTTATGCCTCTTCCCCTTTCATTAAATGTTTCGCTACAATATTGCCTACACAAGGATTAGAAATACATGAACGTCGGATTTTTGGCAAACATGACTCGCCTCCCGGAGAGCATGAAAATGTCCGTCTTGACGTTCCTCTCTCCGTTTCCTGTATAGGTGTTCGGTTGACTTCTTGTGGCATCGTTCTCTATCGTGTCATGCAATCTACTAGGTGAAATGCACCTGGTCCTCTTCCTGTCTTCTGCCTAAGTCCATGGCCGTTGCTGATCGCCCTGCATGTTACCACCATGTGAGTGAGGTAATCTCGCCGGTTTTAATCTGTCTACTGAGACAGTGTCCCTTATTCCGTCAGGGAATTCCAAAGTGCAAACCTTATTGCCGAGCTCGATTACCGCGAAAGAGCTAGCATATGGCGCTTCTAGTGGTTTGCGCACGCGGTCTATTCGGACCACACATGAGTTGCTTCGCAAAGATTTGGGGCCACAAAAGGCTTGGGCATCGAGCGCAGGTGCCCTATGGATTCCTATGCGAAGTCGACTTGTGCCATGGTTGATACCAGTTCTTTAATAAATTTGGAGTCAACCTTCCATGATGATGACGAAACTAAAGGTGATTCCTGTGACTGTGGGCTATGAGGCTTATACAAAGGTAGGAGCAAAAAAACTTTAATAAATTTACATAAAATACACAATAATTATTTTGAAGGAAAGAATGGCAATGAATCCTCGATGTTCACAGTAATCGATCTAATAGAGCGCCTTTAGCGAAATGGGGGGAGCTCGACTGGAACGTCGGGAGGCTATATAGAGCCTCGGTACGTATGTACACCGGGATGACTAGCAAGGAAGCCACATATGATTCGTCCCAGCCTGGCTTAGGTTCGTGGCTTTAGGAGATGAAACGGGGATCGGTTGGTTATTCGAGGGACTTTAACCACAGGGAGTTTAACCTCTAGTAGTAACACTAACTGGAGGGAGTATTCGTGCCGAACGAAATGTGCCGAAACCAAAGATGGGCCTATTGACTGGGGCTCAGATCCTTTGTTATAATTCTACCTTTCGGGTTCGTAGGAAAAAAAACGGAGCGCGATCGAGAATGAGATGGTTAGTTGAGAATGGCAGGCCTATCCTGTCGATGCCCAATTGGGACCAACAATATATAGGGACCAGCTGAAACCGTTACTGCCTCAGCCAAGGGATGGGGGGGGAGGGGGGGGCTCTCGTTGGTCAAACACGTCGCTGAGGAATGAGAAGTACCCCCGCGGGGGTTTCTTGATAACGCCCCGGGAGGCGACAGAGGTGCACATTTGACACTCCAAGCCCTCCCTTATCGCAGAAAGCAGTTTGATATTCGGACTGTTCTCATGGCTCTCGCTCATCGTGCCTGACCTCGTGGTTTTGGCAGAGCACATGGCAGCAAGGAACCTCTATTCTCGACACAAGCAAACATACTCTCCGGTACTTACGGCTTCCATCTTTTATGCTAACCTCAAAACATTCCTTGATATGAGATATTAAATTTGTATAGGCCATAGATATAGTGCCTTCATAAGGTTTAAGATCGAAATTAAAGGAGTTCACAAGATCTTTAGAAATGAATTTCTCTGAACTGCCGATATCTAAAGGAGCCGTGAGAACACAGCCATTCACCTCCACTTCTAGAGATGACCTTTTTAAAATTGATGGCATACTAGCCAGAATGGGATTGGAGGTTAATGCTGAGACTTCATTTTTAGATGAATTGCATACCTTCGAATAATGTCCTTTCTTCTTGCATTTAAAGTAACGTCACTTGCCGGACAGCGAGCACGGTTCTGGGGCTAGAAATTTCTTCAAAAATATTTTTATGTTTTCGAAGCGAATGAACTGCAGCACACTTCAAACCCTCAGGATTAGGGTTAGAACAGTCGACTTCAGTGCCCAGCTCATGCGATTCTATTGAAGCTACAGGACCAGAAGTGAATGATGCATATCTCACCGAATCGTTTGTTGCAATCTCTAACGATCTCGCTTGATCAAAAGCTAAAGATAATGTAAGAGTTTTGTTTTCTTAAAGTCTCGTTCGGATTTTTGATGATGAAAGCCCAGTAATAAAGGCATCTCGAATATACTCGTTTCTATACGTTTCGGCAGTCACAGCTTGGAAATTGCAATCCAAACTGACTGTCTGAAGAGAACGTACATATTAATGAATCGTTAGACTATCAGATTGTTTACGAGTCCAAGCTTGTGTCACGAGTTTGGTAATTAAATGTATAATAACAGGATACTAAATAGATGTAAAATAAAGTTACTTGGCAGGATAGGGTATTAACAAGATAAAAAATGTTAACAGGATATTAAAATAACAAATGGCAATAAGTAAATTGGGGTGTGTAATAAATGAAAATTGAATATGTACAGTGCTCATACGTTTTAGATGAATTTGCTAACTTGAATTGTGGAACCTTATTGAACAAAACTTTCGGCTGTTTGTGGGGGTGTTAGGGCAAGTTATGACAAGTCAGGACCTGCAGCTGCACGCTCCTGCCTCGTCTATTTAAGAAGCAGTAGCTGATCGCAGATCGTCAGTCACAACTTTTCAACAATGGAGAAGATTGAGCACCACGCAGTGATCAATTTTTTTGACCAAGGAAGGTAAGAATGCAAAAGAGATCCATGAACGCATGGTTGCAGTGTACACCGACACCACCCCTTCCTATGCAACCATTGCTCGCTGGAATAGAGAGTTCCGCCATGATCGTGAGTCCCTGACAGGCGTCCAGGACGCCTGTCAGACGTGATCAACGAGAATAATGTGGCCCGTGTGGAGAGGAGGATCCTCGAAAATCGACGGGTGACGGTCGAAGAAATCGAGCGAGAACTTGGAATATTACATGGAAGTGTTATCAACATCATCCACGACAATTTGGCCATGACCAAGGTCTCTGTCCGTTGGGTCCCTAGAAACCTCACGCCCCAGGATTGACTTCAACGTCGTCAAAGTCCACAAGGCCAGAGTTGCACAAGCTGCCCTGCGCGAGTGTGGATTCGAGGAGCTCAACCACCACCCCCTACAGTCCAGATCTGGCCCCTGGCGACTACTTTTTATTCCGCTAGCTCAAGGCTGCACTACGTGGACGCCGGTTTGGGGACGATGAAGATGTCCAGCTCGCCGTCCAGGAGTGGATTAAACAACAGTCGGGAGATTTCTGGTTGTCGAGAATTCGAAGCCTCAGGGACAAGTTGCGCAAGTGTATTGAAGTCGAGGGTAGTTATATTGAAAAATAATAAAACACTTTTCCTTATATCCGAATTGCAACACTTATTGACCGCCCATATATATATATATATATATATATATATATATATATATATATATATATATATATATATATATATTAGATGATTTACATTACGGATACAAGTTACTTTGAAGGATATCAAATTGATTTTAATTATTTTTGGAGTACTACAGAAATACATAATATACATTATTTTATTTCGTTCTCGAGTACTGCGGATTATAAGAATCTGTCAGTACTACAAATACTCCCCACCCAAGAAAGTTACCCCTTCTTAATATGGTCTTGCTAGTTCTGATAACCCTGAGTTCTCCTTACGACGCGACCGGAGCGTGTCACAGTGTTAGTGATTCAGCTGCGAGCACGGGCACACCTATTCGCTGTAGTAGTGCCAACTGCGTTGGGCGAGGCACCGACACGATTGGAGTTTGACAGAACGAAAGTGATCCGCTTCTTTGTTCCTTCCAAGATGGCGTCAAGCGGGGCTAGGAGTCCTTGTTCCTGTTTTCTGGTGACGGGGTCACCAGTAGCGGAGAGATTTCCTCCTCAAAACACGAACACAATAATATACTCGGAAGCCAACTATAGAGTAACGATCCGCAGCACATGGTTATCACATTAAATGAATATTTTGCTGACGTTTTTACCATAAAATTTCGTAAACAAGCAAAACTGTTGAGGATCGAAACAGACCTTTATTATCGTCATCTTGTTAACCACGACATCAGCGGCTAAAAGGAAATAAGAAAGAGCAATATCGTTGCTGTTAAAACATGAACTGCAAAAATGTTAGTTATCTAAATAAATCGAAGTCAACTAGAGAATGCATCAAGTCCCTTTACCATCGGAGATCCAAATAACTTACTCTCAATACAAAACGTAATATTTTTTATAGAGCCACTACACTTTCAAATATTGATATAATGGAAAATCAAAAAGAAGCTCGTATTAGAGGAATCAAAATTTCTAACGCACCCGGTGCCGTTAAAATTTATCCAATACTAAAAGTTCATTACCGAGAAAATAATTCCAAGGGAGGTCTGTGGTAATTTAAGCTCCATGTAACCTTATATGTATAATTGCCTAATGGGTTACACTACATTACTTTGTTTACTTAACCTGATTAGAATGGATATGTTTACTTCTATTGTTTCTCTTTTATTTTCAGACTGCATTGATGTTTTGTTAGTTGAATAAAGCCAAGATAAAGGTATTGACACTTTATTATGATTACCACAATTTATTCTACTCACAATCTGGCCAGTGTATGATCCAAAGGCTATACTGGTGCTTTAAATAAATAGTGGGAGCCCTATCATAGCTTCATAAAAATAAAAACAAGCTGCGTCTGATCTAAAGATGGATAAATTCCTGAGACCTGAATGCCTGGATGTATCCCCCAACTCGCCTACTGCTGCACGAGAATGGAATCACTGGAATCGTACTTTTTCTGCATTCCTGGAATCCTTCGCAAGCCATAATCCTAACAAGCTGGATACATTGATCAATTTTGTCTCTCCAACCGTATATGGTTACATTTGCAGAGTGTACTACCTATGATTCAGCTATAGATCTTCTCAAAGCTCTCTATGTCACGCCCAAAAATGAAGTGTTCACGAGACATTTGTTGGTTATCCGTAGGCAGCATGAAGGGGAGACAATAGATGAGTATCTACAAGAGCTTCAGGTTCTCAGCAAGGGTTGTAACTATAAGGCTGCTACTGCTTCACAGAATCAGGATGACTACATACGGGATTCTTTTATCAATGTTTGCTCTCTCATACAATCAGGCAACGATTGCTTGAAAACAAAACTTTGGACCTAAGTACGGCTGTTGATCAAGCCAGGGAACTCGATGTTGCTCAGAAGACCGCAGAGTCTTATTCTCGTTATACTGTCTCTGGTGTAAGTGCTGCTGAGAAATCCGAGCCTGCTCGCACCGATGATGGGACCTGTGCTACTGCAACATCTGAAACTGCTTATTCGGCTGAAAGGACCTATGCTGCTGCCAATTTAAAGTCTAGATGCTATTTCTGTGGTGGTTCCTGTCACAATCGTGGACAGCGCCCTGCAAGAAACGTCACTTGTCATAAGTGTAATGAGCAGGGGCACTTTGCTAAGGTGTGCCGGCCTATTATTAAGTTGAGGAATAAGTTCTTGGGTTTTTTTTCAATGTTGTGTTGATTTAAGTTTTGTTGACGGGATTTGTGCACATATTAAGAAACAATAATAAATAATGAGAGCAAAATTTGCAAAGGTTAGGCTAAGTCTCTTAACAGCGTAGACTATTAGGCTTTTACTTAGGCTACGTCTTGAAGTTGAATAATAAGTCATTGCGGGTTTTTTAAAAGTTGTGTTAATTTAATTTTTGTTCTGTACCCTCAAAAATGGAATGTCAAGTTGAAAGAAAGGCGCATTTTAGACACTTGTAGTTATTTATTTTCAATCGAGACGGGAACAATGCAAACGCAGCCAAAGCTCGTCGCGATATTTGTGCTGTGTACGGAGAAAATGCTTTATCAGAAAGGACAGTTCAATGGTGGTTTTCACTTTTCAAAAACGGTCATTTCAATCTTAAGGACAAAGAACGTTCTGGTCGCCCCATTAAGTTGGATGAAGATCGATTGAACGACCTTCTTCATGAAAATCCTCATCAATCGACTAGATAATTAGCTGTACAATTGGCGTGTGATCATAAAACTGCAGTAAATTACCTTCATTCGATGGGGAAAGTTAAAAAAACTCGGTGCATGGGTTCCGCACGTTTTGAGCGAAAGCAACAAACTTCAACGCTTCCTGATTGCCTCAGGTTTGCTTTCTTGTCACAAGGCTAATCATGGATATAGGGACAGATTTCTCCACCGCATCATCACTGGCCACGAAAAGTGGTGTGTTTATGTCAACATGAACCATCGAAAACAATGGCTTAGCCCCAATAAAAAAAAAACACTTCCGCAATTAAAGCAAGGACTTCTTCCACGAAAGACGATGTTGTGTGTGTGGTGGGATTGTGAAGGCATCATTCTTTATGAGCCTCTTGCGAACGACGAGATTGTTAATGCAGAACTCTACGTTTAACAAATGTATCGACTCGCCGAAGCTATTCGTGAAAAGCGACATCATCGACGTTATGGAGTCCTTCTGCAACACGACAATGTTCGTCCTCACATTGCCAATATGACAAAAGACGCCATCCAAACGGTTAATTGGGAAATCTCGCCGCATCCTCCATATTCGCCAGACTTGGCTCCGTCGGATTTCCATCTGTTCCGATCGCTCTCCAACAATTTGCGCGGCGTTTCGTTCAATACTGATGTGGAATTAAGAACCTTGTTAGACGAATTCTTCGAGTCAAAATCCAGAGATTTTTATTGCAGAGGCATCGAAAAATTAGTTGAACGTTGGGAAGAAGTCGTAAATAACAACGGAGAATACATTATTGATTAAATTGCATGTTGTTATCAATTAAAAATGAAGTTTTTCTAAAATTGTTAATTGTAATGAAAAAAATGATAAAACTGCAAGAACATATTCCTCAACCCAATACATTTTCTACTTCTGCCTCCACTCAATCTTATACACTGGCCGTAATCTCTGCTTCTTCCCCGGGACTACTACGGTGAGCTACTGTGTATGTTTTGGTTGGTAATAATGAAACGACCGCTCTTATCAACACATGGAGCTCTGAATCTTTCATCTCACATAGCTATGCCAAGAAGCACAAGTTGAAGGTTGTTCAAGGGACTGGAAGCGTATCTATGGCCTCTTCATCACTCACGTCTCATGTGAAGGGACGCTACACGGTTGACATCAATTTGAAGGGTGAGTGCACCAACAATACAAGGCTGTCTGTGCTGCCAGACTTGTGCTGTGATGTCCTTCTTGGTTAAGACTTCATGAGACATCACTCTAGTGTTTCTGTGGACTTTGGCAGATCCTAAAAATATCTAAATATCTCCAACCCTGCCACTTGCATTGCACGGTCTGCTTTGGTGAATACACCTCGTCTCTTTTCAAGTGTTGCTCCTCATTGCAAACCCTTGCCCCCAAATATCGGAGGTTTGGGGATGATGATAAGAAGTTCATAAGGTCTGAAATTAACAAGATGCTACATGATGGTGTTATTGAAGAGAGCACATCTCCATGGGGGCCGCAAGTTCTTGTTGTGTCGATTGAGCGCCACCGAAAGGATTAGTGTTGACTATGGTCAGACCATTAATAGATTCACTCGTTTGGATGATGACCCTATTCCAAGAATAGACGACCTTGTCACGGAACTGTCTCATTACAAGTAGTATAGTTCACTGAACCTGAACAGTGCTTATCACCAGATACCTATATGGAAAAAAGACAAGCCATATACTGCTTTTGAAGCGAATGGCAAGCTATATCAATTTCCAAGAGTGCCAGTCGGGGTTATGAACGGTGTTGCTTGATCCCAAAGGACTATTGACAACCTTACCCTCAACGAAACTAAGTCTGTCATTAAAAAAAAAATCACTAGATTTTCTTGGTTACACAATAACCCACGTCTCTCTCAAACCAGATTCTGAACGTTTACGTCCATTAAAGGAATTACTGATCCCTAAAGACCGTACTTCCTTACGCCGTGTTATTGGTAGGTTTTCCTATTATTCGCAGTGGGTTTCCCGATTCTCTGACAAGATCAGACCTCTTGTTGCCACTAACACTTTTCCTCTGAGTCCAGAGGCCCTGAAAGCAATCGAAGAAGAGATTGGAAAGGCTGTTGTGCACTCGATTGATGAAACTATTCCTTTGGTAGTTGAGACTGATGCCTCCGATACAGCCATTGCTGCTACTCTGAATCAGGCAGGCTGTCCAGTTGTCTTTTTCTCTTGCACACTCACACCTACTGAATGCAAGCACTCTGCAGTAGAAAAGGAGGCATGCGAATTGTAGAATCTGTAAAAAAGGTGATCTCATTACTTGACAGGACGACGTTTCACCTTAGTTACGGACCAACAGGCTGCGAGCTTTATGTTCCGTACGAATGTTCCGATGGAGGATCGAGTTTGGGTGCTACAATTATGACATCGTGTACCGTCCTGGTAGATATAACATTCCTGCAGACACTCTTTCACGTACTCACTGTGGAGCTACTGACAATAACGAGAAACTATCTGAGCTCTATGCTCGACCTTGCCATCCTGGTGCACCAAGACTTGCTCATTTTATCAGAGTGAGAAATCTTCCTTATTCCATGGAAGATGTGAGTAGGGTGTGCTCTGAATGCCCTCAGTGTGCCCAATTGAAGCCTTGGTTCTACAAACCGCATCAAACTCTCCTTATCAAGGCCACGCAGCCCTTTGAACGTCTTACTTTGGACTTCAAGGGACCTCTACCTTTAAACTCAAGAAACCGCTATATGCTAACGGTGGTGGATAAGTATTATCGTTTTCCGTTTGTATTTGCCTGTCAGAACATGACTACTAATACTATAATCCATTGTCTAAATCAGATTTTTTCGATATTTGGTATGCCTTCCTATCTGCATTCTGATCGCGGAACCTTGTTTTTGGCCAAGGATCTACGTGAATTCTTGAACAATCTAGGCATCGCCACTAGTCGAACGACACCTTATAATCATCGAGGGAATGGGCATTGTGAGAGGTATAATGCTATAACTTGCGCCCCCCATGGAAATGTGCTCTCCTCAATAACACCATCATGTAGCATCTTGTTAATATCAGACCTTATGAGCTTCTTATCATCACCCCCAAATCTCCGAGATTTTGTTGCAACGGGTTTGCAATGAGGAACAAGACTTGAAAAGAGACGAGGTGTATCCACCTAAGCAGACACATAACGATCGCTCTGGCATCCAATAACCTTCAAGAATGTCAATGGGAAACAGTGATGCCGGACGCCCTTCATTCTATTAGATCTCTGCTTTGCACAGCCACCAATGCTACGCCACATGAGAGGCTCTTCTCGTACTAGCGTCGATCTCCCAGTGGCCATTCGTTGCCAACTTGGTTATCTCTTCCTGGCTCCGTCTTACTACGACTTCACGTTCGTGCCAGTAAGTATGAACCCCTCGTTGATGAGGTTCAGTTGTTAGAGGCAAACCCACAATACGCTCATGTAAGATTTGCTGATGGATGCGAATCAACGATATCAGTGCATGACTTGGCTCTGACTGGTAACGCATCATTATATGAGAGGCAAGAGGATCCCAACGTCGATCCTTCTACAGAGACGGTTTTGGTGGAGATTCTTCCGGTACCTACTGTCGATTCATCTGAGTTGAATTCTTCCAATGCTGCAGGTGATCAGAGAATATTCATCAAGGAAGGAGATATAAAGTTGGATTCTCTTCCCGCCCGGGTATCTGGTGCTCGAGCTAATCTTCAACGTAGGGATGAATCCTCCACCCCTGCGTATGCTGGCCCGGAACAACTGCGCCGATATACGCGGGAACGCCACAAGCCTCTTCGCTATATAGAACAATGATTCTTCAAGGGAGGGGAGAATGTGCTGATTTAAGCTTCATGTAACCTTATATGTATAATTGCCTAAGGGGTTACACTACATTACTTTGTTTACTTAACCTGATTAGAATGGATATGTTTACTTATATTGTTTTTCTTTTATTTTCAGACTGTATTGATGTTTTGTTAGTTGAATAAAACCTAGAGAAAGGTATTGACGCTTTATTATGATTACCACAAGGTCAAAAAGGCAAACTTAACACCAATCTTCAGAAATTGCAGAGGCTCAGCCTGGTAACTTTCGTCCGATTTGCTCTACAGCGGTCATTAGTAAACTTATGGAGTCCATTGTAAAGATTGATCGTGGAGCATTTTGATGTAAATGTCTAAATAAATGTCTCGCAGTATGACTTTCGATGCGTACGTTCGTCTAAACAATTTTTAATATATCTATTATCGATTATAATTATAGCGTGAGCAACAATTAACAATATTCAACATAGATGA
Organism: Ceratothoa steindachneri; assembly: GCA_963969495.1. Classification (NCBI taxonomy): domain Eukaryota; kingdom Metazoa; phylum Arthropoda; class Malacostraca; order Isopoda; family Cymothoidae; genus Ceratothoa; species Ceratothoa steindachneri. Next base: position 222,539,716 of record OZ018320.1, read on the forward strand.
TGTGACTTGTCCAAAGTAATAATATGTATCACGATAGACGTGTTAAGGGTTAGTAAATAGAGTATAATATATTATTTAGGTCATGATAGGAACGGTTAGGTTATGTTTTTTTGTGCATATATTTTTGTCTTAAAAGGCGCTGCTTATCTTGATAGAGTAGGTGATGGGCTTAGACTGAGTGGACTGTGGGTATTCTACAGGACCTTGAGAGGCCATCTAGTATCGAATCACCAACAACAAGACTATAGTCAACCGCAACTGTAGATTATAAGACAAGGACTAACACACTGAAATTAAATGATAGAAGATTTAGTGTTGAGGAAGTAGGGTGTGAAGTGTGTGGATGGGACATGGAAAATCTGCAGCACTTCATTGTTAATTGTGAAGGTTATGAACTTGAGAGGCAGGGGGGTAAGAATACTGCAGAGACCGCATGGGGAGGATGAAGAGCGAATGTTGGGGAAATTTTTATTTGAAAAGGATTAAGTGAAAATGGAGAGAAACAAAGAAATTTTGAAAAAATGATAATGAAAAGGAAAATACTTACAGCTAGAAGATAAGAAAAGCCAAAAGGGAAGGTGTTACAAAAGCAATCCCTGAACAGCATTCAAGTCAAGTCATCATTTCCTCTGAATGTAAATTTTTGGCATTAGTCGATTGTTACATACCCAGACTAAGGATTGGCCACACCCGCCCCAACGCTCACCTACATAGGCTGGGCATAATCGACACCCCCCACTGCCCCTGTTGCCCCACACAGCTTTGACACCCCTCAACACCTGCTGCACTGTCCACATCACTACTCCCACCGTGTGGCACTCCTTCACCCACTGCATGCCCTGCAACCCCACAGACCCACACTGGCTGATCTACTAGGTGGCTCCACCAATCCTAGCTTGGCTTTCAAGAAGCTTAACCTTACCAGGACCTTCCTAAATAAATCTAATCAACTCCACCACATCTAGATTCAAACTTAACCTGCCTACTGCACCTTGGGGCACCAGAGGCTGTGATATCACAGCCTGAATGGCCCTCAAAAAACACCAATAAAAAGAAGTAGATTACATAGCAGCAATTGAGGCAACCCAACCCCTGAGGCTGTGAGAGATGATGGTGATACAAGTATGAATGGGTTTATGAAAAGGAGTGCTACAGGATACATGAAAGCTATCAGGGCATTCATACGAGAAGTGAAGGATAGACACCCTGGAGCAAAGGTAGCTGTAGTCCCAATAACGCCAAGGTTGAACAAAAAGAAAGCGATCAGACGTGTTGATGCAGAGTCACAGGGTTGGTAACGATCGGGCATGTTCTCTGAGAGCTCTCTATTCAGTGACATAACATAACATAATTTCACGGATGACAAAAGCTACAAGGGCCTATCAAAGGTCATCCACATCTGTCAAAACACCCACAAAATGCATCCATAGGATTGTGTCAGATCATGCATCTACAATATACAATTCGAACCATCACAGAGATGTGTCAAAAACAGAAAGCATCATCATCAATACTCATCAAAATCCAAATAAATCGGAATATACAGGGTGTCCACAAAGTCTAGGTACATAGCAATTTTAATATTTTATTTGGTAATTGTGAAGACGATGGCTGGATGCGACGTAAGTATTAACCATTATTTTGAGCGTCGGCTCGTTGTTGGGTATGGCTCGCCACGGGGATAACACTGCAATGACCCTGAGTTTCAACGAAAATTGCCATAAAATTCTTTGATTTCATCTCTAAAAAAGTAACAACGAAAAGTAGCCCCCCCAAAACTAGGCCTAGGATCCGGCCATCGTCTTCACAATTACCATTTTATTTATGTTATTTTTCCTCCCCAGATCGAATGATGGCTCTGTCTAAATAAGAAAGAATCGAGTTGGTACTCTTAAGTGGACGAGAAGGATGGTCTTATCGCAAAATCGCTGATGAATTTAACCTTCGACACCTTGATCGGCAACCTATTTATTTTACTGCCGTCGGGAAATTGGTCATGAAGTTTAAAGAAATGGGCAGTGTCTTGGACAAACCCCGTTCCTGGCAACCAAAGACTTCAGACGAAACGAAAAAGGTTGTCATGGCCAAGATTGCTTCTAGCCCAAAGAAATCACTTCGTCAGACATCCATGGAGTTGGGTGTTCCAAGGTCAACTATCCACAAAATCCTGGTAGAGCAGAAGTTCCATCCGTACAAATTACAGATATTGCATCACTTAAATGAAGACGACCCCGATAGACGAATGCAGATGTGCGAATGGTTTTCAGATAAATTGGATGAAAATATCAATTTTACTAAAGACCTTTTGTTGTTCATTGATGAAGCTATGTTTTATGTTAGGCTAATTCTGATGCTGTTGTAATGCAGGAGGAATTGACCATTCTGTCCAATTGAGCCGAGAAATGACAAATGAAGTTTAACATAGACAAATGTAGTGTACTTAGTATAGGTAGAAATAATCCATTGAATAGTTATAAATTAAATGGGAGAATTTTAGGGAGGACCGATTGTGAGAGGGACTTGGGTATTTTGCTAAGTTCAGACCTTCGTCCTAGAAAGCAATGCCTAAATGCTAAGAATAAAACTAATAGGATATTGGGATTCATTAGGAGAGGGTAAGCAATAAGAGTGCTGAAGTCATTCTAAAACTGTATCTGGCACTAGTTAGGCCTCATCTAGATTATGCAGTACAATTTTGGTCACCATATTATAGGAAGGATATTGATTTGCTTGAGTCTGTACAGAGAAGGATGACAAAGATGATTGGTGGGCTAAGGAACTTACCTTATGGGGAAAGGCTCAGAAAACTAAATCTACATACATTGGAAAGGAGAAGAGTCAGAGGGGAATTGATTGAAGTCTTCAAATGGGTAAAAGGATATAATAAAGGGGATCTGGGTAAGGTTCTTATACTTAGTGAACATGACAGGACACATAGCAATGGGTTTAAGCTTGATAAGTATAGGTTTAGGAAGGAGATAGGGAGGAATTGGTTTACAAATCATGTGGTAGATGAATGGAATAGGCTCACTAGACATGTGATAGAAGCCTCCTCTCTGGGTAGTTTTAAGAATAGATTAGATAAATATATGGATGAAGCTGCTAGATGGGACTGACTTTTTTTTATGTACATATGTATATATTTTTTTAAGGAGTGGGGAGATTATATTTTGCGGTTGCATGAATGGACATAATCCTCTGGATGCATTTTATGTATATTGTAGATTAGATCTGACGAACTCCTGTAAAAGGTGACAATGTTGATGACTTTTCTCTGGTGAGAAATCTTTTGTGTGTTGACTGGAACAGGAGCTGCCAAGTGTAGGCCATGAATGGTCTTTTCCAGTCTCCTTCTTTTCTTATGTTCAATGAAGATTGCAAATCTAAACCACTTGAGAGAACGCATTATCAGTCAGTGTGCTGAAATCGACAGCAATGTATACCTATTCAATCGAGTTCACCAGAATTTAGCAAGGCGCATCTAATTATGCATTGCAAATAATGGAAATCATATTGAAAATATAATTTCTTAACATTATAATTAAATAAAATTGTTTTGTTCTAAAGGTATGTATTTATCCCCTATGTACCCAGACTTTGTGGACACCCTGTACAATAATAAAAAACTGCATCCACAGGAATGATTCCAGAATACCCCCAAAAGTTAACCCTCCCTTCCCATATAATCATCTAATCTGCACTTGAATATATTCAAGTTTGGACTGTCTACCGTCTCAGATGACAAACTATTCCAGTAATCTACCACTCTATCTATTTTAATTTTTAAGTGGTGACCCCTAGTCCTATTACTACCTTCCAACTCAAATAACTTACTGAAATCCAACTTATCCATCCCAGAACAGATTTTAAAAAGCTCAATCATATCTTCCCTCACACATCTTTTCTCAAATGAGAACATATTTAGGGTAAACATGGATATTGGCGGCACGCCCGAAAAAGTGGATTATTGTGTGTTTACATTTCGTTCACCTGTGCCTGAATATTCATGCGTGTTTGAGTCCTAGTTCAAATATAACCGGTGCCATTTTTTTTACAAAAATGCCTGAAAATAACCAAACAAAAAATGCTGTTTACTTACTTTATTGCAGTGGGTATACCTGGGGGGGCTGTGCCCACTAGACCTTCCCTCCCAATTGATTGAAACTCAGAATCATCATAGGGGGGGGTCCCCCTGCAGTGTTTACCCGCATATGAGGAGTCCCCTTAAATTTACTCCAAAAATGTGAAACATATTGGAACAGAGATGAAATAGTTTACGTCCCATCATTCGCACGGCCAAGCTACATATTTACTTACAACTCGTATGTTGAGAGCTGTCCACTATTGGTGATGAATTTTGCTGTCTCATTGAGGATTTGTTGACAGATGGGGGGGTCAAAACCTGCTCCATCTAGCAGGATTGCCAAGGTTAGCTGACGGATTCCCAGGCTTGATAGGAGGGCCCTCAGTGTGATACGGAGGCTGTAGAAGCGATGGCAGTGTAGCAGGAAGTGTTCCACCACCTGCAGTATGGGGAGTCCGTCAAGCGAAGTTTGTGCCTGTTCAGGCCACAGTGTCCAGTCTTCAGGTGGAATAGGGCCACATCCAGGTGACGATGCTTGTGGCGGCGTCACGGCGCAGGGGAGGTGTCGCTGCAGATTTGTCCAAGGCTGGTGTCTTGTAGCACAAGTCTAAGTTCGGTGTCCCACTTCTTTTTGATCTCTTTCCTGGTAAGAGTTTAGACATCGTGGTATTCAAGTTGGAGAGGTTCCTCTGTGTCTGGAACCGCCTCCCTTGTGGCTTAATCAACAATTTTGTTTCCCTGAATTCCAACATGTGACGGACCCCATTGCAGTGTGATCTGCCGTCCTCCTTTTTTAAGGTGGTGTAGTTGTGCGTGTATCTTGTGCACCAGGGTAGTGTAGGTGCGGGTGGGCCTATTGGTAATTAGTGCCAGACTAGTTTGGGTGTCAGTGTAGATCACCACCTTGTCAGTTGTTATAAGGTTGATGTTGTCCAGGGCACACAGGATGGCATGGAGTTCCGCAGCTATATTAGAGTGGCTGGGTGGTAGCCTCCAGGTTCTGCAAAGTTTGGAGATGGGAAGGTAGACTGCAGATGATGAAATGCCCTTTTCTGGTGAGTGGGATCGGTCTGTAAAAACTGGGGTGTGTGAGGAGTACAGCTCATTGTACTTGTTGAGGAAAAGTTGCTAGGAAAGTTGGGGTGGGTCCATTCCCTTATGGAACTTGAGGTCTAGGTGGAGGGAGATTTGGGATGCAAGATCGTACTGTGGTGGAATTGGTTAGACAGCTGAGTTTGGGCCTGGGATGTGGGGCAGAGGAAGTGAGGCATCTTCAAGGATTGAGAGTGTTTTTTCTATCAGGGGGAGGTTCTTGACGGGGCCAACTCCTGGAGACTTCAGGGCATCATTGAGTATTGTGGTGGCTGGGTGGACCTGTGGATGCCTTGTAAACTGTGTTGCACATTTTCACATGGTCGGTGTGGTCCAGTGGCAGGAGTCCTGATTCCACATGGAGGCAGGGGATGGGTGTGGATAACATAACATAATTTCACGGATGACAAAAGCCACAAGGGCCTATCAAAGGTCATCCGTATCTATCAAATCCCACCCATATAATGCATCCATAGGATTTTGCCAGATCATGCATCTACAATATACAATTTAACAATCCATAGGAATGTCCAACCATGCATCTACAATATATAATTTAAAGCCTCCATAGGAGTCTGTCAAAAGCAAAATCAAAGTCCCCCAAAATATACAATAAAAAGAAACTGCATCCACAGGAATCAGTCAAGAAACATATCCACATACCGAAAAGTAAGAAATTAACCCTCCATCCCCATATAATCATCCAATCTGGCTTGAAAACATTCAAGTTTGGACTGTCTACCCTCTCAGATGGAAAACTATTCCAATAATCCACCACTCTTTTAGTGAAAAATATTTTCTAACATCCAGTCTGCACCTCTGTTTTTTAATCTTTAAGTGGTGGCCTCTAGTTCTATTACTACCTTCTAACTCAAATAACTTGCTGAAATCCAATTTATCCATCCCAGAATTTTTTTTAAAAAGCTCAATCATATCTCCCCTCACACACCTTCTTTCAAATGAAAACATATTTAATACCCTCAGTCTATCTTCATATTCAAGGTGCTTCAGGGATGGTATTATTTTTGTTGCCCTCCTTTGTACTGACTCTAATAAGTTTATATCATGTCTAAAATGTGGTGACCATGCCTGTATACAGTACTCTAAATGTGGCCTGACATAAGAGTTGTATAGTTTAAGGATGACCTCCTTACTCTTGTAGCTAACATTTCTTTTAATGTAACCTAGCACCCTATTTGCTCTATTTTTTGCCTCAATACACTGCTTTGAAAATTTCAGTGACCTATCTACTACCACTCCTAAGTCCTTCTCATCTTCAAACTGAATTAAGCCAATATCCATCCATCTTATAGCTAAATTCCCTATTATCTCTCCCCATGTTAATAACTTTGCATTTATTAAGGTTAAAAGTCATCTGCCACTTCTGAGCCCAAGCTAACAACTTATCTAAGTCACCCTGCACTTTAAAGCTACCCTCAACCTATTTGACTACAGCTGCCAATTTAGTGTCATCAGCAAAAATTGACACTGCTATTTACACATTGCCCAAGATCATTTACATAGATTATAAATAATAAAGGACCTAAAACTGATCCCTGAGGTACGCCACTAATAACATTCCTCCACTCTGACCTCACTCCATTCAGTACAACTCTCTGTTTCCTATTTTTCAGCCATTCAGTTATCCAATTTAAAACCTTCCCACATATCCCATGCAGCTTTAATTTATGAACTAGTCTTCTATGTGGAACCTTATTAAAAGCTTTGCTGAAATCTAAGTAGATCACATCAACTTTCTCACCCCTATCTAATTCTTTAGTTACATAATCCATAATATCCAGTAAATTAGTTAAACACGATCTATCTTTTCTAAAACCATGCTGAGCATCATTAATTAGCCTGCTACTCTCTAGATGATCAGAAATTCCCTTCTTAACCATCTTCTCAAGAATTTTACAGACTATAGAAGTTAAGCTTACCGGTCTAAAGTTATTTGGGTCCTCTTTGCTTCCCTTTTTAAAAATTGGCACTACATTTGCCAATTTCCAATAACATAACATAACATAATTACACGGATGACAAAAGCCACAAGGGCCTATCAAAGGTCATCCGACTCCGTCAAAACCCACCCACAAAAAGCACCATCACCAGGGGAAGACAAAATCAAAGTCCCCCACAATATAATATAACGGATGACAAAAGCCACAAGGGCTCATCATAGGTCATCCGAGTCAAGCGGCCTCTTTTTCAAGGCACCCAAACTCCCAGGAAAACTACATCCAGAGGATTGCATCCAGAAACAAGGGTATCACCAATCAAGGCTTGTCAAGAACTAAATCATGCAGCTATAGATATATACAAACAATATTAATATATACAAAACTTAGGAACCATTACAACCTTCCCTTCCCATAAACTCATCCAACCTACTCTTAAATACATTTAGATTTGGACTACCTACTACCCTCTGCGGCAATTTGTTCCAAAAGTCTACCACTCTATTGGTGAAAAAATATTTTCTTAAATCCAACCTACACCCTTGCTTTTTAATTTTCAAGTGGTGACCTCTAGTCCGATTTCCATCATCTAACTCAAAAAACTTGCTAACATCCAATTTATCTATCCCGGAAAAAATTTTAAACAGCTCAATCATATCCCCTCTCACACACCTCCTTTCGAACGAGAACATATTTAATACCCTCAGTCTATCTTCATATTCAAGGTGCCTCAGGGAAGGAATAATCTTTGTTGCCCTCCGTTGCACTGACTCAAGAAGGTTAATATCGTGTCTAAAATGTGGGGACCATGCCTGTATACAGTACTCTAGATGTGGCCTAACATAAGAGTTATAGAGTTTAAGAATAACCTCCTTACTTTTGTAACTGACATTTCTCTTAATAAAACCCAGCACTCTATTTGCCCTATTTCTTGCTTCAATACACTGCTTAGAAAACCTTAATGACTTATCTATTACTACTCCTAGATCTTTCTCATCCTCTACTGAGCTCAGCCAATGCCCATCCATTTCATAGTTAAATTCTCTATTATCTTTTCCCATGTTAATAACTTTGCACTTATCAAGGTTGAAAGTCATTTGCCACTTATGTGCCCAGGATAACAATTTATTTAAGTCCCCCTGCACTTTAAAATTATCATCAATATCTTTAACTACAGCTGCTAATTTGGTATCATCCGCAAAAATTGACACTTTATTATTAACTGCCTCATTTGGTATTTCTCCAGACTCTAGTGATCTAATAAATATCTTCTCAAGAGCTACCGCAATACTTTCTACACCTTCTTTGAGTATCCTACTAGTATTTAACTCCATTATAAGCCCTTTAATTTCTTCTCTGTATACATTGATAGAATTTATCACTACTTCTCTTGACCTAGAATTATCATCAATTAATCTAACTAGTTTCTCTTCTGTGAATACTGAAGCAAAATGATCATTAAGGACCTCTACTATTTCCTCATCAGATTCTTTCAAAACCCCTTCATATTTAATAGGCCCTATTTTATCACTGTTAGATTTATTATTGATTCTATAATATCTAAAGAATTTGGGGGGATCTTTATTATTATTTTTAGCTAATTTAATTTATGCTGTCCTTTTGGTCTTAATAAACTTATTTAGTTCATTTCTGGTTGACCTATAATGGTTTAAATTATCTAAACTACTCTCACTTTGTAATCTCTGGTATGCCCTTTTTTTCTCTGAAACTTTATTAGCTATTTCTTGATTCCACCATAATGGTTTCCTACATTTCTTCCTAATAGACTTCATCGGAATACACTGTTCCTGAACCATGTTTAATATAGTCTTAAAAATATCCCACATCTCATAAGTATTTTTTCCATGGAATTCTATATCCCACCTAATCTGATTTAGCATGCTGCGTAATTTATCATAATCTCCCCTATAAAAATTTGGAATTTTTGTGGAGTTTGTTGTTGTTCTACCCTTAACTATTTGCAAATTAAACCCGAACCATCTAATGATCACTGTTTCCCAATGATTACCCTACACTCAATCCTTGAACTAAGTGATCATCATTTGAAAGAATTAGATCTAATATATTGGCATCCCTTGTTGGCTTATTAACAAATTGGGTCAAAAAGTTATCCTCAAAACACTCCATAAGCTTACAACTTGCTCTCTCTCTTCCTATCATATTTTCCCAGTCTACAGAAGTTAAATTAAAGTCACCAAGAATAACTGTATCTTCTTTGCATCCTTTACTTATTTCCCTAATCATTAACTCATTGATACAATCAGTCTGTCCTGGTGGTCTATAAATAGCTCCCAAGTGTATTTTCCTATTTTTACCAACCTTGATATCTATCCATGATGATTCACCTTCTCCTTGCTTTATAGGGTTATTTAGATTTGAAGAAATGCTATTTCTGATATAAATAATCAACCCACCACCAGTCCTATCTCGCCTTTGACTAATGTACATAGTATAACCTTCTAGTTCAAATTCACTGCATTATCATTAAATATATTTTCATTAACCCATGATTCAACTATACATAATATATCTATATCTTCATGAATGATATAACTAAATAATTCATCCCTCTTATTTCTAAGACTACGAGCATTTGTGTAAAGACAACTCAGCCCACCTTTTCCTGAGGCACCTGAGGGCCTACCTATCTCCTCTGCATCTCCTTTCTCTCCTTCCCGACCCTGTACTCTTGTATTTCCCTCTCCACTATCACTACTCAAGTAATTTAACCCTAAAGCACTTCCATTAGCCTGCCTACCTTCTACAAATCTCCCTCACTTTGAGCCATTAAATTTCCCTGACCACTATGAAAACCTAGTTTCCCGCCTCGAAAGACCTAATAACACGATCTAATTCCCACCACAAAACCTCAACCCCATCTTGGCTCAGATGGAGTCCATCCATCGCATTCAAACCCTTATTCCCATAAAACCCATTCCAAACATCTACAAACACCAATCCTGACTCCTCGCACAAACCTTTCACATATTTATTCAACCCCATTGCACAAGACAACCATTCCATCCCCACATCCATTCTCGGAAGCACACCTGAAACAACACCTTTTACTCTACTTTCACACATCCTTTCAATCAGCCTTTTATACCGCTGTCGTAACTCACAAGTACCCACCTTCTTTACATCGTTTACTCCGACATGTGTAATCACAACTGCTTCCCTTTCACACCCACACACCAACCTATCATACCTCTCACACACATCATTTACACCAGCACCCAGCAGACAAACTCTCACTTCCTTCCATTTACTTTCACTCAACTTCCTATCTAAATACCTAATCTGAGAGTCACCCATCACAATCACCTCAGTCATTCTCCTATTCTCTCTAGGCCTAGTATTACCCTCCCTCCTGCTCTCACTCACTCGACCTCCTATTCTACTTTCAGGCACGGCCACACCAGACAAATCTCTTTCAAATTCTTTCTCTCTCAGGGCATCAAATCTGTTAGTTAGCCTAACAGGTTCCATGTCCCTCTCATTCACACACCTAACCTGTCCTAACTTATCTATTCTGTTCACTTTCACCCACCACTCATTATCACTTACTGCTTTCTCTCCAGTCCCTGTTCTAGGCCTAACTTCCTCCCTCCTTTTCCCAATCTGACTTCAAACGTACACTTGCATCTCTTCTCACTTCAGACACTAAATCGTTCAGTCTCAAGCATTCCGCACGTAATCGACTCACCTCCTCAGTCAAAGCACATACACGGCACTCAGACACATTCATTCTCCTCTCACACCACAGACATCGCACACTACATACACACTACTTTCAAAAGGCATACTCTCTACATCCAAACAGTCAGCCATACTTAAACAAGAACAATAATGGAAACAAAAACTTACGAACAACAAGAATTTGACCCGGATTTGTGCACGCAAGTTTAAAACCTGCTAATCAAGATGGCCACTGAAGTAAACAAAAGTCACTTTCTCACCAAAACAAAATAACCACAATTTAATTTTGTTATATTAACCAAATATATGATCTAATAACTTAATATTTATGTTTACTATGTCACACACCAAAGTATAGCAAAAAATCAAAATATTCTGAGAGCTCTACAAAACACATGCTACCTGTTCGAAGGTCAGTCTTCAACTGACCTTCGAACAGCTATTCTCAGTGCGGTGTTCTGCACAGTATCCAGCTTTTTTTAGGTTGGTAGGTGAAGCTGATCCATAAATGGCCGCCCCATATTGTAATTTGCTGAGGATAAAGGTTCTATACAGCATGAGGATTTTATTCCTGTCAGCTCCCCAGCTGATTCCCGAGACCCGCTTCATGACGTCCATGCGCTTGAGGCAGGCAGTGCGGAGGTATGTGATGTGCTGCTTGAAAGTGAGGATGGGGCCGTCAAAAACTAGGCCTAAGAGACTATGTGATGTGACATATGGGATGGCTGCCCTTTCTATGGTGATTGTTGGTAGCTGGGGAATCCTCTTCTTTGTGAAACACATGAGGTGGCTTTTCTGTGGATTTATCTTCAGGTCCCATTGTGTTGTCCACTGCTATAACAGGTTTATTGTTTCTTGCAACCCTTCTTGTGCCTGTAGGAGTGTATCAGCCCTGTGCAGTATGGTGATGTCATCTGCATAGACTAACAGGGTGGACTGTGATGTTGGGATGTCTCTCATCAGGATGTTAAAGAGTGTGGGGCTCAGGACTGATCTTTGTGGTATGCCACGCTGGAGTGGGTGTGGTGAGGAGGAACTGTTTCCCACAGCAACTGAAAATGTCCTGAGGGTAAGGAAATCCTGGAACCATCTTGGGGGGCACCATTCAATCCTATTATTGACAGTTTCTGAAGTATTTCCCCATGCGATGCTGTGTCAAATGCTCCCTACAGGTCGATGAAAGCTGTGAGGAGGATGGTTTGGGTCTGGTAGACTCTCCTGATGTTATGTTCCATGATGAGGAGGAGGTCCTCTGTGCCTCTCTGAGGGCGGAAACCAAACTGGTATACTGTAAGAAGGTTGTTGTGTTCCAGCCACCAGGTAAGACGAGTGTTGATCAGCCTCTCCATCACCTTGCCCAGACATGAGAGAAGACTGATGGGCCTGTAGGAGTTGGGGAGCTTTGTATCCTTGCCTGCCTTTGGTATGGGGATCAGCATTGCATGCTTCCACAGTGTTGGGAATGTTCCTGAAGTCCAGCTTTGGTTGAAAAGTGTGAGGAGCTGGGCACGTGCTGTGTTAGGAAAGTTGGTGATGAACTCATTAGGCATTGGTCTGATCCCTCTGCCTTCCCTTTTTTCAGGTTCTTTATTGCACAGTCCAGTTCATGGAGGGTGAGTGGAGATGACATGCTTGTTGAGGCGTGCAGAATTTCTGGTTTTTGGGGTGGAGCCAAGAAAACAACAAGGTCTGGGAGGCCATAGATGATGATGTAGCATGCAGCCAGTAGTTCCGCTTGTTCAGATGGATGTAGGACTCTTGTGTCTGGACCTCTTAGGGGAAGAGAGGAAGGAGTGGGTCGACCAGACATGGCATGGATGAATTTAAATGTTTGAGCTGGACTGCTACAGAAGGATAGGGATGAACAATGGGTGATCCATGAGGCCTTTTTAGCATAAGCTATTGCGATATGTGATTTGGTGGTGTAGGCAGGGACACTTCCTCCAGGTGCTCCAGGCTCTTCGCTGACCACGTACCGCCGTCTCACAGAGTTCGTTCCACCAGGAGACTCAAGGATGGGGGTTGTATGTACCGTTTGACTTTTTGGAGTGTTTGTGGCCTATTTCAGTCAGCTGTGTTGTTAGGTTAGCTGCCATGCTCTCGTGTTTGGGGATGTGGGAGTTTGTATTGTGGCAGCATCTGCATTAAAAGCTTCCCATTTTCCTGTTTTTAAGAGCCAGCGTGGTCTCAAGGAGATTGGTGGGGGGGTATTGCCTCCTAGATGGATGAACACTGGGAGGTGGTCACTACCCATGTATGGGCCTACTTCAACTTCTGCATCACTGAATAGCCCACTTCCCAGGCAGAGGTCTAGGGTAGAGTGGGTGCCCCTGAACGGATCAATCCTTGTGGGTAGGCCTGGAGGAGTGAGGAGGGTTAGTGGTGAGGTGAGCAGTGGGGTTTATGGTGCTTCGGGGAATACCCAGTTGCCAGTGTGGTTGTCTTGCATTGAAGTCCGCCATGACTAGTGTTGGTGGGGTTAGCTGGTTGAAGTAGTGAGTGAGTTCTGCTTCTGTTACATCAGTGAATGGGTTATAGCATATAAATATGGTGGCCCATCTCCTGTTCAAAGATATTTGCACTGCCATAGTTTCAAGTGTCCCTCCCGTGAATTGCTGCAGTGGGAATTCTGCACATGCCATCTTCTTGTGGGTAAGTAGGACAAGCCCTCCACCTTGCCTGTTTTGACGGTCCTTCTTATGGATGTTGTAGCCCTGTAATGATATACTGAGGTGTTGTTGGAGCCATGCCTCACAAATTCCTATTAGTAGCGGTCGGCACCGTTTTGCCTGCAGTTTGACATCTGCCAGCTTGCGGGAAAGTGAGTGAGCATTCCAGAATATGATGGTGTTTTGCTTATATGCCATGATTACTGGGTGAAGATAGCAAGAAGGGCAGGGATGAGGATTGATAATATGGAGCAGCCCTGTTGGTAGAGTGAATAACCTTTTCAGAATATGTTGATAAGTGAAGGGACCAGTGACCACCAGTCGATGTCTGCCGAGTTGCCTGTCTTCTCCGGCATTTGGGGTGTGGGACTGGTCCTAGATTTAGTTCCTGTAACTTTTTCAGCATACGTTTGATAAGTGGGTTGTTCACTTTTCCTGGTGGTAGGTGTGGGGTGGACCTCAATGTCAGCATACGGATGGTGTGCGCTGGAGAGAATGTGCTGGCGGGCCGGTGTGTTGCCTGTAAAATGGTGGTGTGCATGGGGGTGGCGGGGGCGGTGTGTGTGGGTGTCAGTGCACTGAGAGGTTGTGGCGTCTGCCTCGCATGTGTACTGATCCTCATCTATCGTGTCATTAAGGATAGCGAAGGAATTATTTAGAATCAAAGTGGTAGGCACTTTGTTTGGTGCAGCAGAAGGAGGGATGCAAGTTCTTTGGGTGCCTGTACTGGTGTTAGATTGTGTGTTTGGGGAAATGGGCTTTGGTCTGATTTGTTTGAGTTTTGTGTTTGTGTCCTCTGTGTTCACTTTTTGTTGTCTGCAGCGTTCATTAATCTCTTCTGTCTTCAGCAGTGCTGGACAGTTCTTGCTTAATAAACGGTGATCTTCCTGGCACAAGTAACAGTAAGGGGTGTTCATGCACTGATTTCCCTCTGGTGTCTTGAAGGGATGGTAGCCATTGCAGTTATTGCACCTGACTTTGTACCTGCAAGCTAGTGCTCCGTGGCCAAACTGATAGCATCTGCGGCACCAGAGGGCTGGTAATTTGAATTTGGTCACATTCTTCACTTGGTGCCCCAGTGCTATTTACCTGGGGCGCTGAGTGCCCTGGAAGGCCAGCCTGAAGAATCTGGACCCATCTGCTCGCGGTGGTAAGGGTAGGACCTCCTTGAGAGCGACACCAACATGGTCAAGGAAGTCAAATTCTTCGGCCAGGTTCTCAGCAGTGTACTGGGGGCTGAACGGTCCCACCTTACCATACTGCAAGCCGGTGTTGAGGCCTCTGGACTCCCAGCACTGCACCCTCCATGGGCCAAGGGTGGTGATATCTTCTAGTCTGCATGCCAGCTTGTTCAGGCCATCACGGGTCACCTCCAACCGTATAGCCTGGCCGGTACTCAGCTCCCTGACACGGCCCTGTAGTATGTATTTACCCAGCGGGGATTCATTAAGGGCCCTGGTCAGGGCTGTTGGGTGGGCGGTCAGCATCTTACCTTCAGTAGACTTGATGTAAATTTTTACATTTGCCTGTTCTTTACCTGGTCCACCCTCTCTTGGCTGGTCACCATCATGGTAATTTACCCTTACCGGCTGTGGTGGGGGCTGGTTTGCGTTCCTGGCAGATTTTGAGGTGGGTGGTTGATGGTCACAGTTGGCTTCCACCTCCAGGGGTCGCTTAGCTGCCGGTGCGTGATTTACCTGCATGGCAGCAGCTGGTTCGTCTTCCTCTCCCTCAGATTTACCCATGATGCACTAGGTATACATCTGGATGTCTTCCGTGTTGTTACTCCAAAAACGATTAGGGAAAACAAACGATATAAGCCCTTTAATTATTTCCCTGTTTACATTAACAGTATTCAACACTACTTCCCTTGACCTAGAATTATCATCAATTAGTCTATCTTGATTCTCTTGTGTAAATACTGAGGAAAAATGATCATTAAGAACATCTATTTCCTCATCAGATTTCCTCCTCAACTTACAACTTGCTCTATCCCTTCCCATCATATTTTCCTAGTCCACAGAATTTAAATTAAAGTCACCAAAAATAACTCTATCTACTTCACATCCTTTCCTTATTTCCCTGATCATTAGCTCATCAATACAGTCTTTCTGTCCGGGTGTTCTGTAAAAGGCTCCTGGTACTGGGATGAGCGGGGTCGCTAGTGCTTGTCCCTTGTACTCAGGATGGGTTGGTACACACTTACTTCTGGACTTTGACTTTTTGGAGGAGGTTGGCTTCCTCCACTTTATTTAACTGGGTGTTTTTAGGGTTAAAATATAAAAAAATAAAACATGGCAGCATGTTGGTCAAGAGTAACATGATCCATCAGAGAAGAACATTAGCTTGCTTGATTGGTAAGGAACTGAAGGTGTCCCATTTGTCGGGCAGGAAGGAGCCTTATGGCGAATGTGCCAGATCCCTCTGGAGCGACCATGATTAATGCCCTTTGGACACTTAATTGCATTCCAGTTATTATGATGCGTTCAACCATGAACTTCGTAAAAGTAGTGCTCTACAGGAGGGAACTCATGGGCTACTCCATTGATGACATCACCTATGAGCTAGCGGACCACAGAGTGGTCAAGGTCATTTGTGTGATTATAAAACAGGAAGGGGCCTTGAGACACACCCCTACACTCTGTCACATTCAACTGTGACAGGCTCCCTAGTTGTTGTGGGCTAGTTGTTATTGCTACCACCTAAAGGCATTTGTGCCACTAACATTTAGGTGCATGGTTTCTGGCCATACAAATAGCTCTTGTTGATGTGCAAAGTTGGGTTTACCCAAAGTCTGTGTAAGTTGCTCCAAGGCCACACACTATAAGTCCAAATTGTGTAAGGCCAAGTGTGTCAATTGTTGAGAGCTGCACCCCGCTTCTTTGAATTAATGTGGTGCATATCTCCTGGAGACAGAAATCCTAGCCATTCAGGCTACGGATCATCACTCATTTTGCAAGAATAAGGTCTTGGTTCTGGTATGCCCGGTGTTGCCTGGGATGTCTTATGCTTCAATTTTAAAAAGGGCACCCTCCACTTCTGGCCCCTCCAGGCCTACCAGCAGGTTCTACTCACCCCAGGCACTCCTCTGCTGAAGCTGACGGCACAATGGGCTCACAACCAGCCTCAACTAAAACCTGGTCTCCTCCCTCCTTTCCCACCATGACCCTTTCCCATTAAGCGAACAGGCTACTGCTTCCACTGATTCATTAGATTTACAGGACGTAACACCCCTGAAGGTTGTTGTGAGGAAGTCCTGGGGTTCCTAAAGCTGCCCTCTAAAAGGACACCACCAAAAGAACTTAAGCTCCTATGTTCACATCCAAGACTAGGCTGGATGGGTTAGAGATGATGGATCCTCCAAGGAGAGACCCCCGCCTAAAGTTTCGAGGTGGAGGGAGGATATTTCTTGCATGTTGAACCCATCCCGTCAGATAAGTCCTCGAAGGTGACAGCGCCTGGAGTTCTGCCTCCAGGAAGTGTACAACCATTCCCCTGTGGGTCTTTCTTTGAAAAGGCCCCTGCATCTCCTGCAAGATAGTCTGGAGGTGGGGGGCATATTACTTCAAAGTGAATTGCCACAAACTACGGGTCAACTGGGAGGAGCTGCGGAAGCTCGTTTCTTCCTCTTAGCAATCTTAACCCAATTTAGGATCATGTCTGGGTAGGTGTGATGCCTGCAATGGTGGAGGGAGTACACCACCTTGGTCTTGGTCCAAAGGAAAATGAAATATATGTAGGTATTTCAACATGAGTAAGACAGGCCACAGCCTGTAATAGTCAGTGCTCCAGGGTATTCATCTGAACTTCTCTAAAAGAGATGGAAAAGTCCTCTATGTATATAGAACATATTCAGAACATCCTACAGCAGCAAAAAGTTGACACTTGATGTTCACGGCAAAGAAAATGACATTAAAATAATTTTCCTGTTGGCGACCTCCTCCTGACCAAGGAGCTTTGTAAAAAAATTTAAGTGCATTAGCATAAAGGCTGTATCATACATAAAAGCTAAGGAGAGATCTGTAAAGAAAGTGTTGAAGGCAGAAAAGGGGAAAATATGTGGAAGGTACGAGGGGCGGTCAATAAGTTTTGCAATTCGGATATAAGGAAAAGTGTTTTATTATTTTTCAATATAACTACCCTTGACTTCAATGCACTTGTGCGACTTGTCCCTGAGGCTTCGAATTCCTGAAAACCAGAAATCTCCCGACTGCTGTTTAATCCACTCCTGGACGGCGAGCTGGACATCTTCATCGTCCCCAAACCGGCGTCCATGCAGTGCAGTCTTGAGCTGGCGGAATAAAAAGTAGTCGCTAGGGGCCAGATATTGACTGTAGGGAAGATGGTTTAGCTCCTCAAATTCACACTCACGCAAGGCAGCTTGTGCAACTCTGGCCTTGTGGACTTTGACGACGTTGAAGTCGATCATGGGGCGTGAGGTTTCTAGGGACCCAACGGGCAGAGAGCTTGGTCATGGCCAAATTATCATGGATGATGTTGATAACACTTCCATGTGATATTCCAAGTCTCGCTTGATTTCTTCTACCTTCACCCGTTGATTTTCGAGGATCCTCCTCTCCACACGGGCCACATTGTTCTCGTTGTTCACGTCTGATGGGCGTCCTGGATGGGGATCATTTTCAAGAGACTTACAACCATGGCGGAACTCCCTATTCCAGCGAGCAATGGTTGCATAGGAAGGGGCGGTGTCGGTGTACACTGCAACCATGCATTCATTTATCTCTTGCATTCTTGCCTTCCTTGGTCAAAAATTTGATTCATGCTCGGTGCTCCTCAACTTTCTCCATTGTTTAAAAATTTGTGACTGACGATCTGCGATCAGCTACTGCTTGTTAAATAGACGAGGCAGGAGCGTGCAGCTGCAGGTCCTGACTTGTCCTAACACCCTCACAAACAGCCATCCCCTTTCCTCTGTTTTGCCCTACCGATTCGCAAAACTTATTCACCACCCCTCGTATATAGCCATGAATCCTCATGCAGGTGGGATGATCTGCTGTGAAAATTCCTGTAACTAGCCAGTGTAGATCTGTGCGCTGTGTTATCTTCACAGCCAAGCTGGTTGCAATTTACTACTCAGTATGGGAGATTACACAAACTGCCTGGTTTGGATCTTGTCTTATAATCGTAGCAGCCTTCAGTGACCTTGAGTCATTAGAATTTCCACATTGCCTGGTTTGCTCCAGTTACCATATTGCAAGTTATGATGTTGAAATTAGCCCTTGCTGGGTTCTTGGACAAGTGGCAACCAGTCCAGTATTTTTTCTCTTCCCCACACTGAATGTATTTTAGGTATGAAGTTAGTGCTTTTCAGGCTGCACAGCAAGCCAGATGGAGCTCAAGAATTTAAAATTGTTTACTGTCACCTCTGACCTATCTACCAAAGCTTTTATGCTATCAAGTCATTTTCTGTTGCCTCCATATCAAGCACACTTGAGGGTGCAACATCCTCAGACAGAGCAGTTCCTTGAACCCTTTGTCAGAGAATGTCCTAGTCTGAGGAAGCTTTGTGAACAATACTGTGATGAGTCCTGTTGCTACCACTTTTCCTTATTACTTATGGTGGTCCCCTGCATTCCTGGTTGTATTGTAATATAACTTATTTTGGTTTACATTTTTCCTCCAGACTATTTGAATTTTTAAATATTATGGGTGTGGTGCTTGGGTCCCTGAGAGGTGCACCTGAGCTTGCCTCTTATTTTTTTCTCTGTTGATTTTTTAAGTTTGGCTTTATTTTTATTCTGTTATTTTCTTTTTAATGGGCAACTATTAGAAGGAATTGCTGAAATTTTAAAAAATCTACCTTTCGATGGATGCAATTTTTTTTTTTAATTCTTGCATGAACATCACCATCCTTCATTTGATAGTCATAAAGTGCTCAATTATTTTCAACCTTTTCTATTCATAATGGTATTTAAGACTATAAATGATTATAATAAAATAAAAATGATCAAATCATCATTAATTAACAAAATTCCAAATTTCAATTTGCCTGAAGGGCAGCATAAATGCAGTTCCTATGTCTTAAACTTAACTTTAAAGGATATTGTTAATCCCCTTAAGTTAACAGATCAAGATTAATGTCACTTTCATGTTATATATTCCAGTATTTAAGTTTTTTGTCAATTTCTTTTAGTTTATGGCAGACAATGATGTGGGAAGCTACATAATTAAACTAGTCCTAACATAACATAACATAATTTCACGGATGACAAAAGCCACAAGGGCCTATCAAAGGTCATCCGCATCCGTCAAAACCCACCCACAAAAATCGTGGTTTCTTTGTACATTTAATTTATCTATTATTGAGTAAAAAGTGCTTATATAAATATATATATATTTTTTTATTTTCAGGGCTTATGAATTTATAGTTCGTAGTGGTTGTGTTGCAACCTAAATTTGAAAATTTGATTTAAGTATGATGTCTTTGATTTCTGGAAATAGAGCTGCAGAGTGTAAATATGTCTATCAACTCCCTTATACAGAACGGAAACATCTGTGTAATATCTTAGATATTAATAATCAGTGGGAAACCCTTGGTAAGTGCTTAAAAAGTTATATGCAAAGTTTCCTATTTTTTTCCATAGTGTGCACCATGTCTTTAAGCTGATCATTTTAGTTTAAAAATTTATCTTAGAAAGATGCAGCTATATATCTTTGACATATTTTTTACTTTCTTTAGTTTCACCCCTTTCTTTGCATGATACACTCTTATTGGTATTGCAAAAATACTTACTTTATAAAGGACTGTTTCTTCTGTCAAATTAGATATATGTTAGTGTGTGGAAGAAAAATGAGATAAAAGGAATCACATAGAGATAAGCACTTGGATTGGCTACTTCTAAAGATTAACAGTCACCAAATTTACAATGTAAACATAAGTACAGTAAACCCTTGATATAACGAACCTCAATATAACAAATTTTGGATATAACGAACTTGGTTCATTATTTCCATCGCTTTTAACCACCATCAGGTTTAACGAACTTTCGGCTTTAACTAATGACCCATCGGCCCTATATAGTTCGTTATATCTAGGGTTTACTGTACTCCATATATTTAATCAAATTTGTTGTCTTGTTAATCACATGATCAATTTTCACCATTATTTCTTGACAGCAAAGATATTGCAACATTGATATTCATGGTTATATTGATGAAGGTATTGCTGCATTTAACCTGGTGACCATAGGTTGAAGCTGGTACTATACTTTGTGATATCAAGTAAAGATAAGGACTCCCTAAATATGAGTTTGCTTGGGGAGTTTGGTTAGATGGATTTATTATTTTTAAATTTCTAGTTATTTTGTTAAATTTGCTTGGGGCATTGTCTATTTTTTACCTATCTTATGTTAACTCAAACTTTAACTCTCTAACCTAATCATGCCCAACAACCACTAGTAACAAAGAACATTCCCCAAAATTAACCAGCTAAAGATAAACACTCCATTTTTTTACATACTTTACTTTAATTGATCCACTAAAATTATAAATCTATTTTCAGGTTACAAAGACAATATTACCTTAATGCAAGTTAGCTTATTAGAACTTATTTTGGAACTCATTATCTTTTGTTTATAATCCATACAATAAATTTAAAGGAAAATAAAGATAGACCACTTATTAGTTTGTATAGCTTTATTTCCTTAATCATTTCAAAACTTGATTTACTTGCTTTTCATATGCCTGACATTTAATAACTAAATTTTCCTATTTAACCCATCAGTTGCCTGAGGGCCTTTTGTCACCTTTCACATATAGACTCGTATTTGCCCTGATAATTATGATAATTTGTCCCAAAAAAATTTAAACTTTATGTTAGTGATTAAACATCTAATTAAAATATATAAATGGCTTATTTAAGTCATTCTTTGTCTGTAAACTGAGATTTATGAACAAGTGTACCTTGACTCCGTTCTTTGCCTCACTACAACATGACCGCGAAAAGTGGCTGATTTATTACGCACATCTGTGTAAACACGCTATTTTTGATGACTTCATTAATTTTTAGTTAAATACACATGTTTTTCATTTTCAGCCAATTAAAATGAGGAAATGCCTTATGTTAGTATGTTATTGAAGGCACACAAGCCTATTTTGTCTGGAAAATACAGTTTTATAGATAAAAAATAGGCCCTAGGCAAATTTTCATAAAATTTAAGATACAAAATAGTCACCCTTAAATGGCAGCATGTTTTTCTATAATTATAAATAGGTTTTAAAGCGTAACTGATTTAAAAAGTATAAAACAACTATGGGTGTTGATAAAAATTTGCATAAGAACTGAGAATTATCAATCAATATAATAATTCTTTTCAATTAAAATGATATATTATTTGATTTATAAAAAAGGAGTTAAAAAAAGATATACCAGTGTGTAATAAAATGCAACCTTTATTTAAAAAATATGGATCAATAGATATCCAGAAAAAAACCTCCTTACTTAGTATTTTCAGCCAACAGTGTGTGGTTATATATTCCAAATAATACTATACACTAGCTGGTTATGGATGGGGGAGAGGCTGGAAATTTTCAAATTGGTGGGAGGGGAGGGGGTGTTACCTAGAAGCAGGTATGAGATTCATTTACTACAGACAAAAATGCACTAGAAAAAGGGTATCTTGACAGTGAACAGGAATAATGAAAGTTTCTGGATAGGTACCATATTGTTTCTAGCATGCTCATAAGTATGAACAGTATCAAGCCAATGACTACTCATGTTTACAAATAGGACTGTGGAAGTACTCAAAACATGACTCCTATATTTTTTATGTAAATCTGTTAGTGATTATTACATAAGCTGTCATTCTAACCATGTGAATCACCAGGCTTCCATATTAACCCATTAGTCACAGAGTGAATTTCTTTAAAATCGCCTTCAAACAATTTATCCTTGCTACCTCATTATGGAAAATAATAAAATAAAATATTTAAATTCCTTATTATATATCAAATAATATATCATTTTAATTGCAAAGAATTATTCTATTGATTTAATCTAAAAATTATTAAGACTTCTACATATTTAGAATTATGATTGCAAATATTTGCTTGTTGCTTAAAGTTATTTCTTCTTGTTAACTAAAGAAATGAATTGTTACATTTTAGTTACCGCTTCTAAGCCAATGCCATTTTATAGAAAACATTGCTTATTTCTTATGGATAACTATTTTATATGAAATCATTTTTAAAATTCAGCAAAAAAATGAAAAAAAACCCCTATTTTTTGGCTGAATTGGCTTTTACCTCTTAATCCGCTTTGAATAACATGCTGATTTTAATTGATGATTTTTAAATGATTTTAATTGGATGATAAATGAAAAACATAAGTGTATTGAACAAAAAAAAAGGAAGTCCTCAAAAAATGGCTGTTTAGATGTGGGTGAACCATAAATCAGTCCTTTGGGGAGGGGGGTGATTTATGGTGCCGCTTTGAATGGAGTCATGTTACTCTCATTGATAAATCTCTGTTTACAAACAAAGAAGGGCTGATCTCAGCCATTTATGCATTTTAATTAGATGATTACTCACTAACATTAGAGTTTGACAAAAAAAAGAAGCTGAATTATCATAATAATCAGGGAAATACTGTCCTAAAAGTGAAAGGCCACAAAAGTCCCTCCGGTGATGTGATTAGCACTGAGGACCTCTGAAAGCCCTCAGGCAACTGATTGGTTAAATTAATGTTCTCAAAGGTTCAGGTCTAATGGTTGTAGCTTATTTTTATTCTTTATTTATGGGAAAAAAGTCGAGCTAAAAAAAAATACACAGACTTTATCCAAAGACTGCTACAAGATGATATCAAATTTATAAAAATAACTTTAAGATAAAGATATATTATGTCAATTAAATATTTTTTATCTTTTATTGAATGCAATTAAAAATATTCTTCCATATTTATTAAGCCAAGGCAAAATAGAAGACATAAATAATTACATAACAGCATAAAAAGTTCCTTAGTGCTATAAAATTAAAACTATATACTTACACATAGGTAGGGTAAATTTGGAACAAAAGGTAGTTACAAATTTAAATACAGTAAACCCTCGATATAACAAACCTCAATATAACAAATTTTGGATATAACAAACCAAATTTCCTGGCTGAACTCCATCGGGTTTAATGAACCGAAGTTCGTTAAATCTGATGTTTGGCTCTGTCATCGCATCGTGTTCAGTCAGGCAAGCGTTACATGCCGCGCTGCGGCACATCCACTCACTGGCTCACAGCTCAGTCGGCTGTGAACATCGTGTAGGAGAGGTTGTTCTGGCATTCTCTTCCTCCTCCTCCTCCTCCTTCCTCTCTTCATGAGTGCTACTTACTACTCCATAGAATGGCTTCGAGGACTCCTTTTCCTTCTGTTAAGGCCATGAGGAAGATACTCTCCATCAACCAGAAGTACAAGATCATTCAAGAATATGATAAGGGTTCAAGTCATGCTCAACTTATGGAGAAATATGGCCTAAAGAAAACCACCATTCACGACCTCATCAGGAGCAGGGACAAGGTAACTATAAACTTTTTTCAAACTCTATAATGTATCAACCATAAATAAATATTAACGGAGATATCCATTGTTAGTTATTGGTGTAGGCTGCGGTAGCAGTGTATGTGTGAGGAAAGGGTGCAGCGTGTGTGTGTATGAGGTATGTGCAGTGGTGGCCTTTCTCTGTATATGCATTTTTTTCTAAATTACATATGTAATGGTGTCTTTTCTTCTTGTCCACAGGTTAGGAAAGCCATGACGGGTTTGGAGAGCAGCGACAAGAGCAAGGACATATACCACAAGAGATGCCTGCCACAGGAGAATCTTGACACAGCTGTCTTTAAGTGGTATACCCAACAGGGTTGAAGGTGTGCCAGTGCGTGGCATTGATATTCAGCATGCTGCTAAACGACTTGCTGCATACCTGGGCAATGTTGACTTCAATGCAGTAATGGTTGGCTGTAGCGTTTCCGGCGGCGTCACAGTATCGTGAACAAACCAATCACAGGTGAGCTGCTCTCTGCTGATAATGACGCTGTGGAACCTTTTGTCCAAATGTTTCGAGAGCTGAAGGAACAGGAGGGACTTCAAGACTTCCATATCTATAATGAGGATAAAACAGGCCTCCTCTCGAAGTCTCTTCCACAGAGTACTCAGGCTTTCAAGGAACTGAGTAGCACTCCTGGCAGGAAGTTGGTGAAGGATCGGATTTCGATCATGGTCTGTGCAAATGCTGATGGGTGCCACAGACTGAAGGCTGTTGTGGTAGGCAAGAGTGTCAAGCCCAAGGCACTCAAATGTATTGGACCGCCTGCCTACTGTATACTATCACAACAAGTCAGCATGGTTTACCCAAGATATCATGGCTGATTGATTCCACAAGGTGTTCGACTCAGCAGTTCATCATCACCAGACCACGTTCTACGGTGTTGCCAAGGACGACATCAAGGCTGTCCTTCTCCTTGACAATGCCCCAGCCCACCCATCCTCAACAAAGCTCAGCAGCAAGGACAGGAAAATCAAGGTCATGTTCCTGCCACCAAACACAACGTCCTTGATTCAACCCATGGACCAGGGCATCATTGAGAGTGCCAAGAGGCACTACCCTAACCTCTTCCTGCAGCAGTGACTTGTTGTGACTGAGGATGGGATGGATGAGGAAGGCTATGAAGACACAATGGAGAAGAAGACACTGGAGAACTTTAAGGCCTACACCATCAAGAATGCCATCTACAACTGGGCAGAGGCCTGGAAGAAAGTGCCTGTCATAACATTGAGTAATGGTTGGTGCAAGATCCTCAGGACCCCCAAAACACCAGCCCCACCTCACAACTTTCAAGGGTTTGAGTCACCCAGGGCAGTGCAGTTGCTGGCCCAAGCTGGGCAATGGACAGTCAATGAAGAGGAGATTGAGGAGTGGCTGGATGAGGATGCTTCTATTCCAGGATACCACCATCAGACAGAGGAAGAAATTGTTGAAGAAATAACTTCCTCTCCGGAGGAGGAACCAGAGGAAGAGGAACAGCAGCAGCAGCAGCAGCCTCCTAAGGCTTTTCTGTCTGCATGTGTGGATGTAGATGACACTCTGCTGTCTGTGGCAAATACTTATGGGGGACCTCTGGGTCAAAATTTTGAGGTGCTTCAAATAATCCAGTTGGATATTTTGAAGCAACAGCAGAAGAAGATCTCTGCCTTCTTCAAACCTGTCCCCTCACCCGTTGGCAAGAGGCAGAGGGCCGACTCAGAGACCTCCAATGTTTCTGCATCATCTGTATCATCTATTAGCCTACCCAGCAGCAGCACCACAACTTCCCCTATACCACCTAAAAGCATTTTTGACATCTCAGATGATGAAGTGTAAAGTGTGTGTATGTGTCCTCTACCACAGATTTTTAAAAGTTTTTAATGTACATATGTACATACACTAGTAGTGTACCAAATAAAGCCTCGCCTTACCAGTCCTGTGTTTATTCGCCCTCCCTTGTCTGTGGTTGTTGTTCTGACCTGCCTGAGTGTGTGTTAGTGTGTCACATGTCTCCTACAGTGCAAGATTCGTATCAATACTATGTTGTGTAGTCCACTTAACTCTATTAGTAATTACATACGTATTACATATCCATGCAATACAGTCTTTATATACATATTTATGTATACAGATTAATGAACAAACCATCAGATATAACAAACTTGGTTCATTATTTCCATCACTTTTAACGACCATCAGGTTTAGCGAATGACCCCCCACCCCATATAGTTTGCTATATCAAGGGTTTACTGTATATAACTATTCAGATTAATATAGGTATAAAATTAATTAAATCCAATTTAAAAATATAGATATTCCTTTGGTCAAGAGTTCTAAAGGCCTGCGGTGCTTGTTTGCTTCACTCACAAAATCAATAAAAGAGTGCAAGAGAAAAGGGTTTTTTACTTCACAAGATATTAAAAATTTATGTGCAAGAAAAACAGCCTGCTGATCAAAAAGTTGCATGCTCTCACTTATTTTGATTTATGACCTTACAACCTACAATGTTATTACCCCCCCCCCCAAAAAAAAAAGCAAAACAGGGACTGACCGACGTAGTGAGATATAGAGTCCATATGACTAAAAATCCCTTTCTGTTTGTTTGTTTTTTTTTTTAAACTGCACACATGGATCATTATAATAAGATGTAGGCTGCAGCTAACATTTTAGGATTTTCAACCTCTCATTTCTTCATTCAGATCACAATTCCTTCAGAAATTAGACCATGTTTGAGATATGTGAAATATTAAATGGTTCCCCTCCATTAGGGATCTGACAGAAATTAAGTCTTCAGCTTGCAACATTTTGATGACTGTATAAGGATGAGCTAGCAGAGCAGAGCTAATTGCGATATATTCCTCCATTGACTTTCAGTCATTAAGACATTAGGATTATCAGTTTGTATCAAGAAAGCTTTAGCTCAAGCAAACACTTAACCATCATATATGTGCTGCTTCAGCATCTCACTTGGTCTAAAATAGCTCCTTTTCCTGCTTTTCTCTGAAGGATAGCATCAATTTTAGAGACCCTAGCTGTTTGTTGTGAGTGGTTTTATCCCGCCATCCCATATGGTGACCTACATCTGATGATGTAGCTATGGCTGGAAACATTATTTGTTCAGTAGTGGCATCACTTCGATGGGCCCTGGGGGCCTCTGTGATTCCACTTTAAACCTTCTTATCTTATTCCTATGGGTTAATGTTTAGTGAGTGTAATTGTGCCCCTCACCTTGCTGGTCATTCAGTGGATTGTAGGAGAGCCAGGTTTTATGGTGAACATTGAAATTCCCTCCCAGGATGAGGTTGCGTGTGTTTGTAATGGTTTCTAGGTGAAGAATGTAATTTTATGGGCACCTTCTTGAGGTATGTGTATGTTTATTATGTTATAGGAGGTATTCTTTAGTTTTATTTGGATAGTGTGTTCTATGATGGGGCATTATTAATCAATTGGTTTGATTGACCCATGGTTATTGTTAAGGGGATGTCTGTGAATTAATGTTATAAGGCCTTGGGTTATGTTGTCTGTAAGAGTGCTGTAATTCCTGATGTTCAAGGGTGTGTCTGGAGAGAGAGGTGTTTCTTGTATAAGGGCAATATGGATATTAAGGTTAATTAAGAAGAGTTTAAGTTTTATAAAAAAAAAAATGTGTTTATACACAGAGAGGTAGTGCTTGGGAGGAGGGGTGTAGTAGTTTACACAATGCATTGTGTATTGTATTCGTTTGTGTATTTTATCAAAATAAAGTGCAGGTATGTCCAGTTTGTGCTGTTGTTACATCAGGCATGGAATGGCTGCTTGTGATGTATCTGTTCCATGTTGTGCTGAGGTAATTTTGGGGGCTTAAGGTTGTACTCTGTCTCCCTCCAGTTTGTTAGATGGTTCTGGTGGCTCGGTCATCAGGCTCATAGGTAAAAAAGGTGGGATAGAAAGGTCCAGAGACTGGACCTAGAAAACTATGCAATGACCCCATTTTGAGGCTAACTTGGAGGGATGATATGCATACAGTATTTGCTAGAGACAGTGTGTGGCAGGCAGTCTTTGGCATCAAGTGGGTGGCTTCAAAGAGCTTCTTAAAGGCAATGGAGTGTGTTGCCAGAAAGACAAAATTTGATCTTCAATGGGAAGCCAATGATAAAAGAAATGAATCATTCTTCCAAATTTGTTTATTTACAACATTTTGAGATAGTCTGCTTATCTTCTGGCATCTAGGAAATAACTGTATATTGTTAGAAAAATTAGAATTAGAAAGTGAACTTAACTTTTTAACTCATACATGCGTAAAATAGTTAAAAATAAATAAATGGGAAATACTGCATTTGACAGTATGTTACACTAGGTACCTCAAGGAGCTGCACATCCTCGCAGCCTGAGTGCAATTTAGGGAAGCCCTGCCAATGGGTTGACTTGAACTGTCTGATGAGTCCTGGGAAAGTTGTTGGTGCATTATCCCATTGACCCCACTCAGCACTACTTTGAGATGGACATGGTCCAAGAGTCGGCCCAGTCATATATGGTAGGATCTTCCATAGGGGTGAAACTGGGCTCAGTGCCAAGCACAGAACCTAGATCTGCCCCTGTGCAAACTTCTCTTTGCATGGCTTGAGCCCCCAAAGGACTCAAATGGAGATTTGTTTGCTTAGTTAAATTCAGTCATTGAAAGCGAACACTAATTAGTCTTTTAATTACTGCCTTTAATTTTTCAGGGGGGGAAGAAATGGGCTTCAGTGTTCTTGAGTTGAGTGAAATCCGACGAGCAGAGAGATGTGGGGATTCACCTACTGATCGTCTCTTGCATTTGTGGGGTCGTAAGAATAACACTATTCTTACATTGTACTTCCACCTGTATAATATGGAACACTTTCAAGCTATGTCTGTCCTCCTTCCATTCAGTAAGTTCAGTAATGCTTGCTTACTTTGCTCATTTATGATTCAAACCTGCTTTATTATAACATTTCTCTAAAAACATGTAATTTTATTGAGGTTCTTAGTAGCAACATACAGTCTCACCCCTTTCACTGCTGAAATATCTATTTTTTTTTACTATTGCTTGTGGAAATTGGATTTTCTTCAGTCTTGAAAAAAAATATTTCTTATACTATGATAATTGGATTGTTACTACAATGCTGCACATCTTAATTCTTTCATTATGCTACCAGCTAACTTATAATTAAAACATATATAGAACTCTTTAAGATGCTTTTCCATTTGCACAACAATGTAGATTATGTTAGGTTAGTATCTTTTACACTTATTTTTAGGCTGTTTTTAGTGTGATATTGATGCATTCAGTTTATCAATTGTTCTAAATTTAATTTTATAATAAAGTATTTATCTGATGGTTTAAGATGCATTCAGTTCATCATTTGTTCTACATTTTATAAATTATTTATCTGCTGGTTTACTGGAAATGTTTCTTTAGCTATGCTGGTCAAACAATTGGTTTCTACATTTAATTTCTTTGATTTCTTATTATGGCAAATCAGTCTTTGTGTATTGGCCATCTGTACAAAGGCTCTCAAATTCTTTTTATGATATAAATGCATTTGTATGTTCATTACCGGTACTATTACTGCTCCTCTCCTGTAGAAAAGGCTCTTGAAAGTTCTGTTTATGATATATATGGTGAACCCCTAAATTTCAGTCTCCATTAACTTCCCACCAAACCACTAGACAATGATTTTCAACCCTTCAAATTCCCTTTTACAACCTCATCTCTTTCCTGCTTCTTTTTCACCTTCCTGCTTAGTTATTTTCAGTATCACAGGCCCCAGTTATCAGCTCAAAAACAAATTATCCCTCCCTTTAACTCAAAGACCTGCAAACATGGAGACCACTTTATCAAATTTTTCAAATAAATCCCCCTGATGCAAACCTGTCCTTTCACCATTTAGATCACTCAAAACAACAGTCGTCTTTCTCCAGCTAATGCCCTCTAATTTGCCATAGCAATGTTTCTTAATTGATAATTGGGAAATTGTACAGTACAGTAACCAAAGAGTCAATTTTGTATCTCTGTATAAAACTTTGTAAAGTTGGACTCCTTCATCAGACCTCACTCAGGCTTAATCAATGAGAGATCAAATCTGACTTCTCATCTGTATCCTGGTTACTGCTCTTGTCCATCTCTGCAGATCCCCTTGCATTGAATAAGGATGAACCTCAATTAAATCATTAAACCTTATCACCCCCTCCCTCTCTGGGACCTTTTCTTTCTTCCGGGGTTAGTCCCAGAGAGGCTCTGGCCTTCTTGTGGCGAGGGGAGTCGACCCTATGGCCCTTAGGGGTCCCTTGGTGCTCTGAACTAGACTTTAATATACCCCTCTTTTTCCCTCATATTACTTTCTTTTACTGCCCTTTATTTTCCCCTCTTCTTTCCCCTATCTAGTGGCCCTGATGGTTACCTGACCTCTGCTTGTTTTTTTGGGACTGATTCTGAATTGTTTTTTCATGAAGGTCGGAGGAGGTTGGGCATCTCTACCACCTTCGTCTGCTGATGCCCAAGGAGAAACCCATCACTGGCCCCTTTTCTCAGCATGTAGAACTAAGGCAGCCTCTTTGGTCTATAAAGATGGTGTGGTGGATCCGTATCCTTTCTCCAAGAGGATATCTGGACGCAACTGAATTGAGATTTGCAGGCCCTTGTAGGCCTCCATGGTGGGGAGTCCTGAGGGAGAATGTGAAGTTATTTCTATTTGCAATGGCTAGCCATAAACTTTAAAACTTCTTGTAAGGGTTCTTGTGCCAAACATTCTTCAGCCTCCCCTCTCTTGTTAGATCCTTATGCCATTAATATGGATGCAAATTTAGATTATTCCCACAAAAGTGGATGTGTTTGATGTTAATGAATCATTTTAGTCATGATGTGGTGAACCCTGCTGGATGTGGTCAATAAGTAGTGGTAATATTGTAGTTTAGGTGTCATCTCACTCTCACTATAATCTTTTGTGAAATCTGTCTTTGATTACCGAAGTTCCCATAACTGTTTCACCCCATCTATGTCTGAATTTTGTCAAGTGTCATCCATTCAAATGAATTAAGGGACTGAGACCTCACCAATCTCCAGCGCAAACTTAGTACCCAATGCATCACACATGTACACAGAGTAACTAAAACAGTAGACTCTACTAGAGTCCCAACTGCCACACTGATTTTAACGTTCGAACGATAGGAACTTCTGCAGTATATTAAAGCTGGGTACCTTCGTGTCCTGCTAAGCCCCTACATCAAACTACCCAGACATTGCTTCAATTCAATCAATTTGAATATGTTGGTTGTGCCTGTCGGCATACCTATTCTTGTGTGAATTGTAATTCTGATTACAATGGCCCTGAATACACAAAAAACTGTGCTGTGCCAACTGCGGTGGTGCCCACAATGCTGTATCAAAAATCTGCCTGAGGCATCTCATTGCCCATCTACGGTTAGTGTCAGAAGCATTCATGTTATACCGTCGAAGCATCACTCTCACACCAAGATACCTAATGTTGCTCCCCTCTCTCCAGCAGTTCTAACCGGGACCAATACTCAGGGTGAAACACCTGAAGACATCAGATGTTATCTGAAAGAATCTTCTATATTGACCCGTGAAGGTTCTTCTACCTGGCCCCGGGACCCAAAGCCCCATAGCAAGAAGGACTCCTCACCTGGGTCATCAGCCACCACTAAGTGTCCAGCCCCTGGAGCTGACTCAACCGAGCCTTGAGAATCTAAAATGGACTCTTCGCTTGTTGCTGAATATTCTCTGCCCTCAAGCCTGTCTTGCCCTTCACAGGATGTAGGCCCCTTAATGGCCCAAATGGTAGCAGAAAACCACCCAGTCCCTCATACTTTGCCCAGATTGCTTGCTCCACCCACTCACCCTCCTATTCATGATCCGATGGAAGCCGATGATATTCCAACATCACCAGTCGTGGTTGTTTGGATCAACCCCTCAGACTTCAAAAGCAACCTCGGCCCATATATCCAAATCTACTCTCTGAAAATCTCTTCTTGACCTTCTATTTCTGCCTGACTATGCACTCCAATTACAGGCAGGGGCCTTGGCCAGTTCCTTGAAACTGTTTGGCTGTGCACCCCAGTTACAGTCAGGGGCCTCAGCCAGTTCCTCCAAACCTTCAGACATACCCCCTGTCACTGCTCCTTTCAGGAGCAGGGGAAGAATGTGGGGCCATAATATCCCCACACTCAATTTACAGGGATCCTTAGCGAATGACAGCCTGGTCCTCAGCAATGCCTTGGCGGACCATTTCCGTGCAATCAGCACTGTCGGCCGTTACTATTAGGCTTTTTTAGCCTATAAATCAAATGAAGAATCTCATCCTCTCAATTTTACAACACAATCTAACCTTCCATATAATGCCCTATTCTCCATCCACAAGTTGCTTGCTGCATTGTCCCTTTGTAGATCTACTTCTGGCCTTGACGAGATCCATTTGATATGATTCGGCACCTCCATCCACACTCTGTCATTTTCTTACTTGACTTGTACAACTTTATATGAGTGAAGGGTTCTTACCCATCATCATGGTGCATTTGGATTGTCCCCCCCTTTGGTAAACCAGGCAGGCAGGGATGGGTTGGACGCAGATCACTACCGCCCTATAGCTCTTACCAGCTCTCTGAGTAAGTTGCTAGAGAAGATGATGTTGGTGCACCTCGACTTATTCCT
This sequence comes from Ceratothoa steindachneri, assembly GCA_963969495.1. Taxonomy (NCBI): domain Eukaryota; kingdom Metazoa; phylum Arthropoda; class Malacostraca; order Isopoda; family Cymothoidae; genus Ceratothoa; species Ceratothoa steindachneri. The sequence goes on from OZ018320.1 coordinate 222,572,436, forward strand.
AGAAACTGATCACTTACTATCTTTATTTCAGTGCAGCTTAGCAAGGGCCATAGTACCTTGATCTCTTAGTACATTTTAAGGGATCAGTCTGGAAAGCGTTCTCGTTAAAGCATTGATTCTTGCCCATATTTTTTGACATTGAGAAAGCCTACGATACAACATGTAGATATGGCGTCTTAACCCTTAACTGGCAGACATCATCAATTGATCTTCCCTTAGAGAACAGCGGGTAACATCAATTGATGATTCAAAGAGTTTCCTGCCATATGAGCATCGTCAATTGATGTCCCTTTGTTTTATTACTAATTGGCAACTCATTGAGTGAAAGAGTTGACAGAATCACATTTGAGCTTAATTTATACATCATTTTTCAGTCCAGTATAAAGATGGAGTCCGAATCTTCAAAGTCATCAAGTTTTCCAAAGCGTAGAAAGTTATCTTCGTAAGAAATAGTTTTTATTTTTTTCATACTCCTTTTTACAATTTTTTCTAACATTTAAAATAATAAAATATAGTTTACATTGCATATTTACTTAAATAAAATAATATTTTGAATGATAAATGACCCTCCGAGAAAAATTAAAATTACTCATTTTTTACCCGTATGGCACAAGCTCTGATGCAACCCAGACCCTCTGGTTAAGGGTTAAAGCAGCTATATGTTTTGGGTATGAGAGGTCTTTTACCATCTTTTATTCAAAGTTTCTTAGCATCTCAATCCTTTATGGTGCATGCTGGAGACACCTACTCTGACTTGCAACCCCAAGAGGAGGGAGCTCCTCATGGCAAGTGTTTTATGTTTTGTAATTGCAATCAATGAGATTTCCTCTTTCCCAGATGGTGTTTCAGCAACCCTGTTCATCGATGACTAGTCACTATACTGTTCCTCACCTCGGCTTTCATCAGCCGTGTGTTGGCTGTAACTGGCAGTTGATGTGGTTTTGAAAATTGCACAACTTGTGGGATTCCACTTTTCCATGAGCAATGAACAGGCAATGTATTTCCACCAGGGTAGAGGGGCTCTTGTTCCACCACTAATCTCGTTACAGGGTGTAGAGATAGAGTTCATCTCTTAGTTTCAGTTTCTGGGCATAACTCTTGATCCCAAGCTATCCTGGTTACCACACTTACATTGTCTTCAAACAGCTGTCTGTGGGCTCTAGACATTTTGAAAGTCCTCTCCCACACATCATGGGGCAGTGATTGCCAAACACTGTGTTCACTATACACTGCCATCGTCCAATCCAAATTGGACTATGGATGCCAAGTTTACTCCTCAGCCCTTAAAATGCTGAACCCTATTCGCAACCTCGGAGTTCATCTTTCCAGTGGAGCCTTCCACACTTCTCCCGTCAACAACCTCTACTGTGAGAGTGGGATGCTCCCCTTGCCCTAGAGGACTTGGGATGAACTCTCCAACTAAACTGCATGCCATCAAACAGTCAGTCCGCCCCTGGCCCCGCACTACTAGGACCAGTACTCAGGATGTTATTCGATGCCGTCTGAGAATTGGGCATTGTCGTCTGACACATGGCTTTCTGATGGAAGGCCTTCAATGTGCACTCACTGTGGAGTACCGATGTCTGTACTCCACCTATTTGCTGAATGCCTACGATTCCATACTCTGAGGCAAAGGCTTTATCCTTTCATTTGCCGAGGGATGTGTCCTTAGGAGGTTCTGAGGAGCATCCTTTCCGAACACGAGTCCCCCTTTAACATGAACCGACTGTTTACATTTTTATGAGAGACAAATCTCTTAAAAGGAAATTTAATGTTTTATCATCTTTAGAACCAGAGAGACCTGTCGTTGTCTTGTGATTTTACTTCGATTTTACCACATTCTAGAGGCATTTATTTTTCTACGTTTTAACTCCCTCTTCCTTTATATATATATATATATCTTTTAGATTTTTAACCCTAGTCTATGTTTGTTTTTAAAGAACATTTGAAATTTTAATGAATCCTCTCTCATTTGGCTGCGAGCTTTCCCACTTGGACTTATGGCATCACCTGTTTGTTTTGTACCATTCATTCATTCGTCTTGCCCTATCATCGACTCCAGATATGTATGTGATACCTTTGTCGTGTGCAGCAGGATCCTGTATCATAGGTCTACAGATGCCTGTATGCTGCCGAGTCGACAGTGGCATTCGATAGATTGCTGTCCTTACCCTGCCCCTTGAACCTCCAAATAGGAGATCATTTCTCCAACCTGGGTGCTCTAAGGGTCCTTACCCTTCCATCGTCGCTGACCCCTAGTTGGTGTGCTCCACCTCCCATAGTTTGTACCAGCATATGGAGCCAGGAAAGTGTCATCTGTGGATCCTTGCTTCCTTAAGAACTTGTTCCTTGAGTATGTGACCTCACATATACAACACTGCCCAATATACACAGATGGTTCCAAGTCAGACAGTGGTGTGGGTGCTGCAGCCATCTACTCACGAGAGTGTTTAACTTTGTCTTTGCCACTGACAGCTTCTATTTTTACCGCTGAACTTTCAGCCATTCTTTTAGCTTTCAGACTGATCAAAATTTTACCTTTTAAAGATTTCATCATTTTCTCCGACTCTTAGGAGTGTTTTACAAGCAATTCACTCTTTTAATGTTTCCCATCCCTTAGTTGCAGAAATCTGCATTTGGCTGGTCCAGATTGCATCCCGATATTGAGTTCAATATTTTGGGGTCCTGGGCAATAAGAGGGCTGATCAGCTGGCCCATTCACCCTATTGTGTGTCCTGCACTGCCTTTTCAAGATTTCTTTCCCTCTATAAGAGAATATATTTATCATTTGTGGCATGATGAATGTGATGGATGTTCACATTTAAATTATATAATATGAAAAGTCTGTACGTTCTTAGCCTGCGAGACTACAGTCCTTAGAGATGGCCCTTTGCCATGTTCGCATCTGCCATGCAAGACTTACCCACAGTTATTTTGTTTCGGCTGGTACTTGAATCAGCACTTGCTGCCATTTTTGTGGTGGGGATCAATCGGTTGCCCATCTTCTACTAGAATGCCCTCATTTTGTCACTCTCCGGTCGTCCTGTTTCCCCGACCCTTTTAACAATCCCTTGCTTGTCCCGCCTTCATTTCCTTCTGGCACAGGAATCTTTTAAACATTTTTATCACATAGTGGTCTTCTGCCTCTTTTATAACTAATTTGCCTCATTCTATTTGCACTGCCATTTCGATTCCACTTGGACTGGGCAGCTGCCTAACTGGTTCCTTACCTTAAACCTTATCACTCTTGCTTGTACAAGATCAATTGACTCATTTATTCTTATATTCAACCCCAATCAGTAATTAACCGACATTGAAAGTCACTTGTCATCATTGTTGTGCTAAAGAGATTATTTTTATAATAAAGTCATGAAAAGAAGGATAGTTTCGTTGCTTGTGACAGTGACGACCTGCACTAAGTGAGCGTTGTTAGACCAATGACTCGACATGCAATACTCCACAATGGCTCGTCATCTTGGACCACCTTGCCACCAGCCCAACTATGGAGTACCAAGATGAGGAATGCCCCCCTCCCTCCCACTCAGCATCTTTTGTGCAAGTTTCTCTCTATGCCCAACTTATTCTTTTTAAGAGCATGAAGTGATATCATTGCTGAAATTGATGGACAACTATATTGATATATATGAATCCTCCTAGCAAAGGCTCATTGTTTATCATGTTGCTTAGAGCTGCCCAGGAGTAGATAACATCTCTGCTCTCTCCGACCCCTTAAGGGAGATTAAGGGATGATAGCCTTTGATTCTACAGTTTGTGCCGTAGGACCCGTCAATGGTACCACAATTCAGTGGGGCTCTGCTTTCTATGAGGCTGTCTTGGGTATCTATGATGTATTGCAACTGCTATGAATGTGAGCTGTTGCAGGAGGGTACCTTGTGTAGGCTGTTACACCTGGTACCTGGAGCAGCCACATATCCTCCCAGGTGCAAAAAGGTAAGACCAGGCTTACTGGGTTGACTTAAACTCCTTGGCAATAGGTGGGAAATCTGGTGCATTTCCCTTTTTCCCTCTATGCATCCACTCATTTTTTAAACTATCTCCTCTTTATCTTCTCTAAGTTTAAGGACTGACCAGCTACCTCATGCCAGGTCAGAAGAGAGGCTTTGGAATGTCTATAAACAACAGCCTTTAATGCGTGCAGGTTGCAAGAGACCAGGACTTGAAGGGTCCTGGGCATTTGGGGTATGATTAGTGAGAAGAGCAGTTTATTCCCCAATAACCCCTTCCTTGCATGTAATGGGTTGAGTACTTTTTTGCGGCTGTACCCTGGTGCATAAGGTGGCACTGCTTATGACAGGTAGGCTTTACAGCCTTGTTTGCTGCCAGGCTAACTAAAAGTCTCGGGGTCTTGTCTCTGAATCTGCCACAACAGATCTTTTCCATCCTCTCGATGATTAGTATGAACTAGTTAGGAAATCCACCATGTTGCCCTTCCTCTCTGGTTGCTCTGTTGGGAATGGTAGCAATGGGGAGTGACTGTCCACTGGTCGGTGTGTGTTGCTGCTCAGATTGGAACCCTTAAAAGTCTGAAAACTTGACATGGGATTTGCAGTAATGGCTGGATGTGTGATATTAGCCACCACCCTCATTCTTTTACATTTCTATAAACAAACCCCTGCCCAGGTAGCCATTATTAATGCTCTTTGGACACTCCATGGCTCACCTGTACAAGTAATATTGCACACTACCATGAATTTCCGGAAAGGAGTACTCTATGTGAGGGAAATTGTGGACTACTTAGAAGACATCAAATAAAGTGGGCCAACCATGGAGTACTCAAGGTCAAATGCGTGATGAGGAAGCAAGGAGGGACTCACATTTGATTGTGACAGGCTTGTTTAGTCATGGCATGCCACTTGGTATCAATGGCACATCAAGGCATGTGTGCCATTATCACAGAGGTACTAACAATGGCACTGCTTTGGCAGTCAGGTTTACCTGCAATCTGTGCCAATTACTCAAAGATTATACACGTCCTTATTTTGTATAGTCATATGCTTCCTCAAAGCCATTCAGGCTGTGTGTGGACTGAATGTATTCTTTGAGAGGGTAAAAATTTGATTCTGCCATGCCCCTTTGACCTGGGACATCTTAGGCTTCTCAAGAGATAAAAAAGCGTGCTCTGCTGCTTGCCCCTCCAAGGCCTATGAGCATGGCAGTGTCTGTTCCTATTTTGAACTCTTATGTGGGTTCTACTCCCTCTGCACTTATCCGGTAAAACAGGTGGCTCCTTGGGCTCAGATCCTGCCTTGGCTAAAACCAGTGTCCTCACTGTGACCACTCTGTGTAAAGCAAAGCTGCTGGGTACCCTAACCAGGTCATTGGACACAAGAGGCAAACCCCTTGCAGGGGCTTCTGAGACTGTTCCTGGGGCATTCTAAATCTGCCCACCCAAAAGAGGACAGCACCAAGGGAGTCTCAGCTCTCCTGATCCTATTCATGTGTCATTGAGGTGCCTTGTAGTTGCAGCCCTTAAAAAAATGAGGGACCCTGGTTCCAAAGATGCCATACCCACCAAAGGTTTCGAGGGAGGGTGAGGAAAAGACTTGCATGGTGAACCTAACCTCCCACAGTAAGTCATCAAAGGCAGCAGCGCTTATACAACAAACAGTTCCTGGAGTTCTACCTCCTGGAAGCCTACAGCACTCCCATGAGGGTATTCACTGCAAAGAGGAACCTGCATCTCCTTTAAGGTAGGCCTGGAGGAAATTTTCCTTCAATGGAATTGCTATGTACTCATCGGTAGCTGGAAGGAACTTAAAAGCTTGTCTCGCTTCATTCTTTTAGCTGTCTCCAGGAGATCATTTCGGACATGTGCCCTCTGCTCATCCTCAAACTCCAAAGGTTTGCTTCAGTATTAGATAGAACAAGAACTTAATTACTTTACACTTTGAGTTCCTGTAAGAAGGCTTGGTTCTGAGTAAGCTGGTGCATTCCCCAGTCACTCCAGGCACCCCCTTTTTTCTAAGTCTATCCTTTCCTTATTTTTTCCTCTCTCTAGGTTTAAGGACCTGATTAGCTAACTCATGCCGCATCAGAAAAGAGCCTTTTTGGAATCTATATATACCCTGAACCACACATAGTTTGGTAGGGAGAGTTAGGATTTCTCAGTTCTCTGTGAATCAATTTTAGTGAAACTTTTCCCAACTGGTCTACATAATATGGCAACACTAATGTTATGTTTACATTATGCTGTGTTAGGTCCTTCAATTTTTCTATCAGATTGGTCATTTGGGGGGTGAGCCAGATTAATAGCATTTATCTCCTTTAAGAACAATGTGATGTCACAGAGGTTTCAATGATGAAGAAAAGTCGTTAATCATCAAGGAAAATGCTGAAGGCACCTCTTATCTTATTACTGCAAAGTTACTTCACAATATGGACATGGTTAGATGATTTCTGAAGGACCCTTTGCTAAGGAAGAAAGCTCTGATTGTGAGACCTTCAAGACTGTGGCACCTAGGGATTTGAGAAATATTGGTGGCCAGTTACTTGGGAAGCCCAGACAAAACAAGCAAAGCCATTTTTACCACCGCTGGTTGTCCTCATGTACTAAAGACCACCAGGAACCATATCCTAGGGACCAAGGCTTTCGTATGAATTCCCCTGAAACGGCCTTCAATGCTCCATCACAAGAATTCGAGGCTTCATTGGGCTAGGAAATACATGAAATTGGGCATGAATTGCGTCTCTTCACTGACAAGACCAGAGTGGCCCATGATGGACCTGACAGTTAAGCAACTGGTTGGGTCTATTTCAGAGATGAGCATCACCAATGTTTGCCACATAAACAGCAGGGAGGATGAGTCATGTTGTAGGCAGATATAATTAGATACAGACTAATTGGACCAGTTAGGGTGACTGCACTCACCTGCTTCAATCTCTTGAAAGAGGTCTTAGATCTTTGTTATATGATAGACCATTCACTTCCTTCTAAGGACTAGTTTTCATGCATGACAATGCTCTATCCCACTCTTCCAGGGCCACCCAAGCATTCCTAGGCTATTATGGTATACAAGGTGACAAGGAGATGGTGTGGCTGCTAGCCTCTTCTCTGGATCTCAACTCAATCAAAAATTTGTGGTCCATGGAAATCATGGACCAAAGACATCTTGTGGGTGACCATCAAAGCTGCAGCAGAGGCAGTCCAACCTTCTACTATTAAGAAGTTGACAGATTCCATCATTTGTGTATGTCAGGTTTTGAGATATTTAGAAGAACTCAATAATAGTTGATTGTGTTGCATCCCCTTGATTAGTAACAAACTTTGTGCCTAAGCTTTCAAGGAAAATTGAACATAATATAAGGATAAAGTCAGTCTATAATTTTCTGTTAATTGATTGTGGTTAGCCCATTAATGGGGTTAATTAGTTTTTTGGGGGTAGTGGTATTCCAATTAACAGAAAGTCTGGGTAGTAAGGTTGGGTTAGACAGAGCGCTACTTGTTTTGTGGTTTCATAAGTACTATTAGTGTACATCGTTGTTTTTGACGGACATAGGTAAAATGTCGTCTTTCAAAAGGTTCCACCATCAAGGCCAAATTCTTGGACTAGCAGGCAAAGAATTAATTGCCTATCTCCAGGAACAAGAAAGGACAGAAAGAGAGGAAATGAGAGAATCTGCTTAGCAATTGAGAGAAGACAAGTCCCTGAGTCAAACAGGGAATCAAGAAGATAAGTGGAACTGAGCGGGACTTTCCCTCCCTAGGCCGTTCTTTTGGTCGCTTAGAAGAGCATACCAGTGGTATCGAGACCAACTCTCATACCATTCTCGTCCCTAGAAAATCCCTTATCTCAGTTTTCTGAAAAAAAAACAGAGATACCCCTCACCATTGAGGAATACCAATGTGAATTCCCACTCAAGAAAAGATTCACCTCTTGGTCAAGTCGCATCATCGAGAAGCCCAAATTTATAACAGGGATTGGAATAACTTCTGTTCATCTAAGATCCCCTCACTTGCATCTTTAATTCAAGAAGTCTCGCCTCACGTCTCCACCTCCTCAGGATAAGCATTAGCTGTTTTTCCTGAATATACTCGCCACATGTCTCTTTCAACAAGTGAGAAGCATCAGCTGTTTTCTCAACCATTCTCACATCAGCAAGGAAGGCTCTAGTCCAACTCGCCTCTAATCAACTCATCAAGGAGGTTCTCATTCAAGGTCATCCCACTGCCGACTCCCTCTTAGTTAAAGGTAAAAGGAATCCAAAACTTATTCATGTTTGTTAATTACCATTCCGTGTGAAAGTGATTTTTGCATCAACCATCGTGTATTACTCATTGGTAGTGTTAATTTTTATTAGATCCTCTTATTATAGCATTAGTATATTTGAAGATTTAATATTTCATTTTTTGTATGTAATTAAAAGTATATTTTTGTCTGAGTTGTTTAATTAGATCCTCGAACGCTGTAAATGGCAATAGATATATAATAATACGAATCCTCCCTGGTTAAAAAATTAAAGTAAAGCACTTTCAGAGAAAAGTGGAACGGAGTTACTCATGTATGAATCAGATGTATATACGTACTCAGCCGTAAACCATGACAGTGTATTATAATTATGGTTTTCTGTTAAATATATATATGCAAGGTATGCTTAATGTGTATAATTATCCTCTATTTTCTCTAAAAGATGTCTAGATGGGCTACTTTCATTCAAAAGCTATTAGCATGGTTCACTCCCAAAATGATGAATCTGAAATAAAAATTGAAGGACGTAACACAGCATAATGAAAACATAACATTATTGTAGTCATGTTATGCAGACCAGCTGGGAAAAGTTTCATCTAAATTGATTCACAGAGAAACAAGAAATCTTAACTTTCTTGACCAAGCTACTAATGTTGTTGAGGGTGTATACAATGCCCTTTAACACCTGCAAAAGAACAGGTGAGGGGTCTTGGGTGCTTGAGCATGAATAATGGGATGTGTGATTTTTCCCCTGATAACCCCTTCCATACAGGTAATACATGGGCTGAGCGCCACCCCCCTCCAGCTGTTCTTGGATGCATAAGGCTCTACTGCCTATTTGGCGGGCTATGGTGCCATGTTGACTTCCGGGACAACTAAAATTCTCAAAATCTATCTCTGTGTCTGTCACGTGACTTTATATCCTGGCTATCTTGTCGATGACAAATAAACTTAGTAAGGGATTCCACTGTCACATGTGCCTCGAGCTGTGGTCTAGAGAGTAATCTAACTTAACCTTACCTTAGCACCCTAGAGAAGACAGAAAACAAAATGCCCCACCTCACCATGGGATGCACCTGCAGTACCCTCATTAAACCACTTACACCAAAACAAAGATCATACCCATAAAAACTGCCCCTACTTGCTACATAGATACTCCAAAGACTTACACTTCCCTGCATCTGACAAAATAATCCATACATACACACAGACACAATACAGCATAGCCACCAATCTCTGGATCTAAATACCTCCTCATTGAGATATCATCCAAGAAGAAACACCCCTCCTCCCACATCATGCAAAAGTTCCCCTATTATGGTTCATATACAGTCATCATACCTGACTAAACGCATGAATACTGCACTGGTTTAACCAACCTGTCTCTCCCTGTTGCCACCAGCAATCAGTTCAATACATATCCATATTGTGGCCAACCCAAGGATAACTGAGAAAAAACGTGTAAACAGAGCGCTGGATCTCTACGATAAGTGTCTGGTTAATAAAGTACATTGTGGTTGTTGGCCTGAGGGTTGGATCTTAGTCAGGGACAAGTAAATAATGAATGAACTGGGAGAATATTCATCTCTCTAAAACCTGCCTCAATTTTTTAATAAATTTAGAGCTTCTTTTGGGGTAATATTCAAAAGTGTTATTTTAATTGAAGGTTTTTTCTCCCTCTTTCATTATTTTATACGTAAATATGCTGACTGAGTGTATTCTGCAGTTTTCTTTGAATTGGTCATTAACTATATGCTTTGTTTGATGCGGTCCCACAGTTCCTAGCAAGTACCATTATGAAGAGTTACACAAGCAGTTACCAACTAGACTTCCATCCTCTGTTGTGACTCAGGGGTGTGCAACTGCCAGTTCTGGTCCTGCTTCCTTACCAAAGCCTGACCCAAGTCTTCTTGTTGACCTCAAAAATAAACATGTGCGTTCTAGTCAGAATTCATGCAGTGAGTCATATTCTCTCTTCATCATTGCTCATTATGTTTATTTTATAATCAAAATTTAAAAATTTGGAGTAATCATAAATAAATGGATTACATCCACATTAATTCACCGGAAGAGATGAGCAGAAGGAAATCCTTCTGATGTTGCGGCGTGGCTTTTCCTCTTTCATTTGTTCCTCCCTTTTGTTTATTTTAATTTGGTTGGCTGTTTTCTGTTTGTTTTGTTCTGTTTTTAGTAATTAGCCTATTTGTAGACCAAATATAATCTATAAATGAATAATTTTGGCATCATGTCCTTTTTGGCAGTTGCCAGTACGGTCCTTTCAAAATGCTCTACCTCATTCACCTGCTCTTAATCATATACCACTCGCATTCTTCCACACCAACTCCAATCCCTTTTATATTTGTCTCAGTATATGCAAGTTTATACTTTTTTGAAGAATGTCAGGATTTTCTCCATGCTTATATCAGTCATATATGCCACACCAATGTGTTGTTGCATACCATTAGGTATTTTTAAGGCAGCTTGGGGCCACTTAGCCCCTCAGCCCCCAGACCTGACATAGTATCTCTGCCCATTTTACATAAGTGGGTTGTCACATTGGGCCTCCTCCAGCCACAGTTGATATCATGGCAGGGCTATTGTAATTCCCTATTAATTAATTGGAGAAGGAATGAGGGGGATCTCTTCCATTGTATTTAATTATTTAAGTTGTTTAGCTGCACATTTGGGCCCCTATCCGAGTGTGCCTTGTAGATATTTTTATTGTTAGGTTTGCTGTTTTTTTCCATTTAGAATTGAGGTAACTTAGTCTCACCCACCCTTTAATGTCATTTCAAGCACAAATTATTACTCCAAATACTGAAACTCCTCTGATTCTCTCATACTACATTCATGTTATTATTCTACTTCTGCTGAATAATTTAATGTTAATGTATTCTTAACCAAACTTATTAACTTGTTCCCTATGATTAAATTCACCCTAGAAGTAGAGAAAGATTGCACCCTCCCTTTCTTTGATACCTTAATCTGTAGAATGCTTTAAAGTTTCAAATATGAAATATACTGAAACCCCTCCTGTACTCTTCATAGGACTCCAGGTAGGGTTAAAACAGCACCGAGCAAATGTATGTAACAATAGTGAACAATCTACATTATTTATTCACATTCCTAACTAATCTGAAAATCAGTTGGAATAGCACCAAATCCATTATTACTTTTAACAGTTACTTTTCCAAGCATTTTAGAATGTAATGTTTTGACACTTTCTCCAATTTCAACATAAGCCCTGGATTGTTTTCATTACTTCCAATTATTTCATCTACATCAGGTCTTAATTTGAGATTTTACAGGATTTTCACCCATTTTTCCTTGGGTGCTTTGCATCAAGAATAGTTGGATGAACATTGCTAGTGGCATCTAATTTTCTTTCTTCTTTTTTTCATAAACTAAGGTTATTCCTGCAAACACAAATGTAAACAAGTCAAATTTGAAGTTGGAGGCTGTTGTTCCTGACCCTCCTCTGCATCCTTTTGTTCCTGATCACAATATTTGTCATAGTCCTGCACAAGTTAACAAAAGAACTGGGTCATCACAACAGTTGGAAGAGAATGGTGCTGCTGCTAGTGTGTTTCCTTTTGGTGGGGAAAGATCAGTACAGACACAATTCCCTTCTTTCAAAGACTCCAAGCCCTTTAAAAAGATATTAAACACAACTCCTTCAGAAGGGTGAGTACTAAACTCATTTTGGAAAGAATCATTTTTCTTCAGAGTAAGTAACTCATTTTGTAAGTAACAAGATTGGGGGAGGGGTCATTTTTGTGGGATACATGTTCACTACTCCAAGTTTTTCATTTTTCCCTCACTCACAAGTGCAGATTTTCCTCTTGAGAGATTTTGACCTCAGAACATTGAGCATCTGGAGGTTTGGCATTAACCCCTCCTCCCCATCATGACTCCATGTAAGGAGCATGGCAATTTGTTTCCTGGTCGCCATGCTGACAGACTTGCACTTCATCTGGCCCCTGCTTAACCTCTCTTCCTCCCTTCACTAACATCTTTCTGCTTTTTTGTACCAACTCTCTTTGTATCTCTTCAAAGCATTTTGTTTGACTGAATGGAGCTGCTCCTTCTGGGCTTGCCCAGGCTGTTATCACAAGGGGTTGGTTTCTTTGAGACTGGCTCTGGTTTGGTCCCTCCCGGCAACCAGAGCAGAATATTGGAAGCCCAACCTGTCCCTCTCCCATCCCCATTCTTTTTTGGGGGACTACCAAGAAAGGGTGGAATTTCATTGTCAGCATTCAAACCAAAGAGTGATGACAAGGGATGTTGACTGACCGAGAAGCGCCTATATGCTGACTGTGTTGTTTATCCAGGCCCGTTGTCTGCGCCAATGGGCATCTGCAATGTTTATTGGAATCCAAACCCTTGGTACCTTTTTCAGGTTTCAAGCTCTTTTGCCTGATGAAAACTAGCTAAACAGTATGTTCGCAGATTTAGTATGCTCTGTTTTTGTACTAACAAATTCTTTTTTCCTAAAGATGATCCCAATAACCCAATGAATTCATGATGAAAAAAAAAACTGCACATGCCCCCCCCCCCCACCAAGCACAGTGTCCTTGTCTGTTCAAATAGACACTACATCACCGAGAAAACAAAAAAGAACTCCCATTGAAGAAGAAACTAAATTCCAAAGGATAGCTCAAACTACCTTAAAATCTGCAAAGAATTCTCCAAGTAAAAAAAAAGGAACAAACAAACCAGCCTATGACCAACGAACGCTCTCCCAGAACTTAGCTGAAGAAGTGTTACCAGGACGAACTTACTGAAGATTTTTATTCATCATGGTAACAAACTCCAGCCAAATTTAGTGAAAGGATGTATGGTGAAATAATATAAAGACTTCCAAACCTTTTTCCAACTTTCTAGGAATGAATTCCAACCCTTATTACCACAGAGAGTCAGTAGTATCATAGTGGAAGCTAAAGCCCCTCATTGAGAGACTACCTGGCATTTTTTATGCCATTGGCTTCAAACACTTTCTGTTTACTCACTTCACTGATGGCAGCATATTGGTCAAGGGCAACATGTTCCATCAGAGGAGAGCACAAGCTACCCTGATTGATAGAGAGCCGAAGGTGACCCGTTTCTTGGACAGCAGCCTTCTGGCGAATGCGTCAATTCCCATAGATGATATCATCTTAGACCTGGCTGACCATGCAACAATCAAGGTAGAATGTGTGATGAGAAAATAGGGAGGGGCCTTGAGACCCCACTCCCTACACTTTTCATTACATTTGGCTGTGACAGGCTCCCTGAGTTGGTGCGTCTGGTTGATATCACTACCCTGTGAAGACATTCGTACCACTGCTGCGGAGCTGCTACTACTGCCCCTGCTTCAGCCATATGAATCACTCCTGTAGACATGCTAAGTCAGGTATACCCAGAGTGTGTTTAAGTTGCTCCAAAACCACATACGATAAGCCAAGTGTGTCAATTGTGGAAATCCTGGTTATTCAAGCTATGGATTGTTGCTAATTTTGCAAGGCTAAGGACTTTGATCTGGTGCACCCGGCACTGCGTGGGACATCTTATGCTTCAATTTTTAAAAAGCCACCCTCTTCTCATGGCCCCTCAAGGCCTACAAGTACAGTTGTTTCTCCACCTATTTGGGACCCTTTTGCAGGTTTTACTCACCCTGCCTGCTCCCCTAGTCGAGCTTGCGGCATAATTGGCTTATATTGAGCCTCGGTTAAAACCATGGCTTCCCGTCCCCTTCCCATAGTGTGACCATTTACCTTAAGGCAAAATGGCAGTGCACCTCAACAGAGATATTAGACTCACAGGAGGCAACACCCCTGAAGGTGGTCTTTGAGACCTTCCTGGATTCCTAAAGCTGCCCTCCGAAAAGAAGTCAGCACCAAAAGAGCTTCGGCTTCTATGCCCATTCCCAGGGCTAGCCTGGGGGACTCGGAGATGGTGGATCCTCCAAAGGAAGGACCCCCACCTGCGAGGCCACCCTGCCTGCCTAAGGTTTTGAGGCGGAGGAAGGAAACTCTTGCATGGCGAGCCCAACTTCCCCGATAAGTCGGGCCTACCCCTACACCAGATCACACTTTCTTGTTGCTTTTTACTTATCTTGTTTTTGTTGTTTTTTTGTTTTTTAGCATTCCTGTTTTTTTTTATCTTTGTTGTTACTTCCAATTTTTTACTAGTTTTTTAATCTAGCAGAGTATTAGACTGTAGCAGGAGTTGCTAGGACTTTTGCTCTACTAGGGAGTCGCCAGATGGGCTCTTAAAGAATGCACCCCAACTACTTCCATTGTGGTTAGCCGAGTGTGAGATGGCCTTCAAACAGTAGCGTTATTATGCCTACACGAGTCATAAGCGCTACCTGAAAGATTTCATCGTCGTTGAATTTTGTCGAGCTAGAGCTAGGTTCTGGTATGTTTTGAAGCACATCCGGCCTCTTCCTGGTGGGCATACGTGTCTTCACTTAACGGGAAGACCCCCTCTAGCATAGGTGTGGAAGCGAGTCAAAAAGATTCAGGGCAAGTTCTCGCAGGACCCCCCTTCCCACTCTCCAGGAGAATTGGACTGCAATCTCAGATCCCACATCCGTGGCAGAGTACTTCACCACCACTTTCTCCGAATTCTCTATCCAGGATGCTGCTCCACCAGCATTCAATGCATGTTGTAATATTGTTGAAGGATGCTGACTGGACTTTACCAATCTCAGATCCCACATCCGTGGCAGAGTACTTCACCACCACTTTCTCTGAATTCTCTATCCAGGATGCTGCTCCACCAGCATTCAATGCATGTTGTAATATTGTTGAAGGATGCTGACTGGACTTTACCACCCTTCAACAACATGTTTATATTGAGTGAATTATGTTTTGCTTGCACTTCATGCGCAGGCACTGACCCTAGTCCCAACGTTGTCCTGTACGCCATGCTTTGACACCTGGGTGATTGAGGCACGGACTTTCTGTTAGATTTGTTCAACAGGATCTGGACTAAAGGTATCTTCGCGCAGACTCTTGGTGAATTATTGCTGTGCTCGCCTTTCACAAACCGGGGAGAGTTTACTCTACTCCGCCCAGTTTCCGCCCAAACTCTCTAACCTTTTGCATCTGTAATTTGATGGAGAAATTCGTAAATGTTAGGCTAGTGTTTTTCCTGGACAGCAGAGTCCACTTGTCTTCCACACAGTGCGGCTTCCAAAAGTTCCTCTCCACGCCGGATTCTCTCCTTTGACTCGAAAATCCCATCTGCACTGCCTTCCTTCATAGACAGCACTATCTCAGTGTTTTTTAATGTGGAGAAGGCCATCATTGATGCCGCATGGGAAAATGGTATCATGGAGAATTTCAACACGATAGGGGTGAGAGGACACCTCCCAATCTTTATTTCTGAGTTTTTGCAATATCGTTGATTCCGTGCACAGCATAAACCATTGCCACAATAGAACAGCGCCTACATTTTGCCATCAAAAACATATGTAAATTGAACTCTGCTAACAGATAGCCCTTCACCTCTGTGGGTTAAGTTACAGATGGCTCAAAATCAGACAATGCAACTAGTTTTGCATGATATCAGCAATATACCTTTACCCCGACACTAAGCCAAACAGTTAGCACTTTAATGGCAGAATGCTGCACTCAGAGATACGCAATAAGATGGGCATACAAACAGGAAGGACTAGGAAAATATACCATTTACTCCAACTCCTGGAGCAGCCTACAAGCTCTCAGAAAACTGGACAATCTGCATCCAATACTCTAAGATATAAAAGAAACCATATTTAAAGCCAACAACATTAGTAAAGAAATTTTACTTTGCTGAATCCCGGCACACACAGGTGTGCATGGACTGAAAAGCTGACAAAGCAGCTAAAACCATCACCCAACAAATCATTTGCCCACTCAACCACCAAATCCCATATCAAGACTACAAGAATGCTATAAGAACTGCACTTACTGAAACCTGGTCAATCAGGTTGGCTAATCTTAAGAGCTCAAACAAAATGTACCTGAATTTGTCAGTGTGGAAACCATCAACAATCTCATGTCCTCAAGAAGTTGCAATCTGCCGACTGTGAATCGACCACACCAGAATGATGCACAAATTTCTAATGGAAAAAGCACCCCCCCTTATTGCCAGGATTGCTTAATCCTCCTAACAATGACCCACACCATCGTAAAGTGCCCCAACTTTGGTGAACTGAGATGCAGTTACTTACCCTTTGACAGAGGTGGAGCTCTGCCCACCCTCACTTAATATTTAAAGAACAAAATATTTACCCTGATTGACAAGTTTTATCAAGGAAAGTGGCTTTATTGCTCAACTATAACAACTTGCCAAAGAAATTTTTTAACTCGTTTAGCATCTATCCACTCAAAATCATTACCCCATGTAAAAAATATCCACTGGATTAAATATTTATCCATTATCACCTTTTAAATTTGAAAATAAAATTTTATTATGGCATTTTTTTATAAAATTGAATTATAGTGCGATCATTGTGTAGTGTGTGCCATGAGACAAGCATCAATACATCCATCCATCCCCATCATGACATCTTTCTGAGGTCAATTTCTTTGATGAACCCCTTTTTTCAGGGTACGCAAATACCCAAACTACTCCATCTCCAATGAGAACAATATGGACGCTAATAATAGTCACCCACCTGCAAGAGAACAGAGCAAACCCTTCATTAAGGTATTTATGGTAATAATAGCCAAATCGGAATACCACTTTCCGTATGTGAAGTTAAGCTGCATGGACTATGGCTAGTCTTAGAATAGGAGCCTAGATTCAGTTCAACTTTTAGATACTCTGTTGGATTATACACTAAACTGTAGTATCCTACTGAAATATTTAAGTATTCAGGATGAACCTGGATGAAACCGTCTTCTAAGTAGAGCAATAAACCCTTTATACCTCTGGTGTTTGCATGATGGGGCTCTGTTCAAAAGAATTCCCTATCTATCCAGTCACTGGTAATCCCCCCCCCCTCAATCCCAGTGTGCCTTAAAAGAAACATGCTCTCTTGGGTCATCTTTTGCCCCTCTTTTGAATTTGCCACTTCTTTTTTCATTCTACATTTTCTCCTATGCCCCCATAAGGGGGGGGGCTGTAGCTCCATTCCCATCAGCTATACAGGACCTGTGGCTATACATATATCTTCCTCTTTTTTTTTTGCTTCCTCTTACTTCACCACTTTCTTTCCAAGAGTTCAGGGGATGATGTGATGTTATTCGAATCTTCACTTTGATCTCTACGAGTCCTTTTACTCTTTCTGTCCGAAGTGACTCTTTTGGGTTTTGCCCTTTTAAATCTTGAGGCTGAATTTTGATTGGAGTATATGCAAGTGCGTGTAAAAGGAGAGGTCTGAAGATGAATGCCAGGGGGAGGTGGGGCTACCTCTTTGTTGCTCTTTGACTACTCTTGTTTTTTGGGGGGGAAGGGAGGCTTGTTTCTGTTTTTTTTTACTCATCATTTTTGTTTTTTTAATCTAGCCTAGTATTAGACTGTAGTGTGATTACAGCGACTTTTGTCCTAGTAGGCAGTTGTCAAATGGTCTCATAATTTTTTTTTTTTAAATGATGAATGTGGAGAAAAATAAGGTATACCCTCGATGCAGCAAGTTGTTCAAGCGTGTAATCTCCCTATAAATGATGTAGATTTGAAATGTCTGAATTTCAATATCTTGGGAGAGTGGTTAATTGTGTGGAAACTAAACAGCCTGAATTGGTATTTAAAGTAGTAGAAGATAGCTAGATAATGTCTATCAAAGCATTTGTGAATGGTGGGGGGTTTGAGTAGTAGGTAGTAGTGGTTCGCCAACCTGCCTTTATCAAGGCAGATCCTGACTGGATAATGAAATAGATATAAAGGTCAGTATGACAATCGCTGGAGAACCTGAGGACACCAGGGGCCATTCCTGTTTGGGCAGAGGTGCCAGGAAGTATTATGATTTGATACCAAACAGCATTCAGGGGGAACCTTCATCACGCTGGGGCAGAGGGACTTGTTCCACATCAGAGGTATGTGGATTTATATAGCCATCAGCGGATTCCTTGCAACAGAGTGTGTGTGTTGTGCTGCGAAGATGGGAGGGGAAAGAAAGCAGTGTTGTAATTAGCTATGTATGTGATAAGAAGTGTAAGATCTACCCACCTGAAAATGGGGCGAGCACAGCACATCCACCAATCGGTAACCAGATCTCTATGTGCACTCACGCTTGTGTCTGCTCTTGCCGGAATTGAACTCTTTACCCTGACTTTGGCAGTCCAACGCTGCATTCACTCGGCTAGCAAGAGCTCTACAGGGTTTAAGTAGTGAGTGTGATAGAATTCTGCATGAGACTATTTTAATGCATACTTTGGTTTATAGGAATTGTACTGTCTGGCAGGAAAAAAAGATGAAAAATGAGAACTCAAATAAATAAGTTATAAAAATCCTTGGTGGGGGAGAGAGTGGATAGATTGAAGAAAGGTATATGAAAGAAATTTGTGGAGTAAAAATTATGTTAGGTTGTATTTATATATGGCAGAACAAGGTTGAGAGAGCATGTGTGTGTGTACTGTGCTTAGAACCAAATGTTTGGGGGGGGGGGGCAATTCAAGAGACCTATGAATGGGTTGCCATGACCAATAAAATAGTCTTTTGAACGCAAACAGACGCACAGCCCTTAGGTACTAAGGGTTTAATAATGATGACAATAATGACTCTAAACCTTGCTCACTATGTAGGGTGGACAAAACAGTATTACCGTTCTGTTTCCATTTTAGCCTCCATTGAGAACAGGCCGCATGACTCCCACAAGCTTGCCAGTGATTGTCAGTCTAATCTTTATATGAATTTAATTATCTAATCAAATTTTCTTATCCATGATTGGAAAGAGACGGGTGCCACAATTAACTAACCATCTTTTATGTTTATGAAATTACTCCTCTTGGGAAATTTTAACGCTAACCCTTTCTTTTATAATAAAAAAAAAATTAGTTAAAAAGAAATATCTTGAAGAAACTGGGTTAATATTCTTGCCACTTTTCCTCTTTAGTGACAACTTTACTCCTCCACACTGATATCTGAACTTAAGTTGTAATTCTTTGCTATTAAATTACTGACCTGAGCATTGAAAATGTCATGCAGTGCAACTATGACTAAACTGTCGATATTTGAAGAGGCATAAAGGTTACTACAGTCAAATCTTTTTCCTACGATAGGGACACGTCCAGTTAATAATCCTATTTCCATTTTAATAAACCCTTATCTTCTCTTTGATCTCCCTTTCCCCATGTTTGTGATGTGGTTGAATGAAGGTGGAGATGAGAGCTGGCGGCAAGGACTCTAACCACGCCTCCGAAGGTGAATCCAGCGACCGAGGCCAGCCGGTTCGCCCTCCCCAAAAGGATGCTTCACGAAAGCGATGCCAATCCAGTAAGACATACTCCCCATCTCTTCTCATTCCTGTAAAGGCCTGGGGGGATGGATTGTTCACTTTATAGTCAAGCGACAGGGAAGTGCGCAAATGTTGTGGCTGAAAACTACTTGTGTTCAAGGTTAAAACGACTCCCTAAGTCATTTAGTGAAGGGACAACGTACGTTGTTGGAGGAGTCATCCCTGAGATTTTTCCGAGTTGTCTTCGCGATCCGTGACACCTCGTTGACTACCGCCTTATTCTTGTCGCAGATTGTTCCGACATTTCGATGATGTCCGAGTGCGGGGTACCGATGATCCCTTACGAGGAATTGGAAGAAGCCACTCTTTCATGGGACCCCGGTCGGTTGCTCGGCAGCGGAGGTTTCGGCGCGGTGTACAAGGGATCATGGAAGCGTATCACTGTGGCGGTCAAGCGCATTAATGTCCGGAATGAGGTAATTCGCACAGCTGTGGAAATGACAGGACCACTCCACCTAGATGTTATCTTGGAGTGGGACCACCCCTCTTGGTTGAGTTGCAATAGACCTCCCACTTCCTAGCTGTTGCATCGACTGCTAGCACAGGGGGGGAGGGGTAAAAGATAAAAATTCCCACAGCATGCAACAGCCTCCCTCCACTCAAACTTGTTTCCTCAGGACAGTCACAGAAGGCGCGGCCCCACTTAATCGTGGTAACGTTGATGAGGCCTCCAACAGGGGATGTAGGATCAAGGCTTTCTGCCTTAATCTCCCAAGCAGTTGGGGGAAGCAGAGGTCATCGTCTGGGGGGCTATTAACAACATCTCATAAATTAGAGTAGAAGGGGCATTTCTTTTAGCACTATCCACCCCTGGCTGCCTTGAATAAGTTGACATGGTTTTGTTGTATGTGTACCATGTTCCTTGTTTGTTGTTTGCACTCTATTTTTGGAATTTCTTTCATACAGTTTCTTTCACTCCTCTTCCATCCACTTCATTTAATCCTTTTCACATATACTTCCACATCTTCATTGGCCTGGACGTGGTTTGAGTTCACAATTGTTCTTAAATTCTTGTCTTCACACTTGGGTTTGTGCCCGAGTGTTTGCAGATCATGTCTCCTTCAACCCGCATCGCGTTGAGGAGCAGTTTTCCTTGTTATGGTCGAGTGTTCTTTCCTTCTTTCTCTTTGCCTCCATGATAAAGCTTAGGCCTTCTATGCTCACTATCGAGAATAAACATAAGACTTTAATCTTCAGCTTATGCCCGTTTCCATCAAGGTGCTGTTTGTGCTCTTCAATGCCCTCCCTCCAATAGTTCGCCTTATGCCCTTTTATGCACACCTATCCGTTTTTCGGCGCCATCGGCCCCTTTATAGCGAAGGGATGCTATGTGCTGGAGAAGAACATCAGTCAGAGTTCATCCCCGAGGCACAAGGACCGACGCACTCACCCTCCCCTCCGCACGCACCTTTTAGTTAGGATATCAACCACTCACTTCACCTTCTATGTGGTCTTCCAAGCCTCCCCCACCCCCACCCCCACCCCGTCACTCTCATCTATTCTTTTCACAAGTCTTCTCATCCATTCTTCTTACATGCTCGTACTACCTCAGAACATTCGTGGTCACAAAATCATTTACATCTTTTCTCACCATATACCTCTTTAACTATTCACTCCTTACTCTATCCTACGCTTCACACACCCAACATTCAATGTATATTGTCCACTTTTGTAGTTTTCACTTTCGCTATGTCCTTCTTCTTCCATACCATACTCACTCCTTTACTCTAACGTTGGACATCTGGGACATTCTACTGGATTTTGAAAAGGTCCTCTTTACACTCTTTACGACGCTCTCAATAAAGGCCACAATAATAGTTTTGATGCAGTTGGACACGTTTTTATTGTTTTAAGATATAAATGTGTTTATATTGTAATATTAATCAATTCGCCATCGCCATCGCCATCGCCCTCGGCAGTGAGCACACGTGCCAGGCCAGACCTGACGGCCGTGCATACATTGCGGACGAAGTCCTTCCTTCATGCTGACCCACACTCGGTTGACGGAGTACTTCAGCTCGTCGACGTTGCTGTGGCGGACCTTGCAGGACTTGCCCTCAACATGCGCCCAGACGCTGTAGTCGAGGGCATTGAGGTGGGACTACTGCGGCGACCAAAAGTCCTTCGACCAGAAGTTCATGTTCAACCCCAACCACTCTGGTGCTTGTACATGTAGGCCGGGGCACCGACCTGCTGAAAAGCTTAGGTCGCCTTCCTCGTAATCTTCCTCACCCAGGGCAGGACTTTTGTGGCCAAGATGTCACAGTAATCGGCCGTGAACCACACAACGGTATCTTCTTGCCATTCGAAGTGACGATACCGAGCATTATCACGGAAGCCGGTGCTTTGTCGTGGACACGTAGCGGACCTTGGAGACGTCCTGGCCGAAGCTTACCACGCAGAAAAAATATGAATTCGATTGCCATGACTTCAAGTCATTGAGAAGGAGAAGACACCACAAGCTCTTGCCATCATCCTCCTTGACGGCATTAGGCTGTAGAGTGATTATGGCGACATTTGTCCTAGTAAACAGTCGCAAGATAGGCTTCTTTTTTTTTTTAATCCTCCTTCACGGCCATGGACACTTTAGTCACCGAGATGTTCTTCGCTAGCGCATTCATTTTGAGCTTCGGACCACTTTTAAAGGCCTTTCTCAAAGCCAAACGGTTGACAAATTTAGGTCGATCTTTGAGGTCTTCTCCATTCTTGAGCCTCTCCGCGACTCACGTAAAATTGAAAGATTAAAAAAACCGAGTTAACAGAACTTTTGCAAAACGTGGTATGTTCAAATCCCTTAGCATTTACTCATTCTGATCGCCACTGAGACTCCTGTTATTCCTAACCTTGTTATCACTATCTGATTCATACCACTGTCATTCACGATACGCATTAGATCTTAAAAAATTGCATTTGCTCAATAAGCAGAATTTAATATTAGGTCGCTCCATCCTCACCACAAATTACATCACCTTACTCTTCTGTATTTACTATTAGCTGCCCTCCTCGCACATTCCCAGTCAAACGCTTCAAACATCATTTACAAAGCCCTCTCACTCACATTCCCTAATACCTTGTCACAACATTCACCATATCATTCTCCACCACGCCATCCTAGAACATTCCATATCAATCTCACATCGTTGTCCCACACTCTACTTCTTGTAGTTAGTACAATAATAATAGTTTATATCCCACCACTTCATGTTTGCACCTCATCCAGGTGAGAATGTAGTCACAAGACCTCCAGGACAGTTTGGTGAAATCCATTACCCCTGTATAAAAATGAAATTATCAACCAGTAACCAGGACAAGTGATCAACAAAATAAGTATGAAAAAACGTGAGGCGTTTGATGAGCCAATCATATTTTTTTCTTTTTCAGAAAAATGGTGCTAAGGACAAGCTTGGATCTTCCCATATCAATCAGATTATGGACGAACTCCGATTCTTGCAGAAGTATCGCTTAGATAATATCCTGCAGGTGAGATGGAGAAACAGTGCATAATGGTCGCTTTATTATGGTAGGAAACCGATAAGAGAGACTGATTATTTAATATAAAATGAAGTACCCCATAAGGGGCACGGCGATTTGCTCTCCTGGCCGCCGTGTTGACGGGACTCAGCGCCCCGTCCAACCCCAGCTTGACATTCTTTTTCTTCTTCCGCTAACCCCTACTTCGTCTTCTGTTCCAATTCTCTTTCACCCTGCATCGTCCTTCCATCTACGTTTGTTTGGCGATCTCGGTGTATCAGAGCTGTCCATCAGGGAGTGCGACCCCATGGCTGGGTCCTGCCTGTGTTGGTTGGTAGGTGCCTGAGCCAGAGTGGCGCTCTTGGGGGTCTTTGCTTTCCCAACCGATAAATTTCCGAAGCTGGTCGGCCATTTTTAAAACGATGTTTGGGTCAGGGGTCGACGGGCTTACCCTCCTAGTTGGGCTGGCGCTCCGAGTAGGTGTCTCGACAGTAGACAGTGACCGCGCTGCACGAGTTTGCACCCCCTTTTACGGTTCTCGTACTACGCCTGTCAAGTCCTCTTTTCCGCGCTAGTTAGATCCCTTTGCAGAAGAGATAGATCCTGATTTAGATTATCCTCGTTTTCTGGTGCTGAATTCCAGTTCCGGGTCTCCGCTTTCTAAATTGGACGTATTTGATTTTAATGAGGAGTTTGAGTCCCGCTGTGGTGCGCCCCGCCGTATGTGGGCCCGTGGTAGTGGCGATTTAGTGGTTGAGGTATCTTCGCGAGAGCAGTGTGGCGCCGTGTGGGATTTGTCCTGCTAAGGTTCCTACGAGTACGCTTATCGTCACATTTGAGCGTCAGGATCTGCCTCAGTTTGTTCGTGCTGGTTATCTTCGTGTCCTGTTATGTCGACCTCCCCAGACGTTATTTTATGCCACCAGTTTGGCCATATGAGCAGTTATTGTAGGCAGGATCGTTCGCTGTATGGCCTGTACGTTGGCGTACCATGGCTCCTCTTGTGGCACTTAATGAATGTTGCGCGAATTGTGGAGGTTCCCATAAGGCAGCTTCGCGTTCTTGTCCCATATTCCTTTTTGAGAAGGAGGTCCTGGCTCTTCGCCCCCTCCGGCCGTCTCTTCTCTGACGTTCTGCGGGAGGTAGGTTTCCGCCGTCCTCCTACCGGTCGTCCCAGTCCTTTGTCTTCTCCTCGCGGTCCCTCTGTTGTTCCTTCTCCTCTGCCTTCGGTTCCTCCGTTGGGCCCTCTCCGTTGCCTTTAGTCTCTTCTCATGTTATTTCCTGTGTCGCGGACCGTGAGATCGACCGAGCTGAGGATATCCGGCAGTTCCTCTAGGCGTCTGCCCTCGCTGTTCCTCCCGTTTCTTTGTCCCAGCGCAAACGGAAGGGTTTCTCATCACGTCATCTGATGAGGCTGGTTTGGTCCCCGAGTCGGCTGTTGGGGGCGCCCTCCGTTTGGATGCCTTCTCCTCCCCGGTCTTCGCTGGCCTTTCCCATTTGCATCACAGATGTCATTGTGAGGGCGGAGGTTCACCCGGTTCCGTCTTCCTTGCCTCCTACCCCGGTTCCTTCTTCCCATCCCCTTACCTCTGTTCAGTCTTCGATGTCTCCTACCCCATTTCCGTTTCCCTTGCTTCCTGCCCCTGTTCCTTCATCCCCTTCTGACCCTGTTCCTTTCTCATCCTCTGTCCATGTTCCGCCCCCTATTCCATCTTCTTCGCATCTTAGTTCTCGCCCGTCTCTGCTCGATCTTCCTTTCTCTCCGGGCCATGAGCCCGTCCACTTTGGGGGTTCGGTCTGGCTCTCAGCTATCGCCTCCCGCCGTTTACGCTGCCAAGCCCGTGCCGGGTGCGTCCCCGGCTCATCGCGATTTGCCCCTTGTCCCTTCTGGGTCTTCTAGTCGTCGGTAACCTTCGACGGTTTCCATCACTAGAATCTCGACGTTGGTGTCGAGACGACAGTAATGTCTGTCATCCTACAGTGGAATTGTCAAGGGGTTCTTCCTAAGTGGGAGGAACTCCAGCTCTTGCTTTCTAGCGTTCGGCCCTTGTTGGTCTGTTTGCAAGAAAATATGCTTGGGACTCGCCCCTTCCCGGTGTTTAATTCCATCTTCCCCGCCGGGAGCGTGTCCCATGGTGGTGCTTCTCTTTTAATTTCCTCTTCGCTATTTTCTGCGCCACTTTTCCTCCGTACTACCTTGCAGGCTGTTGCTGCGAGAGTTTTTATTTCCAAGCTTTTAACTATTTGTTCTGTCTGTCTACATCCCCCCAGATTTTAATTTGAGTCTAACTGACCTTTTAGAACTCACAAGTCAGTTACCTACCCCCTTTTTATTACTCTGTTATTTTAATGCTCGCCACCCATCTTGAGGTGATACTGCCCGTAATCCCCGGGGCGGAGTGGTTGAGTCCCTCTTATTATCTGATTTCCTTTGTCTTTTAAATTCCGGCGATTTTACTTCTTATCATGTTCAAACGGATTCTTTTAGTGCTGTAGACTAGTCCTTAAGTTCGCCTGACTGTTTCCTCGATTTCCGGTGTTCGATTCGGGACGACCTTTCCGGGAGTGATCACTTCTCTACCAGAGGGAGAGGTGACGCCCCCTTGTCGCGGGAAGAGAGCTTGTGTGGACCTTTGACTTTTCGAGCTATGTCGGCGGGGGTACCTCTTCTGGGTACCCCTGGCAGGGCTTCCCTTGTCGATTTGGTCGGAAACGAGGTTCCAGACTAAGTGCGTCATTCTTTCCTTTTTTCTACTCCATCCTTCTCTTTTTTTTACTTTTATCCTATTTCCCACTTATACAAAAAGAAAAAAAAACAAAAAAAGGCCTACTCCTATCATGTTACTCTTTCCCTTTTTTCCCCTCTATCTAGATATAAGGACCTGGCAGCTACCTCACGCGTCAGAAGAGAGGCTTTGGAACCTCTATAAACAACGCCAATCGACGCTCACTGGTTGCGAGAGACTAGAACTAGAGGTGTCCTAGGCGTTGGGGTACGATGAATGGGATGAGGATAGTGCCCCGTTAACCCCTTCCCTGGCGCGTAATTATTGACCGTTCCCAGTGCCCGTTGACGGATGCTTCTGGTAGCATTGGTCCGAGGTGACGGCCCTTTGTTCCCATGTTGGTTGCCAGGCCAATAAAAAGCCTTGGGTCGAGTTCCTTGGTGTGGCGGGATATCCATTGAACGCTACTCCGAGATCCTGGCCGTTGTGAAGGGAACTAGTAGGAGTTTAGTAAGGGGCGTGCTTCGTTGTTGTTCACCTGGTGACAAATCGATGGCCCCTTCGGGGACCGTCTGTGCTGCTTGGTTGGGAGCCACGGCACGCCGAGGCTTGACGACTCGGTCGGACGAACAGCAGCACATGGAGCGGGCCTTCTGGAAGACTCCGAAACGACTCCGATCAATAGGCGGGGAGAACTCACCAACCCCTTTTTATATATTGATTGGTCACAAGCTTAAGAAATAGTGTTCAAAATGGCAGGCAAGAAAGGTCCAGCAGCACTAAAATTCATGTGTGCCACATGTAAGAAGAACAAGTGGTGCATTGACTTGCCGGAAGGCTGCTATGCGAAATACCACCCAGGCAGTGTATGCACCACTTGCATTTTAAAGAAGGAAGTGGAGGAAGTAGTCGCCTACTACAGGGAAAGAACTACAGACCTCGAACAGAAAATCGAGAGGCTCAAGGAGGAGCACTCCCACCAGATCCGTAGGCTCGAAGAAAACCTAAACGAGCTCTCGAGTCCTGTGGCAAACACCACCTCTGCAGAGAGCCCGGGCCCGGATGTGGCAGAGACGCCAAAAGGAAAAAAGAAAAAAAAGACGAAAAAGGGAAAGAGGAAGAGAGAAATAGAAGAAGAATAGGTAGAAGAAGTTAATGAAAAGGATGACAAGGGGGAAAAGATGATAGAGAAGAAGAAGAAGAATAAGAGGAAAAAGAAAAAAGAAAAGCTTGAAAAGACCATGACGGGGAAGAGAGAGGAATTGGAGAGCTTGCCTCAGAAAATAAAGAATCCTAGCTCAGCAGGCAAATGTGCCAGGGTCATCCTTGTGGGTGATTCCCAGGCACGGGACCTGCAGCCCCTGCTAGCGGCCCGCCTTCGCACAAGCGTTAAGGTAAGCTGCCTGCCAGGATGTGGTAACCACCACATCAGAGTAGAGGCTGAGAAATCACAGATTTCTGAGAGCTCAGTCGTTGCTCTGATGGTCAGTGGAAACGACTTCTACCTGAGAGGAGGTAGGGTAGGCCCTACAGATAAAATCTTCCACACGGTAATGGGTGCCGTGGACGAGTGTGGGCTGAAAACCCGCAAGCGCGTGGTAGTCGGGATGCTCCCGAGGAGAGGTCCAACACGGACCGCTCACTCGATGAATGTCTCTTTAAACCGGCGCCTGGCAGATTTGTGTACGGCAGAGGGGGTCTTTTTTGTGGACCCGTACCGCACCTTTTATGGTAGAAATGATCTCTACCAAAGGGATGGGGTACATCTTTCCTTTAAAGGAAAGGCCTTTCTGTCGAACATGATCCAGGATGTCGTAGAGAGGACCGAAAGGAGTATCCGGCCCAGAGTGAGGGCGGACGTACGCCAGTACGCCCGTGTCACTCCAGAAACGACCTTCTCAGAGGTCGCAAAAAGGGGTGCCTCGCCAACAAACAAGCCAGGAAACGGAAGAGCGTAGGGAGTCCTACAGTCGGGGACTCCCTGAAAGTTCTTCTGTTTAATGCGAGGTCAATCAGGAACAAGTTTCCTGAGCTCCGTGGCCTCGTAGCAACGGAAGAACCCGAAATGGTAGCCATAATAGAATCGTGGATAAAAACCTCAAACCGAGACTTTGAAGGCGAATTCACGGTTCCTGGCTACCAACTCTTCCACAAAGATAGGCCAGACAGAGAATGTGGCGGTGTAATGTTGTATGTCAAGGATACAATCAAATCTACGAACTCCAACATTATATCCGATCTCGAGCTCCTAGGCGTTGACCTAGAGATAGGTCCTGTCAGATACAGGACCCTGGTGCTTTACAGACCCCCTTCCCAACCCGTTGAGAAGGACAGGGAACTGTACCAGCTGCTGGGTGAGCTTGTTCAAGGCAGAGTGTGCATCGTTATGGGCGACTTCAACAGACAAGTTGACTGGGAAACCAGAGCAGCCTGTGGCGAGAGCGCGCTACTCCTGGAGTTCGCCAACAACGAGTTCCTCACTCAATGGGTCAGAGAACCGACGAGAGGAGACAATATCCTCGACTTGGTCTTCACCTCTGAGGATGATATCGTTGAGGATGTCTCTGTAGGCGAAGAGCTCGGTGGCAGTGATCACCAGCTAGTTAGATTTACCGTCAAGATCCCGAAGGTAAGGTCTGTTGCCAGTCAATCAAGGAAACTTGACTTGAGAAGAGCAGACTTTGCAAGCCTTCGTGCTGGGCTGACTGATGTAAGGCTAGCGGTATGCGAAGAGGTTGAGGATTCGTGGAACAATTTCAAAAATAAGTTCATGAGTCTTCAATCTAGTTGCATCCCTCTGAAATGCCTCCCTCGGTCTTCTGTTCAACCAAAGTGGTTTAATCGAGAAATCGGCCAACTGCTTAGGGAGAAGAGAAAGGCGTACCGGCGATCGAAGATCTCGGGTGCCTTTGACGAGTACCGGAGGCTAGCCAGGAGAGTGAAGTCCAGCATAAGGGTGGCTATGTAAATAGCCGTAAACCAATCCATCATAGGATTGGGCCCTTAGTGTAAGAGGAGGGTGCATTAACTCACTCAGATGCAGAAAATGCTAACCTTCTCAATGACCACTTCTCCTCAGTGTTTACTAAAGAGTGTGGTCCCATCCCCCAGCCGACGGATTCCTACTCGGGGGAGAAAAGCTGGAGGCAATGGACTTCACCGAAGGAGAAATAAAGAAAAAGATCGCTGACCTAAAGACCAATAAGTCCCCTGGACCGGACGGGCTTCTACCCAAGGTGTTGAAGGAAGTGTGCGATCAAGTATCACGACATCTGTGCGCTATCTTTAACATGTCAATCCGGACCGGATGCGTTCCTAGAGACTGGCGTGAGGCGGAGGTGACTCCGATCTTCAAGAAAGGAGACCCCAGCCATCCGTCAAACTACCGACCTATCAGTCTGACTTCGATAGTCGGTAAACTCATGGAAAGCATGATGGTGGACAAAATGACGTCGTATTTAGAGTCAAACCTGCTACTGAGGAGTTCCCAGCAAGGCTTTCGAAGGCAACGGTCATGCCTGACGAACCTTGTGGAATTCTTCCACTTCGTTTTCAGTGAGCACGATCGGGACCAGGCGGTGGATCTAGTTTACTTAGACTTTCAGAAAGCCTTTGATAAGGTACCACACCGCCGCCTTCTCCGGAAAGTGCGAGCGCTGGGCATAGACGGAAAAGTAGCCGGCTGGATCGAGAACTGGCTAAGTGGCAGAAGGCAACGGGTGGTGGTAAATGGACAGGCTTCTGAGTGGGTGCCCGTTACTAGCGGGGTGCCTCAAGGTTCTGTCCTGGGACCACTACTATTCATCATCTACGTCAACGACATGGATGGTGACATGGTTGCCAAGATTTCCAAATTTGCCGACGATACCAAGCTTGGTATGAACGTTGCAAAGGATGGAAATACTGCCCGCCTGCAGGAAGATCTTGTGAAGATTGGGGAGTGGTCGGACACGTGGCAAATGCCTTTTAACGTGAACAAATGCAAATTAATGCATATCGGCCACAGAACCCCCAAATCTCATTATATCCTTAAGGGCACTGCTCTTGAATCGAGTGACACTGAGAAGGACTTGGGTGTTACTATCACTGGCGACCTCAAGTTCTCGAAACAGTGCATCGAGGCAGAGAAGAAAGCTCAAAGGATGTTAGGCCACATAAAGCGCCAGTTTGGATACCGTAACAAGGAGATAGTACTTTGTCTGTACAACTCCCTCCTTCGGCCGCACCTGGAGTATGCCGTACAATTTTTGAGTCCATCGTTTCGAAAGGACATCGCAAGGTTGGAACGCGTACAAGCTAGGGCAACCAAACTGATTCCCTCTATCAGACATAAAAGTTATGAGGATAGACTAGGGGAATTAGATCTGTTCTCGCTGGAAACCCGTAGACTGCGTGGTCAGCTCATTGAAGTTTTCAAAATACTTCGAGGGTTCGACAATGTTGACTACCGGGATATTTTCACACTGAGTGAGAACAGAACGCGCAATCACGGCTTCAAACTTGAACTGAAGCGTTACAACCGCAATATGTGTGGAAATTTTTTTACCTACAGTATCTGCGGTAAGTGGAACGCACTTCCAGTGGAAGTTGTCAACAGTGAATCTGTTGACCAGTTCAAGTCAAGACTAGACAAAGTCTTGCAAAGTGGCCGTTTAGGGACGCAAAACAATTGAGCAGTCATGTGCCTGCTCGATTGATAGTCCAAAGGTACCCTCTTTGAATGGACCGTAAGGTCTCCTAGGGCACTTACTTTCCTTGTTGTTACTTCTTGATCGTTCTGTCGGTCGCTCTTCCTGGCTCGTGCCTTTCCTTTTCTCCTCGTTGGGATGTGCGGCGAGCAAATTGGGTTGGGTTCCAGGAGGCTTCCTTTATCGATGCCGCCCCGGGTTCCTTCGATACCGTTGATTCAGTGGTCTCATATTTTCGAGGCTGCTGAGCGCTTCGTTCCGCGGAGGTGCCCTGTTGTGGGGCGCTCTACCGTCTCCTGGTGGTCGAGAGATTGCGGGTCGGCTATTTTTGCCTATCAGTTGGCCCATTCCCGTTATAATCGGAACCCGACCGTCTCGAATAGGGTCTGCAAAAGAACAACCTCTGACCCCCCTCCCTCCCCCATTTATTTGAGACCACGTGCGAGTGTGTCTCGTCATGAGGAACGTCACATCTTGTTCGAACATTCACGAACTTTCTACTCCTGAGTGCATTGGGAAAATATTCCCCAATCCTGCGAATTCATCCCAAGCCTCCTCCTCCCCGGTGACGAGGTGAGGAAGAGCCGCTGTTTCTCGCACCTCGCTGCTAAATGGTGAATCTACTCCGCCTCCGGATTAAGATGTCTGGAACTTGTGACTCCTTTCTCCAAACTCCCCCTTCCCCTTCAGAATCGAGCATACAAATACTCGGATGATTCTGTAGTTCGAGGGGACAAGGCCGTCCTCATCGTCTCAAGTCTTAAGTCTCGTGAGCGTTCGTCAGACAGCAAGACCTTCTCGGCTGTGATTCTACACTAGTCAATTGGTAGCTTCTCTGATCGGCAATCCTTGGAATTTGCGCAACAGTCTCCCTTCGTTTAATGAACCGAAGAAAATCTCCATCGATTACCTTTGAGGAAAAGAAGTTTCCTCTTCCATTGGAATTACGAGTAATCCCACATTTCCCGTCGAACGTCATCTTTGAAGATTGGCTATCTTCCTCGGAAGGAAGGTTGGTTCGGATCGTGTCCCACCGGCCTCATTCGGACCGTGCCCCACTTGCCTCATCGGATCGTTCCCCACTCGCCTCATCGCAAGAAGGACCTTCTTCGAAGTCACCGACCTGTAAGACTGAAACCCCCTCCATTATTAGTATGGTCAAGTTTTCCCTTTTGATCTGAGCCTAGTAACATTAATCAATTAATTCTATTTGAGAATCCCTTCTCATAATAATTATCAAGAGACTATTTCAATTTAAATAATTTCCTTTTGCCTATTGTTATTCTTATTTTGATCTTTGTAAATAAAATTATATTTTTGTTGTTTCATCTTTAACTAACCTTAAACGATACTCTCGGCCTATTCAATTAAATCTCGCCAACCATTTATGCACTCCTAGTCGGTCATTAATCCCTGTGAACAGTCCTTCAACGGTTTGCGTTGTAGTAGGTGATTATAGTAGTAGTCAATGGTATAGAGTGGTGTACCACGACAGGGTCGATCGGAACCGGGCTCGTGCCATCCGCCAGAGGACCCTCCGTCGTGCTCGCCGTGAGTCTTGGCGCCGGTACCTATCTTCCACGTCGTTGACTCGTGTTTGGAAGCGGGTCAATAAGATCCGTGGTCGCTAAGCTGGTCATGCCATCCCCACTCTGGATATCGGAGGCTTGCTTGTGTCGGATGGCCGGGTGTTCAGTGAAGCTGGCTGACCATTTTGCTTCGGTGAGTAGTGCTGGTAGCTATGCTCGACGGTTTCTCGATCATAAGGCCGCTATAAAGTCTGGCCTTTTAGATTTTACCACGTGCGCCACCTAGTCTTATAATGCTCTCTTTTCCACCTATGAGATGCGGGATGCTTTGTCTCACTGTTGCTCCACCTCTCCCGGTGATGATTGCATCCACTACGACTTTCTCCGTCGTCTGCATCCCCACTCCCCGAGTTATTTTTGGTTGAGTCAAAGTGATCTATCCATCATCTTGGCGTATGGGGGGGTTGTTCTACCCTTTCTCAAGCCCGGTAAGGACGGTTTGTATCCCAGTCACTATCGCCCGATTGCTCTTACGAGCTGCCTCAGTAAGTTATTCGAGAGGATGACTCAAGTTCGCCTCGCTTGGTTTTTGGAGTCCAACTCGCTCCTCTCTCCATTTAGGTGCGATTTTCGCAGCGGCCGTAGTACTCTTGACCACCTCATTCGTTTGGAAGACTCCGTTTTAAGGGCTTTTTCCTCCAGGCATTAGGTGTTAGCGGTGTTCTTCGACATTCAGAAGGCCTATGATACCACCTGGAAATACGATGTTTTACGTCAATTATATGATTGGGGTATGAGGGGCTTTTTACCAGTTTTTATTCAAGAATTTTTATCGTCACGTAATTTTAAGGTCCGTATTGGGGATGCTTTCTCAGGCTTGCGGGTTCAGGAGGAGGGTGTTCCCCAGGGGTGTGTTTTAAGTATGACATGTTTCGCCGTTGCCATTAATAGTCTGGTGCCCACTCTTTGGGAGGAGGTTTTACGAGGGGCGGTCAATAAGTTTTGCGAATCCGTAGGGCAAAACAGAGGAAGGGGGATGGCTGTTTGTGGTGGTGTTAGGACAAGTTATGACAAGTCAGGACCTGCAGCCGCACATTCCTGCCTCGTCTATTTAAGAAGCAGTAGCTGATCGCAGATCGTCAGTCACAAATTTTTCAACAATGGAGAAGGTTGAGCACCGCGCAGTGATCAAATTTTTGACCAAGGAAGGCAAGAATGCAAAAGAGATCCATGAACGCATGGTTGCAGTGTACACCGACACCTCCTCTTCCTATGCAACCATTACTCGCTGGAATAGGGAGTTCTGCCATGGTCGTGAGTCCCTTGAAGATGACGCCCGTCAGACGTGACCAACGAGGACAATGTGGCCCGTGTGGAGAGGTTTTCCTCGAAAATGGACGGGTGAAGGTCGAAGAAATCGAGCGAAAACTTGGAATATCACATGGAAGTGTTATCAACATCATCCACGACAATTTGGCCATGACCAAGGTCTCTGCCCGTTGGGTCCCTAGAAACCTCACGCCCCATGATCGACTTCAACGTCGTCAAAGTCCACAAGGCCAGAGTTGCACAAGCTGCCCTACGGAGTGCGAATTCGAGGAGCTTAACCATCACCCCCTACAGTCAAATTTCGGAGGAGCTGCTGCTCCTGTACAAACAAGACCCGGCGGGATTCGAGTCACGCATAGTGACAGGTGATGAAACGTGGGTCCATCACTGGGATCCCGAGACCAAGCTTGAAAGCATGGCCTGGAAGCACAGGGGCTCTCCGACCCCTATCAAGTTCCGGACCCAACCCTCAGCCGGGAAGATCATGGCCACCATCTTCTGGGATTTTGAGGGAGTGTTGATGGTGGACTATGCGCCTCGTGGAAGGACCATCACAGGCCAATATTACGCCGAGGAACTGGCTGGGTTGAAGAAGTGCTTCCGTCAGAAGCGGCGCGGCAAGTTGACACGTGGTGTCCTGCTCCTCCATGACAAGGCCAGAGTTGCACAAGCTGCCCTGCGCGAGTCCCGTTTCAAGGAGCTCAACCCCCCCCCCCCTACAGTCCAGATCTGGAACCTAGCGACTACTTTTTATTCCACCAGCTCAAGGCTGCACTGTGTGGAGTCCTGTTTGGGGACGATGAAGATGTCCAGCCCGCTGTCCAGGAGTGGATTGAACAGCAGTCGGGAGATTTCTGGTTGTCGGGAATTCGAAGCCTCAGGGACAAGTGGCGCAAGTGCATTGAAGTCGAGGGTAGTTATATTGAAAAATAATAAAACACTTTTCCTCATATCTCGTTTCCTTATATCCGAATTGCAAAACTTATTGACCGCCCCTCGTAGCTTCTCGCTTCGTAGATGACTTGGCGTTGTTTTGTTCATCTCCCCTCTTGCCTTCTGCTGCCCTTCTATTACATCTGGTAATTGATGCCGTGTCGGGTCGTGCTGTCTCAAAGGGTTTCCGTTTTTCGGTCACCAAAACGAAGGCCATGCATTTTTATCGGGGTCGTTTTGTCCTTGGTCTCCCTCCCCTCTTCTTTGATTGCACGACGATTGAGTATGTCCACGTTTTTAAGTTCTTGAGTTTAACGCTTGATAGCAAGTTCACTTAGGTACCCCATTTGCGTAGCTTGAGGGCGTCCTTTCCGAAGGCTATGGATTTGCTTTGAGTTTTATCCCACACCACTTGGGGTGGTGATAGGCACACCTTGTGGTTGCTTTATTCGGCGCTGGTTCAATCCTCTGCCAGGTATACTCTTAAGCGTCTCCTTCGGCCTTAAAGTTAATTGACTCTGTTCGTTCGCTTGGGGCCCGTCTTAGTAGTGGAGCCTTTCGCACCTCGCCTATCCCTGGCCTCTTTGTGGAGGGTGGCGTGCTTCCCTTGCGATATCACCGGCTGCAGGTGTGCCTACAATCCCTGTTTCGTGTTCAGCAATGCCCTTATCCCCAGTCCATGAGTGCCTTTTTGTACCGCCCTCTTCGGCATCTTTTGATCGGTGGCCATCTCTACCCCGGCCTCTGGGGCTCCGGGTTGGAGATCATCTCGCCTCCCGGGGTGTTGGCCGTCCCATTTCCGCGATCTCCGTGTTGGTGCGTTCGCCCTCCTGAGGTCTGTACTGCTTTTAGGCATTTCGAGAAAGAGTCTACTGAGCCCCGTCTATTAAAGTGTTTGTTTCTTCAACATGCGTGTTCTCATGCGCACCAGCGTTCCATCTATACTTACGGCTCGAAGTCGGACCTCGGTGTTGGCGCGGCCGCCGTGTCCTCTACGGAGTCCCTTCGGTCCGCTCTCCCTCCTGTAGCATCCGTTTTCACCGCAGAGTTAACGGCCATTCTTTTGGCTTTTAATTTGATTTTATCCCTAAATTCTTCGCATTTTATTGTTTTTAGCGATTCCCGGCCTGCTTTGGAGGCGGTTCGTTCTTTTACGTCCACCCACCCTTTGGTTTTACGGATTCGTTCCTGGCTGGTCAGAAATGCTTCCCGTTACAGGGTGGCGTTCGTTGTGGTCCCAGGCGACGAGGAGGCCGTTCGGCCGCCCCTCTGCCCTTTAGGGATTCCTTCCACGTAATCAGGGCGTATATCTTTCGTTTGTGGCAGAGAGAGTAGGATTCGTCACCCCCTTCTAAGCTGTCCCTTATTAAACGCTCTGTCCGTCCCTGGTTCTCTAGCTCTCAGCGACTACGGTCTTGGGAGGTTGCGAATTGGGCACACGCGACTCACTCATGGCTATTTAGTTTCGGGTGAGGCCGAGTTGCCCCTGGTTGTCCTTTTTGCGGTGGTGAACTGTCTGTGGCTCACATCTTAGTAGTTTGTCCCCGTCTTGCTTTCCTACCCTTTCTGGCGTCGCCCCCCCTCCCACTCCTCGACTTCGTTTTATTTTACCATAGGAGTCCTCCCTCCTTAGATTTCTATCACGAAGTGGCGTTTTATCCCTTATAAATTGTCTCTCCACTTTTGTGTTTAGGTTTATTGTTTTATTTTTTGCCTTGGTCCCTCCCGTGTGGCCGGCGCATGTCATTTGCTTATTGCCCGCGCCGCCCTTGTTTTTAGATGTGTGCTGTATGCCTGTAATTTAAGTGTGTGTGTTGTGCTGTTTTGTTTTAATCCTTCGCTTTTCCCCATTTTTATTGTTTTTCCCACGCCTCTTGTGATCTTTTTCGGGCAACCCCTTTTTATCAGTGCTGCCAGTGAGAATCCATTAGGATTGGGTGGCTGCCACCTTATTTTCCTTTAAACTAAAATGAAGTAAAAATAATCGAGGCTTACATAAAAAAGTTTAAAAAGTGAGTTTATCTCATTTCTGTATATTTCTCCTTTCTGTGGAACTAACTCCGCCATCTCCCCTAAGGAGACTCTTCAATCTGTCTTGCAAACAATTAAGATAATTTTGAATAAGACGAGTGCAAGCGTTCGAGGCTAGCAAATCATTTCGTACTTCTTCATATCATTGTAATAGTATCCAAGGAGTAATATTTTGATGCTAGATAAGGTTTATCACCCTTTATAAAATCAATCTGATTCTGCAACACAAGAATTCTTCAACGACGCTATCTTTAAATGTTATGAGACTAATACATTTTTGGGCCGTTAATCTGTAGAATTATCAAAACTAAACATGTTTAAATAACCTACTATCTCTATTCTTATACCTCGCGGCTCGGAAAATATTTCTTTTAACTGCTAATAACTTGAAAATAGTGATTTCTGCAGCGAATATAATTTTGAATGAGAAGGCTGGAAGAGTTTTTTCACCCTAAAATAGAGGAGAAAAAAAAAGTTTGTTTCATATTCCTTAAAGACCGTCTCACGGCATTTAAAGATCCCATTTTTGAAGGATTTTTGTATTACAGGGTCGAAAATATTACTCCTAGGACATTATTACAATGATACAAAGAGTATAACATATATTTTATCACTTTCTCCAATGATATTATCAATACTATTTAATAAACAAATTTTTTTAGGGCTTCTTAATTTATCCACTACAACTTATTTATTTCATCAAAAGAGAACATTTAATAGATTTTTCCCTTTATGTAAAACATTCTATATCGCTCTCACACATCCTCTTCCTTCACTTTTCTATTACCCACAAAGGATGCCCCGTGTAGACTTATATCTGGCATCTATAGGGTTCGCACGCCCTCCTGGCCTCTGCCCATGGGCACTGAGGCCATGACCATGACCATGATGTATCATGGTCAACCTTAGCATAGTCGACATTTGGAGGATCTTGTGCCTTTCTGGCCCCATCTCCCGTAAGAAAGGCTACGGCGGTAGTGATAGCTGTCATCGCTAAAGTTACTGCTTAGAGTAACTGGTGCTCTTTCGTGTCCTTTAACTTCACCTCTCCGACTGTCGTTTCCTTTTCTCCCATCTGGTATTGAAGACCCGACTACCTCTTGCCATGACAGAAGAGAGGCTTTGGAACATCCATCAACAACGCCCTTTAATGGCCACAAGTTGAAAAGAGACCAGGTTTGAGGGGACCGGGCAGTTAGGGCTTGATTTATTGGTTGAACAGTTCTTGTGTGCATACGAATGCCTAGGG
Organism: Ceratothoa steindachneri; assembly: GCA_963969495.1. Classification (NCBI taxonomy): domain Eukaryota; kingdom Metazoa; phylum Arthropoda; class Malacostraca; order Isopoda; family Cymothoidae; genus Ceratothoa; species Ceratothoa steindachneri. The sequence continues at coordinate 222,610,027 of OZ018320.1, forward strand.
TGGGCAGGCTTTACAGCCTTTTTTGCTGTCAAGCCATAGCGACACAGAGTGGGCTGAGGACCTTTGAGGCATTCGAATCTCCGCACACACTGGTTTGCTGTATCAGTGATGCTATTGCAGTACGAGTAGGCAGGATGTCACGATTCTCTTCTGAGGGTTGGAAATGAAGGCGATAGGCTGTCTGCGCATACTGAACGACTGGACCGGCATTTGGCTATTCTCCTCTCCCACTATACGACAAGAATATCAGGTCAGCGCTTCAGGCTGCATAGCAAAGAAAATGGGAGAGAGCGGACGAGAATTAAAAATTGCGTGCTTTGCGTCCCGACGTTTTCCTTTGATCGACGCCCCATTGCTTCATGTTACTTTGGGTCGCATCTGAATCAGGGACACTAGGGTGATGATGCACTCCTCTGACCCATCCTATCAAGATTGGGTGGTAACTTCTCCCCTCCCGCCCGCCGATTGTAAGATACTTTTTGGTTGGATATCTTAGTCTCGGGGAGCTTTGTTAGCAGTACTTGTCTCAGAGCTGCGACGGTTGGGTGGCTACCTCTTGTCCTAAGGAGTCCTTCTGAGGCACTCCAAACTGGACTGTGGTGTAATTCAGTTTTTCGGGGTGGAGGAGACGGACCTCTGCCATAGTATTTAATTAAATCATTGGTTGCCTGCTCAGCCTCTGTGGGAGACGGGCCTCCTTCTGGCCCCACAATGTGCCTTATAGATCTAGATAAGATTCCTGAGTCGGTGCGTGCTGGCTGGTATCGCTACCGCGTAAAAGCATTCGTGCCGTTACCGTGGAGGTGTTATCACTTCCTTGTTTCGACCTTACTAATAAATCTTGTCTACATGGGAACTCTGATCAATCCCACATACAGCCCTGGCCAAAAGTATTAGGCCACCCTAGTGTTTCTGGATTCTGCCATCTCAATGTTAATGAAACTCGGGCACATGGTGGTTTATGGTATATTTCACAATGTACATTAGTTTTAATATTTCGTTGACCTTCCTTTAGCTTCAATTACCGCTTTTATACGGTTAGGCATAGAATCAACTAGTTTCTTGCAGGTGCTAGGCGCAATACTACTCCATTATTCTCTTAAGTTTTTGGTACAAATGCTCTTTATTTTTAATTGTTGTGTTCTTGATAGCTTTAACAAGAGTTCCCCATCGGTGTTCGATCGGATTTAGATCGGGGCTTTGAGCTGAACTTCATTTCTTTTTTTATTATAAAAGAATTATTAGAAATAACTTCGATAAAATTTTAAATATACCTACGGGGTTTTGGTCTAAATAAAAAAAAACATCCATTTCTTAATTTTAATACATTTTCTGAACTTCACGATTTGTAATTATTTTTTAAAAAAATGCAAAAAATATGTCATTTGTCCACTAAGGAAAAAAAATTTATTAATTTTTCACCCATCTTCAAAAATCTCATTATACAATTATAGTGATGATGATGATGATCATTCCCGCTGGTGGAACCCTGAGTAGATAAGATGCTTCAGCAAATTGGGTCCTGTCACTAAGCAAAGTGGCAAAAATGGGTGTTTAATACGACATAAATGGTTTGGAAGAAGAGGCTATTTGTAGTGACGTTGATGCTGCTCCTACTGTGGGGGAATACTGTTAAATTAATCTCCGTCATTCTCTAATCCTTTTTCCTTTAATACTCGCTTTTATCTCATTTATTTTAATGTCTTCTCTGATTATAATTTCCTCCTGAGTTCCACTCCTCGACTTTTCACCGTTTCATGGGTCCGGTCTTTCTATGGCCCTCAGCATTCTTCGTTAATTTTACTCCACCTACCTTCTCTTTTTCTCTTTGCAGCACTTTATTTCTCCATATTGAGATTGTACACCGCATTTAATTAATGACGATTAGTTTTTTTGTTGGTGAACCAGCTTCTTACCACTGCTATTTCCAGGTATATGGATTCTCTGCAGATCCTGAGAAGCCTCATTGTCTTGTGTATCAGTTTATGTCCAATGGCTCCCTGGAGTACAGACTGAGGTGCCGGGTGAGTTGTCAATCGGCTATATATCTTCGCATTATATTACTCTATTTTTACCAAATTAATTTCCCTAAGAGCTGATATCTCTGAAGATGGGTCTATGATACTATGTTTATGTTTGATCATGCAGAAAATGGAGATACTTTCGGAGAAAGCTCCGCTTCCTCTAACTTGGCGCCAGCGATTTGAGATAGCTCGGGGTACTGCCACTGCACTCCAGTTCCTCCACACGCTCCAGGAGACCCCCCTCATTCACGGAGACGTCAAGAGGTGAGTTGCAAAGAACGTAGTCGTTTCCTTGTCCTCTAGAAGCCCGACGCACTTAGAAAAGTAGTTATATTACTAGTGCTAGTTAGAGTAGAATAGACGATCCAACATTGTTAGATTAGTTGTTTCTTGGTTGCTGTGGACGCCCAACTACTATCCTTGATACTCCCAAAAGGCCCTTCTGGATGGTGAAGTGGGATTATTGTTGGAGCTCCAAATGAAGGTCTGTGCGAATTCTCCACTGCCCAAGTGCGTTTCAGTAAACTCCTAGTTTAAGGATACTGGCCCTAAAGAAGGATCCGGTCCTCTCCTAGCTCAATCCAAAGATCGCCACTTCACTAAATTATCCACGTCTCGAAGGTCAGGAGCCCTCACCTGGCGTCTCTTTAGGCTGACTTGAACCCGCCCCGGAAGGCGATGGCTTCCCTTCCCGGCTGTTTTAATGTGGCTGCTCCCCGAAAGAAGTGAACAGCCCCCCTCCCCCTCCTTCCCAGACATTAATTTTCCCCATCAGTGCCAGTGATCAGGTGGTCTCCCCCCAAAGGAATCACTTCCGCCGCCCGGCTTATCCAAAGCTTCGAAGCAAGACTTAAAAGAGTCGGGATTCCGAATCTAACCGCCTCGTCAAACTCTCGCTCGGTCTAGTTGGATAAGGCGTTAGAATTCTCCTCGCCCGAGTAGCGAGTCGAGGCTCAAAGAGGGCACCCGCCAATGACTGGCCATGTGCATCATCACACACACAACCAGTCACAACCGCACGTGCTCCCCACTCCTCCTCTCTTCTCCCAGACAACATATCACTCTTCCCTCCCTAGACCTCACAGGCGGGTTTTCATATCCATATTCCCCTGACATAGAATGGGTGGTCCTTCCTTGGGCCATGAAGAGTTCCATGCTAGCTGGGTGATAACCAAATGTAGTACTACCGCTTTTTCTGTCTATTCCTCCAACAAGGAGCAGCCCCTAGCGCTTGCCAGTATCTCTGGCAATTTTATTATCCCATTGGAGGACCTCTTCCATGGTTTAAAAGGGACAGATAACGCAATTAACGACGTCCTCGTCATCGCAAACCCCCGTAGGGTAGCTACACCAGTTCCCTTCCCTTCAGCTTCATCCGAGTCGGCAGCCGTCCGCTTTACAATGGCTCAGTTCGCTTCCTCAAATGTGTCCCAAGGTATTCTTCTTCACTGGATCTTGTATCTCTTTCAACTGGGAAGACTGGAAGACTGTCGACGGGACGATCTAAAGCTACGAACTATCGCGCCACTATTTTCCCTTGCCCCCTCCCCTTCCCACTGCTTCGGCGGTTTCATGTCTTTTCTGCCGCCTCCGAATCGGACATAAACGACGTGTAGCGCAGTGCCGTTTGATGGAGTGATCCTCTGCACCATACTGCAGTGACTGTGCCCCCCCCCTTCACACACACACACCACCACGACTTTCCGGCACACTTGTTTAAGTTCCCATTCTCGGTGATCTTCGCGCACACTCCGGGACGAGCGGGATCGCTACTGCTTGTTCATTGTACTCGGACTCGGGACGAGTTCGTGCTCACCGGATTGTGGCATTGTTGAGAATTTGGAGGAGGCTGACGTCCATTGTTTATAGTTTTAGGAGGGGTGTTGGTGCATGCTTGGGGCCCTTTAGGAGTGCCCCTGCCTCCGGCACCTGATCATGCTTTTTCCTTTTTCTAGACTTTTTTTGTTGTGGTTTGGGTTTTTTTTTTTATTGTAATTTTAATATAATTATTATTATAGGCAAATAATAGCATGCCTTTTAATTTTGATATGGCAGTCGCTATTTGAGCTCATAATTTTTTAAAAACTCCGTTAGGTGTCCATTTTGGATTCAACTATGCTGGTTTGTAAAAACCTGTAGTTAGTGATTATGCAGTCAGTCTGAGAGGGCAGCTCCCAGCCACTCTGGTTGACCAGTTGGGGAACTTTAACACGGACAATTTCACTCTTTTCTACATGCGTCATTTTTTTTCCTTAGTCTCTGACTTCCATATCACCCACCCCCTTTCTATCTTTCCAATGAGAGAGTATTTTGACATTGACATATTTTATCCTCGATTCACTTTTTTCTAGTAAAAATTAGCAATAAATAGTCGATCATTCGTGCATTCTTTCGACCATTTCTCAAAGGAAGTTTAAGTAGCTTTCTTTTTTTTTTGACCACTTCATCTCTCTTCATTTCCTCCCTCTGTCCATTCCCCATCTTTTACCTACGTTTTGCTCGCTGTTATTCGGTACTAATTGACTGCACTGCCCTTTCGGGATACTGAAAGTGGTTTGTGAAGACCCTCCCTTCCTAACCCCCCTCCTTTAATAGATACCTTCCAATCAAAGGGAATATTGTTTGTTCTTTTTTTTTAGTTTTAGTTTTTAATTTATTGTCACCTTTTTTTTTCTTTTTTTCTTTTTTACCTTTCTATCAACCTCTCAGTGCCAATATCCTCCTTGATGACAACCTGGAACCCAAATTGGGAGATTTCGGACTGGCGAGAGAGGGCCCCCAGAGCGGTTTCACCAGCATGCAGGTGATTAGTGCACTTATTTACTTTACCCCCCCCTCCCTCCCTCCCTTCCTTTTCCCAATTATTCCCTGGTTTTCTTCACTCGAACCCGGTGTCTCTCCGGAAGGCTGCCACGGCACATGGCCTTCTCCAGAGGTCTCCTAGGAAGGTTATGTTGAAAGATGGTTTGAGATGGTCGAGTGGGTGGGGCTTGAAGAAAGATGGGATGAGATGAGCAGTTTGCTCAGGTTGGTGAGGCTGGGCTCATCTGTTTATGGACTCATCTAGGGTGGGATGCTATCCTGATCTCAGGCAGCCCAGTGAAACTGGTTCGACGATCTAGAGTTGCTTCAGATTTGTGGAGTGGGGCTTTTTGGTGTAGGGTGTTTTGCAGTCGTTTTGAAGTGCTATATGTGTAAAGTAAGGGTGTGTTTTTTATAGTGTTCTGATTTGGTAGGGATGTGGGTAAGTTATCTAGGGATTGGGTGTTAAGTATGGCGAGGGTGGTTCTGGGGTTGTGGGTAAGAGTATAAGTTGTGCGAGGGGCATAGCATATTTAAGTGGTTTGTGATTGGTGTAGTTTACGTGTGCAAGTGGTGTATTGGAGTGTTTTTTTCACATTATCTTGTGCATGTGTCCATTAGCTATTGTTGGTGCTCAAGCTGTGCGTACGGACGAACTATCTATATAAAGGATTGTCACGGTTTCTTGTTGCCTTCCAAAGTCTGGTTTTGTTAGTGTTTTGAAAGTGTTGAGTTTGGACGTGGCTTTGAAACTGTTGAGGAAAGGTCATTTGTCGGTCTAAGGTGACACCCAGAAGTGCGGTGTTCCGGTTGACTGGAAGAGGTAGCTGTGAAGTAAGATTTTGGGGGGGACTTGATTTTTTTTGTGGGGGATGAACATTTTGTTTAACATAAACCAGTTTTTGGAGGAGTTGTAGGTACCTTTTAAGTTTCTGGAGGCTTTGGTTGCAATTGTGATAGATAAGTCTGCTTTGATGTTTAGTCGGTAAGTGCTCTGCCATGCATGAGGAGGGTGCGAGATCCCGTTGGGACTTTTTTTTTTCATTTTGGATTGTGATCTGTTGGAGGTCTCGGCCGTGTTTGTTGGTGTCCAGTATTTTTTGTAGTAGAATGTGTGGTGGAACGGTATCGAAAGGTTTTGGTTATCTGTATTGCAGCCTGGATTGTGCATCGTTTGGGGGCAGTTTTGGTTGAAACATTCTAATATGTTAAGTTGGTCATTAGTGTGGTTGTGAGGTGTCTTTCATTGAAGCCATGTTGGGTTCAATTCTGTTTAGGATTAAGTTTTTCAAGCATTTTGGAGATGGTTGAGAGGAGCCAGTTCGGTATGTAAGTGGTGGGGAGGTTTGGAGATGGTGTGCGTTTCCAAGTGTGGGGAGATGTGTAACCAAGAGTATTTGAAAATGTCTGTGAGTGCAGGTATGGCTGTAGAGCCAAAGTGTTTTTGGTGGATGTTTGAGATGTGCTCTGGGCCTTGAGTTTGAGTTATTTTATGCTCAGAGTAGCGTTATTGGATAAATATGGGTGGTGGCGATGCGGAAAGGTACGTGGAATTTCCGATTTCTAAGTGGTTTCTTTTTGTTGCGACTCACCGGTATTTGGCTGAGTCATGAGCTGGTTGCATCGCTCAACCGAAGAGGAGACTCGGGAGTCCACGCCTTATCGGCTCTCTGAATCCGGCGGGGCTCTACCTGGCGCCGCGTAAGTCTTCGCGGCCAAGCCGGTTGCAATACACTGCTCAGTACGAGAGATGACGCAGTGTGCCCCGTTTCCAGGCTGCCTCATGATCTATAGCGACTCAGAAAGCGTCATGACTGCTCGCGGGGCATTGAAATCTCCGCACCCCCTGGTTCGTGATATCCGTAACCTCACGTGACCTCACGGTTGCCGGGAGCGGGGCGGATGTTGAGATTATCTTCTGCTGGGCTCCTGAACATGTAAGGACTGAGGGCAATAAAGGCGTCCAAAGATCCGTGATGACTGGCCGACCAAACCAGCGTTTCGCTCTTCCTCACACTGACTACATGGAAGCAATCGGGTCAGCCCCTCCGGGATAGCTGGCCCAGAAGATGGGTGATGGCCAAGGGGAACTTAAAATTGCCTGCCATCGTGCCGCGACTATTTATTTCCTTGGACCTACCTCCCAATGCCAGGACGGATTCATGTCGCTTTCTGTCGTCTTCGAATTGGGGACATTAGTGGGACGCAGCGCCATTTGATGGGGGCGCTTCCCTGCACCTTACTGCGACAGATTGCGTTGTCCCCCGGACTGTTCGGCACATTCCTGTTGAATGTCCCAGTCTGGGTGATCTTAGCGCACGTTACCTGCGCGAGCGGGGCCACTACCCCGTATCACTTGTACTTCGGACGGGTTCGTGCACTTTGGACTGTAACTTTTGGGAAACGGCTGGCACTTCTATTTTAGTTCTTTTTTAGTGCCGGGCATAGGCGGGCATCCCTCCGACGTCGGAGCATGCATCTTTGTCGATTCTTTCTTCTCTTTCTTTTTGGGTTTGTTGGCTTTGTCTGTTTTTGTCTTATTATATCTATTTTTAATGTAGCCTAAGTTTAGGTTACCTTTTGTAATTTCTTCGATTAATCCCATGGTATCAGTCGCCAGATAGCCGCTTTAGAAGAAGAAGAAAAAAATCTTTGTCAATGCTGGAGAAGTGTCACTCTCTTTAATGCCTACACTGCATTATGCTTTTATATGCTCAAGCCCAGCGTCTCACTCGGTTTCCAACGGCTCTCATTTCATTTTTGGCCGATCTTGACGGTGCATCACCCGATATAAGACGCTATTTGAACAATAATCCTTTTTGGTTTAGGGCAAGGAAACTCCCAAGTGCTTGACCTTGGTCTCGAACCGATGGCGCCCTTTGTTCTGCCCAGGACACCATCTTGGATGGTACTACCTTTGAACCTTTGTCGTCACGCCCCTTCTAAACCTTCTACAGCACCGGGAGTACTGGGTTCGCATTTCATGGAACGCATATGTAGTGTCAGTCTACCAAGATGGCTCCAAAGAGGGAGTTGGCTTCCATGCTTTCTCCCCCTTGTTTGAAGCTGGCGCGATTCTTCTGGGCCCTGCGTCTGTCTTCACAGCCAAGTTGGTTGCAATACCCCGCTCGGTGCGGAAGATCACGCGCCGTTTCCAGTTTGGGTACCGGATTGCGATTTATAGCGACTTAGAGCTCAGGCTGTACCCTCAAGGCATTGGAATCTCCACATCCCCTAGTTCACAGTATCCATGTTGCCATGGATACTGCGACTCAGGAGGATGGCGGGATTGTCTTATGCTGGGTGATGAGGGCGGCAGGCTGTCTGCACAGACTGTGCAACCAGACCGGGGTTTTGCTCTTCTCCACTCTGACTATATGGCAAGACTCAGGTCAGCCATGGCAAAGATAAGAGAAGGCAGACGGGAATTTAAAGTAGTCCGCCATTTTTAGACTGTTACACCCTTTAATCTGAAATAGCAGCATGTCCTTGTCCCACTGTACTCAGTAGTCTGAAACTAGATTGAAACTACCTGGGCCTTTTCCTTCTAGACATTTCACTTTTACCCTTTTTTTCATCACTTTTTTTACAGGCCCATCCTCAGCCGGTACAGTTTATGATATGGTAAAAGGTGGTGATTTTTTTAGGGAATGGGTTTGGTGGTTGTGTTGTAAGTCATTCAAAAGCTAAAGAGCGTGTGAGGATTGTAAGAATGCAGTGCTACTGCCTTTGCATAAGGGTGTAGGAGAGAAAGGTGAATGCAAGAACTACAAGCGGATAAGTCTGTTGAAGGTAAGGTGTATGGAAAAAAATATGATTGGGTGTATAAGAAGGATAACAGGGTTTGGTGGTGAAGGAGCAAGGGTGGTTTAGACTGCTTAGTAGTGGTGTAGGTCAAGCAAATTCCCCGAGACAGCGAGCTGGGTTGAGGGATCTGGAGAGAGGTTATTATCGTGTCGAGAGGAAACCATTATTGATGGTTCTAAGAGTTCATGGGGTGAGTGGTAAACTTGGATGGTGTGTAAAGAATGTTGGAAGAAGTAAAGCGTGTGTTTGGGTGAAAAATGGCCGGAGTGAGTGGCTTGATATACAATAGGAGGGGGTGGGAGGTTAAGTCAAAGTTGCATTGCTTCTATGGCTGTTTAATATCTTTATGGAATAAGTACAAATGTGAATGAGAGAAAGTGGTGGGAGTGATTGATGATGATGCCACAAAACACCATCACTTCCTTCTGCTTTACTTTTATCCCTCTACTCACACATGCCTCATCAAAGCTAATAACACCAGGTCATCAGCATATACATACCAACATAAGTTGTTGGATACATTCTATGTTGGTATGTATATGCTGATAACCTATGAGTGTTGTTGGCTTTGATGGGGCATGTGTGAGTATAAGGATAAAAGTATAGCAGAAAGGTGATGGTGTTTTTTTGGTGAGGGTGGGGTGAGAACAAAAATTGGCTGATGTAAATGAGTGTTTGAAAGAGAAAGTGCTGACTGAGTAGTAAGTGGACGATATGTCCTCGAGGCCTTCTACCCAGGGCTGGATCCTGACTGGATGAGATGATACAGCACATAGCCCCTCCCTCCCCCTCCCCCACATCGTTATGAAGGACCCTTAGGTTGGGACACAGTGATGAGTGGCTTTCTGTTTAATAGGGCATAAAGGGGCTGGGTGAGGGCGGGTAGTTTTAGTAGCATTGATGCACGCCGACTCCACTTTGAGGGGGGAGGAGTAATGGTTCAAAAGATGGCGAGGGCGCCCCCTTATTCTTGCCCTTGGGAATTTCATTTCGTGGGGGCAGGAAACACCATCCGTCTCTGGCCAGGCCAGATCCCCTCTGACCGAATAATGAAGCCAACATATTTCGTGGGGCATATTTAGGCGCTCATCCGGCGACTATCACCAAGTGCATAACCGCTCGAAACATGAAATCAACATAAATATCAGCATGGCAATCGCTGGTAACCAGAGGGTTATGTATGTTATATTCTAAGTTCTAGCTACCCAAGCTCAGCGTGTCCACCAATCGGTGGCCAAACATCTACATGCACCTATGTGTTTGTATCTGCTTTCGCTTGTGATTGAACCCTGTACCGTGACGTCAGAAATCTAAAGGCTAGCGAGAGTTCATTTTTTGTATCTCTTGATCATGGCTTTTTCAAATTCTCGAGTCAAAGGTTATACTATTTTTAACTTATAGAAATAGTGCTTGTTGATTCTCCCTTAACAGGCAGCAAACAGGGTGTACATTAAACACAAAGGTTTGTTTAGGGTGTAGAGTTGATAAACTTATAAAGAAACAATTTTAAAAGTGCCATAAGTATAGCGATGATTCAATTTGACATAATTTTGTCGCAAAAAATTAAGAATGGGTTCTCATTTGAGCCAAAATTGTAAAATAAAAACGAATCTTTTAAGCATAGTCTTATACTCTTCAGAATCAATATTGCTGATCTAATGGAAGACTGTGGCTGCATTATTCCACTTTGGGGCATTGGAAGTTTAGTGAAAGTGGCTTGAGAGCCTTTGAGAGTGTTATACAATATTGAATGTGGAGGGAGGGTCATTTGTACACTTAGTGGCGTGATTTATTTTGTCAACACTATTAGCTTATATATTTGTAGCTTACGCAAGATGATTATGTTTATACAGACGACAATCACAAGCATTGTTGATCTAGCGCAGTTTAAGAGAACCAAATAAGTTAAGTGTTTAGAACTCGTGGTCATGCTCATCTCTGATGTCACATACATGTTGTTGTTGGAGATCAAATGTATATGGCTTTTAATATTCCGACATCCATGATTATTATTACTTTTTGACAGGTTTATAGCCCAAACATAGTCTGCCCAATTTTACTCATAAGTGATGTCATATTTAGTCTTTCCATGACTTGTAGCTTACAACACTGGTGGAGTTGTAAGAATTTTTTTTTTGGGGGGGGAGGGGAAGGTCTGTGAATAATGAAATACTGATTTACTTTTCATATGAAGTTCCAAAATTTTGTATTTATGAATTGAAAAGGGAATATAGGACAAGAAAAATAAAAATAACGTATATTCCGGCTACAAGGAGACAAGTTACTGCTCATCTGCCTGACTCTCGATCTCTGCAACAAATTTTGCAGCATCATCCTTATCCACGATCATCTTTTGTCAATCCCCCCCCCCCTCCATAGAGCTCTCCGAATTTTGAAAAGAACGAATATTCTCTCATGGTCATCTCAGGCCGTGAATGGCACACTACCACTCTTTTGTTCTTGTAGGTATCGCACGTGCATGGAACACTTCCCTACATCCCTGAAGAGTATTTGAGAAGCAACAAACTGTCTACGAAGGTGGACACCTACAGTTTCGGTGTCGTCCTCTTCGAGATTTGCTCTGGCCGAATGGCCTACGATGACAAAACGAGGAAGTATTTGGTCAGTGGTTTGATGGTTGTCATTTTTTGGTAAGATCCCGGTACTGCTCATATCGGTGTCAAAGGTCAATTTGTTTTGCACTTTTTACAGTATGGCTCGACTGAAGTTTATGTTTGGAATGACGCTCAATGTTGAACAGACATGTTAACTTGTTTTTATAAGCATTCATTCACGCCCGCTTCCATCTTCACACATCTCGTGCCATGTGACTATGTCCTTTGCCTCCTTGAGTCTGTTTTATTTCCCCCTCCTATCCCTTGTTTACTAAGTACCTTGCTTCTGCTGATCTCCGCTGATTGGGGTTCTTTACTGCCAACTGTAACAAAGGATTGGATAAGATTTGTCGTATTATGAAAGTGAAATAACAAAAAGTGGATTAGACCAAGAGTCAGGAGTCCCGCATTCTCTCTTGATGTTTTCTGACACGCTGTGGCAGCAGGCTCCGAATTACCTGCAGTCACACTGTCTGCCGTGTCAGGATGGGCCCGTCTTGGTGTCTGAAAGGAGAGTGAGAAGAGATCGCTTTCAACCTTTATTTATACACAAAAACATACATATATGTATACAAGAGCACACCAAATACTTAATCTTATAAAATACTACCAATGACAAAAACCAAACAAATCAAAATACCACTCCTCCCAAAATAAAAGTTTATAAATTAGGACAAAATGGTGCAATAGTTTAAATGTGGTCACGGGCCTCTTATAATAAACTCTCCGGACTGTCCACAATCTCTTGCTAGTTATTAGGGATTTATTTGGAGGGTGCTCCACTCTCCTCCATGAAACTACCAGGGTTCCCCACGGACGGCGCCCATCTGGGGCAACATCTGTACCCTGATTTGCACTTCCCCAACCGGAGCGATACGGTACTACAACCAGTACAATGGATAAGCGACGGCACTCAGGGCCCAAGGAGCTGGAAAAGACAAGTTAATTTGAGTCAACGGTACTTTCAAATATCCACACCAATCTCATCTACACAATCATACACACAGACAGACCCATTCCTTACCTGGCAACTACCCCAACTCTTGCTTTCGTCAAATACACTTTTGGCACATTCATATCAGTATCAAATAGCTAAACAATTTAACTATGCTTAATCTCAGACAATGTCTTTTATGAAATTTCTTTGAAATTCTTCTATGAAAATAGATAAAGGGAACTAAATGCACGATGGACATCCATCAAGCCCCTCATTATCTCAATTCGCTAACATCCTGAAAAAAGACTGATTTAGTATTTACATGGGAGAGGAGAGGCGAACATAACCCCTACATCGTCCAGGGCGAGGAGATGCCTTGATCTTAGGATCGAGATGATATCCATGGATGTAATTATGAGGGCCAGCTGAATCACTTTGGAGTCTATATTCTTTGAGAAAGCTGTCTATTTTAATGAAAAAAATAGATGAATTGGATGACATCAGTGTTCGTATTCGGAGTTTGAAACAACAAAGCTCGCTAAGTAACACAGAATTGGACCGATGTATGCTTTGCTGTGTATGGCCAGAAGAAGAGAAAGATGGATAAAAAATAGGCCTTTGGTATTATTATATATCGGGATAATTATATGGTGGTCTGTATTGAATCCTTTACACTTACTTGCCTTGATTCAATTACCTCTCGAAAAAACAGCCCCAGCAAAATTGTGTACTGGTATAGCAAGTAATAAAACACGTCCTTCTCCCAGTTGGTAACTTAGTGTTTGGCATTTCTCAGAAAGACGAGGTGAGTGTCAAAGGAGTGGATCGTTACGTATTTATGGACAAGAAGGTCGGCGTAGAAGGCATGGCAGTTTATGTTTTTAACGTCCTCTTCGACATCGGAATGGTAAGAATTGTTGCTAAGATGAGGTTCTCTACTCTTTTTCCAATTATAATTCACGTACGTCACCAGTATCTCTATAGGCATGCGTCAAGAAGTGTAGAAGATAGAATCGGTACACTACCCTTTCCCAACTCTATGGAGGCTGACAGAAGCGCTCTGTAATAAAAAATCATACCTTAGGGAGAGGAGGGTAACTGCCGATGGACCCTCCCTCTTTTTTGCTCTCTCTAGTCAATGGCATGGTCAAGCTCTGCAGTAGACATGCAGGGAAGGGAGAGTTGTTTCCTGATTTTCTCTTTTACTTTTCTTTACCATCCTTTGGCCTCGAGGTTCTTCATGTCAAAGGCTCATCCACGGAGCCATACGGCTTCGGTCACACACCCTAACAAATCATCTCCAAGTTTAGTACACGATTCTTCTCGTTCGCTTGAATGATCCGCTACACCACCACATAGCTTCTTTTACATAGTTAATTCTGTTTGTTCTCGGATGATCACACCATCTTCTGCCATTCCACACATTAACTTTCTCCGTTTATTCATTCAACATGCCCCGTACCACCTCAGAATATTCAAACTTGATCCATTCATAATCATTCTATGTATTCTCATTTCTAACAAATTCTTTAATTCCATTCGAACTTCTTTCACTCCTGTTCTTCCTCACCCTAATCCTACTGTTCCCCCGCAAGGTGTCAGGTGTAGCTATGACAACCATACTGCACTAGACACCTGGAAGACCATGCCCTCCAACCCTAATGCATGCAAGAACGGCTCAAGTGGTAACGGTGATAACTGTCACCAATCCAGCCACTGCTTTAGGGAAGCCACTCTCTCTTAGAGTCCTCATTTGCACCTGTTTAACATCTTCATGTCTCACCATCAATTCTGATTGTTCATATCTAGTATCAGAATCCCTACCAGTTACCTCATGCCGTGTTAGAAGAGGCTTGGAACCTCTATAAACAACGCTCGTATTTGCAAGAGACCAGTCTTGAGGGGCCCTGGGTATTGTGCCCTTGCATCCCCATCCCTAAGATGTAATGGGTTGACCCTGTGACTGTTATCGGGTGCTAGGGCTTATTGCAGCCATGTCAATCAAAAGTTTTGGTGTCTGTCGGGGTTTAGTGAGTGGGTAATCCCAGTCCCACTTCCTGGACATATATTTTATTACCGCGCCGAGGTGAAGTGTATCCAATACACCTACCTTAGCCACTTCCGGTGAATAAGAATAACCCCGGTGCGTACCTTTTGATCAAAACTAAGGTGATGATCCCCTGAGTGTGTCCCCACTCAGTAAAGGCCAATCATGGATGGATCGGTGTAATATTGAGATTTAAGCTGAGTGGATTGCTTAATAATTGCCAAAGGATCGTCCAAAATAGTTAAACACACAGATACAAAAATAATCTTTAATGTACATGAATTTGAAATAAGCAACAGCATATATAAATATAAATAGGATCAATCTTGCACTGAATAAGTAAGTCTACAAAATGTCATGGGAATTACTTGCAGATTACTCACTGGGATGCTTGCGTCTTAATCGCACCTGACAGAACGAATGGAATATTATTGTTGAGTTAAACACTGAATTACGCACTTCTAATACTCGAGGTTATGGGCTCGGGATGGGAAGTCTAGTTCACAAACAAACTGGTGAAGTTAGGGTGAGGTGATAATTCAATTAACGATACCTTTGAGTTCGTAAGTATTTTTGAAAGTGACGTTGAAGTTCTTCTTCTGGTGACGATGATCGCACTTAGTCCGGCCGTCCGAAGTTACCGAATGAGAAGGTAATTCTAGACCGGTGATATAATGATCCTATGTCGGATCACGAAGGCGAGCCAACTGTGGCTCAAATCGGACTTCTTCCTCGAAGTGCCTGTCCGATTATTTGTGCTCCTGGAATGGGTAGTCAAAACCGATTACCTAGCTACGTCTAGGGTAATCCACAGAGGGAGGTCCTGTGTAACCTCTGACTCTGAAGGAGGTGGGGGGTCTGCGAGAAGTTTGGCACCTACAAGTACCGTGACGGCAACACACCAATTCCCCGAGAAGTTTCTTTCTTGCAACGGGCGAACTGTTTCTTATGTGGATCGAGCTCCACCTCACAATGTAGGTCCAAGGTCTTCTGCCCGAATCCAGGGAGAAGTTTTCCTTTTGTTTCCATCGCGAGCAAAAATCGAGAGAGAGCACCGAATTCTCATCAAATCCGTATCGCCGCGCGAAAGACCTTTTTACATCTGTGGGCAGACAGTATGTCTTTCACACCTTCGAGCCACCTCGGAGCTTACGATGGCGCGAAAAGGGGCGATAGAGAATTCGAGGCTGGTGCATTTAGAAATATGGGAGGGACACGTAGCTTGTGTCGGAGTATTTCTGCGTACACTTATGTACGTGGTATTTAGACTTCTACAGTGTCCTACCCATGGGTCCTTTGATTGGTCTCCAAAACGACACATATTTAGATCTTGGCCTTCCTGTCGACTACTAAGAGCTGGCCCACCGCTTTCCAACTAGAGTTGGGTCAGAGGCATCAACGCTATATGTTGAGTACAAAGAAACCCCTTGCGCTCCTTGAATGGAATTGCCGTGGACTCCGTGCCAGCTGGGAGGAGCTGCGGCGGAGGCTCGTCTCCTCCCGTTCCCCGTTAGCCATCTTTTTGCAGGAGACCATGCTGGGCGCATTTTCCCTGCCCACCCTTCCGGGGTATGAGTTTTGCGACCCCACCACCATGGGATGGGGGCCGTGCGTGAGGATGTGCGATTTAAACCCGACATGTTACTTCGTTCTTCTCTTCGCTTTATATAGCTCCATTCGGGAGGTAGCTGTGCAGCTGCACCTTGATAGGAGGTATACTGTTAATTCCGCGTACATTCCACCGTCAGCCCACTTCGACGCGGGGGACTTCCGCCTCGTCGTCCCACGGTTGCCGAGGCCCTATCTCTTGCTCGGAGATCTAAACGGTAGACGCCCCCTCTGGGGAGACTACTCTATCAATCCCAGGGGACAAGTCCTTGCCGATCTGATCGAAGAGCTTGAGATAGGTGTCCTAAATGTGGATGAGTTTACGCATCACTGCCCGAGAACCGCTTCATTTTCTTGCCTTGATCTATCTCTGTGCTCTCCGGATGCACAGCCTGATTTTGATTGGGGTGTGGTCGATGATCTCCATGGTAGTGATCACTTTCCCATCCAAATATCATTTTCTGGGCAACTGCCGCCTGAGAGACCACCTCGGGGGTGCTTGGGGCGGGCGTGGTGGCCTGCATTTCAGGAAATGACTAAATTATCTATCTCAGTTGAGTTTAGGTCGATAGATGAGGACGTTGAGTTCTCCGGTAACCCCTTCGCCTCAGGCGTGACTACTATTCCCAGAACGTCTGGCCGTTTTGCACGCCGACCACTCCCGTGGTAGTCGGCCGAGTGTGAGACGGCCCTAAAACAGAAGCGTTATGCCTATAAGCGCCACCCGAACGATTTCACTGTCGGTGAATTTCGTCGGGCTAGGGCTAGGTTCCGGTATATTTCGAAGCACACCCGCCGCTCTTTTTGGCGGGTATACGTGTCTTCACTTAACGGGAAGATTCCTCTAGCAGAGCTGTGGAGGCGAGTCAAAAGGATTCGGGGCAAGTTCTCGCAGGACCCCCCTCCCGTTCTGCAGGAGAATGAGACTGCAATCTCGGACCCCGCGTCCGTGGCGGAATCCTTCGCAACCGCTTTTGCCGCATTCTCTAGCCGGGATGCTGCTCCGCCAGCATTCAATGCACGTCGTGATGTCGCGGAAGGACGCCGACTGGACTTTACCTCCAGAGGCGGAGAACCCTTCAATGACAAGTTTACTGTGAGTGAGTTGCGTTCCGCTCTTGCTTCGTGCGCGGACACCGCCCATGGTCCGGACGATATCTCGTACGCCATGTTTCGACACCTTGTTGAGCGACGCATGGCCTTTCAGTTAGATTTATTCAATAGGATCTGGGTGGATTGTCTCCTCCCAGATTTTTGGCGAATTACTACTGTGCTCGCCTTTCGCAAACGGGAGAGAGATCACTCTACTCCGGCCGGTTTCCGCCCAATCTCTCTAACCTCTTGCGTGTGCAAGTTGATGGAGAAATTGGTAAATGCTAGATTAGCCTTTTTTCTGGACAGCGGAGGCCATCTGTCTTCTGCACAGTGCAAGTTCCACTCCACGTCGGATGCTCTGCTCCGACTGGAAAATGCCGTCTGCGAGGCCTTCCTTGGTAGATAGCACTACGCCACGGTGTTTTTCGATCTGGAGAAGGCCTATGATACCGCATGGCGATACGGTATCATGGAGATTCTCCACACGATGGGGGCGAGGGGACGCCTCCCAATGTTTATATCTGAATTTTTGCGAGATATTCGATTCCGCGTACGAGTGGGGGAGCCCTATCGGGCCCAATGGAGCAGGAAGAGGGTGTCCCGCAGGGAATTGTTCTCAGTGTTACACTCTTTGCCCTGAGCATCAACGGCATCACTTCGGTGTTGCCGGAAGATGTTCTCGCTACGCTCTACGTGGACGACCTTTCGATCTCTTTTTGGCGCAGCCCAGATGCCAACTCTGGAGCGTTGACTCCAACAGTCATTTAGCGCGTCTCTCGCTATGCCGAAGCGCACAGGTTTCGGTTTTCTTTGGCCAAGACAGGTGGTGCACTTCTGCCGCCATCCACGGCTTCACCCCGACCCAGATTTGTTTCTTAATGGGGTGCGCCTGGATGTGGTTGAGTCGCACCGTTTCCTTGGTCTTGTATATGACCGACGCCTCACCTGGGAGGCTCATATTCGCAACATTGCGGTCTTTTGTACCCGCGCCATGGATATTCTCCGTTCCGTGACATTCAGCGCTTGGGGCGCTGATAGGGCTACTGCCTTACTTTTTTATCGATCCTTTGTTCGTTCGAAGCTCGACTGCGGATGCGAGTTTTATGCATCCGCAGCCGAGCGTGTATTGCAGAAAGTGGACTCGATCCACCACACCGGCCTTTCCCTGGCGACCAGTGCCTTCCGCACTTCTCCCATTAAGAGCCTACTAATCGATGCTGGGGAGATGCCACTCGCTCTACGCCGTGCACAGTGCATTATTCGCCTGTACGCGCGAACCCGGCGCCTCCCTCAATCGGCAACAGCTCTCACTGCATCCACAGCTGATTTCGACGGTGCCTATGCCGCCGAGAGACGCCAGTCATACCCAAAGGGTTTATGGCTAGGAAACTCCTTCGAGAGCTAGGGTCCGAGAGCTAGCTCTCGGGTCCGTGGCGTCCCTGGTTCTTCCCAGGACGCCACCCTGGAGGGTAAAATATTTGTCCTATTGTCGCCATTTCTGCTCCCAAAGCTTGTACAGCGCCGGGAGTATTGCGTTCGACCTTTTTGGAGCACACCTCGTGTCACGCTGGAACCGTGCCAGTGTACACGGATGGCTCCAAGTCCCAAGAGGGGGTCAGCGGGGCTCTGCCAGGCACTGCGTCTGTCTTCACGGCCGAGCTGGTGGCAATACACCACTCGGTAGGGGAGATTACGCGACGTGCCTGGTTCGGAGACCGGATTGTGATCTATAGCGACTCACAAAGTGCCCTGAGTGCTCTCGGAGCATTGGAATCTCCGCATCCCCTGGTTTGCGATATCCGTGACGCCACGGTTTTGGCAAGCCGGGCGGATGTCGAGATTATCTTCTGCTGGGTTCCTGGACATTTATGAATTGCGGGGAATGAGGGTGCCAAAGAGTCCGCGAGGACTCTGTATACGGGCAGCTCTTCGAGCTGCTTGGCCACGAAGATGAGAGACGGTCGAAGGGAACCTAAAGTTGCGTGCCATTGCGCCGCGACTGTTCCCATGGACCTACCCTCCAATGCCGCGAAGGCTTCAGGTTGCTTTCTGTCGTCTCCGAATTGGACCCACTCGCGGGACGCCCCGCCATTTGATGGAACGCTCGCCTGTGCCCTACTGTGAAGACTGCGTTGTCCCTCGGACTGTTCGGCACATTCTTGTTGAATGTCTCAGTCTGGGTGATCTCCGCACATTTTACCTATCCCGGTACCGGGATGGGCGGGGTCTCTTTCGCTTGTCCCTTGTACTTGGGCCGAGCTCGTGCTCATTGACTGGTGGACTTTTAGACTTTTTGCGGGAGGCCGGCCTTCTTCACTTTTTTTAACTAGGTTTTGTTTTTGTTGTTGTTTTCTTTGTAGGTCGCACGCTCCTGCGCCGGGGTGAGGGGCACCTTTCCCCGACGCCGAAGCTTGCTTCCTAATTGTTGCCATTTTCCCTTTTTATTGTTGTTTTTTTCATAGTCTTATTTTAAAGTAGCCTAGTGCTAGGCTGTCATGATTGCGGCGACTTATGCCCAAGTGGGTAGTCGCCAGATAGGCTCCTATAATTAAAAAAATTAATATCTTTCAGCACCTATCATAAAAGATGATTAAGCCCTGATAGGAGAAGTTGCGCACCCAGAATTTTTGTTCCTGTGAGTGCAATACACAATGGCGGTTTCTTGAAGTCTAATCCTATAATCATCCGCTTTCCTATTGCAGGAGTGCATTAACCGGAACCCAAAGAAGCGCCCGGACATGACCACCGTTCATGAAAACCTTAGTCGCTTGCAGACGATCTTGAAAGGGGAGGACCGACAGAGAAGTAAGTTGCTGTCTTCTAGGTCCGGTTAAGTAATCCACTTTTTGCCTGCCATTTAGAGCTATATTTTACTTTTTGCCTGACATTTGGACATCTAGAGATATTTTTGTACACGCCTGACATTTTGACCTCCAGAGCTATCTTGTACACTTTTTGCTTGCCATTTAGACATCCAGAGCTATAGTTTACATCCACTTTTTGCCTGTCTTTGAACATCCAGAGATATATTTTACATTTTTTGCCTGCCATTTGGAGCTCGGAAGCTATATTTTACTTAACTAGATGTAGTTTGTGTGGGGTTAATGAATCTGGAGAAAGCTCATGATCATGTTGAAAGAGGCATTTTGGCATGTTAAGAATGTATAGAATGAGTGTTAAACTATTGGATGGTGTGGAATATTGATATTGAAAGAAAGGGGTGTTTTCGAGTGAAATATGGTCAGAGTGATTGGTTAACATGACTGTTGTCATGACTGTTTAATACCCATCTTTATGAATGTAGTACTGAGAGAAGTGTGAGTGGAAAGTATGGAAAAGAATTGAGTTGTGGTTGTACCACCGATCCGTAGCACTCATTTAAGATGTTTTTATTTCGCGGTAGGCACCGATAGTTTAACGTGGGATCCAAACCACGAGTATCTACAGGGTATGACAGTCGCCGTGAAGGCATACCCGATGTGCCTTAACTACGCTGTAATAGGAAGCGGTGTTTCCACTCGGACAAGCCGTAGCCCATGGAAGGAAAGGAAGGGGAGGGGGCGGTCAGTACTGTGGGGTTCTATGACCTAAGTATTCGTGGCTAAGAGTGAGAAAGATTTGGCAATGTTGATCGAAGCCTTAGAAAGTGTGGGAGGAGAGCTAAAAGAGTAAGGTAATGGTAGTTGTTTATAGGAGCAGATGGCATCTCTACCTCGTCCGACCCCTTAAGGGAGATACAAGGAGAAGACCTTGGATCCTACAGCCCCTCCAACATTACCCCAACTAAGCGGGGCCCCGTGATCTTGGGAGACCAGGTTGTGGAGGGAGGCTAATGGTATTTGAGGATGAAGATGGGGTGGTGTAAGGTATGATGGCTTTAAGTACCTGGATCCATCATGATCCTTGTGCAGATGAAGCAGATTGCGACCGCAAGGTTTTAAATGGTAGGGGAGTCTGGCACGATAAGATTGTTAATGAATGTTCGAGTGTGAAATGTGGCAAGAAGCTGCATGAGAGTATGCTGGTACCAACATCGGTCTCTGGGAATGAGAGTATGGTATGGGAGGAGGAAAGATCTCGAGTGAGAACCGTGCAAAATGGAGAGAGAGAGAGAGTGAGGTGTGACTGGCGGGTAAAAGATGTTTAGGGTGTGAGTGAAAGTGTTTTGAGGTGGTATGGGCATGTAAGGAATAAACTTGCGAAGAGAATATTCGAGAGGGAGTGTTGGGGTGTGAGAAGGGGTGGAAGACCGCATAAAAGTTGGGGTTGAGTGCTTGAGAGAGAAATAGCTGATGGAGGAGGAAGTGGATGATAGTATAATTGATGTGTGAGGGGTGGGGCGCTTGGGGTCTTCTGCCCAAGGATGAACCCTAACTGGACCACACGCTACAACACAACACCCTATCGCTATGAGGGGTCATTCGGCGTGGACTAGATGATGGGTGACTTTTTTTGCTAGTTTATAAAGGGATGGGTGGCGTTGATGCGCGCCTTCTCCACGTGTGTGAGAATGTGGTAGGAGGCTCCTCCTAGTTCTTTTCAGGTTTACTGGCGCCATCATTTAAGGTTGCGATTGCATTTAATCTCCCCTTTCCCCCCCCCGTTTCTGCTTCAGTCTGTTCTTCTCCTCGCGTTAACACCTTTTCTATTTGTTGGTATTTTATTTTGGACGTTCCTCCTCCCTTAAGATATTTGTTATTATCATTTACTATTCCTTCTTCATTTATTTGGTCCCCTTTTCAATCTTTCTTCTTTACTGATCCCACCATGGTTGGCGCCTGTCACCACCATTAAATGGTCTGTTCAAGAGGGCGGGAGATGCTGCGTCGCTACCGCTTGTCCCTTTTACTCGTGCCGAGTTCGTGGACACCGACTTGTGGACTATCTGACTTTTTGGAGGAGGCTGTCTGGCCTTCATTTTATTATTTGACTCTTTGTTGTAGGTGGCATGTTCCTTGTTTGTTTGACTTTTTTTATCTTTGTTTTGTTTTGTTTTTTTTAGCTAGTCTAGTATTAGGCTGTAATGTGATTACATCGACTTTTGCCCTATTAGACAGTCGCCAGATGAGGCTCTTAAAATAAAATGTTCAAGTCAAGATATTTGCCACTTAAAAACGTGCAGCGGCATAAATGGCATCCTTCAATTTGATAATTACTTAATCAACCCTTTGTATTTGTTTCCCGATCTCGATTTTATAGGTCGAATTTTTCTCTGCTTCAGGGTACCAATTCGAAGATTCCCTACTGATGAATGCTCCTTATTCTCCCAGCCCAGCGCACCAGCCCTTTCCTGCATTCCTTCTGCCACGGCCCGTGTTGTCTCATGCGGTCCCTCCTCTCTCTCCTCCGTGGCTTCAAGGACCCACGCTTAGTCCTCCTCAACCCAGCCCTCCTCCCCGATCGACTCTCCCGCCTCCCTTTCGAGGGGATGATAATCGAACTTCCATACCTTTGCATACCCCGATTCCCGCTTTTAGTGAACTCCTAAACTGCTCAGCGGAGGACTCGCAGCGGTCGTCTGAGTGGATCCCTCAAACAGCCTCAGAGTCCTTCAGCACGGAAGAAATGAGCGACGAGATAAAAAAGCAAATGGATTCTGTCCAAGAAGGACCGGGTGCTTCGCCAAAAAATCAAACCGACACCGTCATGAATGTATGCATTCCACTACTGTCTGAGCTTGGCATTCACCAGGGTGATGGTGCGAACGAAGGTAACCTCGAAAACCAGGAAAAACACCTTGTGTCCGCTCAGGGCAAAAAATCGTTTCTAGACTGAGATTTAGCCGGAGTTGCAATTTCCTAGAATTTTCCGTTTTGTTGATTGAAATCAAAATTAGAATAATGTTGAATAGCTTCATTCCAAGTCGCCGATGCCCCGCCATTCCGAGACCTACAAATTTGTCTCCATCTCTATTTAGGCATTCCATTTGACAAATACTTGGGTTTGGAAAATAAAAAAAGGAATCATCTCTGAAGTACCAACTGACTGCAGTCTGCCTCTGAGATGACACGGATAAATATTATTCTCCACTCATTATATAACCATAGCTTTTAAGTTTATATTCTCATATATCTGGCTGGGACGCCGCCAGTATCATGTTTCCTTACCATTTGGATGCATTCTTGGGAAAAGGTTTTGGCAGAAAGACACATTTTGAGATTGACATAAATCCTGAATATGCCCTTGTATTTTTGCATAAAGTAATCCAATGATCTATGATTGTAGATGTTTCTTAACTTAAAAGCAAATTTATTCTCGAAACACAATTCTGCAGAAAATTAATTCACCAACCAACTGCATTCGAGTAACATAGTCTTCACAGTGATATGTGCGAATGCCTTACACACACACACACACACACACACACACACACACAACGAAAATTTGGCCCTAGAAGATTGTGGAAGATATGACAAAAACTTTTAACCGTCATCTCTTGTTAACACTAGTCGTAAATAAGAGATCCAATGAATTACCTGAATCGGGTAAAGGAGGCAGGTACAAATGGCCTGAAGAACATTTCAAGCTTCAAGATGTGCAAGGTTCTCCAAAAAGCACCAGGACCAAAGTAGTGTGAAACGACTTGTGGCAAAGTAAACTGCAAAAAAGCAGACATGAGATAGTTAGTAGAAAGATTGGACGACGGAAAACGTGCAATTATTTTCTCAGGAAAACTCTTTTCTTTGTCTGAAACTTGTTGAGAGTTCGCAGAGTGAAAATGAAAAGAACATCGCGTCTTGGCGATGTTAATGTAATTTCTAGGAAGGGCGACTCTTAGCAAGAGCATTTTGGACTGAATCGTCCTTTTTCCAGTATATTTTGAAGATCTAGATTCAAATTGACAACGAAGTGGACACAACTGAATACTTGAACAAACTCGCCCAGCCCCACGTGAAGGCCAGTTCTTTTTATGGTGCCTTTTTTCACTCTTGTGGATATCTTTCTGATTACCCAGAATGTTAACCGCAGTAAAGGTTAGGATCTACTAAAGTGTCTCGACCTAAACTTTGGTCTTGACGCTACGCACATAGTTAATATAAGGTTTTAAGGTAAACCGCAATGTATGCAGTGATGGTATGCGGTTAGTATGACAATAGGTAGCCACCTTCACATTGTAGTTTACCTCACTATTGTTAGTATATAGCGTTGCCCCACGGGGAGGGGGGTAAACCCCTCCCTTGTGTACTGCTATAAAAATGTGAAGGTCAAAATAGCAATTGATACAGTTCTTTTTAGGGCTGTTAGATTGGGCTATTAGATAGTCATTTGCTTGGCGTGGATGAGGACCCCCGACCCCCCGTCGTGCCCGATGCGGAGTGAAGCTGGCTACTCGTTGCTATAGCAACAGCATAATATAAGGTTTTATCGATCAGAAGTAGGTCTGCGTTGGTTAGTTGAGTCTTCCTGCTTTATTTGCGCAATTTAATTCCATTTCGATAAAGGAAATCATCGACTGTTCCATTTTCAGTATTTATTAACTAGCTGGGATCTGTAATGGGTTATATGGAGGGGGGGGGGCTTCTGATTCTACCTGTTTGTTTTTATCTTCAGGTATATTCACCTTGCCCTTCCGGCCTCAGCATTTTATTATTACGAGGTTTGCGATGAGTTCTTTTCATCTTCCTTACCACATTGGTTGAGCAAAGTAGAGAGGCGAGTGTAAGAATATAGCTGATTTGCTCCCAGTGAGAAAGACTGCTTAACAATGTGTTTGATGGGAAAGATGTGGTGAGAGGTACCGGTATTCGCCTATCTGACCATATGGTTATGCTTTGTAAGATTAAATTATGGTGTGGATGAGAGAATGCCGGGAAAGGATAATAGGTGGAAGGTTTCGGGATGAGCGAGAAAGGCATGAGTATATGAGAGTTGTGGAGAGCGAGGGGATAGAGCAAATGTGAAACGACTTTGACGTGATAGTGAGTAGTTGAGAGGTTTGTATATGGGTGTAGTTCTTATAGCGCCCCAGGAGCAGATTATCTCGCCAACCGCTTGGTGGGAGATTAAGAGAGAAAGCTTTGATCCTACCTCCTGTGCTGTTGGCCCTGCATGGTAGTGACGTGTTAAAGAGACCTGCTGTTGAGAA
Source organism: Ceratothoa steindachneri (assembly GCA_963969495.1). NCBI lineage: Eukaryota > Metazoa > Arthropoda > Malacostraca > Isopoda > Cymothoidae > Ceratothoa > Ceratothoa steindachneri. The sequence goes on from OZ018320.1 coordinate 222,635,048, forward strand.
GTGGGATTCGTGCTTGCAGATGTGCATGGCACGGAGAAGCAGATGAAGCGAAAGGTGCAGTGTGAAAAGACTTAAGTATTCAGATTCAGTGCAACAAATGGAGCCTTCGGAAAGAAGGTGAATGAGAATTTCATGGAAACGGTTATTTGGGAATGGGCGAAAGAGGTGAGATGTAAGAAATGTGTGAACATCAATGTTAAGATTGCTGGAAGGGTACGGGTGAGCGATGAGGGTGGTAGAAGTATATGGCGAGAGTACATAAATGAGCTCTATACTGTGGGTATGGAAGAAAAAGTGAATATGAATGGCCAAACTCCGCCGAATGGAATGGATTTTTCCAAAGATCCTCGGTGGCCGTGCCCTTGTCCGTGGGCGCGGAAGAGTTTCCTAAAAAAAATAAATCCCAAAGATCCATGTATCTGTATTATTTTTTTGTAAGTGTCTGGCGTGTTGCCAATGTGTGTTGAATGGGTCGTGTATTATACCCATCTAGTTTTGCTTTTTATTTCCCTGGGGGGCGCGTCGCCCTCCCACCATTCTTGTCCAACCCCTCTCTTCTCCCTTGTATTGGACTGGCTTGTGATGACTACCCTTTGTGGGTTTGAAGCTTGTTTTTCTCATTGAAAAAAGTGGGGTATGGGCAACTCCCATATTCTTCGTCTGTCGTGCCCATGCGAATGCCATCACTGGTCCAGATTTACCCTACATCGGTAAATTTGGTCAGCCTGACTGGAGGGGTCTCCTGGCTGGTGATAAAGTGGGCGTGCTGCCACCTCATCTGCTCTCCGAGAAGACGTTGCCTGTCGCCACTGTAGTTTGTGTAGTGTAGGGCCCTTATAGTCCTTCGTGGTTGGGAGTGACGCGACAAATTTAATTATGATATCTGAATTTGCCCAATTCTCTTCCCCTGTACTTTTAAGGTTGTCTCCCTTCCAAGAAATGTTCTCGTGATAAGCATTCTAAACCCGTTCAGATAAGTTAGCCCCGCTCTTTTGAGCCCTATCCCAAACCAGTAGACCCTGACTTTGTCTACATCGTTTCTTAGTATTAAAATTTGATTCTTACATAGCTTTTTTCAGGTTGACCTTTTTGATTTGAAAGATCCTTTTGAATCTCGTTCCGTTGACTCAAAATCTGTGTGGGCGCGAAGTGGTGGGGACATGGTAGTGTGGATCTCATTTTAGACCGGGATGTGTCTTTGGTTGCAGACTTTCAGGTCTCTTAATTCTCATTCAAGGCTGCATGTAAAATTAGTTGAAAGGTTATGAAGTGTCAAGACTCAAGAAAGTTTGCGAGTTTACGTGTTAATAAAGTTTCTAGGGTTACCAATCCTGCTGTCTCATCTTATCTAAACAATTCAACTATAATACTGACATTCGAACAGCAAGAACCTCCGCAACGTGTCAGAGCAGGTATTTCCACGTCCCTGTTACCCGTTATGTTGATTTTCCCAGATGTTGTTTGAAATGCTAGCAATTCGAGCGTGTGGGTCGCACGTGTAGACAGCCAATTATGGGCCTTATGGGTCAGCTGACAGGACTTGTCCATTATACTGGTTTGAGAATACTTTCTTTATCTGCGGGACTTGCAACGCCTGGATATTTGGCTTGGGGCGTGGGGGCGTGATGCTCGAGGTCAGTTTTCCCTATTCCGCCATGTATATTCATATGTTATCCGTGAACTTATAACTAATCGCCTGTCTCATTTAAGATTTACTCTACCTTCGCCCCCCCCCCTCCTCCCTCTCCGGCTGATCCCCCTCGCTCTGCATCAGGGCCAGGAGATGAACGACAGGATTTTGCATTGCCACTGATTTGATCTCGTCCACACTTCCGAATGCGCTAAACCCGCTCCACGTGAAATATCTATTGGCCCGCTCTCATGGCCAATGTTCAAAGTCGGTGGGGGGGGGGGGAGGCACTGAATGATATCCACTCCTACCTGAGAGAGATCTGTACCAACTGGAAGCCGAGATGAGTGATACCAACGTCAGAAGGATTCTTCCTTCCCTTATTTGCTTGCTAACAAGCGTGGAGCGCCCGGTCACGAAGGAAGCTATGGATTTCGGTTCATCTGCCTGAGACAGCTGCTCCTCTTTCTAAGATTTGCTTCTTGTCTTTGTCGGACTCCTATCAAGATGAGGAACCCTTTCTTATTCACACCTTTGTTGAGTTGCACCCGATACCTAATAACCTACCTTCGACTCCGGTTACCCCATCATACCCTAATACCCAAGATTCCGTGGTCTTACGAGGTTGTCCCAGACTGCCTTGTGGACTGTCTCCTATCACTGGTTGGTCTGACAATTCGGATCCCTTCATTAATCCATCGACCCAGACTAATGCATCTTTGGGGACGAAGTCCGTTTTGGACTTGTCTTTTCCACCGGGTCTGGCGCTCTCTCTTACCCAAATTCGTTTGACTGGTAAGACTTCAATTCCCTCTTCTCCTTCGTTGTAGTTCTCGCTACCCGTGTTGGTCTTTCAACGCTATCATTCTCTTCACGTCTGCACAACACAACGTTACCCGCTCTCATGTGTTCCTTCGATGAGCCCGTTAAACCTCGCATCATAAATAAGTATCCTCTATTATGTTCCTCCACTCCATCGGCAAACATCTGGTAGATAATAAATAAGATTCGGAGTAAGTCTACTGGCCATGCTAACACCTTGGCCGATCGTTTACAGTATAAGTAGCGTAAAGTACCCAAATAAGTTTTTGGCTCTTATTGCTTCTCAAGAGAGTCGCTTCTTATTTTTTTACACATCCTCCAGCTTGGCAATTTATTTACAATCTTTTAAAATGCCCCTATCATCTGACTGTTTTTCGACAGTCTCAGCCTTGACGAAATCCAGTATGACTTGCATCTTTTTCCACGCATAGAATCGTTTATAATCTTATGTGTAAAGGGATATTTCCCGACTTCCTGGCCTATAGGAGTGGTTTTGCCATTTCACAAATCTGGCAGAGATTGTTTGACTCTAAAATTACCGCCGCATTTCTCTCAGGAGCCGGTTGGGCTGGTTTTTAGAAATTAATAATCTGTTCTCCGTTTCAATGTGGATTTCGCAAATACAATAGTACAATTGATCTCTGTACGTTTCGAGACATCAGTTTGAGAGGACTATGAAAAAAGAGAGAGACTGACACTACCTGGTGGTATGGCATCCTGCAACAGCTACATGTTTGGAGGATGGTCTTTTACCTGCTTTTATTATTTTTTTTTTTTTGCCCGTAATTTTAAAGTATGCATTGGAGAAACCTGAGGCGACAGGAAGAAGCCTTGCTACAAGGGGAGCGTTTTGAGTGTCACCTGCTTTGCAATAAGCCTCTAATAGTTTGCTTTCAGGACTTCCTGTGGGAGGAGAAAGTGCTTTCTTTATCGGAGATTTGACTCTTCTCGCATATCAGTTAGCGCTTGACACGGTGTCCGAACACGCGTCTCCAAAGTTTCCGCTTCTCGGTAGCTGGGACAAAAGATATGCATTTTTACACTTGAGTTACTCAGCATGTCCCATCTCTCTCTGCGCACCAGATTAACTAGTTGCGGAATTCACGTTTTGTGGTACGATTCTCGACTCTTAGAAGGAAATGGGTATTTTAAGTTCTGTCTCTTATCTCTTACCTTATGGAAGTTATACATTCAATTATACAATCCGAATGGGATTATGTGAATCAAGTGTAATTCTCTGCATCAGCAACGTCCCTGAGACTTGGGCCCGGTCCGTAACTTGAGTTTTCCGTACCTCACATGTAGACCTTTATGTCTAAAGTGGTGTTCTACAACTTTCCTATCATAAATTTCATCTTTGTCTGGCGCCTCTTTCGTGTACAACAGTTCTGAAGCTCACAATTGTATATTCGCGGCATCCTCAATAGCAACCTTTAATACATTAGCGTCGATGTCCACGCCCTTGTGACTTAGGGTGGGCGACCATATGTTGAAACTCTATACTCCCATTGTCTTCCGCCCTTCGCGCGATTTGCAAGTGATGTCGCACATTGCGCCTCCGGCGATTGCTGGACGAGGAGTCATTTTGTACATCACCTGTAGCTCAATAAGGACTAGTTCCTTTGATTTTGTACATCACCTGCAGCTCACTATGGACTAGTTCCTGATTCTTTTCATGAGTCTTTCCAGGTTTTAATGTCTATACTGTTTCAGTTTTGTGCGACCATGGCATAAGCTCATTGCCCTGGTATATTTGACAGCTGTGCAGTACTCTTTTAAATTAAATTAATTTTCCGTGGAATTAGCAAGGTAAAGTGTATATGTTTATGGATGTGGAGAGTCTATGATTGTTTTGAATAAGAAATACTATGGTAGGCTGTAGAAATGCGTTGCTTGAGTTGTAAATTGTTAGATGAGCTGAAAAGTTATTATTTTGATAAGGCGTTTGTTACGCTGAAAGGTGGAATGAGTAGATACTGTGTATGATAGGTATGCATGGATCGGGTTTGTGAAGGTGCATATTTGGTGGCTCCTGCCCATGGAATGAACACTGGCTATTCGAGATCCTGAAACACATAAAAGGCCCATCACCATGAGCTGTGATTAAGTGGCTGCTAGGGCGCAGGTATCATATTGTGGGAAAGTGGTGAGCATGATAGTTTTTTTTTTTAATGTTCTGTCTTTATATTTGGCTTTCCATGGTTATACCTGGATAGTAAGTACTAAGGGCTCCAATCCTTTTCTACGGTGACTGGCCGATTACCTTCTGTGTGCCAGGCTCGCCCTAGATGTGTCACCCATCTTGCTCACACCATGGTTGCCGAAGTCCAGGTGGATGTGGCACGTCGGTAAGGTAATTCCACATATTTGCCCTCCGTCGGATACACCTATTTAGTGGCGGAGAAGGAAAAGGCGTCTTAGTGATGACGAGATTAAACACCACAGGCTTCTCGTTGCTGCTACATGTAAAAAGGCGCTTACACACCTTATTGTACACAAAAGTAATAATTATTTTCATTACGAAAACCATTGGTGGCACTTGTCGATAAACATTCGAAAAAAAAAAGTTCGCAATAAAGGTGTTCAGGTTATAGGGGTAAAAATACCTTGCAGGTAAATACCCCGCACTCCTAATGGGAGTGAGGTAGAGACCGTCCTTTGCAGAGTGAGTGCCTCCTTCGCTCAACGAGGGAGAGTTTACTTTTTGCGTTGCTGGACGCGAGTCTATGGAGCCGCGATCAGTGAAGTGAGAAGACGTCTTAAATTTGCCGATGTCTGAGGCAATCGTAGGGGTGGTAACCACGGTTCTCTCTCCTGCGTTATTTGCCTCTTCTAGTATTGATGTAGGCCAATGTTCAACCCCAAATTCAGGTTCTCTGAGAAAAGTGAGTCATTTACACATTAAGTCTTGGTCCTTCTTCCCTCTGAATCGTTGACATTTCGCAGCCTCCATGTTGAATTTGCGATAATTGTGCCAAGTTTATTATACTAATGTATTATGGTATATTGTGCCAATGTTTTAATTAAAAGTTAAAATGTTTACATGTTTCATTTAAGGTGATGATAAATCTTACCTTATTCTAACTGATCGGCCTTGTGCTTGTGGCTTCCGACTGTTCTCAAGATTGATGCGTGAAATAGGCCATAAACGCCTTCGAAGCCTACTTTATAATATGGAAGACCAACATGTATCAATGGCCCCTCCTATTAGTTTATTCCCTATCACGCACAAGTCCACATATCGTTTTCTCCATATCAATTTGGCCCTCTATAGCGACGGGGCCGCTATGCACTAGCATTTGTCCACTCGGTTCATCGCGCGCACAAGACCCGAAACATGCCCCCTCACAAATACCCTTCACCCACACACACTATCATTCACTTGCTCCTCGGCCAGCCCCCTTCAGGTAGTACCCTTTGTAGCCTATTGCTCTTGCTACCTCGAAGAGCTGTACATCGTCCGGGCCTGTGTGCAAATTGGGGAAGTTCTGTCACTGGGTTGTTGTGAACTCTGATGGGGCCTGGGAAAGTTGGTGGTGCGCTTTTCCCTCAATCCCACTCAGCACTACTTTACACTTTCATTATTATTATCATGTATTGTTATTACTTCGTTATTATTATTTATCCAAAACACTTTTAAGAACGGGATTTTTGGATGGGTTGAATAATAATAAAAATATTTCTCTTAGTTTGTATGTACAAATTGACGAAGAGCAAATGGTGAAGGTAAGAAAAGAATAAGGTAATTGTTTACTTTAGCGGCGGACGATTTTTCTAGCGATTTTCGTTTCTGTTTTGCTAAAAAAAAAAATAGTGTTTTTCGACTATCCCACTGGCCAATCAGCGATCTGTTTTGAACATCATCTTTGACCAATCATAAGAGTTTATTTTTCCCCTCTTTCTTCTGTGTTTCTAAAGACGGCTAAGAAGTAGGGTTTTTTTCTGAAGTTAATTATCGATCTCCAAAATATTCTATAGTTTTGTTTTTTACAAACTAATTTTTACTATCCTTGCAAAGCAATCGATTTCGTATAGGCTGGTTATTACGAAAAGTTCGACATATAACAAACGCACTTTCCCGATTGTTTTCCTTTTGTAATCGATGCTACCTTTCCAGCAGCCTAGGTCGTATATCAAAATGGCAAGGGCGTGCGCCGTGTGCTCCAACGTCTTATTATTTTCTTTTATTAACCAACAACGCTCACTCCTTTTGATTTTTTTGGGGGGGTTAAAGATCAATTAATAAAAAGTAAAAGTGAGTGCCTAAAGTGTAATTCAAAATTTACGGTTAAAAAAGATGGAGGGGGATGGGGGGGGCCTGGTGATAAATCGTTTGTTGGGGCGTTGGGCAAAATTGAACTGTGCCGATTTAAATCGGCCGCTCTTAAATACTTCTTTTTTTTGTCTCCCATCGGTCTATTGAACAAATCGTGATAGTGGTGTTTTGGTTGCACGAATTCTGGATTGCCGCAGGCAAACTTTACTCACCGGCCTGAAGTAAGTAAATTATATACCATTTTGTTAGTGATTACTAGTAGATTATTAAATATTGCGATCTCTGAATCAGGCACAATCGTGTGACGCATCGCTATTTGATGGAGCACTCGCCAGCGCCCTATTGCAACGACTGCGTCGTCCCCCAGACTGTTCGGCACATTCTTGTCGAATGTCCCAGTCTGGGTGATCTTCGCGCACGATACCTGTCCCGGAACCGGGATGGGTGGGGTCGCTACTGCCTGTCCCTTGTACTCGGGATGGATTCGTGCACACCGACCTGTGGACTTTTAGACTTTGTGGAGGAGGCCGGCCTTCTCCCTATTATTTACAATAATAATATTTCTTCAATTTGTTTGTTTTTCTTTTGCTTTTTGTTTGCATTTTTTTGTTTTTCCTTTTTTTTTAATCTGGCTTTTAATGTAGCCTAGATTTAGGCTGGCTTGAGTGCGGCGACTTATGCCCTAGAAGGCAGTCGCCAGATGACATATAAAATAATAAATTAAAGATTGCGGTGGGAGGGGGGCGCAATCCTCATTTCTAAAAAGAAAAGTAGCTTCCATTGACTCAAAACAATGAAATGAGTGAGGCAAAAAAGTAGCTAGGAAAATATCCCCCAAATCGCTAGAAAAATCGTCCGCCGATAAAGGAAACAATTACCCAAAATAAATATGATTAACGATTTTTTTTTAAATAAAACAAATTACAAATGGTGAAGTTGAGAAAATTATTAAAATTAACATGCTTTTTTCCGTATATTTGAATCGTTTATCGAACTTTCAAGATATATTTTTCCTTTTCATTTTTATCAGGAGGAAAAAAATGACCTTTGTACCTTTTGTATGTTGGCTATTGTTCCAAATAGAATCTTCCTTTGCTACATTAGAGTTCAATGACTGGAAGCAGAGGTATGTTATTGTAGAATATGAAAGCAAAGAAGAACGTTGCAAGTGAATGCCAGCATATTTGTTTCGGCATAAGGAACCTGGAAGTGTAGATTCTTTATTATTTGAACAACATCGCTCAAATCAGCTTTTGAGTGAATTTGACGCATTTTTGGAAGCACATCTAAATCAAATTGTATGGAAATCCTGGAAAAGGGATCCGATCGTATTTATTGGCAAAGATTTGTGATAAATTTATTGAATTAATGGAACATGTTCTAGACCATTCGAATTTGACCTTCAGTCTGCGCCAATTGTCTCAAATGGCTTAGAAAGTGGGTGGGGCGGCTGTGCTTAATTAGCTAAAAGCCAAAAGCTCAAGCAACTTGCTCACCTCCAATCTTCCTGACTGAAGACATCTTTAAATTTTCCCCTCCCAGGCCGCACGCTACTTAATAAAATGTTGCGAAATAGGCCAAAAATACTAATTTAAAAAGATTAAGCGGTTAGGCATGATTTTGGATAATGAACGAGAGTTGTAAATTCCCAAGTGCTTATTAAGAACAAGTGTGGAAGATGATGTATGTATCGGCCACAGCGCCTCCATATCCACCAGGGGAAGGAGGGGAGAGGATACCCTAGTCGACCCTACTAGGCTCTCCCAGGTCTCACCATGTTTGGTGGCCCAGAGGGAGAAAGAACTGTGGAGGGGATGGGGGGGGGGGTAGGATAAGGAGATGGTAGGGTGTGAACAGGAAAATTAAGTAGGAGAGTAAAGGTTGATCTTAGGCGACCGAATTCTATTAGCTGTGATAGAAGGATAGAATAGTTTCATTTTGTTCCAACCTACTGATTAACGTGGAATCCGAACCATGACCTGTTTTAATCCTTTACTATTTCATTCTTTACTTGTTGCTCTATTGGTATGTAATTGCAACCTTTTGTAAAGTTGTCGGGCAAACCAACCAATCTATTTATCTGTTTATTCTTTCTTTTTCATTCTTGTGTGTTTTGTAGCATTCATGACGTTATGTGTGCGTATTGTACTTAATTGTTTGTATTTATTAAAAGTTTCTCGAGCATTCCATATGAACACTTTATTTATTCATTTCACTATAGTTGAGCACTTTTGTCTCAATTCACTATAGTTAAGTAAAATTAATTATGCTTCACTTCACTTGATTTGTTTCACTTTACTAATTCTAGTCATTTTGGAGGGTGTCATATATGGTTAGTCACTTTTGGAGTCACTTATCTTGAAAGTCTTGCTAGGTGATTTTTCATATTGCTCGGTTAGGGGGTATCTCGTTCGGTTGAGCTAATTCGGAGCTGGTTTTCTTGATCTGGTGTCATTCATCATTGTGTGTACAATGGTGTTTCCACTATTCCCTGTTGACTTCTTACACTAGAGAATCGTGAATTGAAAGGAGTGTTTAGTCTAGTGATAATGTTTTCTGCAAAGATAGGAGGAAGGTTGTCGATTTTCCGTTCCGCTTTTGACTACGATGTTAAACGTTTTAATCTTAGCCTTCCTATTTAGGGCACTTTGGATCCTTCCGAAGTTTTTTCTGGTGTTGGTGATTAGATAAAAAGCTTTGTTTTGAACCTTCTGGACATCCCCCGTTTTTGTCTTTGATAGGTGGTATATGGGGATGGGATCGAAGATCAGGGCCTTCCTTCCTAGAGCCAGATAATTATTGTTTTTGTGCTTAAGGAGCCTTAGCACAGTTTTTTTGTTGTTTTTTTTGGCTACGTACCTTAGATAGCTTCTTTCATCTGTTTTGTAGGTTGTGCTCATGATGTTCGTGTAGTAGAGTTTAATGGTGTTCATTTGTGCTTGTTGACTGATACTGTCATTAGGTGACATAAACCATCTCTGCATTTTTTGAGGATTGCGGTGTGTATATCTCCGTTTGTGAAACCATTGTTTACGAGTACTTGTGCAGCGCACTCGAGTTCTTCGTGTGTATCTTTCCATGCTGAACAATTGGTGAACGCACGGTTGATGAATGCATTTATTACGTTTTTCTCGTAACGTTCGGGACATTCGCTTTTTGTATTCCTGCGCATACCTGGATTTGTATTTTTAACGTAAACACTGGTAGTTATTTTATCCTTATGTTTAGTGGTAAGAGTATTTAGAAATGCGAGTTGGTTATTTTGGCTATTTTCGATTGTATACTCGTAGTTAAGAGAAGAGCAATACTTGAATGTATCTTGTAGTTCCTGCATTTCTTCTTTTGTTTACACACACACACACACACACACATATATATACAGTGGCGGCAACAAAAAAAGTGACATGTGACAATTCGGGGAAAATGAAACAGAAAAATGTAACTTACATATTTTATTATGAATATTTCATGAAAGTTAATACTTGGTCATGTTGCCCTTGCACTTGATGACCATTCTGAGTCGATTGGGCATTGATTCAGCGAGGTTTGCGAAGTAGGTGGGGTCGATCGTAACCCAGATCTTCTTCAGTGCTTCTATCAGGTCCTTGATGCTGCCGGATGCTGTCTCTTGAACTTTGGATTTCATCAGATTCCAAGCATTCTCAATAGGATTTAGGTCCGGGGAATTACCAGGCCACTCCAAAACACTAATATTATTATCATTGAAGAACCTTTTTACTAACTGGGACCTGTGAGCAGGGGCACCATCATGCATGAAAAATTCACACCGATGAATTTCCCAAAATGGCAGCATGTGCTGCTTCAAAACTTCGAGATAGTTAGTCCCCCTCATGGTTACATTCTTGGGAAGGAAGTACAGACCTCCTCTGCCCTTGTTTCCACTAAAGGCACCCCACACCATCACACTATCAGGGTGCTTCACAGTTTTCACGGTATATTTTGGGTCATACCGAGACACATTGCTGGGACGACGCACGATCTTTGACTCTCCTCTGACCAGCCTAAAGGTGCTCTCATCACTGAACATCACCTTCTTCCAATGGGCAGCTGTCCAATGTTTATAGGTCTTGCAAAAATTGAGCCTTTTCATCTTCATAGCCTTGGTAAGAAGTGGCTTCTTGGCAGCGCGGCGAGCCGGTAGGCCTAAGTCCTTCTGTAAGCGATGACGGATGGTCCTGAGGGCGACGTTCTGGAGAAGGTCTGGGTGTTTTTTCTTGATTGAAGCGGAGGTTACAGAAGGGTCTGACATCACTTCACGCCTTAGGATATTATCAGTCCTTGGAGATGTCTTCCTAGCTGCACCAGTGCCCTCCTTCCTCTTTGGTATGGTACCTGGTGGCAATAACTCAGCTGCCCGTTTTAGGCGATAAATCGTATTTCTTGAGGTTCCTAAATCTGCTGCTACATCAATAAAAGACTTTCCTTGCTCTAATAGGGTCAAGGCACGGCTTTTCTCTGTTATAGAAAGCTTTTTCCGCCCCATTGTATCCACTTGCACAGAAGTTATAGCACGTCAAATGTAGGCACGAATGCAGGAAATCAGCACGCTGGAGCGTTGTACACCAAAACCTCACTGTACGAGCTCAAACGAGACAGTGAGTTCCAATAAAGCGCAGTTCTGTTGTCTTAGCTCAGGAGAGTCATCCACTCGTGGCATAAGCCCCGCCCCTTTTCATTGGCTTGTTGGCAAGTAAAATCGTGAAAGCGATTTTATGTATTGATTTCTATTGCCAATATTCAATGTCACTTTTTTTGTTGCCGCCACTGTATATATATATATATATATATATATATATATATATATATATATATATATATATATATATATATATATATATATATTGGTAATTGATTTGTCCCTTGGGAATCTGATATGTAGCAGGAATATGAAGACCCAGGTGATTACACTAATAATTTATTGGCTGGACATTTCGGACCTTTACTAGGACCATCTTCAGGGACTATGTCGACTAATGAGAAGGGGAAGGAACATTAATTGATAACAGTTAAAAGAATTCATTAAATAATGACTAAAAAACGGAAGAAGGCAAGTTGAAATAACAAAATTGACAATTATTAAAATTAAAGTAAAAATACTAATAACAAAATATAGAATGAAATAATACTACCCAGTGTGATTTAAAATAAAAAAAATAATAGAAAGTGAAATTATAACATAAACTGACTTGAATATCACATATTTAAAGTTACTGGAGTAAACAAAAAATAACCTGTAATATTAAATTGTAAAAAACAACCAAAAACCTGAAAACAAATCAGAATGAACAAAGTAACTAACCTTTATTGTGGGAGTTGAGAAATCAACTAACTAAACATATATAATTACTAACGAAATTTGTTCGGTTGGTCAGTTGGCTAGTTAATCTATTGAAGTGTTAGTTGGTTATATTGTGAATAGTTTAATTGAGGAGGAGTAATTATTTAGGTTTGGATTTATTTTATTGATATATAGTGACTCCAAGATTTTCAAATCGAGAGAAGTTAAGGCTGAAGAAAATATAGTAAATGAATTAGAATTAAGAGGATGATGGTGATACTTTGAATGTTGCCTGATGGAAGAGGCTTCAGGTTTAGAAATGGTCCTAGTAAAGGTCCGAAACGTCCGGCCAATAAATGATTAGTGTAATCACCTGGGTCTACATATTGCTGATATATATATATATATATATATATATATATATATATATATATATATATATATATATATCATTCGTTTTTCTTTCTTGATGTATCTTCTTTTTCGTCCAATTATCTTGAGCTGATGATTTCTTGGTCCTTCTTGATTCTAATTGAGTTGGTCCTTCAGGCGTTTTCCTTGTCTTCCGTTTTCTTCTTGAGATTTCTTCATAAAAGGTTTTGGACTGTTGAGTTTCGAACGCGGTACCATTGGATTTAAATGCCAACACTCTAGCCTCACGACCAGGCTTTATTCCGTCCTTGGTTGGTAATTTTATCGGGTATTTATACTATCGAGTTGGAAGGAATTTTTCTCTGATACATTTTTGCACCCCTACAAGCTCTTATCGTATAGCAGGCTGGGTTAAATGATAAACGAGGTTCCTTAGGATAAAGGAAAATATTTAGCTGGATTCTTTATTTCGTCATAAATAACGGAAACAGGTCTCGAAAAGGCGAACGGTAAGGATAACTTCTTATTGCTTCTTGAATAATGACTGCTAATACTATCTCTAAACCAGAAAATACAGCTATCCTTATAGTCATTCCATCTAGTCATAATTATACAAAATTTTACCAATCGGATTAAGCAGATTTTTAATGACAACCTTATGTTTAATTTATTCATTCAACTTTGGAACAAATTTTATGTTTTACACATAAGCGCTGCAAAAAATGACCAATCAGCATCAAATAGATATTTAGGAACAATTTACGTTTAAACACAAACAAACATAAGAGGTGCTGAAATTGGATAAAGATTTTTTGGTTTTGAATTCTTGGACAAAATAAATTTGCTATTGGCATGTCGCTACCGGGTAAAGGAGGTAACGGTTAAGGAGTGTCCAAAAATGCCTTTCATCAGTAAAGAGCTGTGAGGACCGATTTACTGCGAGCCAATTATATAAACCCCATAAGACTTCAAAATGCTCTTCTTTGAGAAGGTTGTTTTGTGTCAGATGCGATCCATAATGTGGTTCGAACACCACAGTAGAACCCCATAACTTCTTATGGGGTTCTACATATAAATAAACATAGAGGTACTTTAAATCAATTCTGAAGTACTTTAGAGCGTTCGGACGCAGGAATTACAGCACTTAAATGCGCACAAAATTATGTTTACGTGCGTGTGTGCGTCCCACAACTTTATTATGCCCATCCTTTTCTTATATCATTGGCTGCAATATAAATTAAATTACATTTCTAAGCATACCTACAGCGTTGTGCGTGCGCCTACAACATTATATACTTCCTTATTTCATTTATTATCCTTGAGTGCATAACATAGATTTCAGAGGGGTCAGCAGTCCTGAGATTCTTTGTATAACCTATGTTCGTGGTATGACCAGATGTACGCTGTTATACACACACTGGCCTACTGGCCGACCGAAATTAAGGCTCCACTTGGGAATGGTTCTAAGAGTGCTTTAAGTACACAGTTGCTAGGAGCAGTAATATTCAAACACGGCTACAAAAATATACTCTAATTGGAGTAAAGATTGCATACACATATAGGGTAAGTTAAATGGCAATGCAATTAAATATTGACGGTTCACAGCTAAGATGATTCACATTATCACTTAAGTTTGAACCGAGGGATAAATAATTAAGAAATGATCTTAAAATTATGCAAGCTCTAAAGCAAAAGGGATCCTTGAGGTTCGACGCGCTAAAGGTGGGAGGAGCGTGACGAAGCGGGGGTTAAATCCCTTTTACCTTGATGTGCGGCGAGTAGTACCAGGGAAGTAAATTCGACCTTGAAATTGTGAGCGTCTCACGAAACGCCCAATCCAACTTCGGGAATTGAAGATGGGGGGCCTCTTATCCTTAAGTGGCAAACGGAGGATGCTTCGGGGATGGCTTTTCTGATCCTTAAAATCCGAAGACGGTGAGAAGGGTTGAAGCACGCCTAGCTATCTCCACGAACAATGCTGAGTGACGACCAGCTCTTTCTTGGCTCTTCGAAAGTCATTCAATTATTCTCTGGAAGAGAATGTAGTCGATTCCCTCTCAACTAACGAAGACGTTAACAGCGATTTCAGAGACAATCTGCCTGTGACCCCCGAAGTATCCCATATATACCCTGAAATTATCTAGACGGGGAGATAGATGAGGAGACGGTCAACGGCCATGTAATAGTTGGCGAAGGTCGGCCCTAAGGGTGACCCCATAGCCACTCCATCCCCTTGCGTGTATAGATTACCGTCCGGTGTCCTGAACGGCGCCTCTGATGTGCATGAAGGAGACATTGTAGGGTGGTGGTACACGTTTTGGTAAATATGCAGATTGTCGGCTCGAACGATGGGACGTAAACTATTTCGTCCGTGTTCCAATATGTGGTAAATATGTAGATTGGCGGCTCGAACGATGGGACGTAAACTATTTCGTCCGTGTTCCAATATGTTTCACGTTTTTGGAGTAAATTTAAGGTGACGGCACATGTGGGGCTAAACACAATGGGGTGACCAACCTACGATGGTTCTGAGTTTCAATCAATTGAGAGGAGGGTGTGTGTGGGTGGCATAGCCTCCCCCCCCCCCCGTATAGCGTTTTTCGTTTGGTTAGTTTCGGGCATTTTTCTCAAAAAAAAAAAATATGGCGCTGGGTATATTTCAAATAGGACTCCAACGCGCATGAATAGTCAGGCAGGGGTGAACGAAATATAAACAAACAAAAATCCACTTTTTCGGCCGAGCCCCCAATCTACATGTTTACCCACGTTTTTTATAATGATGCCGATGGTCTGAGCGGTAGGCACGTTCGTGAACATAAGAACATAAGAAAAGAAGGAGACTGCAAAAGACCATTCATGGCCTACACTTGGCAGCTCCTGTTCCATTCAACACACAAAAGATTTCTTACCAGAGAAAAGTCATCAACATTGTCACCCTTAACAGGAGTTCGTCAGATCTAATCTACAATATACATAAAATGCATCCAGAGGATTATGTCCATTCATGCAACCGCAAAATATAATCTTCCCACTCCTTAGAAAAATATATACATATGTACATAAAAAAAAGTCAGTCCCATCTAGCAGCTTCATCCATATATTTATCTAATCTATTCTTAAAACTACCCAGAGAGGAGGCTTCTATCACATGCCTAGTGAGCCTATTCCATTCATCTACCACACGATTTGTAAACCAATTCCTCCCAATCTCCTTCCTAAACCTATACTTATCAAGCTTAAACCCATTGCTACGTGTCCTGTCATGTTCACTAAGTATAAGAACCTTACCCAGATCCCCTTTATTATATCCTTTTACCCATTTGAAGACTTCAATCAATTCCCCTCTGACTCTTCTCCTTTCCAATTTATGTAGATTTAGTTTTCTGAGCCTTTCACCATAAGGTAAGTTCCTTAGCCCACCAATCATCTTTGTCATCCTTCTCTGCACAGACTCAAGCAAATCAATATCCTTCCTATAATATGGTGACCAAAATTTTACTGCATAGTCTAGATGAGGCCTAACTAGCGCCAGATACAGTTTTAGAATGACTTCAGCACTCTTATTGCTTACACTTCTCCTAATGAATCCCAATATCCTATTAGCTTTATTCTTAGCATTTAGGCATTGCTTTCTAGGACGAAGGTCTGAACTTACCAAAATACCCAAGTCTCTCTCACAATCAGTCCTCCCTAAAATTCTGCCATTTAATTTATAACTATTCAATGGATTATTTCTACCTATACTAAGTACACTACATTTGTCTATGTTAAACTTCATTTGCCATTTCTCGGCCCAATTGGACAGAATGGTCAATTCCTCCTGCATTACAACAGCATCAGAATCAGCCCTAATGGCCCTACCTAGCTTAGTATCATCAGCAAATTTACTCAGGTCACTACTTATACCTATGTCAAGATCATTAATATAAATTAAGAATAGCAAGGGACCCAAAACAGATCCTTGAGGAACTCCACTGCTAACACACCCCCACTCAGATTTAACTCCATCTATACTAACTCTTTGCTGTCTGTCACTAAGCCATGACTGAATCCACCTAAATATACTGCCATCGATCCCGTGTGCTTTAACTTTGCTCAGAAGTCGTAAGTGTGGCACTCGATCAAAAGCCTTACTAAAGTCCAAGTATAAAATATCATAGTTTTCATCATTATCTGCTGCTTCATACACCTTACTATAAAAAGACAGCAAATTAGTCAGACAGGATTTACCCTTACTAAAGCCATGCTGTGATTCTTTTAATAACTTATGCTTATCCAAGTGATCTCTAATATTCCTTGCTATAATAGATTCCATCATTTTCCCTACCACTGATGTCAAACTTACTGGTCTGTAATCAGACATATTTGTTTTATCCCCTTTCTTAAATATAGGTATCACATTGGCTTTCTTCCATGCCACTGGCACAATGCCACTCTCCAATGATTTTCTAAAGATGCATGCTAGGGGCTCACTTAACACATCCTTACATTCTTTCAAAATTCTAGGAAAGAGCTCATCAGGACCGGGTGCTTTACTACTTTTGATTTTATCAATTTCCTTTGTCACTATCTCCTTTGTGATCAATATATCCTTTAATTTCTCTTCATCATTACCCCGAAAGATCATTGACACCTCAGGTATATTTAGAGTATCCTCCTGTGTAAATACTGAGAGAAAAAAGTCATTTAGCATTCCAGCCATTGAGTCCCTATCACTCACTAATTGTCCATTGGAATCTATAAGTGGGCCTATTTTATCTCTAACCTTAGTTTTGTATAATTGATAAAAACTTTTAGGATCTTCCTTTGCCCTATTTGCCACTTTAATTTCATAATTTCTCCTTGCTACTCTAACTAACTTTTTAACATCTCTTGCTAGTTCATTATATCTCTGCCTTAAGTGATCCTCTCCATTTTTTATTTTCCTATAAATGCCCTTTTTAATGCCAATATAATGCTTAATTTTATCTGTCATCCATTTTGGGTCATTATTTTTAGTCCTAATCTCCTTATATGGAATGTTAATCATCTGACCTGTAATTAATTGCTCAATTATTCTTTCATACTCCTCTTCAATTGTAATCTCTTCCTCCTGGTGATTATTGTCTCCACTAACTGATATCATTGAATCTATTCCTGAATTGATTTCATTGCCTGGTTTCTGTACAACTGCCTCCAGGTAAGTCCTGAGCCCATTATAATTTGCTCTTCTAAAGTCAGGAATTTTAACATTGTTCATGCTACTATCAATACCATTCCATTTCATCTTGAATCTAATTTCACAATGGTCACTATTACCCAAATTTCCTCCAATCTCAGTATCCTTAATAACTTCTTCCCTATTTGTCAGAACTAAATCCAGTATATTATTACCTCTAGTGGGTTCGTTAATAATCTGCCTCAGAAAATTATCTTGGACAACATTCAAAAATTCCTCAGCCTCCTGATCACCCACAAGAGCTTCCCAGTCTATATTTCTGTAATTAAAATAGCCCATTATACACACATGCTTACTTCTACATGCCCGTTCAATCTCCTGCCACAGAAGATTTGAAGCTTCCTTACTAAGATTTGGTGGTCTGTATAATAATCCTAAGACAAGCTTGTTTTTACCTTCCTTTACATTTAGCCATAATGACTCTGTGTTATCATCTAATTTAATTGTACTGTTTACACAACACTGGAGATTATCTTTAATATAAATAATAACCCCTCCTCCTCTCTTCCTATTCCTATCTGTATGGAACATGTTAAAGCCCTCAATCTCAACCTCAGGTTTAAAGTGATTACCTGCCAAATCAAGCCATGACTCTGTTATCGCAATTATATCAAAATTCTCTTCACTTGCTAACGCTCTTAAGAGATCTATCTTATTCCTTATACTCCGACCATTTGTGTAGTATATTTTTAAGGTTTTTTTATTATTCCCATCTTCATTGCATTGTGCTTTTTTATTCCTAGTTATCTGCTCATTCACTTGTGCATTAGTCCCCCTATAACGCATCAGTATGCCCTCTCCCCTAGCTATTCCTCTATCACTGCATCCCTTCCATTTCCTACACCTGCCCTCTATTCCTGTTATTCTACGTCACGTCTACGTCAAGGGATGATATTAGTCCTGGCAGTCTTGTACTGTGGGCATACCCTCAGTGGCTACACCGGAAACCCCTTCAACTGGTTCTCATCAGAAGCCAGAAAAGTCAGTCACCTCCTCATTCTCCACATCAAACTCGCCTCTACCCTTACCATTCACGAAACCAGAAAAATCAGCCACACTAGAATCATTCCACCCAAACACACTATCATTCATGCTGTTCCAAAACCCAGAAAATCAGCCACAGGCAGCTCACTCACTTGTCTACTTACACCAGCCAAATCACACCTGTTTATGCAAACACTCAATATCTCTTTCAAGCTCCCCCATACCAGAAAGACTTACTTACCTATTTCATATTAGTGGGAGAAGAAGACTGTCTTGTTTAGGTCCCACCTAAACTTATTTTACAAAGTATTGGACATTAGTAGTTTAAATTATCGCAGTTTTGGTAAATATGTAGATTAGCGGCCTGGCCGAAAAAGAATTTGTGTATAAATATTATCGCCCACTCGTGTCGGAATATTCATGCCCGTTTGAGTCCTTTTCAAATTATTATTCTATAAACAATTAGGATTATATACTGGGGGCACAGCCCCCCAGACCCCCCCTAATTTAATGAAACTTAGGATCATCGTAGTGTAGTCTCCCCATTGTGTTTACCCCCACACGAGCCGTCAACTTATATGTACTCCAAAAAACCGGAAACATTTTGGAACACAGATGAAATAGTACGTCCCATCGTTTGCGCCGATAATCTACATATTTACCGCAGTTTTAACCGTTACAGGTCCGCTTCCTTCAGATACTTAAATTAAATATCGAATTTCCTTTTCATCGGTCACATTGGTCCTAGTTATCATCTTTACAGGAGCTGCCAAGTGTAGGCCATGAATGGTCTTTTGCAGTCCTTCTTTTCTTATGTTCTTATTATATAATGATTTGTTTCTGTATAGAAACAAAAATAGAAAAATATTTCTCACTGCTCACATATCGCTAAATCAAGACATTCCCAGTATCATTCATATGACTAGTTACTGTGGTTCCAGTGATTGTCAAGTCTCTTCTTAAGAAAAGAAGGAGACTGCAAAAGACCATTCATGGCCTACACTTGGCAGCTCCTTTTCCAGTCAACACACTTCTTCATGGAGCACTGACAACATACTCTGGGAGATCATTCCAGGGATTGACAACACAAATACTAAATGCATTTACACTTGTAACAGTTCTGATATGTTTAGTCTTCCTTAATTTATAAGTATTTGTTCTTGTGTTACTAGTGTTGAATTCAAAATAGTCATTCATATCAACATTCTCAAAACCATGAATGATCTTGTATGTCTCAATCAAGTCTCCACAAAGTCTTTGTTGCTGTAGTGAAGTTATTTCCAGTCTTTTACATCTAGTCTCATAAGGTAACTCAACTCTGGTACCAACTTAGTCATCCTTCTTTGAACTTTTTTAAGTTCTTCAATATCCTTATAATAAGGGGACCACGCCTGGACAGCATATTCAAGGTGTGGCCAGACCAAAGAACAATATAGTGTGCGACACATTTCAATGTCCATATATAGAAAATTTCTTTTAATCAATCCCTCATATGCTCCACACAATTCTCTCTCAACATTCGCTCACACACTTCACTTGCAAACTCAGGCCCATTATTACTCAGACAGCTTCTAGGCTTCCATACATACATAGGAAAAATCAACTGCTCAAATACACGCGCCACAGTCACACTCCTTTTATCTCTCACAGGCGCTGCATACACAAACTTACTTTTATGATCAACCATAACAACCATACCAACATTCCCAGCACTCGTACGCGGCAAAGACACACAATCAATTACTACCAATTCAAACGGTTCTTTCGCATCAACTTTCAACATCGGTGGTTTCACTTGCACACCTTGCACCTTTCGCTTCTGACACCTTTCACACGTAGTTGCAACATCATTCACAACAGTTCTCAGAAACGGATGGAACACACGCTCCTTCATACACTCCCACAGCTTAAACTTACCCATATGCCCATAATTATCATGCACAACCTTCACCAGACCAATCATACCAACTAAGGACATCACAGGTACATACATATCATCACCACCCTTCACATGCCTCACAAAATATACAACATCCATACAAACAACAAAATCCTTAGCATACCTTTTAAAATCACTTAAACACTCTAGCCATTCATTCAAATCAACACGCATCATTACACACTTCTTCAACTCACTAACAAATGGACACATCTCTCGCATCTCTAGAATATCATCATCACTTAAAATCTCATTCTCATCATCCATGACCAACTCAATCATGCCACAAAATTTCACAACATTCTTCACACACTCATTCAACTTCATCACCTCACATTCACCTTTCATAAGATGATCCTTATCAGCATCCAAAGACAAATCATTCAATCTCATAAAGTCTACACCAAGCAAGAAACAACAAGGCATTTGCTCACCTTTCAGAATCACAAAGTCATGCTTCACATTCACACCATTACCCAAACTCACTTTCAGACTAACCTGTTCCCATGCCACTATCATACCATTCCCTAATCCACTTATCCGTAACTTCACAGGTTTATGCTCGCAACATTTAAATTCATCATACTTACTCAGAATCCTCTCATTCACTAAAGACACCTGCGCTCCAGTATCAATCAAACCACAGAACAACCTTTCACCAACTTTCACTCTCGCTTCCATCATATCAGGTCCACCATGTTCGCAATACACCGAAGGAACAAGCACACCAACATTAGCACTGATATCCACACTGTCATTAACTCCCATATCATCACTCAACACACACTCATCTTCATCCAGACAATCATTCTTCTCTCTTATATATGAGCACTTTTCAATCACCCAATTGTAGTGCACACCGCTCAAACATTGCAGATGTACCACATTAGGATTCAAACCCTTCATCTTCTCATCCTTGTACACAATCGGCCTCTCACCACCAAAGTGCACATAAACAATCACTCCATACAAACGACTCACTACAATCAACACTTCCTGAAATGGCGGGACCCCTTGCATACACATTGCTCTCAATTCTTTCATGAAGTTCCGCACCTTCGCTATACCAATGCTTTCAGGCTTCCTACACACTTCATTCATTACCTCCTTCCTTAAATCATCTACACTATCGGGCACTCTCACATCTACTCCATCACTCTTCAAATCTTGCAAACCATTCCATACACTCTCAAACAAGGAATCACCACCACCCTTACTCTCTTTTCCATTCATAATCCCTTTCGGCAAATACTCAGGATCACTCACTCCACACACATTTTCATCATTCGTACCAGGATACCTTGACATCAAATCAGCCACTCCATTCCATTCACCAGGCACATATTCAATCACATAGTCAAAGTCACTCAAATCTTCCAAAGTCCTTGCAATCCTACTATCAGCCAGGCCACTTCATACGCTGCAGATACACAAGAGGTTGATGATCGGTTTTTATCACAAACCTCACACCATACAAAAATGGACGCAACACTTTCAAACAATATCTTATCGCAGCCAGCTCTCGTTCCACAGTCGAATACTTTCGTTCTGCCACATTCATAGCCTTGGATACATACCCAATTATTCGCCTGACATTCTCTCCATTCAAACGCTGCTCTGCATCAGAAAACCTCCCATACAATACCCACTCGCATCTGTATACAGTTCAAGCATTTTAGCACTTACACTATAATCTGGGTAAGCCAATTCAACATCTTCAGCCGCTGCCTCTTTCAGTCTCTCATACGCCTCATTCATCTTATCATTCCACTTGACAACCGTACTACCTTTCTTGCCCATCCACTCAGTCAGAGGCTTACTCACACCAGAACAATCACGTATAAACTTTAGCTGGAACTCAATCAAACCCCAAAACGACTTCAGTTGCTTCACAGTCACCGGTTTAGGAAACATTCGCACCTTCTCAACATACTTCGGTGATTTTCGCAACCCATTCTCACTCACCATATGCCCAAGGAATTCCACTTCTTTCGCAAACCATTCACACTTCGCCACTTTCACCTTCACACCAACACTCTCCAATGTTCTCAACACATCATTCACCAATCTCATATGCTCCTCAAAAGTCTCAGTCATAATCAAAATATCATCTATAAACGCAATCACATTCTTACTCGCAAACTTACTCAACACAACATTCATTGCCCGCTGGAAGGCTCCGGGAGCATTAGCCAACCCAAAGCTGAGGTTCCGGAACTGGTAATGCCTCTTTGAGGAAGAGAAGGCAGTTACTGGCCGGCTCTCCTCAGCAATGGGCATCTGGTAATACCCCTGTACCAGATCCAGCTTCGTAAACCACTCCATCCCATGCATACTATAGACACACTCAGATACCACACACATCGGAAACCTTTCTTTCACAGTCCTTTCATTCACCTTTCGATAATCCACACACAGACGCAATCTTCCATCCGGCTTACGTACAGGTACAATTGGACTATTCCATGCACTCTCGCTCTCTTCAATCACTCCCAATTGCTCCAATTCCAAACACTGCTCCTCAATCTCATCAGCAACCGGACGTGGGAAATGCCTCGGCCTCTGATAGATTGGGGAGTCCTCCTTCAGGACAATCTTGAATTCCGGGAGCTTTGCAACCCCGAAATCCAGATCACCCTTACTGAGGGCTCCCTTTCGCTCAAATATCATTCGATACACATCCTCCCTTTCATACTCAGTCAAACATCCATCCAATTTCACCATGTCCTTCACCTCATTATACATCCATTCACATGTCTTTTCATCCGCAACATTCACCCTGATATCCGTACTATCATCCATACCTACCTCATTGACAGTGGAGAGGTGGCCCAGTACATCTCCAACTTGGATTCCCCTCACCTGCCCTTTCACACTGGGGTCCGCCTGCACACATACAAAAGGATCATTCATTCTCATCAAGCCATCAAACACACAAGCAACACGCCTTACCTTATAACACGCATCCTTTCCATCCAATATCACAGTGTTCTCACTCACATTCAAACTAACATCCTTACTCCAACTCACTCTAACAGACACCCTTTCACCCTTCACAAGCCTTACATTCTCCATAGCAGTCACCTCAATACCAGTAAACACACTCGTCAAAACGCTACCATCTTTCCCTACATACAACTTATACACCCCATTTTTACCAATCTTTCTCTCAATCTGATCACTCGCAGGATGCACAACCATACGATTCATTTTCATAAAATCATAGCCCAAAATCACACCATACTCACTACTCACCTTATCAATCACAGAAAATTCACATTCATTCATCATCATACCATGCATTCGAACAGCTGACCTTATCATTCCAATCACAGGCACTCTCCTATTACCAATACCTACCAAACTACCCTTGCACTCAGACAGGAGGGCTTTCTCGCTAACCTTGTCATACACATCTTTATACACCAAGCTCGCCTTGCATCCAGAATCTATTAAAGCCAAACACTCAATTCCATTCAATTCCACCTTAACACTCAGACACTCATACTTCCTACCAGACAGCACTTTCACACTAGACAGACTTACCAACACATTACTCACACTCATGCACCCAGAGGATACTTCAGCAGGTACCCTCTTACCATTCAGTTTCCCCGCTTCAGACTTTCCATTCACACCTTGCGCTCTCAGTCTAATCCAACACTTTTCACTTGAATGTCCTTCCATCGCACAATAGCTACATACATTCCTCTGGTCACGACACATCCTTGCATAATGACCAGCCTTTCCACAATTACCACATGCATATTTCATACTTTCCCCACCAGTTGCTCCACCATTCAACCTCGGACAATCTTTCTTCAAATGGCCTATTTCTTTACACTCGAAGCACTCTTTCACACTTTCCTGGCAATCCTTTATCATATGCCCTGCCTTACCACACCCAAAACATGCACCAGATGTCCACCTACATTCTGCCAACATATGACCTTTCCTTCCACACCGAGGACATTCCACAATCTTTCTCCCACCATTCGGTCTCTCATTTGCTGGGACATACCTCGGTTTCTCTCTCATATATCTGTTCCCACGCTTGAAATTCATTTGTCCCCTTCCATTCGACCACCCTCCATTTACCCATCCATTCTGCCGGCCCAGGAAGTTCGACATCACTCCAGCTGGTGCAGCCTTCAGGGCATCCCTGTAGCTGACATACTGCTGGGGTGGATGAAAGCTCCTGGGCTTCTTACCCCCAACATTCACACTGTACCATCCATCCTCTTCTAGATCGCTTTCATCATCAAATCATCCATCTTCTAACAGTTCCAACACATCCTCCCACATCAACCGTTCACCTGTCAGTCTCATTCTCTCCTTTCTCTTTCCACTCAGCCATTCACTCACCTTTCGCGGGATCGTGTCCAAAATCTTCCTCATGAGTGGTTTACATTCATTTACATCATCATCACCATACCTCGTTCTTGCCATACTCTCAAGCCTATGTGCATACATATTCACACTTTCACTCTTCCCCATTCGAGCCTTCTCAAATTCATTCACCCTTTTATACTTCACACTCTCTTTCATTCGTTTCACCTGCCCAATCAATCTCTTCTTCACTACATCGTACTTTGGCTCTCCCACACTCGTTATCACTCGCAAGAACTCCAACACTTTCCCATCCAAACAATCTCCCAGAACACTCACCCAGTGACCCTTGTTCTGCGGGTACTTGAGCTTGCAGTACCGCTCAAAATCCCCGAAGAACTCATCCATACTCTTTCCCCCATGCAATCTAAACTTATCAATCCTTGGCACTTCCCTAATCAAAATTCCTTTCCCCACATTCACTTCACTCTCCGAAGAGCTACTCTTCGTCTCACTCATTCCAATCATATCGTCACTCTCTCCCTCATCTGAGTATAGCGAATCCATACTCTTCCCTCTTGCCTTCCTATCCTTAACCTTAGAACCATGCTTACTTCCTCTCTTACTTTCCACTCTCTTCCATTCACCCCCTTTCCTACCACTCACAGTATCTTCTTTAGACTCAATCATACTGCCATCCATTCCATTTAGCGGAGTCCCTTCAGTAGGAGCAGGGGTCAGGGTTGTAGGTCCTGGGGCTGATCCAGCCCCTGTCATCATGTTATACAGGTCCTGCATCCGTCGGTCCGTCTGATCCTGTCGGTCTCCCATTTCCTTCTTCATCCTATCAGTCTTTTCATTCATCCCTTTTATTTTATTCTCCATTCCCTCCATCATTCCCCGCAACATTTCACACTCCTCTTCTTTCTTTCTCAACTCCAGTCTCAATCGCACTACTTCTTCATTCAATGTTTCCGCTACAGCCATTGTTCCCAAGTTAGTAAAAAGATAGGAGGAGGGAAAAATCAATCAAACTACTTGTCACACTAATTGGGTATGGACTGCAATCCAATCCAGTCACGCTCCCAGTTTCGAAGTCTCACGTCCCTATTCGGGCGCCAAATGTAGCGGGCCGAAAATATATCTCTAATCCCAATCGATAATCGATCCAACCCGCTTCCTACACTGTCCGGACGTGAGAAATCGAGGGAGAATGAAACGGATTGTATATACAGTCCCTTTACTTACAAAAAAAAAAGTACAATGATAGTTACAGTTATATTTACAGCAATTTATATTTACAAGGGAAGTGTGCACACTTCAAAATGAGGCTGGATTTCCCAATCCAAATACGATACCAACAGAGAATTTTATAAAAGGCGAATACAACAATTTACTTATATATCTACACAAAACATAAAAAAACACAACAACAACCGAACGAAAAGGGGGCACGCGCTATCACTTGTGTGCTGGAGGTGGGTGGTAGTAGGCTAACTTAGAAGGAGGCAGGATTGTCAACGAAGGCGGGTATGGCGGTTCAGGTGGTTAGAGAGGCACGAAAGCCCTCCGTCTCAGGGCTGGGCGGAGCACTCGTCTAGAGAACCCCTCTTGCTGTCAGTCCACACTTCCACTCTCTCTTTCCAGAATATGACGCTTTGGTAAAAGTTTATTTTAAGCAAAGTACAATATTCTTTTAATTATAGTGATATCTCAAAACTAGCTACTATCTTTCCAGAATATGACGCCTGGAAAGAAAGAAAAACATGGTAATCATTTTATACATAAAATAAATAAAAATAAAACAAACCCATTCCCATTCACACACATTCTTACAGAGAGAGGGAGAGGGTACTGAGAAAAGGGGTGGGAGAATTGCCCTTTTACACACACTCACATTCGCTCCACCACAACACCTCGTGTCATGCTGGAACCGTGCCAGTGTATACGGTTGGCTCCAATCCCAAGAGGGGGAGGCAGCTTCCATGCCGTATCCAATCTGTTTGAAGTCAGCGGGGCTCGCCACGGTTTGGGCGAGCTGGGCAGATGTCAAGATTATCTTCTGCTGGGTTCCTGGACATGTAGGAATTGCGGAGAATGAGCGCGCCAATGAGTCAGCGAGGACTCTGCGACCGGACCAGTGTTTCGCTCTTCCTCACACTGACTACATGCAGGAATACAGGCAGCTCTTCGGACTGCTTAGCAAAGAAGATGGGAGACGGTCAAAGGGAACTTAAAGTTGTGTGCTATTATGCCACGACTGTTCCCATGGACCTACCTCCCAATGCCGCGATGGCTTCAGGTTGCTTTCTGCCTCCTTCGAATTGGACACACTCGCGGGACACACCGCTATTTGATGGAGCGCCCGCCTGCGCCCTATTGCGACGACTGCATCGTTCCCCAGACTGTTCAGCACATTCTTGTTGAATGTCCCAGTCTTGGTGATCTTCGCCCACGTTACCTGAGTGCATGCACATTGACTGGCAGACTTGTTGACTTCTTGAGGGAGGCCGGCCTTCTCCCTATTATTTAAGCAGGGTTTATTTTTTTGTTTTATTTTGTTTTTTGCATGTTTTTTTTTTTCCCTTTAGGTTGCACGCTCCTGCGCCGGGGGACCTCCCCCCGACGCACCAGCTTGCTTCCTTTCCCCCTTTTTGTGGTGTTTTTTTTTGTCCCTTTTATTTTAAAGTAGCCTAGAACTAGGCCAGTTTTAATACGGCGACTAATGCCCAAGTAGGCAGTCGCCCGATGAGCTCTTAAAAAAAAAAATGGTTCAGTAAAACCTTTATTTGTCCAATTTTTTGAGGCCTCCAATCACTCTGTTTTACCCATTTTGGTTTAATTCATTTATAGCTAAAAAACTATCTGAAATACACAAAATTGAACTATTAAAATAACTATTATACTATCTGAAACACACAAAAACACTATAAATAACAGAAAACATCCTATTTGTAATCTTAAAGCCAAGATACCAACTGACTCACACAACTGGATGTGACTTCATTGAAATTGTCCAATGCAGTGTTATTCCTTCAATGTTACCAATTATACCTTACAAAGTAACCCATTTGAAACTCTTGAAAATAAAAGTTAAATAGTTCCTCATTTTTGGTTTGTAAAATAAATCCATTTGCAATCAATGAAATTGGTTTCACTGGGTTTTTTTTTTTGTAGAAAAAAGTCTAATTTAAAAAAAAAAATCCATAATAATTCCACCTGTACTGTATGCTGGGTTCCTGGACATTCGGGAATGTGCATGCCAATAAGGTCGCCTAAGAGTCTTTTAGGACTGGGCAACCAGACAGCATTTTGCTTTTCCTTACACTACTACATTGCAGGAATCATGGCATCCCTTTGTGCTGTTTGGCTAAGAAGATGGGAAACAGCTGAGGGAACCTAAATTTACATGCTATTACAACACATCTGTTCCCTTGGACCTACCCCCCAATGCTGTGATGGCTTCAGGTCAGTTTCTCTCATCTTTGAATTAGCCACACTTGCCATTTTGATGGAGTGCTTCCTGCACTTTACTGTGACAACTGCTTTTTCCTCTAGACTGTTCAGCACATTGTTGTTGAATGTCCCTGTCTGGGGATCTTTGCATACGTTACCTGACCTGGTACTGTTGTGAGCGGTGGCAATACTGCTTGTCCCTCGTACTCTGGACGAGTTCATGCACACAGACTTGTTTATTATCTGAATTTTTTGAGGAAACTTTCTGCCTCCATTTTATTTCTCTGTTTGGTTTGGTCGCATGATCCTGTGCCTGGGGGAGCAGGCCTTCCCTTGATGCCGGTGTCTTTTGCTCCCTTTTTAATCTAGCCTAGTATTAGACTGGGGATGATTACAGGCTCTTATGCCCTAATAGGCTTTAGCTTCATTAGTGCTGAAAAAAAAGGAAAAATAAGCATTCCATGGCTATGAATGATGAGGTCTCTTTGTGGTTGTGAGATGGGAGGGGGGCTCTGAAGCACACTGTCCTCACTTTGTTGCAAAAATGTAGTTGTTGAAGCCATGAAATATTCACATACTATATAAACAGTTTGCTATTATAAGCAAAAGCCATTTTAGATGCTAGGTCTTTGGATGTATTGTCCATATGAAAGGGGGTGGCACTTTATATACACTCGTAGATAGCTAATAAGAAAAATATCCTTACAAACTTCTCAATCACTCTACATTGACACTGGAGAAAGAAAGAATTAAAGGATAAACTGAAGGGAAAGTGCTGAAAATTCAAAGGAGAAATGGAAAGTCTGCGTCTCAAATCTAAATAATTCACACAATCATCACTCACCACAAAGAAACTGCTCTGTGGAGATGCACTTTTCAATTTTTATTTTTGTTCACTTTTATAATTCCTGCTTCTTTCACATTTTCCTTTTCTCACAATAGTGATTGGAGATGCCCTCATTTGAATTATATTCCATTACTTTCTGCAGAAGTGAGTTGCATTTAATATTTTTTGATTAGCCGAGTCTTTGTATGAATTTGGCTTGTTTATGGGTATTCATAGTACCCCCTTCCACCCCTAGGGCTTAGGGATGATTAGATTTGCTCATGTACTCTCTATTTCTATTCCTTTCCTTCACCTCTCTGCCTCTCCACCTATTTTCTCAACTGTATGTTTGGTTAAGTTGCATCTAACCTAGTCATCCCTTGAGGTAGCAAGTCTTGAACTGTGCCAACCGAACAGAGTTCTACGAGAGATCCAGCACTGTGTATGCAGATTATGTCTCATTTTAAGTGTTGGGCATGTTCTATGATTAATTGCACAGATTTCACTTCTCTGAAAAAAATATTGCCAATCACTAAATATGATAATTGCCTATGTTCTTTATTGTTCAATTGTTATTTGTTTTTCTATCATCATCACAGAAAGTTTATTAATGCCCAAATATTAAAATTTGCAAATCATCTATCTATCTATAATAAGTTCAAAACTGATAAATATAATTTCTATTTTTTATTAGCATATAAATATATATTCCAATGTCATCACCTTCATCAGAAGATACAAATATAGTTCTGAAAGAAGAAGCAATTGAAGATATTACACCATGGAAACCTATGAGAAGTTCAGCATTTTCTCCTTACAGGGTAAGTTTAACTATATTTATAATCACTGCATGCTCTTGAATAACCCTTGTATCATTAACATACTTAACTGCTAGGAAGAACTGTTAGTACCTTGTGAGAGTCCTTCTAAACATCCTTTTTTTTTGTATTGTGTTTTTATAAATTTGTTTGAAATGCATGATAATAAATTTTAATTTATCAGATGGGCAATTGAAATGCAGCCCCCATTCCCATAACTTCATTGTAAACAGCTTAGAGTCAACATCTTACGACTCGCACCCCCTGATTAATGACCTTATCTCCCCATTTTGTGTTTCTTTGCAGGTTTTTTTCTGATCTGTATGCTATTTATAGACTTTTGTAACAATTGCATTCTCAGTATATGACTGAAGAGGGTATGAAACTAGTCTTGTAAATTAAACTTTTGGCTGCTATGCAGTGGTTTCACTATCATATACCATAACCTGCCATTGAGTTCTTTTACTTATATCAGTTACCACTATGGAGCAAGAGAACTGCTATTATACACCAGTCTTATGTAAATATCTCAGGTCCTTGATTAGTGCACACAAATCTAACTAAAATTAAAATTTTTACAAAACTGCTTAGCAGAAAAGGTGACACTGCATACATTCACCCACACGAACAAGATCAGCAGTCAAGAAACTCCGTTTTGCAAACTAGATGAATTGGCCTTGGTGGATAGCATTCAAGTCACCAAATGAGACTGCATACTCCAGTTCAAGATTCAACGTGAAACTCTCTGTGAACGTAAGTCCAACCCAACTTCTTTACACTAAAGTGTCAACACCACTTTCATAACAAAGTGGAGTGGTTATTTCAAAATAGCCTATGGAAGAAGGCTTCAAATCCTGCGAAGAATTTTCTCAATCTCTCTTCTTATGAGCTCTCATGTGATCAAGAAATTATCCTCGGCTATTGCCTATCCTTCACATTCAAAAATAGTGATTCATTTTCACTTAATCATCTCCTTTCTATAAATAAATTTTGTGAAAGTGATCAGTTGAACATTGAGTTCTTAGGTGGTTTTATAGCTGGTGCTTTATCCCATAGTGACAGTGTGAAATACTTATAGAGTTCCCCAGGTGCCTCACAACTGCCCTCAAATTACTTAATTCTAACAAAATCGGACAAAACTAACCAAATCGAGGTGTTAGATAAAAATTCTTATACTGAAAAATTACACGATTTACTCCATGATATGAACATTTACGAGAATTTATCTTCCAACCCATTGAAAAATAAAACGGAGATCTTCAACAAAACTCTCACAAACTTGATCAAAAATCCAACCCAGACCTTCTTCATCATTTTAAATCTACCAACCCATCACTTCCCTGTATGTATGGTCTGCCAAAAACCCACAAAAGAGGAATGCCACTCCGACCTATTATATTGTGTATCGACTCTCATGCATACAAACTCTTGAAGTGGTTAGCCTCCCTTCCTGCTAACTCTTGACCTCTCCTTCACACATAATCCATTCCTCTGATTTCCTCAAAAAATTTAGGAAAATCAACATTAAAGGAAGCCACTTAATAAGCTTTGATGTAGACAGCCTGTTCACTAATGTCCCAGTTAATGAAGCTCTTGATGTTTTATCTAAGGTATTAGATAATAAAAAATTAAACCTCCCTCTAGGCAAAAATAAAATTATAAATCTTGTTAAACTTTGTGTTACTGACAATTTATTTATCAGCAATATGGTTTTTTTCCATCAAAAATATGGTCTTAGCATGGGTAATCCTTTATTGCACATATTATGTAACATTTTTATGGAGCATTTCGAAGTATCATTACTCCCTTCTGTGATTCCCCATCATAATTTTGTATGATATAGGTATGTAGATGATGTCATATCGATTTGACCTATAAATAGTTTAAACTTATTTGACAATTTCCTTAAAAATCTTAATGACCTCTATCCCACTATCAATTTTAAAGTAGAGTGGGAAAAAGATAATTGTATAACCTTTCTTGATGTAAAAATTGTTAGTCATTGACAAAATTAGCTTCACTATGTACCGAAAACCAACCCATTCTAACTCATATCCATTTCTTTTCTCATCATGATATTAACATTAAGTGAGCCGTTGCATCAGGTTTGTTTTTGAGAGCACTTAGGATATGTGACCCTTGCTTTCTAGAAGACGAGATTACATATATAACCTGCAGTTTCATTGAATTAAATTATCTCCTCCACGTGATCAATGAAAGTTTATCTAAAGCAAAATCTCATTACCGTCCCAAGGATAAAAACAAATTTAGTAATACGAAGTGTCTATCCCTCCCTTTTTCTCCCCTTCTCAAAGGAGTGAACAAAGTTATTAATTCAGGTCTAACCACATTTAAATACCCTTTTTCTATCCTTAAATCTTTCCCTTCGACCAAGCCCATGGATCAGCCAAATGAAGCAGGTGTATATTTAATCCTGTGTGGCTCTACAAACTGTCCAAGATTTTACATAGGAGACACTGGAAGAACCTTAACAAAACGAATTTATGTCCGAAGAGGGGAAGACAACAGTGCTTTCTTTGTCCATATGTCAGATAAGGACCATCTAATTAACTGGAACTCAGCAAAATTTATTTATCGTTCCAATGCCCCTATAAAAAGGAATATCATTGAATGTGCTTTTATAAGCCAATGTGATAATTTTAACCTTCTCCCTGGCTTATATAGAATAGATGCTATTCTATATAGCATCTATATAGATAGAGCTCTACGTGTTTCGTAGAGCTCTCTGAATATTTTGATTATTTGCTATACTTTGGTGATTGATAGAAGTTTTTACGCAAAATAGTATTACGTATAGTCTAGTGACATAGTAAACATAAATATTAAGTTATTAGATCGTATATTTGGTTAATATAACAAAGTTGTTCAGTATTGTTAATTTTTTGGCCAGGTTCTTTTGTTTACCTTAGTTTGCGCTGGAAAGTACGTAGTAGCTAAATTAAATTTGTGTTTTGAAACCTCGTTTCTTGGTTGACGGTTTAATTAGCGACTGATTTGGACTGTGTTGTGCTTTAAATCTCGTTTCGGTCTGTTGATTTATTTTTCAGATTTTTCTATAGTTTTTTTTTTCACCACAGAATCAGCGAAAGCTAAGTTGCTCTTTTTTTTTCTTATTACTACTCAAGTTCTTTCTTTGTTTGAATAAGTGATGGAGTTCGGGGATGAAAGTGAGCATGAGTGTCGGAATGTATGCATGGGTTGTGGTGTATTTAGTGAGGGGTATACATGTGTTGTATGTGGGCTGCGTGAATGCATTGTAGATTTAGAGGGGATGAGAATGCAGGATTTAGACAGGATATGTAGGCTGGAGGGGTTAGTTGCTGAGCTCAGGAGGGAACTTAGTGTTAGGCCTAGAGCTGGGAATGGGTTAGGTAGTGAGGTAGGCCAGTTAGATGTTTCAGGTGAAGGTAGAGGGCTGGTGGAGGAGGTAGGATATGATAGTTCTAGGTAAAGTGAAGTTAGCCCCCTTAGATTAGTTAGAAATAGGCCTAGTGAGGATGGGGGGCAGTGGAGAGTGGTTAGGAAACATGAAGCTAGGGTGGCTTCTCCTGTTCTTTGTGAGAATAGGGTTGCCTCTGTTGAGGTGGTTAGCCAGGGGGAGAATAGGTGTGTGAGTCAGAGGGACACAGAACCTATTAGCTTGACTAATAGATTCAGTGCCCTAAGAGAGGAAGTAACTGGAAGTGATATGACTGATGGGGGTGGAGGTAGGCTGACTGGTAGTTTGAATGTGAATAGGAGTGGGGATGGAGTTAGGTCTGTGGGGGTTAGGAATAGGAGTCTGACTGAAGTGCTTGTGATGGGTGATTCGCGAGTTAGATATTTAGATAGGAAGGTGAATGCAAGTAGACTGAATGGTTTGAGGGTGTGTTTGCCGGGTGCTGGAGTGAGAGATCTGTCTGATAGGTATGAGGAGCTGGTGTCTGGCTGTGCAAGGGATGCGGTTGTGATTACACATGTAGGAGTGAATGATGTGAAGAAAGTGGGTGCATGTGAGTTACGTGAGAGGTACAAGAGGTTGATTGAAAAGGTGAAAGAAAGTAGAATGAAAGGTGTTGTGACAGGTGTGCTTCCAAGAATGGAGTTGGGGTAGAATGGATGTCTTGTGCGATTGGGCTGAATGATTATGTGAGGAGGATGTGTGAGATGGAAGGTGTCATGTTTGTGGATGTGTGGGATAGGTTTGTTGGAATGAAAGAAATGTATGCGATGGATGGACTGCATTTGAGTAGGAGGGGGGTAGATGTGTTGTGGGAGGAGTATGATCGTGTTATTAGGTCTTTGCAGGTGGGAAACTAGATACTAATAGTTGTCAGGGTATTATGAGAGGACATTATAGTACTGAAAGTAGAATGGACTTGGCAGATAACAGAAATAGGTTCCAAGGCAATAGAGGTGAGGTCATTCAGGTTTCAAGAGGTGCTTCAGGGATAGGGGGGTTAAATTGTTTCTATACAAATGCTCGTAGTCTTAGAAACAAGAAGGATGAGCTATTTAGTTATATTAGCGATGAGGATATAGATATATTATGTGTTACTGAATCATGGGTTAATGAAATAGAATTTAGTGACACTATAAGTGAATTTGATTTACAGGGCTATAATATGTACATTAGTCAAAGGACGGGTACGATTGGTGGAGGAATAATTATCTATATAAAAAACAACATTGTTTCAAGTTTAAATACTTCAATAAAGCAGGATGGAGTTGAGTCACTTTGGATAGATATTAGGTTCAGTAAAAATAGAATGGTGCATTTGGGAGCTTTTTACAGGCAACCTGGGCAGACTGATGATATGGATGAACTAATGATAAGGGAAATAAGTAAGGGATGTGAAACAGATGTCTTTATTAATGGGGACTTCAACTTAAACTCTGTGGACTGGGAAAATATGATAGGTAGGGATAGAACAAGTGGCAGGTTCATAGAATGCTTTAAGGATAATTTTTTTAATCAATTTGTTAATGAGCCAACGAGGGGGGACAATATATTAGATTTAGTACTTTCAAACAGTGATCATTTAGTTCAAGAATTGACTGTTGGGGAAGCATTGGGAAATAGTGACCATCAGATAGTTCTTTTTAACTTGGGAATTGAGAAGGGTAAAATAACCGAGAATGCTGTAAAAGTTCCAAATTTTCATAAGGGAGATTATGTAAAACTCTGAAGCTTGCTAAATTTTGTAGACTGGGATGTAGAATTCAGAGGTAAAAATGCTTAGGGGATGTGGGATACTTTCAAGCATATAATAAATGTAGTCCAAGAACAATGTATCCCAATGAAGGCCATTAGGAACAAAAGTAGGAAACCATTATGGTGGAATCAGGAGATAGCTAGAAAAATTTCAGAGAAGAAAAGGGCATATAAAAAATTACAGGTAGAAAATAATATTCCAAATTTAAGTGATTATAGAATGGCTAGGAATGAGTTAAATAAGATTATAAAGAAGAACAAAAGGGTGTCAGAAATTAAATTAGCTCAGGATAGCAACAAAGATCCTAGAAAGTTCTTTAGTTACTATAAAATTAATAACAAGTCTGGCAGAGTTAAAATAAGACCTATCAAATATGAAGGCTTGTGAGAGAAACTGATGAGGAAATAGTTGAGGTACTAAATGGTCATTTTGAATCAGTATTTACAAAGGAGAAACTAAATAGTCTTATGTATAGTACTCATGGGTCAGGGAAATAGGTGTTTACTACCATTAGTGTGGATCGGAGGACGATAAAAGGACTAATAGGTGAGTTAGATACTACCAAGGCCTCCGGCCCTGATAATATTAATTCTAGGATACTTAAAGAAGGGGTAGAAAGTATCTCAATAGCTCTGGAGAAGTTATATACTAGGTCACTGGAATATGGAGAAATACCCGATGATTGAAAGAGAGCGAATGTAGTCCCCATTTTCAAGAAGGGTAGTAAAGAGGATCCAAATAACTTTAGACCGGTTAGCCTAACTCCTGTAGTCTGTAAAATTCTTGAGAAAATAGTTAAAACGGGGATTTGCCAACATCTAGAGAAGGAGGGGTTAATTAGCGATGCTCAGCATGGGTTTAGATCAGGTAGATCATGTTTGACTAATTTACTAGACTTTCTGGAGTTTGTAACAGATCAAGTAGATAAGGGAGAGAATGTAGATATAATTTACTTAGATTTTAGTAAAGCATTTGATAAGGTACCACATAGGAGACTAGTTCATAAATTAAAAATGATTGGAATATGTGGGGGTGTTTCAAATTGGATAGCTGAGTGGCTGAAAGACAGTAAAGGAAGCAAAGGGTAGTGCTAAATGGTGTAAAGTCAGAGTGGAGAGATGTTATCAGTGGGGTTCCCCAGGGATCAGTTCTCGGTCCATTATTATTTGTCATCTATATAAACCATCATTGGGGAGGCAGTTAATAATAGTGTCAATTTTTGCGGATGATACCAAATTAGCAGCTGTAGTTAAAGATATTGATGATAATTTTAAAGTGCAGGGGGATTTAAATAAATTGTTATCCTGGGCACATAAGTGGCAAATGACTTTCAACCTTGATTAGTGCAAAGTTATTAACATGGAAAAAGATAATAGAGAATTTAACTATGTAATGGATGGGCATTGGCTGAGCTCAGTAGAGGATGAGAAAGATGTAGGAGTAGTAATAGATAAGTCATTAAGGTTTTCTAAGCAGTGTATTGAAGCAAGAAATAGGGCAAATAGAGTGCTGGGTTTCATTAAGAGAAATGTCAGTTACAAAAGTAAGGAGGTTATTCGTAAACTCTATAACTCTTATGTTAGGCCACATCTAGAGTACTGTATACAGGCATGGTCCCCACATTTTAGACACGATATTAACCTTTTTGAGTCAGTGCAACGGAGGGCAACAAAGATTATTCCTTCCCTGAGGCACCTTGAATATATAGATAGACTGAGGGTATTAAATATGTTCTTGTTCGAAAGGAGGTGTGTGAGAGGGGATATGATTGAGCTCTTTAAAAAAATTTCCAGGATAGATAAATTGGATGTTAGCAAGTTTTTTGAGTTAGATGATGGAAATCGGACTAGAGGTCACCACTTGAAAATTAAAAAGCAAGGGTGTAGGTTGGATTTAAGAAAATATTTTTTCACCAATAGAGTGGTAGACTTCTGGAACAAATTGCCGTGGAGGGTAATAGGTAGTCCAAATCTAAATGTATTTAAGAGTAGGTTGGATGAGTTTATGGGGAGGGAAGGTTGTGATGGTTCCTAAGTTTTGTATATATTAATATTGTTTGTATATATCTATAGCTGCATGATTTAGTTCTTGACAAACCTTGATTGGTGATACCCTTGTTTCTGGACGCAATCCTCTGGATGTAGTTTTCCTGGGAGTTTGGGTGCCTTAAAAAAGAGGCCGTTTTCTGCGGATGACCTATGATAAGCCCTTGTGGCTTTTGTCATCTTTTATATTATATTGTGGGGGACTTTGATTTTGTCTTTCCCTGGTGATGGTGCTTTTTGTGGGTGGGTTTTGACGGAGGCGGATGACCTTTGATAGGCCCTTGTCTCTTTTGTCATCCGTGAAATTATGTTATGTTATGTTATATTATTAAAAGATTAATACTTAAAGAAATTAGTTCTGTCTTTTGTTCTTAGTTTTTTATATACATTCTTTAGTTATGTGGCCCTTATTTTATTTTTATTTATTATTTTTTATTTTTTAATTGTCACTGCTCTGTTTTATACATTGTATTTTCCCCCCTTTTGCTCATCGTGTCTTATAATCTCCCTCGTTAGGCTATCTCCATTTCTTTGAATCTGTTACCCTTTCCATAGGCTTAGTTTGACCTTATTACCTGCTTCTTATAATTCTTAATGTATTTCTTTACCTTCCTCCTTCCGTCTTCCTCATTGCTGATTTCTTGTTTTTGAGGCGGTCTTTCATACTTTTCATTCCTATATATACCTCTAATATAATATTATTTCTTGTAGTTATCATTGATAAAGAACTTAATAAAGTTTGAAAGTACTTGGAAACACATTTTAATTTTTTCCTGCTGTACATTGCATTCATATATATATATATATATATATATATATATATATACAGTGATACACAAAATTATTGGATACATTTTTTTACTATTTCACGCATAATATTTCGTCTTTTGGGTGATAATTTACAACAAATATGTTCCAATAATACTTTTGATCACTTGTGCAAATGGGTTTAGGTCAGGAGACTGACTAGGCCATGTCATGACATGAATCTCATTATTTTCAAACCATTTTTGATTTGCCTTGGCCTGTGTGCTTAGGATCATTGTCCTTGCTGGAAAAGAAAACTTCATCCAAGGCCCAATGATCTTGCAGATTTGAGAAGATTATTTCCAATTTCCCAGTGCCATTTGATGAAAAACACTCCCATAGCATTAAACTACCACCTTTGAATTTCACAGTAGGTATGGTATTCTTAGGGTTGCGAGCCGAATTTCACAATATTGAAAGGCATTCTTCCCCCCCCCATCCCTGATTATTTCGAATTTGCCAGTGCCATTTGATAAAAAACATCCCCATACCATTAAACTACCACCTCTGAATTTCACAGTAGGTATGGTATTCTTAGGGTTGTGAGCCGTTCCCTTCTTCCTCCAAACCTGAGTTACCCTCTTCCACCCAAAAAGTTCAATTCTGGTCTCATCGGACCATATTACGTTGTCCCAAAATTTGCTCGGTTGGTATATATATATATATATGTTGATTGTTGAAGTGACCATGTTCTTGCTGTTTGTGGGCATGAAGA
The DNA here is from genome assembly GCA_963969495.1 of Ceratothoa steindachneri. NCBI lineage: Eukaryota > Metazoa > Arthropoda > Malacostraca > Isopoda > Cymothoidae > Ceratothoa > Ceratothoa steindachneri. The sequence continues at coordinate 222,673,800 of OZ018320.1, forward strand.
TGATTTTAGAATATCTTTAGGTTTAATTTATTTGTCATTATTGTCCTTTATTTGCCCATATATAATTGAATTTGGTTGGGATTATACATGCATTAATTTTTTTAGTATTAATAGAATTTTTTTCTCTTTAATCAGCCAGTCACTATACTCACAAACCTCCAGAGAGGAAATATTGAAACCACTCAGACAGTTCAACTCCTTCCTGATGAATATACATTTCATAGAAAAGCAGCGATGGGGGAAATTAGTTCAAGTGATTTTATTCCCGGTATGTTGTTACAATATTAAAATTTCAAAATTATTTTATTTTTTACTATTTTGCTAGGTAGTTTCATCATTTTATAGCTCTTTAAATATAAGATTTGGTTATTGATAATTACAGAATTAAGGACTATTATCAATTATTTAACCATAGTAATTTGTACAATTTGAAATTGGCTAATTGAAGCGCTTTTTCTTATGGCTGTATCTTTGCTTCTTTTATGGTCATTTATTAGTTATGAGTAAGTAGTGTCATATGCATGAGTGTGCTACGTATATCCTTTTATTAATATGGAAGTGATTGGACTTGTTTTGCAAGTTTTCTCTTGATTAAATAAAAATTTTAAGTTGCTATATTGAAATTGTGAATTTGTCTAAAGTGTTTATACACATTTTAACCAGCAGAAAGAAATAATGGGAAAGTAAATTTGGTATTAACACAATTATTGATCATTGTTTACATTTGCATAACTTAGATTATGTTATGGTGTTATACTTGGTGAAAGGAGACCTATTCTGAGGTGATCATGGGCACCAAGGTGCCCCTGCTCCCACAGGGCCTTTCCTTAGAGAGGATAATGGCTCGGTGAGAAATACCATTCAAGCCTAACTCCAGTCCCAGACAATGTCCTCCCAACCTTTTAATGGGACATGACCTCCCCGTGTAACTTGAGTCCTTATCCATAGAGAGGGATCTGGCCTATCTTGCCATAGTATAAAAAGAATAGGAAGATTAGAGGATCTTTTCTCTTGGGATGGATGGGTCCCCTGCTTACTCATTAGCTGACCAGGCCAAGGCTGGCATATCCTACCTCATGGTCCCCCCAGGTAGGGAAGGAACCCCACCAGCTACAGCAATAAGCAGCTGTTAGCTTCAAATGTTTCTTTGTTTTAACTCTACTCTTGGGAACAAGTTGTCCAATGCACATAATGTCCTTCCGTGTCAAAGGTCGCTTGTTTCTTGGATTGGAGCCTTCTTGGGAACAAGTTGTCCAATGCACATAATGTCCTTCCATGTCAAAGGTCGCTTGTTTCTTGGATTGGAGCCTTCTTGTGAATCTGCCCAAGCAGCAAAATTGAACACTTGTCAGAGGCTTGATTGCTGCCTTTACAAGTGACCCCACACTCTACCATTGACTTTATCAAAGGAATGATCTACACGAGGGAGCTACTGTACTAATCCTTGGAAGACCACAGAAGAGTTGGCTAGTCAATGTTGAACATGCGGTGAGGAGAGAGGGGCTTGAGACCCATACCTACTCTTCACATTTGACCAAGATAGCCCCCAATGCTGGAGCACGCTGCCTTCTTGCCTTTTTGCTTTTTCTCGTTATTTCTTTAGCATGTCTTTTTTATCATTGTTATTTGTTATTTACATATTGTTATTTGTTTTTTAATATAGCCTAGTAGTAGGCTGTGTTGTGTATGGCGACTTATGTCAGATGGGCTACCACAACCCCTCCCCCCACCAAATTGACCAAGATAGGCTCCCTGAGTCGGTACTAACTAGCTGGTTGTTATCACTACCATGCTAAGGCATTTGTGCTGTTACCCCAGGTACCACTAGAGCCACACTAATATCTCTTTAGATATTCCAATTCTGGTCAACCTGAAATCGGAGCTAATTGCTCCAAATCTGTACATGATAAAGATTTATTGTGTAAGGTCAAATATGTGAATTGTGTTCACACCCTAGTTCCTTGTAGCATTGCAACTTATATCTAGTTGTGTTGCAGTTTGCATGACCAGGCACTTCCTATGCCTAGCTTAAAAAAAACCCCACCCTCTGAGCCTGGTTCTTCAAAGCATATGAGTGCTCTTCCTCCTGTGTCCACTTGAAACCCTTCTGTGTTCTATCCTGGACACCACCCTGCTAGAGCAGGCAGTTGAGCCCCACCATGGCTAAAACCAGGGTCCTCCCATACCTCAAAACTACTTGACAGAAAGCAAAGCAGCTATGTGCATCCACTGAGTCATTATATTCACAGGAGGCAAATCCTCAGAAGGTAGTGGTGAAGCCACCATGAAGCCCCATGAAAAGGGGGAGCTTTGGCTTCATCTCCCACATCCGAGGCTGGATGGGGGCACTTTGGAAACTTAGGGCCCTCCAAAGGATGAGGGACATCCAAACCCAAACTTCACCAGCCAAAAGTTTTGAGGCTGAACCAACCCTCCTCCAGTAAGCCTTCAAAGGCAGCATTTTCCTATGTACTTTCAGTAGACAATAGCTCTCAGAAGCCTTCTTCCAAAAGGCCTACTGCTATCATTACAGTGGGGGTCTTCACCTCAATCCATGCAGTTCCTTCTAAGTAGGCCTGGAATTTCCATTTTCTCTAAGCTAATTAGGAAGAGCTGCGAAGGCTAGCCTCATTATATTATATACATACCTTCAGGAGACTGTTGGATGCATCCCCACTGCCTACCCTTCTAGGGTATAAGGGTTTTGCCACCCCACAGCCATAATATGGGGTCTGGGTAGTTGAATGCCCAATTTATTTATGATGTGATGCCTACATTGTTTCTTTGGCTTTAAATACTTCTTTACAGCCATTGGCAGTGTAACTCCACCTTAACCTCGATGTGGCCTACTTTATTTGCATCATGGCACTGTTGATGAGGCACTTTCATTTCTACTGGTTGCAATACTCCCATTGACATGGAAGATTGTGATGTGTTGATGTGTCATAATACCCAGTTCAGAGACCAGATTGTGATTTTTAGCAACTAAAAAGTGCCCTGAGTGTTGTTGGAGCATTGGAATTCCCTAGTTTGTGGTATCTGTGATGCCACAGCTGCTGTAAACCAGGTGGGATGTCCAGATTATCTTCTGCTGGGTTCTTGGATATGTAAAGATTGCAGAAAATGCGGGTGTCAATTAGTCCGCGAAGACTGAGCAATCAGACCAGAATTTTCCTCTTCCTCACACTGACTACATGGCAAAGATCACCAACAAAAATCTAAAGTTGTGCTCCATTGTGCTGCGACTCTTCCCATTTACATACCCTCTAATGCCTTGCAGCTTCAAGTCATTTTCCATGGTCTCTGAATTGGGCAAATTGCAAGACAACCTCCCCTGCCCCCCATTTGATGGAGCACTGTCCTGAACCTTACTGTGATCACTCTTCAGCACATTCTTGTTGAATGTCCTAGTCTGGGAGATCTTTGCGCATGTTCCTTATCCCGGTATCGGGTTGAGTGGGGGTCTTACCCCTCATTTCTCAGTCTCAGGACAGCTTCATGCACTCTTGACTGACTTTTTGATTGAGGTTGACCTCCATTTTGTTTGAACTATTTTTGGCGTTGGGCATGCTTTTTACTTTTGCCTTTTAATGGTTTATTTCTATGGTTTCTTCTTGTCTTGATATTAGTTTTATATTTTTGTTTTTTCTTGGTTTGGGTTGTTTCTTTTATTCTTTATTTTTATATTAGTCTACCAGGCAAAGCTCCCCCTATGGGGGGAGCTTGCGCTTCACTAATGAGATGAAAATTTAAAATCTATAAAAAAAAGCAGCCATGGTTAAATTTTTATAAATTTTCTGAACTTCGCCGATTATAATAATTTTAAAAAGGAATTCTAAACTAAATTATTCCCCTTTCAAAATATCACATTGCTAAAATATAGAATTATAGAAGAAGAAGATATATAAAAATAAATTTTCTGAACTTCACCATTTGTAATTCTTTGGGTTTTAAAAAAAATCACAAAATTTCGATACTTATATTTATTTCTGAACTTCACCATTTTGTTTTTTGATATAAAAGAATTATTAGAAATAACTTTGATAAAAAAACATGTCATAACCAAACTAAGATGAAATTATTATTGAAATACTCAAAAAAAATCCTGGATGGGTTCCTTTTAGAGAGAAAAAAATCCCTCTCTTTTCATCTTGGACTTAAAGACTAGGCACCTATATTGAGGGCACTACGCACCCAATCTCAGATACTAGGTCCTAGTAGACCTGATTAAAGAGCTGGAGATGCACATTGTAGCGGGCCGAAAATATATCTCTAATCCCAATCGATAATCGATCCAACCCGCTTCCTACACTGTCCGGACGTGAGAAATCGAGGGAGAATGAAACGGATTGTATATACAGTCCCTTTACTCACAAAAAAAAGTACAATGATAGTTACAGTTATATTTACAGCAATTTATATTTACAAGGGAAGTGTGTACACTTCAAAATGAGGAAGGATTCCCCAATCCAAATACGATACCAACAGAGAATTTTATAAAAGGCGAATACAACAAATTTACTTATATATCTACACAAAACATAAAAACACAACAACAACCGAACGAAAATAAAGGGGCACACGCTATCACTTGTGTGCTGGAGGTGGGTGGTAGTAGGCTAACTTAGAAGGAGGCAGGATTGTCAATGAAGGCGGGTATGGCGGTTCAGGTGGTTAGCGAGGCCTGAAAGCCCTCCGTCTCAGGGCTGGGTGGAGCACTCGTCTAGAGAACCCCTCTTGCTGTCAGTCCACACTTCCACTCTCTCTTTCCAGAATATGACGCTTTGATAAAAGTTTATTTTAAGCAAAGTTCAATATTCTTTTAATTATAGTGATATCTCAAAACTAGCTACTATCTTTCCAGAATATGACGCCTGGAAAGAAAGAAAAACATGGTAATCATTTTATACCTAAAATAAACAAAAATAAAACAAACCCATTCCCATTCACACACATTCTTACAGAGGGAGGGAGAGGGTACTGAGAAAAGGGGTGGGAGAATGGCCCTTTTACACACACTCACATTCGCTCCACCACACCCCTCCTTCCTTAAGCCATTCGACCAGCCACTCACTAAACCCTTTCAATCACTCTTCACGGTACCACTTGTGCTCAATCGCACCCTTCTGCACCCATTCACACTCTTCTACTTGTCCCTGGCTACGCGTAGCAATTAGTCGGGGTTGTTCGTCAGTCGTCCTGTCAGTCTCATCGTCACTATTTATCATCTCATCAACCATACTCTTAGCCCTCATTACCAGTTCTCCCATCTCACGACAGAATTCTTTCATACTCTTCCGTTCAGAACCCTCACTCTTCATACCCCCATTCATCAGCTCCTCACTCACAGCTCTCATCCAACTCAAGGTACATTCTTGCGAAACAGACAGGTCACTCACATCCTCTGTATTCTCAACAGGCATACCAGAAACCCCTTCGACTGGTTCCCACCAGAAACCTGAAAAATCAGCCACTTCATCATTCACTACATCAAACTCATCCCTACTATTACCATTCGTAAAACCCGAAAAATCAGCCACACTAGGTTCATTCTGCCCAAACACACTATCATTCATACTGTTCCCAAAACCAGAAAAATTTGGCACAGGCAGCTCACTCACTCGTCTACTTATACCAGCCAAATCACTCACCTGTCTACGCAAAAACTCAATCTCCCTTTCAAGATCCCCCATACCAGAAACACTCTGCTCAGACTTACTTTCATTCATACTTGCATTCTTCCTTTCACTCTTCTTTGTACGCTTTCTACTCCTCGAGACTAAGACTAGCTCTTTGCCAGACAGATCCATACTCTCACATTCAATCTCATCATCATGCACTTTACCTCTCTCTCTACACAGTCCATACACCGGATGGCTCACCAGGTAGTCAGGAGGTTCTCTCCATCTCCTTAACTGACTCTGATGAGCCCGCACTCTCTCAGTCATGCCGTCATTCAAACTCTCCAAAACATACGTCACTTCATTTTCCCAAACTCTATAAGGTCCATCAAACTTCTCACTCATCTTTGACACATTCAACCTACCCTTCACTTCTTTCACTTTCAATACTTTTGTACCTAATTCAAATGAACGGAACCTTTCATGCGCCTCACGCCATACACTCTGCTCAATTTCACTCAAACGAAACCTATCTTTCACTCGCCTTTCAAAATTCATCACAAACTGACATGGGGACATTCCAGTTGCACTATGCACAGTTGAATTATACGCCCACAACACTCTACCCAGACACACATCCCAGTCATTCACTGTCGTACTCATCATTCTCAACATCTCACACAAGGTTCTTATAGTCCGTTCAGCCAATCCATTTGAAGACGGTACATACAGAGTTGTTCTCACATGCTCCACACCATTCTCTCTCAACATTTGCTCAAACACTTCCCCTACAAATTCAGGCCCATTATCACTCAGACATCTTCTAGGCTTCCATACACACATAGGAAAAAACAACTGCTCAACCACACGCGTAACAGTCACACTCCTTTTATCTCTCACAGGCGCTGCATACACAAACTTACTTTTATGATCAACCATAACAACCATACCAACATTCCCAGCACTTGTATGCGGCAAAGACACACAATCAATCACTACCAATTCAAATGGTTCTTTCGCATCAACTTTCAACATCGGTGGTTTCACTTGCACACCTTGCACCTTTCGCTTCTGACACCTTTCACACGTAGTTGCAACATCATTCACAACAGTTCTCAGAAACGGGTGGAACACACGCTCCTTCATACACTCCCACAGCTTAAACTTACCCATATGCCCATAATTATCATGCACAACCTTCACCAGACCAATCATACCAACTAAGGACATCACAGGTACATACATATCATCACCACCCTTCACATGCCTCACAAAATATACAACATCCATACAAACAACAAAATCCTTAGCATACCTTTTAAAATCACTTAAACACTCTGGCCATTCATTCAAATCAACACGCATCATTACACACCTCTTCAACTCACTAACAAAAGGACACATCTCTCGCATCTCTAGAATATCATCATCACTTAAAATCTCATTCTCATCATCCATGACCAACTCAATCATGCCACAAAATTTCACAACATTCTTCGCACACTCATTCAACTTCATCACCTCACATTCACCTTTCATAAGACGATCCTTATCAGCATCCAAAGACAAATCATTCAATCTCATAAAGTCTACACCAAGCAAGAAACAACAAGGCATTTGCTCACCTTTCAGAATCACAAAGTCATGCTTCACATTCACACCATTACCCAAACTCACTTTCAGACTAACCTGTTCCCATGCCACTATCATGCCATTCCCTAATCCACTTATCCGTAACTTCACAGGTTTATGCTCGCAACATCTAAACTCTTCATACTTACTCAGAATATTCTCATTCACTAAAGACACTTGCGCTCCAGTATCAATCAAACCACAGAACAACCTTTCACCAACTTTCTCTCTCGCTTCCATCATATCAGGTCCACCATGTTCGCAATACACAGAAGGAACAAGCACACCAACATCAGCACTGATATCCACACCATCATCAACTCCCACATCATCACTCACCACACACTCATCTTCATCCAGACAATCATTCTTCTCTCTCATATATGAACACTTTTCAATCACCCAATTGTAATGCACACCGCTCAAACATTGCAGATGTACCACATTAGGATTCAAACCCTTCATCTTCTCATCCTTGTAGACAATCGGCCTCTCACCACCAAAGTGCACATAAACAATCACTCCATACAAACGACTCACTACAATCAACACTTCCTGAAATGGCGGGACCCCTTGCATACACATCGCTCTCAATTCTTTCATGAAGTTCCGCACCTTTGCCATACCAATGCTTTCAGGCTTCCTACACACTTCATTCATTACCTCCTTCCTTAAATCATCTACACTATCGGGCACTCTCACATCTACTCCATCACTCTTCAAATCTTGCAAACCATTCCATACACTCTCAAACAAGGAATCACCACCACCCTTACTCTCTTTTCCATTCATAATCCCTTTCGGCAAATACTCAGGATCACTCACTCCACACACATTTTCATCATTCGTACCAGGATACCTTGACATCAAATCAGCCACTCAATTCCGTTCACCAGGCACATATTCAATCTGTCGTAGAATGACTCCCGACGATACTATATATAACACTATTCGTTGAGGGAACTTCCTTAATTATCTCTAGAGTGCGTTTTACTGTCTTGGCGGCCGATATTATGTATCTTCAAAAATGCTTAAGAAGTGGAACTGAGCTCAAGGATAATAATATTGCTATCATTAATAAAATAGAGTTTTATTAATAATAACTATAAACAATACACAAAAATGGAAAATATTGACACACAGAATGGAAAGGGTCGTGGAGACTCGGGCTAATCCAAGGATTTAAGGGATCAAAAAAAGGTAAAACAAATATGGAGTTAAAGAGATGGGATGGTTTGATAAACCATTTAAAGCACAGGATAGAATTGACAAATAAGGGATCAATACTCAAAAGGTGACGCTTGGCTTATGTAACTTCATTAGGGTGCAGTGGAAGGTACTTGAAGGAATATTCGGTCCGCTGGCGAGTTCCAGCCAAAGGGGGGGGGGGATAAGATGATCCTGACGTGGCGTCTTGGGAAGGAGAACCGTTTCTCGACGAACGGCTGGAAGAACAATGGCTGTTCTAGGTTGTTCTCTTCTGAACAAAGGGGGGGATGAGAACCGTCTCTTGTCTACGGGCTCAAGAACAATGGCTGTTCTAATGTTGTTCTCCTTTGAACAACAGGGGGGGGGGGGGTGAGAACCGTTTCTTGGCGAAGGGCTCAAAACGAACAATGGCTGTTCTAATGTTGTTCTCCCTTGAACAACAGGGGGGGGGGAAGAACCGTTTCTTGGCGAAGGGCTCAAAACGAACAATGGCTGTTCTAATGTTGTTCTCCCTTGAACAACAGCGGGGGATGAGAACCGTTTCTTGGCGAAGGGCTCAAAACGAACAATGGCTGTTCTAATGTTGTTCTCCTTGAACAACAGGGGGGGGAATGAGAACCGTTTCTTGGCGAAGGGCTCAAAACGAACAATGGCTGTTCTAATGCTGTTCTCCTTGAACAGCAGGGGGGAATGCCTTGGGGACTTGACGTCACTAAAGGCTCGAACCTTTGGCACTCAAGGAATATTGTCCTCCTGGACAAGTGATGGTGAATCTCGAGGCCGAGGTCCCTTGGCGCACAAAGGAAGAGAGGGTCGTGGTGATGTTTCGCGACGAAAATCTGGATCTCCAATCTGATCTTAGTGGTAAAGTTTTCATATATATAGCCAGGACATCTCCTTGGCGTGGGGGAGAATGGGGTGGAAGCTTCGAGGGAACGCACAGCTGGGCCGGAGAAAAATGCCTTATCTGTCCATAAGCCTAACTCGATCTGGCGAGGTCGGCGTATGGGGGGTGAACGGGGGGGACGATAACCTCCTTGTTTAAACATTGACGTCCGGCAGCTGTTGATAAGACTCCAAGCCTCGAATCGAAGATGCACGTGGGCCTCCTCGAGGTTTTAACTAATATGGGATAGGAGTTGAATTTAACACAGATTCAACTCATTCTATCACACCCCTCCATTCCAGGGGAAGTTGTCACTTCGAAAAAAAAAGAGAGAAGGGACAACGATAGAGCTCCGTTGTAGGGAACTCGTTTTCTTGTACCAACCGTATCTTCCTGCACCTAACTATTATTACCTCAATACATGATTATTTTGATCTTTAGATTACAGGGGAAAATAACCTTTAATACAACTTAATAAAAAAAAAAGGGCATGGACACAATGAAATGTTATAAACTTAGTACATACGGGACAAAATAATTTATACGTAAATTAATAAGAACAAATATATATACATCAAAAAAAAATTAGACATTGAGCGTTACAAAATTCAGACATATACATTAATTAACTATATTACAAAAGAATCTTAAATTAAGTCGTACAAGACGGTATATACCTACATGGAGATACTAATCCTATGAATACAATTGTTCTACACTATTCGGTAACGCATTCCTACTGAGTGCGTCAGCGACCTGGTTATTGGAACCTTTGATATAATTTATTTTAAATTGATACTCTTGCAAGAGTAAACTCCAGCGCATGATGCGGCTGTTTGAGTGTCTCAAATTCCTAATATAGGCTAACGGACGGCGGTCGGTTCCTATTTGACATTCTTTACATATCAAGTACAGCTTGAATTTGTCTATGACCCAGATAATTGATAGAGCTATCTTTTCTCTAGTGGCATATCTCTTTTCGCGTGGTAATAATAGATGGCTAGCATATGCAACTGGATGACTCATTCTGTCATCCATGTATTGAAGGAGTACACTTCCAATGCCCTCGTTGATCACGTCGGTCTTAACCCCAAAAGATTTTTCCGGGTTGGGCAACTTAAAAATGGGGGCAGAAATGAACTTACTTTTGAGCTGAATAAAATGGGAAACAGCGACATCATTCCAACGTAAACGATCGGAGAAATTCTTTTCCTGAAGGGAGCATAGGGGGGCCAAAGTTGCAGCGAAATTCGGAACAAATCGCTGATAGGGAGAAGCTGATCCTAGGATCGATCTTAATGGCTTCTTTGTAATCGGGATGGGCATGTGGGCGATTGCCTTAATCTTGTTCTCGTGGGGACCTGACTTGCTTTGTCCTATTTTGAAACCCAAATATTTGATGGTTTCGTGGGCAAACTGGCATTTGCTGGGGCCAATGGTGAGGCCATTTTCACGCAGTTGCTCGAAAAGAGCTAATAGGGTGGATAAATGGTGATTCCATTTAATTAGTTCTTGGAGCTGACTCTTCTGACGTGGTGTCAGCTGCGCGTCACTATCCAGGTCAGAGGGTTTCAAAGACTTGCCTGGTAGGGAAGGAGGAGTGTAATCGGCATCAGGTTGGATGCACACTGTCTGGATTACCTTAAGGGACTCCGCAGGGCAATCCTCTTCAAGCGCCGATGCTTCGTCCAGTTCTACGAAGGTATCTCCATGGGCGCGTTGGGGTTTCTTTTTTTCTTGGGGTCCAGGGACAGTCTCCGTGTCCTTGTCTGGGGCCTTATCACCTAAGGGTTTTAGTGAATCACATTCCTCTTTTTCCGTCCTAAAGTCCTGGTTAGGGGTCTCCGAGAAATCGGACGGTATCGGGGTTCTGATGGGGACGGGCTCCTGGGCTTCTTTCTTATCTCGGCCTTGAGGAAGGGCGGCCTGAAACACAGGGTCGAAACTTACTTGGGGGCTCTTTCCTATAAGTACGGAACAGAATTTTATGGGTGCTACAATGACTTCAGCCCAGCCATTATAATATTGACACTGCAGGTAACATCTAGCGACGGGGAATCTGTTCGCCCGCCCAAGGTAGTCACGTACCACCGCAAATTTTTCGTGGTTAGAGGCCACTGGGAGGAGTTCGTTGGACACGATGAAGCATGTACATCCTGTGTCCCTGACGAGAGTCAATACTCGACAGCTGTCCACGCTGCCCTCCTCATATTTCAAAGTTCCCGATGAACTTTTACCAAAAACAAAATTTACCTGGTGGCCTGACTGATGGGGAGAAGTTTCTGCTTGGGTCTGCACCACCGAAGGAGCCGGGGTCGCATTAATCTGGTGAACTTGGTTGCCTGGTCCGCTTTTAAGCCTAGAATTTTGGGGGCAATTCCAGCTCATGTGGTTTTCTACTCCACAGGTGAAGCATATGGTTGGTCGCTTCGGGAAGAGAAATGGAGGAGAAGTCTTAACGGGAGGTTTGGAGTCCCGTTGTTGGTTTTGGGGAAAGAAGTTTTGGGGTTTTACGGGGCTCGGAAACTTTGTCAGCTTTCCTGGGAAGGGGCGCGAATCCGTCCTTCTTTCTTCTCGTTGGATTTCTTTTTCTCGTTCCTCTCTTTCTCTTTCTTTCTCTACCTTTTTTCTTTGAACTTCTGCTTTAATCCGAGCTAATTCAATCTGAAGGTCAGCTAGTCTTATCCGTTCCTCTCTTTCTCTTTCTTCTCGTTGTATTTCTCTTCTTTGCTCCTCTTGAATGTACTTAATTAGTTCTTTTCCGGAAAGTCCACAGGACTCTCCTTGCGCTTTAAAGATTTCGAACGGAGTCATCTTTGCACTTGGGGGCGCACTAGTCAACCAACTAAAATTCCTTGCAACAAGAATTATGCCTCTATAGAATTAGCCTACCTAAATATGGGCACTGACCTATTCGTACTTGGTTTCTCAATCTAAATAACCACTGACTAAAATCACAAAAAAAAACAAACAAATTATTATAACCGTTCCTTGAGCTACTCCAGCTTCTTAAGTTTAAAAAAAAAGGGGATAGCAATCGTTAAAACAAAAGGGAACTACTATATTCTATTATTATAACGAATAACACTATGCTTTACTCGACTGAGACCAGTGTTTGCAAAGATATAGCGTTAAACCTTACACACCTGATACCAAATTAAATAGTATATATATATATGTCGTAGAATGACTCCCGACGATACTATATATAACACTATTCGTTGAGGGAACTTCCTTAATTATCTCTAGAGTGCGTTTTACTGTCTTGGCGGCCGATATTATGTATCTTCAAAAATGCTTAAGAAGTGGAACTGAGCTCAAGGATAATAATATTGCTATCATTAATAAAATAGTTTTATTAATAATAACTATAAACAATACACAAAAACGGAAAATATTGACACACAGAATGGAAAGGGTCGTGGAGACTCGGGCTAATCCAAGGATTTAAGGGATCAAAAAAAGGTAAAACAAATATGGAGTTAAAGAGATGGGATGGTTCGATAAACCATTTAAAGCACAGGATAGAATTGACAAATAAGGGATCAATACTCAAAAGGTGACGCTTGGCTTACGTAACTTCATTAGGGTGCAGTGGAAGGTACTTGAAGGAATATTCGGTCCGCTGGCGAGTTCCAGCCAAAGGGGGGGGGATAAGATGATCCTGACGTGGCGTCTTGGGAAGGAGAACCGTTTCTCGACGAACGGCTGGAAGAACAATGGCTGTTCTAGGTTGTTCTCTTCTGAACAAAGGGGGGGATGAGAACCGTCTCTTGTCTACGGGCTCAAGAACAATGGCTGTTTTAATGTTGTTCTCCTTTGAACAACAGGGGGGGGGGTGAGAACCGTTTCTTGGCGAAGGGCTCAAAACGAACAATGGCTGTTCTAATGTTGTTCTCCCTTGAACAACAGGGGGGGGAAGAACCGTTTCTTGGCGAAGGGCTCAAAACGAACAATGGCTGTTCTAATGTTGTTCTCCCTTGAACAACAGCGGGGGATGAGAACCGTTTCTTGGCGAAGGGCTCAAAACGAACAATGGCTGTTCTAATGCTGTTCTCCTTGAACAGCAGGGGGGAATGCCTTGGGGACTTGACGTCACTAAAGGCTCGAACCTTTGGCACTCAAGGAATATTGTCCTCCTGGACAAGTGATGGTGAATCTCGAGGCCGAGGTCCCTTGGCGCACAAAGGAAGAGAGGGTCGTGGTGATGTTTCGCGACGAAAATCTGGATCTCCAATCTGATCTTAGTGGTAAAGTTTCCATATATATAGCCAGGACATCTCCTTGGCGTGGGGGAGAATGGGGTGGAAGCTTCGAGGGAACGCACAGCTGGGCCGGAGAAAAATGCCTTATCTGTCCATAAGCCTAACTCGATCTGGCGAGGTCGGCGTATGGGGGGTGAACGGGGGGGACGATAACCTCCTTGTTTAAACATTGACGTCCGGCAGCTGTTGATAAGACTCCAAGCCTCGAATCGAAGATGCACGTGGGCCTCCTCGAGGTTTTAACTAATATGGGATAGGAGTTGAATTTAACACAGATTCAACTCGTTCTATCACACAATCACATAGTCAAAGTCACTCAAATCTTCCAAAGTCCTTGCAATCCTACTATCAGCCCACTTCATACGCTGCAGATACACAAGAGGTTGATGATCGGTTTTTATCACAAACCTCACACCATACAAAAATGGACGCAACACTTTCAAACAATATCTTATCGCAGCCAGCTCTCGTTCCACAGTCGAATACTTTCGTTCTGCAACATTCATAGCCTTGGATACATACCCAATTATTCGCCTGACATTCTCTCCATTCAAACGCTGCTCTGCATCAGAAAACCTCCCATACAATACCCACTCGCATCTGTATACAGTTCAAGCATTTTAGCACTTACACTATAATCTGGGTAAGCCAATTCAACATCTTCAGCCGCTGCCTCTTTCAGTCTCTCATACGCCTCATTCATCTTATCATTCCACTTGACAACCGTACTACCTTTCTTGCCCATCCACTCAGTCAGAGGCTTACTCACACCAGAACAATCACGTATAAACTTTAGCTGGAACTCAATCAAACCCCAAAACGACTTCAGTTGCTTCACAGTCACCGGTTTAGGAAACATTCGCACCTTCTCAACATACTTCGGTGATTTTCGCAACCCATTCTCACTCACCATATGCCCAAGGAATTCCACTTCTTTCGCAAACCATTCACACTTCGCCACTTTCACCTTCACACCAACACTCTCCAATGTTCTCAACACATCATTCACCAATCTCATATGCTCCTCAAAAGTCTCGGTCATAATCAAAATATCATCTATAAACGCAATCACATTCTTACTCGCAAACTTACTCAACACAACATTCATTGCCCGCTGGAAGGCTCCGGGAGCATTAGCCAACCCAAAGCTGAGGTTCCGGAACTGGTAATGCCTCTTTGAGGAAGAGAAGGCAGTTACTGGCTGGCTCTCCTCAGCAATGGGCATCTGGTAATACCCCCGTACCAGATCCAGCTTCGTTAACCACTCCATCCCATGCATACTATAGACACACTCAGATACCACACACATCGGAAACCTTTCTTTCACAGTCCTTTCATTCACCTTTCGATAATCCACACACAGACGCAATCTTCCATCCGGCTTACGTACAGGTACAATTGGACTATTCCATGCACTCTCGCTCTCTTCAATCACTCCCAATTGCTCCAATTCCAAACACTGCTCCTCAATCTCATCAGCAACCGGACGTGGGAAATGCCTCGGCCGCTGATAGATTGGGGAGTCCTCCTTCAGGACAAGCTTGAATTCCGGGAGCTTTGCAACCCCGAAATCCAGATCACCCTTACTGAGGGCTCCCTTTCACTCAAATATCATTCGATACACATCCTCCCTTTCATACTCAGTCAAACATCCATCCAATTTCACCATGTCCTTCACCTCATTATACATCCATTCGCATGTCTTTTCATTCGCAACATTCACCCTGATATCCGTACTATTGTCCATACCTACCTCATTGACAGTGGAGAGGTGGCCCAGTACATCTCCGACTTGGATTCCCCTCACCTGCCCTTTCACACTGGGGTCCGCCTGCACACATACAAAAGGATCATTCATTCTCATCAAGCCATCAAACACACAAGCAACACGCCTTACCTTATAACATGCATCCTTTCCATCCAATATCACAGTGTTCTCACTCACATTCAAACTAACATCCTTACTCCAACTCACTCTAACAGACACCCTTTCACCCTTCACAAGCCTTACATTCTCCATAGCAGTCACCTCAATACCAGTAAACACACTCGTCAAAACGCTACCATCTTTCCCTACATACAACTTATACACCCCATTTTTACCAATCTTTCTCTCAATCTGATCACTCGCAGGATGCACAACCATACAATTCATTTTCATAAAATCATACCCCAAAATCACACCATACTCACTACTCACCTTATCAATCACAGAAAATTCACATTCATTCATCATCATACCATGCATTCGAACAGCTGACCTTATCATTCCAATCACAGGCACTCTCCTATTACCAATACCTACTAAACTACCCTTGCACTCAGACAGGAGGGCTTTCTCGCTAACCTTGTCATACACATCTTTATACACCAAGCTCGCCTTGCATCCAGAATCTATTAAAGCCAAACACTCAATTCCATTCAATTCCACCTTCACACTCAGACACTCATACTTCCTACCAGACAGCACTTTCACACTAGACAGACTTACCAACACATTACTCACACTCATGCACCCAGAGGATACTTCAGCAGGTACCCTCTTACCATTCAGTTTCCCGCTTCAGACTTTCCATTCACACCTTGCGCTCTCAGTCTAATCCAACACTTTTCACTTGAATGTCCTTCCATCGCACAATAGCTACATACATTCCTCTGGTCACGACACATCCTTGCATAATGACCAGCCTTTCCACAATTACCACATGCATATTTCATACTTTCCCCACCAGTTGCTCCACCATTCAACCTCGGACAATCTTTCTTCAAATGGCCTATTTCTTTACACTCGAAACACTCTTTCACACTTTCCTGGCAATCCTTTATCATATGCCCTTTCTTACCACACCTAAAACATGCACCAGATGTCCACCTACATTCTGCCAACATATGACCTTTCCTTCCACACCGAGGACATTCCACAATCTTTCTCCCACCATTCGATCTCTCGTTTGCTGGGACATACCTCGGTTTCTCTCTCATATATCCGTTCCCACGCTTGAAATTCATCTGCCCCCTTCCATTCGACCACCCTCCATTTGCCCATCCATTCTGCCGGCCCAGGAAGTTTGACATTACTCCAGCTGGTGCAGCCTTCAGGGCATCCCTGTAGCTGACAAACTGCTGGGGTGGATGAAAGCTCCTGGGCTTCTTACCTCCAACATTCACACTGTACCATCCATCCTCTTCTAGATTGCTTTCATCATCAAATCGTCCATCTTCTAACAGTTCCAACACATCCTCCCACATCAACCGTTCACCTGTAAGTCACTCTCTCCTTTCTCTTTCCACTCAGCCATTCACTCACCTTCCGCGGGATCGTGTCCAAAAACTTTCTCATGAGTGGTTTACATTCATTTACATCATCATCACCATACCTCGTTCTTGCCATACTCTCAAGCCTATGTGCATACATATTCACACTTTCACTCTTTCCCATTCGAGCCTTCTCAAATTCATTCACCCTCTTATACTTCACACTCTCTTTCATTCGTTTCACCTGCCCAATCAATCTCTTCTTCACTACATCGTACTTTGGCTCTCCCACACTCGTTATCACTCGCAAGAACTCCAACACTTTCCCATCCAAACAATCTCCCAGAACACTCACCCAGTGACCCTTGTTCTGCGGGTACTTGAGCTTGCAGTACCGCTCAAAATCCCCGAAGAACTCATCCATACTCTTTCCCCCATGCAATCTAAACTTATCAATCCTTGGCACTTCCCTAATCAAAATTCCTTTCCCCACATTTACTTCACTCTCCGAAGAGCTACTCTCGGTCTCACTCATTCCAATCATATCGTCACTCTCTCCCTCATCTGAGTATAGCGAATCCACACTCTTCCCTCTCGCCTTCCTATCCTTAACCTTAGAACCATGCTTACTTCCTCTCTTACTTTCCACTCTCTTCCATTCACCCCCTTTCCTACCACTCACAGTATCTTCGTTAGACTCAATCATACTGCCATCCATTCCATTTAGCGGAGTCCCTTCAGTAGGAGCAGGGGTCAGGGTTGTAGGTCCTGGGACTGATCCAGCCCCTGTCATCATGTTATACAGGTCCTGCATCCGTCAGTCCGTCTGATCCTGTCGGTCTCCCATTTCCTTCTTCATCCTATCAGTCTTTTCATTCATCCCTTTTATTTTATTCTCCATTCCCTCCATCATTCCCTGCAACATTTCACACTCCTCTTCTTTCTTTCTCAACTCCAGTCTCAATCGCACTACTTCTTCATTCAATGTTTCCGCTACAGCCATTGTTCCCAAGTTAGTAAAAAGATAGGAGGAGGGAAAAATCAATCAAACTACTTGTCACACTAATTGGGTATGGACTGCAATCCAATCCAGTCACGCTCCCAGTTTTGAAGTCTCACATCCCTATTCGGGCGCCAAATGTAGCGGGACGAAAATATATCTCTAATCCCAATCGATAATCGATCCAACCCGCTTCCTACACTGTCCGGACGTGAGAAATCGAGGGAGAATGAAACGGATTGTATATACAGTCCCTTTACTTACAAAAAAAAGTACAATGATAGTTACAGTTTTATTTACAGCAATTTATATTTACAAGGGAAATGTGCACACTTCAAAATGAGGAAGGATTCCCCAATCCAAATACGATACCAACAGAGAATTTTATAAAAGGCGAATACAACAAATTTACTTATATATCTACACAAAACATAAAAACACAACAACAACCGAACGAAAAAAAAGGGGCACGCGCTATCACTTGTGTGCTGGAGGTGGGTGGTAGTAGGCTAACTTAGAAGGAGGCAGGATTGTCAACGAAGGCGGGTATGGCGGTTCAGGTGGTTAGCGAGGCACGAAAGCCCTCCGCTCAGGGCTGGACGGAGCACTCGTCTAGAGAACCCCTCGTCTAGAGAACCCCTCTTGCTATCAGTCCACACTTCCACTCTTTCTTTCCAGAATATGACGCTTTGATAAAAGTTTATTTTAAGCAAAGTACAATATTCTTTTAATTATAGTGATATCTCAAAACTAGCTACTATCTTTCCAGAATATGACGCCTGGAAAGAAAGAAAAGCATGGTAATCATTTTATACCTAAAATAAACAAAAATAAAACAAACCCATTCCCATTCACACACATTCTTACAGAGGGAGGGAGAGGGTACTGAGAAAAGGGGTGGGAGAATGGCCCTTTTTCACACACTCACATTCGCTCCACCACAACATGACCCTCAGACCCCTTCTATCCCCTACCTCTACTATCAGCTATGGTTGATGCCCAGGCTATGGATGCCAAGTTCAGTGTTGTGTATAGAATTGTCAGTTTCTTTGTGTTGTCCCTGTTGGTGTTGTGAAGGTGTTTAGTTTAATTTGGATTTGTCTTTTGAGTTGATTTTTGTGTGTGTTGAACAAATGTCATTTGTGTGTCTAGGGTTATAATTTCAAGTTTTGGATAGTGGTTGAGAGAGAGAGAAGTTGTTCATTGAGTAAAATTTCTCACTCGTAGTTTGATCGTTTTATATCAAGGGTAAAGAAAGTGGCTGTTAATTTTGGGGGTGAGGTAGACATTCTGTTTTACCTGAACCAGTTTTGGAGAAGTAGGTAACTGTTTAGGTTTCTTAAAGCTTTGTATATGGAATTGGCTGGAGATGTGATGGATAATCATCTAGTTTCCGCCTCAGTCTGTCTTGCTCACTTTTTGATGGTTTGTCTGCTTGTTGATGGTGGGGAGATGCCACATGGTCTGCACCATGCACAATACATTATATACTTGTATGAACAGGCAAGACATTTCCATCAGTTGCCACTGCTCTCATTGCATCCATAGCCGATCTCGACTGTGCCTATGTTGCAGAGAGACGCTAGTCATAGCCTAAGCCTGTTGGGTTTAGGAATAGGAAATGCTTTTGAGAGCTCAATGTAACTCTCAAGATGGTGGTGCATCTAGTTCTGCCCAAGATGCCCCTGGAGAGTACCACCTTTTAATATTTGTCACCACGCCTCTGCTCCCAAAGCTTCCACAGCGCCGGAAGTAGAGCATTTGATCTTTTTGAAACACTTCATGTCACACTAGAACTGTGCCAGTGTATGCAGATGGCTCTAAGTTGAAAGAGAATGTCTCCTTGAATGACATCTCTCTTCTCTTTTAAGTCAGAGGGGATGAAGAAACAAGTCTGACATTGCCAAGCTGCTAAATGTCAGCCAGATGAATGACCACAGAGTTGCAGAGTGG
This sequence comes from Ceratothoa steindachneri, assembly GCA_963969495.1. Classification (NCBI taxonomy): domain Eukaryota; kingdom Metazoa; phylum Arthropoda; class Malacostraca; order Isopoda; family Cymothoidae; genus Ceratothoa; species Ceratothoa steindachneri. The sequence goes on from OZ018320.1 coordinate 222,693,621, forward strand.
CTCAAGAACGAGGGGAAAGGCCCATAAAAGTGCTCAGAAACTTAAAATGACTGCTTGTGAAGCAGAACATCTCAGTGTCCAGGGCCATAAAGGAGGAAGGCAGCAAGAAATTGGAAGTGCATGGAAAGGCCTCGCCTCTGCTCACTGACTGTATGCTAGAACAACGTCGGGAGTGCTGTTGTCGCCTTCTTAATGACTTGGAAACTGTGCAAGAATGGTTGGGGTCAAACATGAACTTGTGGTCAAAGGACTTTTGGTCGCCACAATCACCTGACCTCAATCTCCTTCACTACGATATGTGGGTTCATGGAGAGGGCAAGGCCTGCAAGGTTCACCACAGCAACGTGATCTGCTGAAGTCCTCTGTCATCCACATGTGGGCCAGCATGAGAAAGGATTTCGCTCGCAACATGTGCGTGGCCTTCAGGTCTTGCCTTGAGCATGTGCTCGCTGCCTAGAGTGGCCACATTGATTAATATTACAATTTAAACACATATTTACATGTCTAACTGCATCATAACATCACGACGAGTGTAACAGGACTTTTGCAATACCCAGTGTGTCACTAAAATAGATTATTTAGGTCAGTGTTATCAAGTTAACTTTTAATACCTGAAAATATACTTTCTCACATAATATAACTCCTTTTTCCTCAGATATCAATATTGATGAGATTGACAATCATTGCCTTACTCCTCTTATGTGGGCTGCATTCTATGGGCAGCTGCCAACTGTTCGTCTTCTCTTACAAAAGAATGTGAAAGTGGATGCAGAGGTAAGATGATGCATAGAAAAATTGAGCTCAATCAAGCTCATATTGCCTACTAATATCAGTCTCCTCTGTTGTTTCACTTATCAATCACATTATGCTCAAAGCTCTTGATGATTTTGGTGATACTCAATAAACACTACTGTATTGGAAAAGGGAGCATGGGTGATAAGCAAGGTTAAGATAGGGAGTAAAGTTTTGCAGCTAACCATATTTGCTGGAGTGCCCACTAGCAATACCTGTTTTGTAATGGTTGAGTTTCACAAAGATGTTTAAGAGCACTCAGTAATGATATAAGTGGAAATAGGTTTCAAGTCTCAGGAAATGAAACTTGGGAAAAGTTGAGGTAGACGTTTGTGTTTCAGCAACATAGAAATTAAATGATAGACTGAGATTACATGTAAGAATACAAAGGGGAAGAAGAGAAATGGGATAAAGAAGCGGACCAAGCACCAACCCTTCCAGGACACCAAAAGATGCCTCCACTAGTTAAGATATATAATTTCCATTATTAATAGACGGACTCTGTGATGAAAGATATGAGCAGAACCATCTTATTGGGCAGTTTGAGAGGAACTTGGCAATTCACAGAGACAATGAAGAAGTGTTGTCAAATGCTCCTTAGAGGTCCAGATGTACCAGAATGGAAGGCTGATCAGCTTATTGAGTGCTGTGTCCTATCTTAAAACCAGACTGAAAAGCCTCATCAGCTTTGGAGGGGAGCAGGCGATCTTTAATCTGAGCTGACACCAGCCTCTCAATGACTTTTGGGAGGAATAAGATTAAGATAGATTTGGTAGTAATTCACCTGGTTGCTTGGGTTCATGCTTGGCTTCTCTAGGATAGGGCAAACAGCATTGTATTTGAAATCAGTTGGTACTATTTCAGATGAAAGGTAAGTGTTAAAAATAGTAGTGAGGTAAGGAAGTAGAACTTGAAGAATTGGCAGTAAAAACAATGGGAATCAGTCTAGAGGAGAAAAAGTCTTTGTTGAAGAGAGCAGGGACTTTACTTCTCCAGTGGACACAAGTGAGAGAAAGAGGTTCTGGTGGGGAAGGAAGAGGGGCAGTTTCCCTGCAGTGAGGAATAAAGGCAAGAGTATGCCAGAATGGATTGGAATCACCTCCCTAATAACAGTGTCCAGTGATTATATTGATGTTTTGAAACTTCAGTTAGATAAGTATTTCTGAGAGATTGGTAAGTTCTAATTTGCAGGCCTAGCCATAAGTAGACCATGAGAGTCTTTACTGGCCCTTATAAACTTAGAAATTAGACCCATACCATCCTCCTTAAACTCCAAGGACTCAAACCAGTGTAACTAGGCCACTATTATCTGCAAAACAATACACATAGATAACACAACTCACCTTCCAATCTCTGGGTGCAAATCACTTCAATGTTTGGCCACTGGATAGCAACCAAGAAAAAAATCCTTTACACACACACACAGACACATATACACATTGCACTGGTCTAACCAATGTACAGGCATATACACCTGCTGCTATTAGGAACTCCTGTAGGGGAATGTCACTTGTACCATGGGCCACAGCTGGGGCATCTGTAGGATTTTCCACTCTCTGTCTCAATACCTTCAGTTTCCCTTCCTGCTGAAGAATCTGCAGCTCCATCTTCAACACCTTTTCACTTTGCTTTAAATTTGAGAGGGTGGGGTAGGAGGGAATACCACTAAAAACCTTACAGTTCAACACATGGACAAAATGCCTGACACAACACATGCAGATATATTGAGTGCTGGATCTCTGGGAAAACCTGGTCTGGTCAGTGAAGTTTGTTGAGGCTGCCAGCATTAAGGGATGTACTTTAGCTAGGACCAACTTAACTACTACCAGATAAAAGCTGAGTTAATAGATAGTCTGAAGGCTAAGGGGTGAAAATCCAAGCGATAATGGGGAGAATGGCTCTCGCGCACATCCAAAATTTCACACATACACCACAGTCCACTCATCCGGTATAGAATCATTGATAGTATAGTTATCTTTTGTAATGTTTAAAAGAAATATTTTTGCTATGGCAGGAACCCGTAAGGGGCATGGTGATTTGCCATCCCGGCCTCTGTGCTGACGGGACTCAGCACCCCATCCAACCCGAGCTTAGCCGCCTCTCCTTTCTGACAGCCTGTGTTTTTACCCTACTTGCTCATTTTTCCTACAACCTCTTCCACAATTTTCTCTGGTCAGCCTCTAATTTCACAGAGTAGACACCAACCAGTTTCCTCTCACCCAACTAACCCGTATTGGGGCTGAGTGAGGAGGGGACAATGTTCCATCACCCCTGAGCTCCAGCCTCGGGTGGTAGGTTTGTAACAACCTGCTTCATCCCCACCCACACCTTCATATTCCCTTTCATTCTCCCTTCTATCTCTATCAATTTTTACGCCATGCCCTACCTGGAGCCTCCCACCAGGTCACTAGGTGGGAGGAGTGGCCTCAAATGGTGGCAGCCGGTTATGCCAGCCCTGTGTTCACCCTTCACAGAGTGGGGTGATGAGTGTTTGCATCCTGTGGTATAAAAGGGGTCAACATGCCCAATGATGATTTGAAAAAAATAATTATCTCTACTTTCCCCTCAACCATCGTCAGAGACACCCTCAGCCAGCACCACGGAAAAAATGGAGCCCCCTCCCTCTCTGTGCTTGCACAGGGGACCCTTCAAAATTCTTGTACAGGAGAAGAGGTTTACTTCTCTCCTTTGCATATGGGTGCAGGGGAGTCCCCCTCACCCCCTTCTCTGGGCGACTCGCTTCTTCTAGCGGCAGTCCTCCCTTTTCTTTCCAAGAGGACTGCCAAAAAGGCAGGGAGGTGGCCCATAATTGACCACTCCCAATGGGAGCGGTGTGATAGGGCCAACCCCCTTAAGGGGGCGAGGGAAGGCAGGGCCCGTCGGTCCATGCCTTCCAAAGACCTGTGGGCGCGCATAATGAGCTTAGAGGGGGTCACCATACATACTCCCCCTCTCTTCCCCACAGGATGCTGGTTCGCTGGCCAAAGTCAAGATGACCAAAGGTACCTCAAATGGGACCTGTGATGTCTCAGGGGCGGGGAGAATGGCCACATGGCGGTTCCTCTTGAGATGGGCATGGTCCCTGAGGTGACCCAGCTCCAGATGATAGGATCTTCCATGGGGTTGAACCCATGCTCGGTGCCAAGCACAGAACCTGAGTCCGCCCCTATGCAAGCTGCTCCTAAGATGGCCCAGGTCCCCGAGGCCTCACAAGGATAGGAGGGGTCTCCTTTCCCGGCTGGTGCTCCTGTGACGGGCAGGACCTTCTCCATTTCAGAGAAGGATCTTGCCAGGCTGGCCCATTTGGCCTACAGGCTCCCTGCCCTCCTCTCGTAAAAAGAAAAAAAAACAGGAAAAAAACTAAAAAGATTAAGGGCTCCTCTCCCTCTGCAGGAGCCGCCGGGACGGACGGGTCTGCTGCCGTTTAGGTAAGCGACCAAGTCAAGATCGGCACGCCCGGCGCCGTTGCTCCCCCGGGTAGTAAGTCCCAGACGAAGACCAGAACTGCGCAGATCGGAGCCTCGATTACGTCGGGGCCCCTCATTCAGAGGCTACTTGGCGTTTTCGAGCCCGCTGGCTTCAAACGCTTCTCCTTCTTATTAGCTCCACTGATTATAGCATGTTGGCTAAGGGCAACATGATCCATCAGAGGAGAGCTCTAGCTAGAGGGATTGGTAGAGAGCCGAAGGTAACACGTTTCTCGGACTGGAGCCTTTTGGCGAATGCGTCAAATCCCTCTGAGGCGGCCATGATTAATGCCCTTCGGACACTAGACTACTTCATAGATGACATCACCTTAGAGCTGGCCGACAATGGGGTGCTCAAGGTCGAGCGTGTGATGAGAAAACAGGGAAGGGCATCAAGACCCACTCCTACACTCTTCGTCGAGTTTGACTGTGACAAGCTCCTTGAGTTAGTGTGTGCAGGTTGGTATTGCTATCAAGTGCAGGCATTCGTGCCACTGCTGCAGAGATGCTACTACTGTCACTGCTTCGCCCATAATAATCGCTCCTGTAGATGTGCAAAGTCTGTGTTAAGTTGCTCTAAGGCCACACTTGATAGGTCCAAATCGTGTGTGGCCAAGCATGTCAATTGTGGAGAGACGCACCCCACTTCTTCGAAGCAATGTGGTGCATATCTCCTGGAAAAGGAAATCCTGGGCGTTCAGGCTCAGGATTGTCTCTCATTTTGCGAGGCTAAGGATTTGGTCCTGGTGCGCCTGGCATTCCCTGGGATGTCCTATGGCTCAATGTTAAGAAAGACACCCTTTGCCAGGCAGGAGGATGCGCGATTTACAGCCACCATGATATATCCATTCTTCTCTTTGCTTTAGATAACTCCTTTCAAGCAGTAGCTGTGTAGTTGCACCTGGATAGGAGGTATACTGTTATTTCCGTGTACATTCCACCCTCAGCCGACTTCGATGTGGGGAACTTTCACTCGTCGTGGCATGGTTGCAGAGGCCCTTTCTCTTGCTCGGAGATCTGAATGATAGACACCCCCTCTGGGGAGACTACTGATTAATCCCAGAGGTCAAGTCCTCGCCGATCTGATCGATGAGCTAAAGATAGGTGTACTAAATTTGCATAAGTTTATGCATCACTGCTCAAGAACCACTTCATTTTCCTATATCAATCTATCTTTGAGCTCTCCGAATGCACAGCCTAATTTTGGGTGGCGGCTGGTGGATGACCTCCATGGAAGTGATCACTTTCCCATTCAAATATCACTTTCCGGTCTTCTGCGGCCCGAGAGCCCGCCCCGGCGGTGCTTGGCCCGGGTGCAGTGGTCCGCATTTCAGGAAATGACTGATTTCTTTGCTTCAGTCGAGGAGTTTAGGCAGGTAGGTAGGTAGGTGAGACTGTTGAGTTCTTCTGGCAGCAACTTCAGCGCTGTGGGGCCTAACTACTATTCCTAGAATGTCTGGCCATTTTGCACGCCGACCACTCCCATGGTGGTCAGCCGAGTGAGAGACGGCCCTCAAACAGAAACATTATGCCTATAAGCGCCACCCGAGCGACTTCACTGTCAGTGAATTTCGCCGAGCTAGGGCTAGGTTCCGGTATATTTCGAAGCACGCCCGCCGCTTTTCTTGGCGGGCATACATGTCTTCACTTAACGTGAAGACCTCTTTAGCAGAGGTGTGGAAGCGAGTCAAAAGGATTCAGGGAAAGTTTTCACATGACCCCCCCATCCTCCCATTCTCCAGGAGAATGTGACCGCAATCTCGGACCCTGCGTCCGTGGCGGAATCCTTCGCGACCGCTTTCTCCGCATTCTCTAGCCGGGATGCTGCTCCGCCAGCATTCAATGTGCGTCGTGATGTCGCGGAAGGCCGCCGACTGGACTTTACTTCCAGAGGCGCAAGTCAATGAACTCAAAGATCTCTTCTCAACCTCTGAAGAAAAATCTAGGGCACTGGAAAGTGAAATACAGACCCTAGAAACGCAGCACGCGCTTCAGATTCGGCGTCTCGAGTAGAGAATCCAAGAGCTAGCTTCTAAACTAGAGGCCCAGTCAGCTCAATCTCGAGACGAAACTCCCACTGACTTGGGTGGTTCCGGCCATGTGACTCCAGCTCAAGGAGCTGAAACTGCTTTGGCAGTCCCACTTCAACCATGCGGAGAAGCCAATGAGAAAAAGAAGAAAAACTACCTTAATGCAGCTCACCCCAGTGGAGAGGATTCGAGCGTTACTGGTGCGCGAGGGAAAGTGGAAAGAGAAGAAGAGAAAAGAGAAACAGAAGAAAAGACAAATGAAGATCGAAAAAAGGGAAGAAAAATAACAAGGGAAATACGGAAACGAAAGAGAAAGGAGATAAGTCTATGGCGACAGAAAAGAGTGCAGTCAAATGTGCGAGGGTCAACCTTATTCGGGACTCTCAAGCACGGGCCCTGCAACCCCTGCTAGCAGCACGCCTTCGCTCGAGTTGCCTACCAGGAAGGGGAAACCAGCAGATCCGAGTACAGGTGGAGAAATCTCAGATTTCTGAGAACTCAGTCGTTGCCCTAATGGTAAGTGGCAACGACCTCTACCTCAGAGGAGGAAGGATAGGCCCCACAGAAAGGATTCTCAACACAGTCATGGGTGCTGTGGATGACTGTGGGCTAAAAACACGCAGACGTGTAGTGGTCGGGATGCTCCCGAGAAGAGGTCCAACCCGGACTGCTCACTCGAGGAACGTCTCCCTTAATCGACGCCTGGGAGATCTGTGTACGGCGGAGGCTTTTTTTTTTGTGGACTCCTACCGCACCTTCTATGGTAGAAATGATCTCTACCAAAGGGATGGAGTACATCTTTCCTTTAAAGGAAAGGCCGTACTCGGCAACATGATACAAGATGTCGTGGAACGGACCCTAAGTAGTGTCAGGCCTAGAATGAAGGCGGACGTACGCCAGTACGCCCGTGTCACTCCTGAAACGACCTTCTCCGAGGTCGCAAAGAGGAATGACACCGCTCCAGCAAGCAAGCCGGGAAACGGAAGAGAGTAGGGAGTCCTACATTCGGGGACTCCCTCAAAGTTCTTCTGTTCAATGCGAGGCCAATCAGGAACAAGTTTCTTGAGCTCCGTGGCCTCGTAGCAACAGAAGAACCTGAGATGGTGGCCATAACGGTGTCATGGATAAAAACCTCAAGCCGAGATTTTGAAGGTGAATTCACGATTCCCGGTTACCAGCGCTTCCTGAAAGATAGGCCAGACAGAGAGGGTGGCGGTGTGATGTTGTATGTCAAGGATACTCACAACCCGACGGATTGCAACATCGTATCCGAGCATGAACTACTAGGTGTTGACCTAGGTCCTGCCAAATACAGGACCCTGGTGCTTTACAGACCTCCTGCCCAACTCGTTGAAAAGGACAGAGATCTGTACCAGCTACTAGGAGAACTTGTCGAAGACAGAGTGTGTATCGTCATGGGTGATTTCAACACACAAGTTGACTGGGAAACCAGAGAACCCTGTGGCGAGAACACACTACTCCTGGAGTTCGTGAACAACGAGTTCCTGACTCAATGGGTGAGAAAGCCAAGGAGAGGGGACAATATCCTCAACTTGGTTTTCACCTCTGAGGATGACATCGTTGAGGAACTCTGTTGATGAAGAGCTCGGTGGCAGTGACCACCAACTAATTAGGTTTGTAGTCAAAGTCCCGAAGGCAGGGCCTGCAACTAGTAAATCGAGGAAACTTGATTTGAGAAGAGCAGAGTTTGCAGGTCTTCGTGCTGGATTGATTGACGGGAGGCTAGAAATGTGCAAGGCTGTTGAAGACTCGTGGAACACTTTCAAAACGACATTCATGAGTCTTCAATCGCGTTTCATCCCTCTGAAATTCCCCCGTCGGTCTTCTGTTCAACCAAAGTATTTCAATCGAGAAATCGGCCAACTGCTTAGGGAGAAGAGAACTGTGTACCGGCAATCGAAGATCTCGGGTGACTTTGACGAATACCAGAGTTTAGCCAGGAGAGTGAAGTCCAGCATAAGGGCGGCTAAGCGGTCTGAGGAACTCCGAGTGGCGAGACTCTGTAAAGAGAATCCCAAGGAGTTCTTTGTATATGTAAACAGCCATAAACCAATCCGTCAAACGATTGGCCATTTGAGGAATGAGGAGGGGACATTAAAGCACTCAGATGCAGAAAATGCTAACCTCCTCAGCGACTACTTCTCTTCAGTGTTTACTGAAGAGTGTGGTCCCATCCCCCAGCCGACGGATTCCTACTCGGGGGGGGGGGGGGGGAACTGGAGGATTTGGACTTCACCGAAGGAGAAATAAAAAAGAAGATCACTGACCTAATGACGAATAAGTCACCTGGCCCGGATGGGTTTCTACCTAAAGTGTTGAAAGAAGTGCGCAATCTTCAACATGTCAATCCGGACCGAATGCGTTCCTAGAGACTGGCGTGAAGCAGAGGTGACTCCTATCTTCAAGAAAGGAGACCGTAGCCAACCGTCGAACTACCGACCTATCAGTCTGACTTCGATAGTCGGTAAACTCATGGAAAGCATCATGATGGACAAAATGACGTCGCATTTAGAGTCAAAGCTGCTACTGAGGAGTTCCCAGCACGGCTTCCGAAGGCAACGGTCATGCCTGATGAACCTTGTGGAATTCTTCCACTCTGTCTTCAGTGAGCACGATCGGGACAAAGCGGTGAATGTGGTCTACTTAGACTTTCAGAAAGCCTTTGATAAGGTAGCACACCGCCGCCTTCTCCGGAAAGTGCGACCGCTGGGCATAGACAGAAAAGTAGCAGGCTGGATCGAGAACTGGCTAAATGGCAGACGGCAACGGGTGGTGGTGAATGGACAGGCTTCTGAGTGGGTGCCCGTTACTAGCGGAGTGCCTCAAGGTTCTATCCTAGGACCACTACTATTCATCATCTACGTCAACGACATGGACGGTGACATGGTTGCCAAGATTTTTTAAATTTGCCGACGATACCAAGCTTGGTATGAACGTTGCAAAGGATGGAAATACTGCCCGCCTGCAAGATGATCTTTGAAAGATTGGGGAGTGGTCTGATAGGTGGCAAATGCCTTTCAACGTAAACAAATGCAAAGTGATGCATATCGTCCACCGAAATCCTCAATCACCCAATATCCTTAAGGGCACTGCTCTTGAATCGAGTGACACTGAGAAGGACTTGGGTGTAACTATCACAAGTGACCTCAAGTTCTCGAAACAGTGTATTGAGGTGGAGAAGAAAGCTCAAAGGATGTTAAGGTATATAAAGCGACAGTTTGGATATCTGAACAAGGAGATAGTACTGTGTCTGTACAACTCCCTCGTCCGACCGCACCTGGAGTATGCCGTACAATTTTGGAGTCCTTAATTTAGAAAGGACATCGCGAGATTGGAACGCATGCAAGCCAGCGCAACCAAACTGATTCCCTCTATCAGACATAAAAATTATGAAGATAGATTAAAGGAATTTGATATGTTCTCGCTGGAGACCCGGAGACTATGTGGTCAGCTTATCAAAGTGTTTAAAATACTTTGAGGTTTTCGAGAGACTGGACTACTGGGATATTTTCCAGCTCAGCTAGGGGAGAACAAGAAATCACGGCTTTAAACTTGAACTGAAGCGATACCACCGTGATCTGTGTGGGAAATTCTTCACTTACAGTATCTGTGGTAGTTGGAACGCACTTCTGACGGAAGTTGTCAACAGTGAATCTGTTGACCAGTTCAAGTCAAGACTAGAAAAGTCTTGCGAAATCGCCGTTAAGATCCTCGCGAGTGATCTTCGAGGTTGCCAACGGACATCTTCGAGGATTGCGCCAAAAGTACCCTTCTTGTATGGACCGTAAGGTCTTCTAGGGTACTTATTTTCCTTGTAGCTCCTTGTAACCCTTCAACGGCAGGTTTACTTTGAGTGAGTTGCGTTCCACTCTCGCTTCGTGCGTGGATGCCGTTCTGGACCAGATGATGTCCCATACACCATGCTTCGAGGCATGGCCTTTCTGTTAGATTTGTTAAACAGGATCTAGGTAGAGGGTATCCTTTTAGACTCATGGCGAATCACTACTGTCCTTGTTTTTCGCAAACCAGAGAGAGATCACTCTACCCCAGCCTGTTTCTGCCCAATCTCTCTAACCTCCTACCTGTGCAAGTTGATGGAGAAATTGGTAAATGTTAGATTAGCCTTCTTTCTGGACAGTGGAGGCCATCTGTCTTCTGCAAAGTGTGGCTTCCGCAAGTTCCATTCTACATCAGATGCTCTGCTCCAACTGGAAAATGCCTTCTGTGAGGCCTTCGTAGACAGCACTACGCCACGGTGTTCTTGGACCTGGAGAAGACCTATGATACCGCATGGAGATTTTCCACACGATGGGGGCGAGGGGACGCTTCCCAATCTTTATATCTCAATTTTTGCGAGATCATCCATTTCACGTACGGGTGGCGGGGAGCCCTCTCCGGTCCAATGGAGCAGGAAGAAGGTGTGCCGCAGGGAAGTGTCCTCACACTCTTTGCCCTGAGTATTAATGGCATCACCTCGGTGCTTCCGGAAGATGTTCTCGCTACGCTCTACGTGGCCAAACTTTCGATCTCTTTTGGCGTGGCCCAGATGCCAACTCTGGAACGTCGACTCCAACAGGCATTGAACCGCATCTCTCGCTATGCAAAACCGCACAGGCTTCGGTTTTCTTTGGCCAAGACTAAGGTGGTGCACTGCTGCCATCCGTGGCTCCACCCTGACTCACATTTGTTTTTAAATGGGGTTCGCCAAGAAGTGGTAGACTCGCACCGTTTCCTCTGTCTTGTATTTGACCGATAACTTAACTGTGAGGCTCGAATTCGCAGCCTTAGGGTCTCTCGTACCTAATCCATGGACATTCTTCGTTCCGTGAGTTTCAGCGCCTGGGGCGCTGATAGGGCTACCGCCTTACTTTTTTATCGATCCTTTGTTCGTTCGAAGCTCTACTACGGATGCCAATTTTATGCATCCGCAGCTGAGCGTGTATTGCGGAAGGTGAACTCGTCCACCACACCGGCCTTTGCCTGGCGAACGGACCCTTCTGCACTTTCCCCATTGAGAGCCTCCTAGTCGATGCTGGGGAGATGCCACTCGCTCTGCGCCGTGCACAGTACATAATTCGCCTGTACGCTCGAGCCTGGCGCCTTCCTCAGTCGACAACAGCTCTCACTGCATCCGTAGCTGATTTCGATGATACCTATGTCGCCGAGAGACGCCAGTGATACCCTTTGAGTTTAGGGCCAGAAAACTACTTGGAGAGCTAGGTATATCTCTCGGGCCGGTGGCGCCCCTGGTTGTGCCCAGGTCGCCACCCTGGAGGGTACCACATTTGGCTATTTGTCGCCACGCCTCTGCTCCCAAAGCTTGTACAGCGCCGGGAGTATTGGGTTCGACCTTTTTGGAGCACACCTCGTATCACGCTGGAACCGTGCCAGTGTAGACGGATGGCTCCAAGTCCCAAGAGGGGGTCGGCTTCCACGCCGTATCCCCTCTGTTTGAAGTCAGCAGGGCTCTGCCAGGCGCTGCGTCTGTCTTCACGGCTGAGTTGGTGGCAATATACCACTCGGTACGGGAGATTACGCGACGTGCCCGGTCTGGAGACCGGATTGTGATTTATAGCGACACAAAGCGCCCCGAGTGTTCTCGGGCCATTGGAATCTTCGCATCCCCTTGTTCGCGATATTTGTAACGCCACGGTTTTGGCGAGCCGGGCGAATGCGAAGATTATCTTCGGATTCCTGGACATGTAGGAATTGCGGGGATTGAGTGTGCCAAAGAGTCCGCGAGGACTGGGCGACCGGACCAGCGTTTTGCTCTTCCGCACACCGATTACATGGCAGGAATATGGGTAGCTCTCCGGGCTGCTTAAACTTGCGTGCCATTGCCCCATGACTGTTCCTATGGACCTACCCTCTAATGCCACGACGGCTTCAGGTTGCTTTCTGTCGTTTCCGAATTGGACACATTCGCGGGACGCACCGCCGTTTTGCTGGAGCGCTCGCCTGCGCCTTACTGTGAAGACTGCGTTGTCCCCCAGACTGTTGGGCAGATTCTTGTTGAATGTCCCAATCTGGGCAATCCTCGCGCACGTTACCTGTCCCGGTACCAGGACGAGCTGGGTTGCTCTCGCTTGTCCCTTGTACTCGGGACGGATTCGTGCACATCGACTTGTGGGCTTTACGACATTTTGTAGGAGGCTGGCCTCCTCCACTCTATTTGATTGTTTTTGTAGGTCGCATGTTCCTGCGCCGGGGGAAGGTGGGCCTACCCCCGACGCCGGAGGCCGCATCCTTGTTGCCTCTTTGCTTTGTTTTCCTTTAAAAAAAATTTCTACCCTTTGTTTTTTTATCATTGTTATTTATTTATATATCGTTATTTATTTTTTAGTATAGCCTATTAGTAGGCTCTGGTGTGTATGGCAACTTATTCCCCAAGTAGGCAGTCGTCAGATAGGCTCATAAATAAAAAAATGCTATGGTGGCTTGAGTAAGGTTATTACCGTAGTGTCAGCTGCTACTAAATGCAACCACACTCATCTGAGTGAAATGGGTGTTTGATGAATAGAATAAATTATATATTATGCCATTATGGTGGACTATGGCCTATCCAAATGGAATGATCATTGCAAATTTGAGCAAAGTTAAATCAAATAGGAAATGGTTAGTTGTCAGAGGGTGTCCCTATTTGAAAGGACATAAAGGTGTCTGCCATATACTGTAGAATCTATGGTTTGGCACCCATGTTAAACTGTAGATCCTTATGGAGCAATAAAAAAAGGCTTAAAAAAGTACAGATTGGTGGTAAAACTCCTATCAAATTATGCTTCAACCATCAGGGTGAAAATGGAGAAACGGCTTTGCTATTAGCATCATCCAATGGACATCATGAAGTGTGTCATCTTCTTCTGGGCTATGGAGCAGATCCTAACCATGTAGACCATGTAAGTTCTTAAACAGAAATTTTTTGCCACTTTCTTTCCCTGATTTCAATTCCTAAGAACTATGACCAGTAGACTGTATCTGATGTGTGGGCATAAGTATGCGCATACTCTAGAAGATTGACTTGAATAAAGAATTGCGTAGGTTAATCAAAACAATTGTATCAAACTTTAATTATGTTGTATGTGTGTGGCATATCTAAGGTTAAAGCAAGTGAATTTCCACAAAACACATTTCATTCCAGATGCTCCAGGAATCATGCGCAAAACTAAGAAACTAAGTTAATCCAAGAAATCCTGCCACCTCATAACCAGGCCCCATTTTCCCACAAAACACATAGAAAACCTTCCAATCTCTGAATCCAAACAATCACCTAAACGCAATTCCACCAGGCAGCAACTTCCCTCTCATGTCACAGATGGGTTACCCTGGTAAGTCTCTTGAGAAGGCCTATGATACTGCATGGTCATATGGTATCATGGAGGCCCTCCACACAATGGAGGAGAGGTGATGCCTCGCAATCTTCCTGTCAGTTCTTGCCAGATTGTCAATTCCACATATGGGGTGGAGGGGTTAGTGCTCTCTTGCCCAATAAGGCAGGAGGAGGGGAAAATATTCTCATTCTCACTCTGTCTTGAACATGAATGGTATCACACCTCGGGGTTGCTGGAAGATATTCTCAATATGGTTGACATAGATGACTTTTGGTGCAACCCAGTTGCCTTATCTGAAATGTCGATTCCAACAGGCTCTGAACTGCATCTCTACCTGTGCTGAGGGTTGCCTGGCAAAAATTATGAGAGACAGCCAATGGAAGCCTAAAGTTGCAGTACTCCATCAGGTTGCAACTGTTCCCTTCACGTACCTCTAATGCCTCACTGGTTTCTGGTCACTTTCTTTCATCTTCAAATTGGGCGCAATCACAGGATCCACCACCACTTGATGGAGCACTCCTCAGCACTTTATTGTAATGACTGTGTTGTTCCCCACATTCATGAATGATCTCCGTGCACATTACCTCTCCTTGTACTGGGATGGGCAGGGTTGCTACTGTTTGTTTCTTGTACCTGGACTGAGTTTGTGCACATAGACTTGTCGACTCCTTGACTTCTTGGAGGAGACTGGCCTCCATTTTATTTGATGTATTCTTGGTATTGGGTGCATCCTCGGGCACGGGGGCAAAGGTGAGCCTTCCTCCAACATTGCTTCTCTGGTTTGTTTGTTTGCATTTTGGGGGGCTAATTGTTTTGCTTCTTTTTTTACATAGCTTAATAATAGGTTAAATTGATTACAGCAACTTATGCCCTTACTGAGAGTCACCAGATAGCCCCTTAAAAGAAAAAAAAAGACCTGCCTCGCCTAGGAGGCAAAACAAAAAAGACCTGCCTCTCCTGGGAGGTGCATATACACAGCCTTAAGTTCCCTTGTACTCACAGGATAGATGTTCTTCATTCTGTTACATTCAGGACTTGGGGTGCTGATAGGTATACTTCTCTAATATTTTACTGCTCCTTTCAAAAGAAATCAGTAAAATCAAAATAATAACTTTTAATGAACATAGCCTTAGAAAACATATTACAGAACTTAAATGTCTAATAGCAACGGAAGAGGTTGACATCATAGCCATAACTGAGACCCATCTACAAATTGGTATAAAAGACTTAATATGTGAATACATGCTGGAAGGCTATAGATTATTTTACAAAAACAGGGCCAATGGAAGGCTTGGAGGAGGAGTGGGACTATATATAAGATCAGAATTAAAAATAACTGAGGTAGAACTTACAAATAATGAAGTGAAGCTGATCTGTGTTAAACTACATTTATGAGATTTAAAAATAAACATAAGCACTGTTTACCGTCGCCCAAAATACTACCATTAATGAGGACTTGGAATTATATAGAATCTTACAAGAAACATTAGACGAGGAAAAAATGCTATTACTGGGAGATTTTAATTTATCTAATATCTGCTGGGACTTGAATATAGGGACTAGCCAACAAGCAAAATTAATGACAAATTTAATCGATAATAATTATTTACACCAATGCGTAAGGGAGCCAACCAGAGGAAATAATATACTAGACCTAGTTATTGCATCCCAGGAAAATTTAATATCAACTCTGGCTGTAACGGAACATATAGGTACATGTGACCATAAACTAATCCGCTTTGATCTAAATGCAAGATATTTCAACTGCCAATAACTATTCAAAAGTACCAGACTACAGTAAAGCTAACTTAAAGGGCCTCAGAGAAGCCCTGGGAAATATTCACGAACAGCTGATAGAAATAGAAGATGTAAATCAACTTTGGAATAAATTTAAAGAACTATTTTTTATAGCCCAGGATAACCATGTTCCTCTTAAGACAAGGATCGGTAATGCGAATAGAGGCAAGCCGCCATGGTTTAATAATGATATTAAATGAGCACTTAAAGATAGAAACCATCTCCACACATTATTAAAACACAATAGAAGCTATCAAATTAACCAACAATATAACACTAGCAGAAGAAAGGTTAAAACACTCAAGATCAACAAAACATCAATACAAAATTGAGATAGCGAAAGCTAGCACCTCTAATCCCAAACACTTCTATACTCATATCAATAGAAATAGGCAAATGAGAAGCAGGATTGGCCCTTTGAAAAACCAGGTAGGTGTAATTATTTCAGATGATATGGGTATGGCTAATATCTTAAACAAATTTTTTAGTTCAGTCTTCACCTTAGGATATACTAATAACGATAACGAGGATATACAGGCCAGACACCCATCACTAAGGAGCCTGGAAGTAAATTCGCAACTAGTAATTGCTAAATTAAAGAAAATGAACTCGTACAAGACTCCTGGCCCTGATAAATTTTACCCGACAATCTTAAAACATGTCCATAATGAGGTAGCTGAGTCACTTGCTCTCATTTTTAACAAATCTCTCGAGCATGGGGTCATCCTTGATGATTGGATGGAAGCTAACGTCACACCTATCTTTAAGAAGGGATGTAAAAACCAGGCCAGTAATTACAGACCCATTAGCTTAACCTCAATAGTTGGAAAGTTGCTTGAAACAATCATTAGAGACAAACTAGTAGAGTTCCTCGAAAGCAATAACCTTATACGAGATAGCCAGCATGGTTTTAGGTCTAAGAGATCGTGCTTCACAAACCTAATTGACTTTTACCATAACCTTTTCAACCTATATAATGATACTAAATCATTAGATATAATTTACCTGGATTTCAAAAAGGCATTTGACAAAATTCCCCACCAGAAACTCATGAACAAAGTGCGTACGCTAGGAATTAATGGTAATATATACGGGTGGATTAGTAGCTGGTTAAAAAAACAGGAAGCAGAGAGTGATAATAAATGGCGTGGAATCTGATTGGGTATCTGTTACCAGCGTTGTTCCTCAGGGATCACTCCTGGGGCCTATTTTATTTACTATATACATCAATGACATAGATGTTGGAATAAATAATATCATATCTAAATTTGCAGATGACACGAAAATAGGTAACTCAGTATTATGCGAAGAGGACAGGGCTAGCCTGCAAGCTGATATAAATAAAATTACCGAATGGTCAGAAAAATGGCAAATGCCATATTGACAAATGCCAAATTCTTCAGTGCGGAACAAAAAAACAAAAAATACAACTATACAATGCAAGGTGGCTTAATAAACACAACCCCGCAGGTTAAAGATTTAGGAGTAATAATTACAGAAAACTTAAAAACATCAGACCAATGCACAGCTGCTGCAAACAAAGCGAGGACATAATTATGCCACTATATAAAAGTATTGTCAGACCCCATCTCAAATACGCTGTTCAGTTCTGGGCCCCTTACTTAATAAAAGACATAGATAAATTAGAAGCTGTACAACACAGAGCGACGAAACTTATCCCGTCAGTACGTAACAAACCTTACCACGAGAGGTTAAAAGAACTCAATCTATTTTCCGTCAGAAAATGAAGACCAAGGGGGCAGCTTATCAAGTGCTTCAAAATACTTAAAGGATTTAACAACGTTAATGCCAATAACTTGTTCACACTGACAGGGGAGTGTCCCACCTGTGGACATGATTCAAAGTTTCAGGGTAAAAGAGCCACTATGGATGTAATAAAAAGCTTTTTCACTTACTAGATTATTAATGAGTGGAATAATTTGCCAAGCGAGGTAGTGGACAGCAGAACTATAGACTCATTTAAAATAAGATTAGATAACACTTAGCAAATATTGGAATTGTTTAGCATAAGATACAAAATAAAATATTACAAAAAATATAACTCTCTTTCAGCTGTATGTAAGTGGTTTTCATATTCATCTTATTTAATTACTATTCAATGCAAATTTCCTTCAGGTACTGTCTTCTTACACCTGCAAGGTACTTTTTCAAAATTATTTCATGTACGGCTTTTGCCGGAGGGTGGGGAGAGCCTAAAACTTTTCTATCCTTTACTTCTACTATTCTATGTGTAAGTGGCAGTAGATTTAAGGCTAGATCACCTTACTCTGGGCCGTAAGGCCCGTGTGATCTGTGTATCTATGTAACTTCCTCCTCACTCCCTCTCAGCGCTTTTTCTATGACATTTCCCTCAACCTTTTATCCACCCACAAGAAGGTTAATGGTGTATCTCAGTGGAGAAAACCACCTGCTACACCTGAAACATGGAGAAACACAACCTCCCATTCCCAATGTAGCGCAGGGATGTACCCTCCTTTGTACCTGCATGAGCAGCTCTTCCTCCCAACCTCAGTGCCCACAAGGATAGATTCGACACAGAGAGAACCTCCACTCTGGGTCCAGGTCTAGGAGAAGCTAGTGCATGCTCCCAGCCCTTTTATGCACCTTTTCCACAACTACATCTTGATCCCCTTTCGTTAGCCCCATCTTGACTGCCTGTCCTGAAATACAGCAGTGGCTCCTCTTTCTATAGATGTTGGGCATGGTTACCCTAACCTCTTTGAGGCCTTTCACCAAGCGAAATATGTCACTCTGACCTGCCTACCACACCATTAGTAGGTTTTAGCCTGGGTTTCCCATGAAGCACCTGGTGGTAATGGCATATACTGCCCATCCCAGCAGCATTGGCTAGGGCATGCAAGCTGCCCAACTCAGTGGATCTCTTGTTGGGTTCAAGGTAGGGTCGCTGCAGGCAGTGGCAGTGAATTTTTACATGTATAGCCATGAGAGACCTTGTACCTCCTCAATTCCCCACCTAATCTTGGTGGAGGCGCTCCCCTCTTACTACTCTTGGGTAGCTCCACCTCTTCAAAAGAGGTGCCCCCCGTACTGTCTCAGTGGTTCCTGCAAGGTTCTCCTAGCAGTGAGTGTCTTTCACTCTCTCCAATAGTTACATGTTCAGGGGTTTATCCCTTTAGGCAGAGTTCCTTTCTAGTCTAGTGGCAAGATCCTCAATACTTTCTCAGGGGCCTCTCTGAAGATTCTTCTAGCAGAGAGGCTGCTTCCTCCTTTCCAATTGCCACAGGTTTGGGATTTCCCTCTTTACTCCCTTTTGAAGAGTTGCCTATAAGTGACTCTCCCCCCATGGCGGGTCTCCCTTTGCTTTCTCAGCAGCCTGACAAGAACACTGTGAGACAGTGGACATTAACCTTGGTTCCCCCACCCCCACAATGAGGGCGGGTGAACCACCTTAATCTTTTCAGAGGAGTAAGAAACAGCAGCACCCCTTGGTCCTTCCTGGGACACCTTATTGATCTGAGATTTGTTACTTTGATGGGAGGTCAGCATGCCCCCTGCCCCCACCCCTGACTTGTGTGAGGCCATAGGCTGTATGAGTCTCCATTTGGGATACTGACACTTTGTTGGGGGACTATATGGAGATAATTCCAGAGGCGCCCTCACCCCAGATGGTAGTGTCTTCCTGTGGGGTGAACCTGTGCTCAGTGCCAGAGACTGAACATTAGTCCACCCCTGTGCAAGGTCCTCAGATGGCATGGGCTCCTGAAGACTCACAAAGAGGAGGGACCTCCTTTCTTGCCTGGTGCCCCCTTGCAAGCCAAGTTCTCCATTTTGGAGAAGGATCTAGCCAAGGTCAGTCCACCCTTCGGGCCAGCGAATTCACCACTCACCCTCATTTCCTCCCCCAAAACAGTGAGGTTAATGAGAGACTAGGGGTTCCTCTCCCTACATGTGTGTTCTAGGGACAGAAAAGTCTACTTTTGTTTTGGCGAACACTCAGGCCAAGACTGGCACATCCTGCCTCAAGGCCTCCTCGGGTGCGGAGGCCCATCTTTGGTCTCTTATGAGGCTATGCCCAAAAGACTAGAATAATTCTAAAATACAATTTGTCTAAAATAAAATTTTCTAATAACTGGAGATAACTAGAAATGCATTTGTTTGCCTGATAAATTTGGATTGAGGATGAAAAGATTGAAAATAGGTTGATTTTAT
The DNA here is from genome assembly GCA_963969495.1 of Ceratothoa steindachneri. Classification (NCBI taxonomy): domain Eukaryota; kingdom Metazoa; phylum Arthropoda; class Malacostraca; order Isopoda; family Cymothoidae; genus Ceratothoa; species Ceratothoa steindachneri. Next base: position 222,713,247 of record OZ018320.1, read on the forward strand.
TTCCCAATATACAGTATTAATTTTTTTTTTTAATCAAAACAGTTCATTAAAATGTTAAAAAGAAAGGTTGTAGCAAATATCACAAATATAGTCAATATATGTTTTGCAGTATCACAGTAGGTAGTGTTTCCTTGGTGGTTCTGGTTCTATCCTAGCATACTGCTCAATTTGAGCCTTGTAAAAACTTTGCTCTTTCTTCAAATATTCAATGAATTTCCATATATTGAGGTGGTGACTTAATCCTTGACTCAACCTTGACAGTTTTTTTTTTGACAAATCATTAAAGGCTCTAAAATACAAATTCTACACTTTGTGTGGAAAGAGTGGTGAACATTGAGCATTTCTCCTTTTGAACCATCCAATCCACATGTCTTGAAATAATCAAGAGCATTTTGTGGTTCATGAGGGAAAATTCTATTACAGCAGCTCAAATGCATTTATTACTGTGATTACTGTGACAAATGCTATGCTAGTAGCATATGCATGCTTAAAGCAAAATCGGGACCTGTTTCATATTGCCATTTTAAGCAACCTCTTTGAATGGCCTGAAAGGGAAAAAGCTCACCCATTCTGCTCTGCATTAGGAAATTTTCGCATGTATGCTTTCAGCATTTTTTCTCAAAATTGATCATTATTGACATTGGCACACATAAGGGGCGAATTCTTTCTCTGTTTTAAAAGAGTTACATACATTTCTTCAGATTTATCAGATAGTAATGCAAACACAAGTTTTCTATTTTAATCCATGCAGGGTATAACTGTAGTTGGTAAAATAACAAATGGACAGTTTAAAATGTACTGTCAACATACCAATGCCAGTTTTGCATTAAACATTGTGAGTTACATTCAGCAGCAAATATTACTATTAACTTTTCAACTGGTCCTGAGTCATAAAACAGAAATTGATTACCTTTAAAAATTTTGGTAAATTTCAGGGGTAAAAGTATTTCACTACAAATTGACAATAGGGCCAGTCCAGCAAGGCTTTGTTGTCTAGTATATCGCATTGTTCTCTTAATGCTTTGTATTTTTGAAAGTTTAGGCACAACTGCTTGATAATTTTGTTCAAGTACTTTAGATATTGAATGAGATGCATTTTGTGTTGATTTGTGCACCCCCTTTGTTGATTGAGTTTTTGGTGAAGACTGACTTCCTCTATAGTATTTAGTTTTTAGGTGTGGATGCATGTTCCAGCACATGATAGACTTTTCTCTTATTCTCTTTTTGTTGATTTTAGTTTTCTATTTAGTTATTTTGTCCTTTTTTTAAAGTAGCCTAGAAATAAGCTAGTTTGTGATTTTGGCACTTGCCATTAGATAGCTTATAAAAAAAGAAGAATAGACGTTTAGCTAGTGCCAACTTAACTTTACAAAGCATAGACATTCAAAGATGAAAACCAGAGTTCCATTGTTGTGTAATTAGGAAAAAAAACCACCCACAAGGAGTTATCAGGTTTAGTATCAACCATGCTGCTGGTGACATCTGGAAGATTGTGTATCCTTCCAGCCACATTGTCTGCAGGAGAATCTATGGTTAAATATTTTTCCTCACATTTTTATTTTTGTTAGTTTTACCCCCTTATTTATGCCTCTCTCCTCAAACTTTCTGTGAGATACACCCTCATTGGTATTTTGTTTTAAATCTAATAAAAAAATTGCTTAACATCACAACCCTTCACACTATTTGCACTCTCTCACATATGCAAGTAACCTCAAAATGATCTTTCATCAAAATGCCATAAGTGTAGTTGCAATCGTGCCAACCTACATGAGTAATCACTCCTGTTCACACTAATATGAAGCTGAAATGATATTTTCTATCACATGCAAAGGGTACCACCACCTCTTGCACCAAACCCTACATACACCACTCTTCTGTGTTTCTCCATCGTGCCACACCACAACATCCCAGATGCAACCAAGCTGCTACTCCCACAAAGGAGTGCCCGGGTGTAGGATTGGCAACCATGCTTCAACTGAGATTTCTGCGAATCGCTTACCCTTCCAGCCCCCAAACCCGCAGAGGGATGTGCCCCGAATTGTGGTTGTACACCCTACACTTCCAGAGTACCCCAAATTGTGGTTGTACACCCTACACTTCCAGAGTACCCCAAGCACTTTTTAGAATTATTTGGGGATATTTACGAAAACGATCATCTCATTTTCACCACTTTGATTACAAACTTTCCTAGGGAGATGCCCTTGTTAGTTTTTACTTATTTTTAAGTAAATAACAGCAAACTACACATTTTTAATATTCCACATTCAAGTACACTTCTATTCTTTCATTGCCACTATGAAATCTGCATAAAGATCAGTATCACACATTGGCATTTGAGAGGGCAACCTGGATTGGTTATCATTTAGAGGTGCTGTGTTTGGCACTCCAGTGTGGGAACCTTTATTTGCTTAAGGGCAAACCATCTGTACCATGTCGGGGGAGTGTGGAATGGAAACTCCTTTGGTAGATTCTGTAGATTGAAGAGTGATGTGTGTTAAGAAAAGTGGAAGAGATAGTGGTGTTGTGATTGACTTTGTGTGTGTGTGTGAGGATGTTTTTGGATAGAAGAGCCTGCGCGCATGTGTCAGACTCCATGGGAATCTAATTATCTTGGTTGGCAAACATCACTTATATTTTGAACTGAATCTTTTAACTTTACTTCTTACAGTTTGGTAACACCAGCCTCATATATGCAGCCTATAATGACAGTGCACACTCCATATCTGAGCTTCTGGACAATGGAGCAGATATCACTGCAACCAATGCACATGGCGCCTCTGCTTTTAGTATCACTATTAATAAGGGCTGCAAGAAAGGTATGGTAACATTTTAATATATATATATATATATATATATATCATGGCAGGTTTTATTGAAAGTGATGGTTATATTTTGATTTAATCATTTTCTTCTTAATCCTCTTGATTTGTCATATATTTGCTTTCTCTTCTTTTTTTAACTCATGAATAAGCTCTCCTAAATTCATTGAAAACTTAAGGTTTTGATCTTAAGAAAAGAAGTAGTAAATTAATTTATTTTTGAATATTTTATTACACTCACAGATTTTGATAGAGCATGTATCATCTTCAGAGACAAAGTGGACAAAGGTTACCTCAAATGGCTTTGTGTACAACAATATGTGGTTACAGACTTACTGACGAACAAAAAAAATGGAAGCTTGTAGGCGATATAAATACCATTGGGGTAGGAGGGTGGGGATAGGGCAAAGTTGGGAACTTCCAGGTGGCAGCTAGTGGGCAGAGATTAAGCACCTTTCCCATGGTAATTAGCAACTTGGGGTGAATTGGTTAACCATACACTTAACCTATTTGCCCATATATAGATAGATAGATATTTGCCCCCCCCCCCCCTTCCCCTCTCCTGTCCTTTCTCAGGATCCCCTCCACCCTCTTCCTAGTGGAGAGGAGGTTTACTCCTCTCATCCTCACATAGGTCTACGGGTTCCATGGCTTTCCCATCATACCCTTTTTGGAGGTCTCCTCGGGCGGCTCCATCTCCCTACCAGGAGCAGTCCCTCCTTTCCCAGTGGGAACGTCTCGATAAGCCAACCCCCTTAGAAGGGCAAGGGAGAGCAGGGTCCATCAGTCAGTGCTCCCTAACTTCCTGTAGTGCTGCAATTTAAAGCCTGCAGGGGTCTATAAAACAGGAACAAGCAGAGTCCTCGATTGGGATTCCTGATGCCTTAGAAGCGTCATATGGAGGCCCCCCCTTCCTGAGATAGACATGGTCCTGGAGGCGACCCAGCTGCGTATAGCAGCTTGGTGGTAAACACCGAACCTAGATCCGCCCCTGTGCTAACTTCTCTTCATATGGCTCGGGCCCCCAAAGACTCACAAGGAGAGGAGGGACCTCCTCCCATAGCTGGTGCCTTTTTAACCTTTGACAGCCAAGGCCTTCTGCATCTCGGAGAAGGATGTTGCCCTCGGCCGGTCCGTCCGGCTTAGGGGCTGCTTCCGGCGGTGGAGAAAAGAGGGTTCATTCCCACCCTCCTCCCTCAAAAGAGAAAGGGCAGGGAGAAAAAGACTAAGAGTACTAGGGGTTCATCTCCCTCCGCGTGGGCCTCGTGGACGGACGGGTCCACTGTCGCTTCGGTAAGCGACCAGTTTAAGATTGGTACCTCCCCCCCCGATGCACCCAGGGGGGGGGGGGTACCAGAGCAAGACCAAAGTTGCAAGTGCACTGGCGGAGCCTCGATACGTCCGGGTCCCTCATTGAGAGACTACCTGGAGTTTTCGAGCCCGCTGGCTTCAAACACTTTCTGGTTAATCCCTCCATTGACTGTAGCATGTTGGCCAAGGGCAACATGATCCATCAAAGGATAGCACTAGCTAGCCTCATTGGTAGAGAGCCGAAGGTGACCCGTTTCTCGGACGGGGATCCTTCTGGCGAATGCGTCGAGTCCTTTCGAGGCGGCCATGATTAGTGTCCTTCGGACACTAGATGGCACGCCGGTGAGTGTGACGCCGCACTCTACCGTGAACTTCGTGAAATGAATGGTTTACGCTAGGGAACTCGTGGACTACTCAATAGAAGACAATAATTTAGAGCTGGCTGACCATGGAGCGGTAAAGGTCGAACGTGTGATGCGAAAACAGGGAGGGGCCTGGAGACCCACCCCTACACTTGTCACGTTCGACCGTGACTGGCTCCCTGATTCGGTGCTGCCGATTGGTATCGCTACCGCGTGAAGGCATTCTTGCCAATGCCACGGAGGCACTACTATTGTCACCGGTTCGCTTATACGAATCGCTCGTGTAGACGTGCAGGTTTACCTGAAGTCTGTGCAAGTTGCTCCAAGGACGTACACGATAAGTCCCTATCGTGTATGCCCAAGTGTGTCAATTGTGGAGAGCCGTACCCTGCTTCTTTAAAGCACTGTAGTGCTTATCTCTCTCGGATAAGGAAATCCTGCCCGTTTAGGCTACGGCTTGTCTCTCATTTCACGAGGCTAAAGACTAGGTCCTGGCCCACGACCGGCGCTGTCCCGGATGGGCGTCTTATGCCTCAATTTTAAAAATGGGTACCCACTGCTCCTGGCTCGTTCAGGCCTATAAGCACGGTCGTTTCCGCGCCCATTCGTAACCTTGCTACCGGTTCTACTCACTCTGTGGGCGCCTCCCTGGTAGAGCTGGTGGCACCAAGGGTTCACATCCACCCTCGGCTAAAACCAGGGCTCCTCCACCAGCGTTACCGTTTCCCGTAAGTTGAAACGGCCACGTGCTGCAACCGAGCCGTTAGACTCGCAGGACGCAACACCCCTGAAGGTGGTGGTGAGGCCGTCTTCCGGGGTTCATAAAGGTGCTTCCCGAAAGGAGGGCAGCATCAAAGGAGCTTCACCTCTCACGCCCCCAACGAAGGATGGAGTGGGTGGCTCGGAGATGGTTTTAGTCTCAAAAGAGTGGAACCCTGTCTCCGAAGCCACCCGCCCCGCCCGCTGAAGGGTTCGAGGCGGAGTGAGGAAAAGACTCATATCGAGCCCAACTCACTCGATAAGTCCTCGAAGGCGACAGAGACTTCAGTGCACTGTTCAGCCAGCAGCGCTAGAGTTCTGCCTCCGAGCTTGGTCTGAGAGCATATTCCTCCAATGGAAGTGCCCATGAGTTGGGCCATCTGAGAGAACCTGCGGAGGTTCGTTTCCTCCCGTTTTCCCTTAGCTTTTTTTTTTTTTACAGAAGACCATGCTTGGGGCCTGGCCCCTCCTCAACCTGCCGGGGTATAAGGGTTTTGCGACCCCACCACCGCGGGATAGAGGCCAGGCAGGAGAATGCGCCATTTACAACTGGCATGATGTCTCCGTTCTTCTCTCTGGTTTAAATACATCCTTTCAGTCAATAGCAGTACAGCTGCACATTGATGTCGGTATACAGTTATTTGTGCCTACATTCCACCGTCAGCCGACCTCGACGTGGGGGACATCCGCCGCATCGTGGCACGATTGCTGATGCCCTTTCTATTGTTTTTGGTGCGATTTGAACGGTAGACCTCCCCTCTGGGGAGACTATCAATCTCAGGGGTCAGGTCCTTGCCGACCTGATCGACGAGTAGGAGATAGGTGTCCTAAATGTGGATGACTGTAGGCATTATTGCTCGAAATCCCTTTGCCCTGAGCTTCAACGGTATCAATTCCGTACTGCCGGAAGATGTTCTCATTACGCTCTACGTCCACGGCCTTTCGATCTCTTTTGGCGCGACCCAGATTCCAACTCTGGACCGTCGACTCCAACGGGCATTGAACCGCGTTTCTCGCTATGCCAAAGCGCACAAGTTTCGGTTTTTCTTGGCCAAGACTAAGGTGGTACACTTCTGCCGCCATCCACGGCTCCACCCCGACCCGGACTTGTTTCTAAATGGGGTTTGGCTAGAGGTTATGGATTCGCACCGTTTCCTTGGTCTTGTTTTTGACCGACGCCTCACCTGGGAGGTTCATATTCGCAACCTTAGGGTATCTTGTACACGCGTTTTGGATATTCTCCGCTCCGTGACGTTCAGCACCTGGAGTGCTGATAGGGCTACTGCCTTTCTTTTCTATCGATCCTTTGTTCGTTCGAAAGCTTTACTATGGACGCGAGTTTTATGCATCCGCAGCCGAGCGTGTATTGCGGAAGGTGGATTCGATCCACCATGCCGGTCTCCTACTAGCAACCGGTGCCTTCCGCACGTTCCATATTGAGAGCCTACTTGTCAATGCTGGGGAGATACCACTCGCTCGCGCATGTACGCGCGAGACCGGTGCCTCCCTCAGTCGCTTACAGATATCACTGCATCCGCAGCCGATCTCGACCGCGCCTATGCCTTCGAGAGACGACAGTCATACCCCAAGCCCTTTGTGTTTAGGGCTAGGAAACTCCTTCGAGAGCTCGATATAACTCCCGGGCCGGTGTCGCCCCTGGTTCTGCCCAGGACGCCACCCTGGAGGGTACCACCTTTGGCTATTTGTCGCCACGCCTCTGCTCCTAAAGCTTCTACAGTTCTGCCATTTTGGATCACAATTCCTGTCACGCTGGAACCCTGCCAGTGTATACGGATGGCCCCAAGTCACTATAGGGGGTCATTTTCCACGCCTCTGTTTGAAGTCAGTGGGGGCTCTGCTGTGTCCGTCTTCACGGGAGATGAAGCGTCGTGTCCGGTTCGGAGACCGGATCATGATCCTTAGCGACTCACCAAACGCCCTAAGTGCCCTCTGGGCATTGGAATCTCCATATCACCTGGTTGGCGGTACCCACTCTTTACAAAAACGCCACGGTTTCGGCGAGCCATGAGGATGTCGAGATTATCCACCGTTGGGTTCCTGGACATCTGGGGCTTTTGGGGAATGAGCGCGCCAAAAAGTCCGCGAGGACTGGGCGACCAGACCATTGTTTCTCTTTTCCTCGCACTGATTACATGACAGGAATACGGGCAGCTATCCAGGCTGCTTGGCAAAGAAGATGGGAGACAGTCGAGGGGAACTTAAAGTTGCGTGCCATTGCCCCGTGACTGTTCCAATGGACCTACCCCCCAATGCCGCGACGGCTTCAGGTTGCTTTCTGTCGTCTCTGATTTGGGCACTCGCGGGACGCACCGCCATTTGATGGAGCGCTCGCCCTCGCCTTATTGTGACGACTGCGTTGTCCCCCAGAATGTTGAGCACATTCTTGTCGAATGTCCAAGTCTGGGTGATCTTCGCGCACGTTACCTGTCCCGACGTTCGGGGTCGCTACCCCTTGTCTCTTGTACTCAGGACTGATTCGTGCCCACAGACTTGTGGACTATGCAAATTTTCGGAGGAGGTTGACTTCGTCCACTTTATCTGACTGGATTTGTAGGTCGCTTGTGCTTGCGTCGGAGGGAGGCGGGCCTATTGTTATTTGGTTTTTAATCTAGCCTAGTAGTAGGCTACTTTTGCCCTAGTAGGCAGTCGCCAGATCTTCCCTTCCCTCCGCTATTTCACTTTTTGGAGGAGGTTGGCCTCCCATTTCATTTGAGTGTTGTAGGTCGGATGTTTCTGTGCTGGGGGGAGGCGGGCCTTCCTCAACCCTGAAGCGCGCTTACTTTTCGTTTTTTGTTTTGTTTTTGTGTCTGTTTTTTTTCTTTGTTTAGTTCGGTTTTGCTCATTTTAAAGTTGCCAAGACTTGGCTGAAATTTAATTAGGGCGGCAAAAGGCAATCGCGAGATGTGCGAGTTATAACAAATCAGGCCGAGTTGCAAACCGACTTGGTCCTCGAAACGCTTCAAGTAGCCTCTTCTTTTGGCTACTCGAGATATTTGTTATCACCCAACCAATTTATGGTCTTCGTTGTGACAATGGACACAGGGTTGAGTTAAACCCTAAGTAGTATCCTCTTCTGGCTTCTCGGCCTTGCCACTTTTCAACGCATTTTCACTTTCGTTACGAAACTGTTTACACCAGACTAATCCATTTTCCTTCCTTTGCAGCACAAATTGTGATGGAGAAATATCTGTTGCGATTTTTGGAGCCATCATGAAATTAGGAAGTCGACCTGAAGCTGGATTTCCCGAGTTTGGGGCTGAAATTTTCTTACTTATTTTCTCGCTTCAGTGTATATATGTATATATCCATTAATTGTAATAATAACTCATCTAAAGTATTTTTGTGCAATTCAATCATTTACTTGAAGGTGAAGAAAGGCTTGTGTGTGTATGTTTGCCTGTACTTGCCAAGTTTTGTGTGTACACGTTTTTCGCGTCGAATTTTAAGTGCAATTCCAACAGGCAATATCAAGGAAAAACTGGTGAAAATGTGAGGAAAATAGCAGCAAATCCTCCTGGAGACATTGGTGTAAGGAGGTTACGCTCCAGATGTCAGCTGCATTAATAGTGCTCGTTATCCCTAGGGTGATCACATATCCAGCGATTTTTTATTTTGGGGGGGTCCAGCAAAAAATCATTAATTTTGAAGAACGTCCACTCAGTGGCGTGCAGAGGTTGGGTGATGCCCGGGGCCAGTTCCCTTATATATGCCCCTAAGACTCGAGTATAGGGAGGAGTACTATGAAATGTGAGAAACAAACTCATTTTTAAGTATGTAAAACCAAGTGAAACATGAAATAAACACTTTATTCAAATTAAATACAAATCAGCCACAATAAGTTCTTTTTAAATGCTGATTAAAACCAGGTTTTATGAATGTCAATATTGAAACTGACCTTTCACAACTTGCGATTGAAAATGAGATGATAAACAGTAATCTGTATGCAACGCATATTGTCGGAAAGACAACCCTTCCATCCTGCTGTTCAGACTCAAGTGCATCTTTAGTATTAGGGGGTATTTCCTTCAGCTCGAAGAAGCATCACAAAGTCAATTTGATCATATAACTGAATGGCTGTCGCATCACTATCATAATTTGTTGCAAAGTCCGAACATTCCTTTTTTTTATCTTTCTTGTTCATCTTCAATTTCTTACCTTACCGTCAGTTCACTATCTCTTGCTTCTCCAGGAATTATTCTTCCACCCTTTTGTGCAATTGGTATTTCCCAATTGTGTCAATATTCTTTAGCGGAATGTATTTGCATTGTGGATAATTTCGTCATTTTTCAAATTAAAGATTTGAATAAAGCCTTTTAGATCACACGAAGCTCCATGGAACCGTATTTTCGGATCCGGCAAACGTTTTGAAACTTTCTCCACCGATGATAAAATTGGGCAAAAAACCCCCACATATATAAAGGGAAACTGGTGAATAAAGATGTGTAGCGATCCTGTATCAAAATTTGTTTTCATGGCGGGTACTCAATCTTGTATCACATTGTCTTTTCACAATCCGAGAGAATGATTTTAACACTTCCGAACGAGAAGTTGATGAAGAAAAATTATGTTTTTCCAGAACTCAAAAATGCAACATAATCAGGCTGAACCTCACTTGCATGGACACAGGTCAAATTGAGGATGTGGTTCTCGCAAGTCACAAACGCAAATATTTTGTTGAACGATTCCACTCACTTCAACCACGACCCTACGACAGCCAGGGATGGAAATTTTGTCTTCCAATTTTACCAAAATTTTATTTATGAAGTTGACCTCATCTTTATTGATTTGAAAACTTCCCGGAAATATCTCCTTTATTTCTATTTTCATCAATAGGAACGTAACGCAGAATTTCGGAAACCTGAGATCTTCATGGGCAATATCTGAAGTTGAATCCATCATTATGTAAAATATTTTGTATTTTTAATTTCGGAAATTATTTTTTTCTTGGCAATTTCACTTTTGTTTGACAAGTAGGTGACCCTTTTTGGTTTCTTTCCTCTTCTGTTTAGATTACATCATATTTTGCCAAAAGTGATTCTGCCCAAAAAGTTTCCTGTATTTTCACCGATTGTTTCCTCTGGCTCCGATAAACCACTTATTCCTTCTCTGCCTACGAAAGGCCAGAAATTATATAACCTCGACAATCCGTTCAGTTATAGCTTTCTTTTTTTTCTATCAGACACTTGCTGTTGAAGTGCAACATCTATTGTAGTCGAACTCTGGACTCGAACTACATACGAGGTTTTCATGTATTCACTCTAAACTTTACGCAAAGAGCTTTTCTCATGGTCATGTATTTGTGGATATAACTTTCTCCAAGTGGAGAAACTTTCTTCCTTGCTAAAGTTTGACACTGACCAATCACTGCTCCTTTGAAAAGAAACGGACAAAACAGTAGCATCCTTTCCGATATGGAGAGTATAACAACCATTTTCTCTCCACAATTTCTCCGTTTGTGGAAACTTTCTCAAACCACTGCTTGGAGAAGAATCTCTCATCCTTCTCAGCAAATAAACCCCCGTAAGGGGCGCGGCGATTTGCCACTCTGGCCGCCGTGCTGACGGGATCCAGCGCTCCGTCCGGCCCCAGCTTAGCCTCTCTTCCTTCCTTCAAAACACTTGTTTCCTCTCTTTTCACACAACCTCTCCCACAACTTTCTCTGGTCAGCCTCTAATTTCACAGGGTAGATGCTGACCTTCCTTTCAGCCAACCGTCCCGCATCGGGGCTGAGGGGGTGGGGGACAATGTTCCCTAACCCCTGAGCTCCGGTCTGGGGTGGCTGGTTTTTAACTACCTGCTTCATCCCCACCCATACCTTCCTCACATCCCTTTTCCTCTCCTCTTCACAATCTATTAATTTTTACGCCGTGTCCAAGGTGGAGCCGCCATGCCGATGGACTGCCAGGCCACCAGGCGGGAGGGGTGGTCCCAAATGGCGGCGCCTGGCTCTGCCGGGCTTGTAAGCACCTCTCGCAGTGCGGGCTACTGCGAGAGGTGTGCGCGATTGCATCCCGTGTTTAAAAAAGGGTCACCATGCCCAATGATGATAAAAAAAAACAAACCCAACCCTCAACTTCCCCTGTTCCATCGACGGAGCCGCCCTCGGGCAGCTCCAGCAAAAAAATGGAGGTTCCCCCCCCCCCTGTGCTTGCACAGGGGACCCTCCATATTTCTCTAACCGGAGAGGAGGCTTACTCTCCTTCGCCTACGGGTGCAGGGGACTCCCCCTCACCCCCTTCTCTGGAGGTGCTTTCGGGCACCTCCCTTTTCCCAGCGGCAGTCCCCTCTTTTCTTTCCAAGGGGACTGCCAAGAAAGCCAGCAGGCAGCCCTTAGCCAGCCGCTCCCCATCAAAGCGGCTCGGTAGGGCAAACCCCCTTAGGGGGAAGAGGGAAGCCAGGCCCCTTCGGTCGCTTCCCTCAAAAGACCTGCTGGCAAGAATTTTAAACCTTGCTGGGGTCAAGGCCTGTGCCTCCCCACACAAGACTGGCGACACTGCCAAGGGGACCTGCGATGTCCTGGGAGGGGATGGCCAACTGGAGGCCCCTCCTGTAATAAACATGGTCCTTGAGGAGACCCAGCTTCAGACGGTAGGGCCTTCCATGGGGGGGAATTCGGGCTCGGCGCCAAGCACCGAACCCGAATCCGCCCCTATGCAAGGTCCTCCTCAAATGGCTGAGGGCTCCGAGGCAGTAAAAGGAGGGAAGGGATATCCTCCGACAGGTGCCCCCACGACAACCAGGACCTTCTCCATTTCGGAGAGGGACCTGGCTGATGCCGGTCCATCTGGCCTGGGGGCTTCTGCCGGCGGAGGTGAAAAGCGGGTTCATTCCCCGCCCTCCTCTCCAAAAAAGAAAAAGACTCGGGGCTCCTCTCCATCTGCGGGGACGGATGGGTCTGCTACCACTTTGGTAGGCGACCAAGCCAAGATCGGCACATCCGGCCCCTCTACCCCCTCGTGTGCAGAGCCCCTGACCAAGACTAACACCAAAAGTGCACAGGGCGGAGCCTCGATGACATCGGGGCCCCTCGTTCAGAGGTTACCTGGCGTTTTCGAGCCCGCTGGCTTCAAACGCTTCCTCGTTATTCGCTCCACTGATGGCACCATGTTGTCCAAGGGCAACATGATCCATCAGAGGAGAGGATTAGCTAGTGCAATTGGTAGAGAGCCGAAGGTGACCCGTTTCTCGGACGGGAGCCTTCTGGCGAATGCGGTGAATCCCGCCGAGGCGGCCAAGATAAGTGCTCTTCGGACACTTCATGGCACCCCGGTGAGTGTGACGCCGCACTCTACCATGAACTTTGTGAAAGGAGTAGTTTATGCGAGGGAACTCGTTGACTACTCCATTGAGGACATCACCCTAGAGCTGGCCGACCATGGGGCGGTCAAGGTCGAACGTGTGATGAGAAAACAGGGAGGGGCTTCGAGACCCACCCCTACACTCTTCGTCACGTTCGACTGTGACAAGCTCCCTGAGTCGGTGCGTGCCGGTTGGTACCGCTACCGCGTGAAGGCATTCGTGCCACTGCCGCGGCGGTGCTATTACTGTCACCGCTTCGGCCATACGAATCGCTCATGTAGACGTGCAAAGTCGGGGTCACCCGAAGTTTGTGTAAATTGCTCCAAGGTCGCACACGATAAGTCCAAATCGTGTGTGGCCAAGTGTGTCAATTGCGGAGAGCCGCACCCTGCTTCTTCGAAGCAATGTGGTGCATATCTCCTGGAGAAAGAAATCCTGGCCGTTCAGGCCCAGGATAGACTCTCATTCCGCGAGGCTAAGGACTTGGTCCTGGCGCGCCCAGCTCTGCCTGGGACGTCATATGCCTCAGTACTTCGAAAGGCACCCTCTGCTCCTGGCCCATCCAGGCCAACGAGCACGGTTGTTTCCGCGCCCATTCGGAGCCCTTCTGCGGGCTCTACCCAACCCGGGCGCTCCCCTGGTAAAGCTGGCGGCAAAAAGGGTTCATACCCAGCCCCGGCTAAAACCAGGGCTCCCCCCTCTTTCCCCAGCGTGACCGTTTCCCGCAAGGCGAAACGGCCACGCGCCTCCACCGAGTCGTTAGACTCACAGGAGGCAACACCCCTGAAGATGGTCGCTAGGCCATCTTCAGGGGTTCCTAAAGCTGTCCCCCGAAAGGAGGACAGCAACAAAGGAGCTTCGGCTCCTTCCCCCACGCCCCGAGGTGGAGCGAGTGGCTCGGAGACGGTGGTTCCTCGAAAAGAGGCCCCCCCGCCTCCGAAGCCGCAGCGCCCGCCTAAGGTTTCGAGGCGGAGGGAGGAAAAGACTCGCATGGCGAGCCCAACCTCCCCCAATAAGTCCTCGAAGGCGACAGCGCCCGGGGTTCTGCCCCCGGGAAGCGTACGGCCATTCCCGTGAGGGTCTTCAATTCGAGGAGGGCCCCCGCGTCTCCGAGCTAGGCCTGGAGGGTATATTCCTTCAATGGAATTGCCGTGGACTCCGGGCCAACTGGGAGGAGCTGCGGAGGCTCGCCTCGTCCCGTTCCCCGTTAGCTATTTTTTTGCAGGAGACCATGCTAGGCGCGTGCCCCCTGCCTGCCCTCCCGGGGTATAAGGGTGTTGCGACCCCACCACCGCGGGATGGCCGGGCTGGGGGATGCGCGGTTTACACCCGGCATGATGTCTCCGTTCTTCCTTTCTCTTTAGATACCTCCTTTCAGGCAGTGGCTGTGCAGCTACACCTGGATAGGAGGTATACTATCATTTCTGCGTACATTCCACCGTCAGCTGACTTCGACGCGGGGGACTTCCGCCGCGTCGTGGCACGGTTGCCGAGGCCCTATCTCTTGCTTGGAGATCTGAACGGCAGGCATCCTCTCTGGGGAGATTACTCCATAAATCCCAGGGGACAAGTCCTTGCCGATCTGATCGAAGAGCTTGAGATGGGTGTCCTAAACGTGGATGAGTTTACGCATCACTGTCCGAGAACCGCTTCATTTTCTTGCCTTGACCTATCTTTGTGCTCCTCGGATGCACAGCCTGATTTTGATTGGGGGGTGGTCGATGACCTCCATGGTAGTGATCACTTTCCCATTCAAATATCATTTTCAGGGCAACTGCCGCCTGAGAGACCACCTCGGTGGTGCTTGGCGCGGGCGCGGTGGCCTGCATTTCAGGAAATGACTGAATTCTCTAGCTCAGTCGAGGAGTTTAGGTCGGTAGATGAGGCCGTTGAGTTCTTCTCCGGCAACCTCATCGCCGTGGGCCTGACTACTATTCCTAGGACGTCTGGCCGTTTTGCACGCCGACCACTCCCATGGTGGTCGGCCGAGTGTGAGACGGCCCTCAAACAGAAGCGTTATGCCTACATGCGCTATAAGCGCCGCCCGAACGATTTCACTGTCGCTGAATTTCGTCGGGCTAGGGCTAGGTTCCGGTATATTTCGAAGCACGCCCGCCGCTCTTCTTGGCGGGCATACGTGTCTTCACTTAACGGGAAGAACCCTTTAGCTGAGGTGTGGAAGCGAGTCAAAAGGATTCGGGGCAAGTTCTCGCAGGACCCCCCTCCCGTTCTCCAGGAGAATGGGACCGCAATCTCGGACCCCGCGTCCGTGGCGGAATCCTTAGCGACCGCTTTCTCGCATTCTCTAGCCGTGATGCTGCTCCGCCAGCATTCAATGCACGTCGTGATGTCGCGGAAGGCCGCCGGCTGGACTTTACCTCCAGAGGTGGAGAACCCTTCAACGACAAGTTTACTGTGAGTGAGTTGCGTTCCGCTCTCGCTTCGTGCGCGGACACCGCCCATGGTCCGGACGATGTCCCGTACGCCATGCTTCGACACCTGGGTGAGCGAGGCATGGACTTTCTGTTAGATTTGTTGAACAGGATCTGGGTGGAGGGTCTTCTCCCAGACTCCTGGCGAATCGCTACTGTGTTCGCCTTTCGCAAGCCGGGGAGAGATCACTCTACTCCGACCGGTTTCCGCCCAATCTCTCTAACCTCTTGCGTGTGCAAGTTGATGGAGAAATTGGTAAATGTTAGATTAGCCTATTTCCTGGACAGCGGAGGCCATCTGTCTTCTGCACAGTGCGGCTTCCGTAAGTTTCACTCCACGTCGGATGCTCTGCTCCGACTGGAAAATGCCGTCTGCGAGGCTTTCCTTCGTAGACAGCACTACGCCACGGTGTTTTTTGATCTGGAGAAGGCCTATGATACCGCATGGCTATACGGTATCATGGAGACTCTCCACACGATGGGGGCGAGGGGACGCCTCCCAATGTTTATATCTGAATTTTTGCGAGATCGTCGATTCCGCGTACGGGTGGGGGGAGCCCTCTCTGCCCCAAAGGAGCAGGAAGAGGGTGTCCCGCAGGGAAGTGTCCTCAGTGTCACACTCTTTGCCCTGAGCATCAACGGCATCACCTCGGTGCTGCCAGAAGATGTTCTCGCTACGCTCTACGTGGACGACATTTCGATCTCTTTTGGCGTGGTCCAGATGCCAACTCTGGAGCGTCGACTCCAACAGGCATTGAACCGCGTCTCTCGCTATGCCGAAGCGCACAGGTTTCGGTTTTCTTTGGCCAAGACTAAGGTGGTGCACTTCTGCCGCCATCCACGGCTTCACCCCGACCCAGATTTGTTTCTTAATGGGGTGCGTCTGAATATGGTTGAGTCGCACCGTTTCCTTGGTCTTGTATTCGACCGACGCCTCACCTGGGAGGCTCATATTCGCAGCCTTAGGGTCTCTTGTACCCGCGCCATGGACATTCTCCGTTCCGTGACGTTCAGCGCTTGGGGCGCTGATAGGGCTACCGCCTTACTTTTTTATCGATCCTTTGTTCGCTCGAAGCTCGACTACGGATGCGAGTTTTATGCATGCGCAGCCGAGCGTTTATTGCGGAAGGTGGATTCAATCCACCACACCGGCCTTCGCCTTGCGACCGGTGCCTTCCGCACCTTCCCCATTGAGAGCCTGTTGGTCGATGCTGGGGAGATGCCACTCGCTCTGCGCCGCGTGCAGTGCATCACTCGCCTGTACGCGCGAGCCCGGCGCCTCCCTCAGTCGCCAACAGCTCTCACTGCATCCGCAGCTGATCTCGATGGTGCCTATGCCACCGAGAGACGCCAGTCATACCCTAAGCCCTTTGGGTTTAGGGCCAGGAAACTCCTTCGAGAGGTAGATATAGCTCTCGGGCCGGTGGCGCCCCTGGTTCTGCCCAGGACGCCACCCTGGAGGGTACCACATTTGAGTATTTGTTGCCACGCCTCTGCTCCCAAAGCTTGTACTGCGCCGGGAGTATTGCTTTCGACCTTTTTGGAGCACACATCGTGTCACGCTGGTACCGTGCCAGTGTATACGGATGGCTCCAAGTCCCAAGAGGGGGTCGGCTTCCACGCCGTATCCCCTCTGTTTGAAGTCAGCGGGGCTCTACCAGGCGCTGCGTCTGTCTTCACGGCCGAGCTGGTGGCAATACACCACTCGGTACGGGAGATTACGCGACGTGCCCGGTTCGGAGACCGGATTGTGATCTATAGCGACTCACAAAGCGTCCTGAGTGCTCTCGGGGCATTGGAATCTCCGCATCCCCTGCTTCGCGATATCCGTGACGCCACGGTTTTGGCGAGCCGTGCAGATGTCGAGATTATCTTCTGCTGGGTTCCTGGACATGTAGGAATTGCGGGGAATGAGCGCGCCAAAGAGTCCGCGAGGACTCTGCGACCGGCCCAGCGTTTCGCTCTTCCTCACACCGACTACATGGCAGGAATACGGGCAGCTCTTCGGACTGCTTGGCAAAGAAGATGGGAGACGGTCGAAGGGAACTTAAAGTTGCGTGCCATTGCGCCGCGACTGTTCCCATGGACCTATCCCCCAATGCCGCGGCGGCTTCAGGCTGCTTTCTGTCGTCTCCGAATCGGACACACTCGTGTGACGCATCGCTATCTGATGGAGCGCTCGCCTGCGCCCTATTGCAACGACTGCGTCGTCCCCCAGACTGTTCGGCACATTCTTGTCGAATGTCCAAGTCTGGGTGATCTTCGCGCACGACACCTGTCCCGGTACACGGATGGGCGGGGTCGCTACCGCCTGTCCCTTGTGCTCGGGACGAGTTCGTGTACTTTGACTGGTGGACTTATTGACTTTTTGGGGGAGGCCGGCCTTCTCCCTTTTATTTAACCCGATTTAATTGTTGTTGTTGTTCTTGTAATTGTTTTTGTTATTGCTTTGTTATTGTTATCTCTTTTTATTGTTCCCTGTTCCATTTTTTGAAGTAGCCTAGAACTAGGCTGTTTTTTACGGCGACTTATGCCTAAGTCGGCATTCGCCAGATAGCCCCTTTGAAAAAAAAAAAAAAAATCAAATCAGCAAATAAACCACTTTTATTTTATATCTTTAAGGGCCACTTCGTACTTTTGCCACAAGCTTATCTGGAATATATATTTTTAAATAGCTAAAATCGTTTCGTTGCAAAAAATGTGATATAATCTCCTTTATCTTTACATGAATCATCATCCTGAAAACGACACGGAAGAGATTCCGTATCAGAAGAATCCTCTCCTGCACCTCCATTATCTTTTACTTCTCCAGCTTCTTTACTTTTTATCTGACGGTAGTCTTCTTCGTCTCTGATCCTCCTCTTTTTTTGTTCTGCGCTACACCCGTTTGCACTTTCTTCATCTGTGCCATTTGAAGTAAAAAATATGTAAAAAGTGATTACAAATTAAAAAAAAAAGAAGAATTTATGAACATAAAAGAATTTAAATGTAATAATTTTAATTTAAAGTATATTATTTAAATAATTTATTTAAAGTGTATTTATAGTAATTTAAGCTAAATTTAAAGTAAGAAATTACGTGCATGTAAATTAAATTCTTAAGGAATAGTGAGACTATGTAGCCAAAGAACCGAGTAAAACGTCCTTCCGCCCCTTCTACAGCTATTTATTCACATAAAGAGGTAAAAAGACCAACCTGGCTTCACTAAACAAACCGGAGAAAAGACGAGTTATGTCCTCGAGGAAAACAGGGACGACCAACCATGGCCTCGGCTTGCTGCTTGATACGTGTCCCACATGTGTGACGTTGGGCGCCTATATAAAGGGTACACGTTAAAGGCTAACCGCCGTTTCCAAAAATGATTTTTTTACACTAGCTCAAAATCACTGATTGGATGCCCCTTCCCTTCCAATATGGATTACAGAAGCCCCCATCACCCTCTCTCTCCCTTTCTGCACGCTACTGAGTCCAGTATTGAAAAATACTGGGGCCTGTCCAGCATTTATACTATGTTTGGTTAAATACACTGAAGTATCAAATGTCCTGGGATATCTACCTAGTATCGTGTAGGAGGGCAACCTTCCAGTCCGGCTAAGTGCAGCCACTTCACGGGCCAGTGATTCAACCAGTGTACGGAAAAGCTATGTTGAGAGATGTTGACTCGCCTTCTCGATCTGCTCACAGTTCTCTGATATTTGTAGGCGTCAAATCTTGTGTACGAATAGACCTGGCCACCGCATCCCATAAATTAGGCCTATGTCCTATTAAGGTGGTGCCCACGCCATTCTTTGGAACACCAGAATGCTGCTCGAACCAATTCTGAGCACTCTGGGTCCGATGCCACGGTCGAATATTCCATCATTGTTTGGGTACATGAAATCCATGAAGGGATGCAAAGGGTCACCATGTAGTGCAACGTAGTGGTCACCGCCGGGAAATGACATGTTTAGGAGGACCCAACCCGTGCCGCGTGAACACACCCCACATCAGTATGGTACCATCAGCATGCACTGTACCTTATTGACATTTAGGGTCCATGTGATTTGCGCTCCCCCTTAACCCTATTATCAGCTCGAAACAATTGGAAACGTCATCAGACTACGACATTTGTTGCCATTACTTCCGGATCTAATTATCGACGTCACGACCCCAGGGACGGCGCTCTCTCGTGGTATTAACGGGGGCACTGGGAAGTCTTTTTCTCTCATCACATGAAAGGTAAAGAACGCTGCATTGACCTGTTGGGTATTCGTCTGTTACCGCCAGTGGGGCTCGCCTGTTACCATGGACAATCCAAGCCAGACGCCGCTACTCAGGATCATTAAACAGCCTCGTGGGCGGCCACTGTGTTGTCCACGGGGGTCGGTCGGTAAATGCTTTCCATCAGCTATTCTTTGTATACACGTGGCACACTAGATCGAGAGATGTCGATTATTTTCACAGTTTCAAAAATGCAACATCCCATCAGTCTTGCCCCTATTATCAATGCCCTGTTTGAACTGCGTTGTCCCCCAGATTGGTCGGCACAGTCTTGTGGAATTTCCCAGTCTGGGTGATCTTCGCGCGCGTTACCTGTCTCGGTATCGGGACGAGCGAAGTCGTTACCGCTTGTCCCTTCTACTTTGGACGAGTTCCTGGACTGACTTTTTGGAGGAGGTTGGCCCCCTCCATTTTATTTGACTTGTAGATCGCATGTTCCTGCGTCGTGGATAGGCAAACCTCCCTACGACACCGGAGCGTGCTTCCTTCTTGTTTTTTTGTTTACCTCTTTTGTTTTGTTTTTTAATTTTTTTGTGCATTTTTTAAATATAGCCTTGTATTAGGCTGCAAGGTATTTGCGGTAGCTTTTGCCCTAATAGTTAGTCAGTAGATGGGCTCTTAAAAAAATAGCCTGTTTGAACTCCAATAATTTAAATCGCCTTGACACGAGCGGCCAACCCGGTGGTCGCTGTCCCTCGCGATCGGAACCCTTTAAAGGACGAATTCGAGTACCTTTAGTAGGAGGGGAAATAAGACTCGATTCATCGAACGGCGACGTTAAATGTGGCGCATGAATGCAAGGAGTCAAGAACCCGCACTTCCCCCTTCTTCTCGGAAGGGTTATAATAATAATGCAGAATTAATTACAAATGAGCAAAGATCCACTCGAGGCTAGTGCAAGAAAGAAGTGAAGCACAAATAGAAATAAGAGTAGAAATGGATAAAGAATGTCTGACTTTTCTCTTACAGTTATGTATATTAAAGAAATGTCGATTCTATTCTTTAATTCTTTCCACGACTAGCTTAGTGGATAGGGCGCTGGACTTCTAGCGTCAAGGCACGAGTTCGATCCCAAGGAGAGCAGGCACATAACTGACCGGTCACGAGTCTGCGGCCCATTGGTGGATGCACTGAGACCCACTCCCGCGTGGGTAAGAAACTCCCCATTAATCCACCCAGAGACAATCATTTCGCCGTTTTCGTGCCACAACATACCCAGTACCCACGCGCTCCTCTGTTCCGGAACCGTGCCGATGGAGACCTAGTATCTCCTATGGGGCATGCATATCCACATATCCCCATGTGGTGGAGTACTAGTGTCCACATAGTACTTATATGGAACCACAAATGGTTCTATGATCGCTGGTTGAAGTTATAACACAATACAACCTGATGCCATCCCCTACCTTTTCCTACGGAACCGGCTTCTGGTGTCTCCGGGCTAGCCACTGATTGTCCTTCAGATTTTTATGCACATTTCACTATCCGATCGAAGATTTCATCCACAATGTGCGTGACGAATAAGAAATTTTGTACTATCCGCATTAAATCTTTTGTTTACTAGCTTGAAGCTGTTAGTCCTAGTGGCTTCTGGGTTATCTAGCTCAAATAGTCTATACCAGTTGATCTGCTATATAAAGAATTAATCTTCATTATTTTTTTTTAAAGAAAAACAGTTGCGCCTAAAACAGTGGTTTTCAACCGGGGTGTCGCAGGAGCGACCCCCCCCCATTTTTTTTTTAAATTACTAAATTGACCCCCAACATATGTATGTATTTCAAACATTTCTAAAAAAAAATCTAACCAACTTTGAAAGTATTTTGGAATGGCTTCTCTGTATTGTGCAACATAAAAACAACGAAAAGAGAAAGATTGCAGACAGTGAATGAAGAAATGTGAGTTACCTTCTCAACTCTACGTCCCAATATTTAAGAATTATGTGATACTCATCGAGGTCAAATTTCCAATTAAACTTTTAAAGTAAAATTTATTTATTTTAAATTTCTATGCCTTATTTCGATTAAATTAGGTTAAATGTCAATTATATTATATCGGGGGTGCCGCGGCTGCTTCTAGATAGTAATTAGGGGGCCACTATCATAAAAAGGTTGAAAACCACTGGCCTAAAAACTTGCATATTCTCTACGAAAGTTTTTGCTATAAAATAGGTAGACTAATATAGGGTGCCACTACTTAACAAGGTCTGCCCCCCCAAAAGTCGCGTGCTCTCACTTATTCTGATTTATGACCTTACGACCTTCAAAACTTTGAATAATTCCCGGGAGGACCTTGGCAATTGTATCATTCGAAAGAGAATGTAAAACATCCCAAGGGTTTCAAATTTCGTTAGAATCGGCCAATTAGTTACAATGTTATTACAAAAAAATAGAAGCAAAACCAGGACCGACGGACCGCTATAGTGAGTTATAAAATAGCACGCGACTAAAAATCTGTTGTTTGGGAAATATTCGCGTGGCTGAAGCGACCATATTCGAGCTCGTCTGAATGTTACCATGCGCTTGGGCCATTGAGTTGTCTCTTTGTATCCTTCCCCAATTATAAATTCCAAATCTAAGTAAACACTTCAATTTAATCATTTTGTCCCATTTGTAATTTCAACAACAACCTTCAAGCTTATTGTTTGGAATTATAATAAAGCAATTATATTTGACCATTTATAATAAAGCAATTAGATGAATTCAATTGCTTTTTTGTCACCTTCTCGCCTGCGGAGACCTTTGGGGGCGCTTTGTTGGCCTCGAACTGTATTTGTCCCCCCACACCTCCCTTTTTCCTTTATTTGCTATAAAGTAATGACTTAGGAGGGAAGGGTGTGTTTTTTTTAAACCCTAGCCACCCTATAGATAAAGAATTGTATAGAGGTCATCATTTCTAAGTGGATATGACATGACCACCTGAAGTTGGGCCGCCCCACTAGGATGCCATCCACGTGAGGTTAAACTGCAATAGAACTTTCATTTCCTAGCTGGTGGATAGACCGCTAGCACAGAGGGGGGCTATCAATAGGTAGAACTGCTCTGTTCCCAAGCAGTAGAACCTGCGCGAGAGAAGTGGTACTACCTATGTTTACATAGTGTTAGTCCACTAATCTAAAAAGTCTACGACTCTAGAACTTGAAAGTTGAAAATTAGTACAGCAGAGTTAACAAACTTTAAGAATCCAAGTGAAAAAGAGGCGAAGTGCCCACATTAAAGTCCCCTCCCCCTCCCCCCCCTAATAGAAACATAGCAAGAATCAACAAAATTAAAACTAAATTTAAATAAAAAAGAGGCGAAGTGCCCACACCTAATATTCAAAATTCAAGAATTAAAAGAGGCGAAGTGCCCAACTCCCCAATACCCATATGTTAACATATAAACTAAACAGTCAAAATAAACCATACGAAGAAAAGAGGCTAAATGCCCACATTTAAAGGATTACAAAATATTCAACACTGAGATTCATTCAGCAAGTAAAGTCAACCTTGAAAGGCTTGAATGCTTCGAAGGTGGAAACACATATAATATAGAGAAATATATATATTTATAACGGAGGAAACTGACTGTCAATGACAGTCAGCTACTTTTTGACGGAGGAATTTTTTATTTTTAAACTCAACATGAAGAATGCTAGTGATGCCCTAACACCAGGGCAAACTAGAAAACATATTCACACCTTTATATACCTACCACACAATTTCACCACTTTAACCTAATTTGTAATTTGTAATTTGCTGCAATCTGTGAAAAAGAAAAGGACATCGAGGCTATCACCAATTAAAAGGCAGTAGAGGTCCTTAGGGAAATTGGGCTGCAGCCAGCCGCACCACCCCAGATCCTGGCTCACAGGATCGTGGTATGCCGGCGACTCGATCCGTGGATCGGAAAGCACTCGAAAGAAAATATTAAGGAGGAGATCCAGCTTCGGCAAACCTAGGCCAAGGTAGCCGAAGTGATCAAATTTAAAAACAGAAGGGACAATAGCGACTACACTCACGTCTTCAAGGTAGTCTTTACTGAAACCACTATGACCCAAAAGGCAAAAGAACATAGCCTACTCATGTTCAATGCCAAAGTTAGTGGGGCCAGATCGAGAAGGGAGAATTCACTCCAGTCCAGTTCTGTTTTAGGTGTTATAAAATGGAGGAACACGCGACTAAAGACTGTAAGGAGCCACTGAAAACATGCTCCAAATGCAGCGAAAAGGGACACAATTGGAGGACATGCACTAATAATTACGAGAAGTGCGTTAACTGTGGGCAAGGACACAGATCAATGGCCATGTCCTGCCCTGTAAAAAAAAGATTATTAAAAGGAAACATGAATCGAAGAAGCAAGAGAAAACGCTTAGAGCAAATACATCCTACGTTCAAGCAGCAAAGGTGGCCCTCTCAGAAGTGGACACAAAGAAAACATACCTTAAGCTTTAGAACGAGAATTCGACGAAGATTATGACGTACATCCTTCACGCGCACGTGATGAATCTCACGCGCCTTGGCACGTTCGCTAAAGAGCTGAACCAAATGCTAGCGAAAAACGGTATGGACCAAATGTGGTTCCCGGACAACTTCCCCTCTGGGGATGTCCTGCAATTGTAGATGGTCCCAAACCAACAAATAAACGGACAAGACACACCCGAAATTGGAAACAAGAAAGAGAAGAAACAAGCAATCGAAGTGAAAAATCCTGCCCCTAAACAGAGACAAGAAATCAGCAAAGAGAGGGAAAATGCTGGGTCTGATACCAATGGTTCCTCGGAATCCTCAGACTCATCGGACACCGAAGCCCCACAAACAAACAAAGGGAAGAAACGGAAAAAAACAAACGATTCCGTGCGGATAGTATCAATTTTAAAATCTACGCATGCGACCAGTTTTCCTTTCCCGAAGAAATGGAACCCAGGGAATTATTCCATGGAATTAAAGCAAAAGTGTTCAAATGGGAATACGACTTTGAGTCGACGCTGAAACGGTAGAAGAAGCTATGCTCTGCCAGAATATGACCCTACATCATAACACCTGTGAGCAGATTTCCAATGCCAAGTTCAGAAAGAAGAAAAACAAGGGGAAGAAGAACGTAACCTAGAAACACTAAAGAGACAACGTGGAAAGAGTAAGCAATATAATGTGAATTCTGACACTCAATGTAAACGGATGGGAGGGAAAAGCTACGGCATATGGAAACATATTCCGAGTGCTTGACCCCGACATCATTCTTATAACGGAGCACGGCATCGACATTACATCTAGTCAAATTAAAATACCGGGCTACATAGTGGACATGAAGAATCGTTCTCAGGAAAGGCTTGATGGTGCTGTAATAGCTATTAAGGGGAACATCTCGTTCAAACATCTACTAGAACTTGATCAATCCTTTGTAGTGGTTGAACTCCACACATTGGTAGGAGACCTCATGATAGCTGCAGCCTATCAACCCCCTTCGTCGAGCCTATCTCACGTTAAATAACTTCTACACACTGTTTGGGCACCGCAGAATGGCAATCTTAGGGGAAGACCTGAATGTCAGATGCCGTGCGGCGGGCTATGGTAGTACCAACGAAAGAGGCCGAAACTTGGAACAGATTATGGGAAGAAAAACCATCCAGAGAATAGGGCTTGACATAATCTTAACAAGTAAAGGCTTTCCATTCAACTACCATAGTGAGCCAGGCCCTAACAGTCCCAAGTGATCACATAGCGATTCTCACCACAGTATCTCTCGGTCCGATTCAGCTTCCAGTCTCTGTCCGAACCGGGCACGTCGCGTAATCTCCCGTGCCAAGTGATGTATTGCCACCAGCTCTGCCGTGAAGACAGACGCAGTGCCTGGTAGAGCCCCGCTGACTTCAAACAGAGGGGATACGGCGTGGAAGCCGACCCCCTCTTGGAAATTGGAGCCACCCGTATACACTGGTACGGTTCCAGCGTGACACGAGGTGTGCTCCAAAAAGGTCGAACGCAAGACTCCCGGCACCGTACAAGCTTTAGGAGCAGAGGCGTGGCGACAAATAGCCAAATGTGGTACCCTCCAGGTTGGCGTCCTGGGCAGAACCAGGGGCGCCACCGGCCCGAGAGCTATATCTACCTCTCGAAGGAGTTTCCTAGCTCTAAACCCAAAGGGCTTAGGGTATGACTGGTGTATCTCGGCGGCATAGGCACCGTCGAGATCAGCTGCGGATGCAGTGAAAGCTTTTGGCGACTGAGGGAGGCGCCGTGCTCACGCGTAAAGGCGAGTGATGCACTGCACGCGGCGCAGAGCGAGTGGCATCTCCCGAGCATCGAGCAACAGGCTCTCAATGGGGGAAGTGCGAAAGGCACCGGTCGCAAGGCGGAGGCCGGTGTGGTGGATCGAATCCACCTTCCGCAATAAACGCTCGGCTGCAGATGCATAAAACTCGCATCCGTAGTTGAGCTTCGAACGAACAAAGGATCGATGAAAAAGTAGGGCAGTAGCCCTATCAGCGACCTAAGTGCTGAACGTCAAGGAACGGAGAATGTCCATGGCCCGGGTACAAGAGACCCTAAGGCTTCAAATATGAGCCTCCCAGGTGAGGCGTCGGTCGAATACAAGACCAAAGAAACGGTGCGACTCAACCATATTCAGACGCACCCCATTAAGAAACAAATCTGGGTCGGAGTGGAGCCGCGGATGGCGGCAGAAGTGCACCACCTTAGTCTTGGCAAAAGAAAACCGAAACCTGTGCGCTTGGCATAGCGAGAGACGCGGTTCAATGCCTGTTGGAGTCGACAGTCCAGAGTTGGAATCTGGATCGCGCCAAAAGAGATCGAAAGGTCGTCCACGTAGAGCGTAGCGAGAACATCTTTCGGCAGCACCGAGGTGATGCCGGTGATGCTCAGAGCAAAGAGTGTGACACTGAGGAAACTTCCCTGCGGGACACCCTCTTCCTGCTCCTTTGGGCCGGAGAGGGCTCCCCCTCCCCCCACCCGTACGCGGAATCGACGATCTAGCAAAAATTCAGATATAAACATTGGGAGGCGTCCCTTCGCCCCCATCGTGTGGAGAGTCTCCATGATACCGTATAGCCATGCGGTATCATAGGCCTTCTCCAGATCGAAAAACACCGTGGCGTAGTGCTGTCTACGAAGGAAAGCCTCGCAAACGGCATTTTCCAGTCAGAGCGGAGCATCCGACGTGGAGTGGAACTTACGGAAGCCGCACTGTGCAGAAGACAGATGGCCTCCGCTGTCCATGAAAAGGCTAATGTAACATTTACCAATTTCTCCATCAACTTGCACACGCCAGAGGTTAGAGAGATTGGGCGGAAACCGGTCGGAGTAGAGTGATCTCTCCCCGGCTTGCGAAAGGCGAGCACAGTAGCGATTTGTCAGGAGCCTGGGAGAAGGTCCTCCACCCAGATCCTGTTCAACAAATCTAACAGAAAGGCCATGCCTCGCTCACCCAGGTGTCGAAGCATGGCGTGCGGAACATCGTCTGGACCATGGGCGGTGTCTGCGCACGAAGCGAGAGTGGAACGCAACTCACTCACAGTAAACTTGTCGTTGAAGGGTTCTCTGCCTCTGAAGGTAAAGTCCAGCCGGCGGCCTTCCGCGACATCACGACGTGCATTGAATGCTGGCGGAGCAGCATCACGGCTAGAGAATGCGAGAAAGCGGTCGCTAAGGATTCCGCCACGGACGCGGGGTCCGAGATTGCGGTCACATTCTCCTGGAGAACGGGAGGGGGGGGTCCTGCGAGAACTTGCCCCGAATCCCTTTGACTCGCCTCCACACCTCTGCTAAAGGGGTCTTCCTGTTAAGTGGAGACACGTATGCCCGCCAAGAAGAGCGGCGGGCGTGCTTCGAAATATACCGGAACCTAGCCCTAGCCCGCGAAATTCAGCGAAAGTTAAATCGTTCGGACGGCGCCTATAGCGCATGTAGGTATAACGCTTCTGTTTGAGGGCCGTCTCACACTCGGCCGACCACCATGGGAGTGGTCGGCGTGCAAAACGGCCAGACATCCTAGGAATAGTAGTCAGGCCCACGGCGATGAGGTTGCCTGAGAAGAACTCAACGGCCTCATCTACCGACCTAAACTCCTCGATTGAGATAGAAAATTCAGTCATTTCCTGAAATGCAGGCCACAGCGCCCGCGCCAAGCACCACCGAGGTGGCCTCTCAGGCGGCAGTTGCCCTGAAAATGATATTTGAATGGGAAAGGGCTCACTACCATGGAGGTCATCGACCACTCCACAATCAAAATCAGGCTGTGCATCCGAAGAGCACAAAGATAGGTCAAGGCAAGAAAATGAAGCGGTTCTCGGGCAGTGATGCGTAAACTCATCCACGTTTATGACACCCATCTTAAGCTCTTCGATCAGATCGGCAAGGACTTGTCCCCTGGGATTTATGGAGTAATCTCCCCAGAGAGGATGCCTGCCGTTCAGATCTCCAAGCAAGAGATAGGGCCTCGGCAACCGTGCCACGACGCGGCGGAAGTCCCCCGCGTCGAAGTAAGCTGACGGTGGAATGTACGCAGAAATGATAGTCTACTTCCTATCCAGGTGCAGCTGCACAGCCACTGCATGAAATGAGGTATCTAAAGAGAAAGGAAGAACGGAGACATCATGCCGGGTGTAAACTGCGCATCCCTTAACCCGGCCATCCCGCAGGGGTGGGGTCGCAAGACCCTTATACCCTGGGATGGCGGGCAGGGCTCACGCGCCTAGCATGGTCTCCTGCAAAAAAAAGGCTAACGGGGAACGGGACGAGGCGAGCCTCCGCAGCTCCTCCCAGTTGGCCCGGAGTTCACTGCAATTCCATTGAAGGAATATGCCCTCCAGGCCTAGCTCGGCGGAGACGCAGGGGCCCTTCTCGAACTGAATACCCTCACGGGAATGGCCGTACGCTTCCCGGGGGCAAAACCCCGGGCGCTGTTGGCCGGACAAAGCGCTGAAGGAGCTGTCGCCTTCAAGGAATTATTGGGGGAGGTTGGGCTCGCTATGCGAATCTTTTCCTCCCTCCACCTCGAAACCTTAGGCAGGCATTGCAGCTTCGGAGGCGGGGGGCCCTCTTTCGAGGAACCACCGTCTCCGAGCCACTCGCTCGACCTCGGGGCGTGGGCGAAGGAGCCGAATCTCCTTTGTTGCTGTCCTCCTTTCGGGGGACAGCGTTAGGAACCCCGGAAGATGGCCTAGCGACTATCTTCAAGGGTGTTGCCTCCTGTGAGTCTAACGACTCGGTATAGGCCCGTGGCCGTTTCGCCTTACGGGAAACGG
Source organism: Ceratothoa steindachneri (assembly GCA_963969495.1). Taxonomy (NCBI): domain Eukaryota; kingdom Metazoa; phylum Arthropoda; class Malacostraca; order Isopoda; family Cymothoidae; genus Ceratothoa; species Ceratothoa steindachneri. The sequence continues at coordinate 222,741,747 of OZ018320.1, forward strand.
TCACGCTGGGGGAAGAGGGGGGAGCCCTGGTTTTAGCCGGGGCTGGGTGTGATCCCTTTTTGCCGCCAGCTTTACCAGGGGAGCGCCTGGGTTAAGTAGAGCCCGCAGAAGGGCTCTGAATGGGCGCGGAAACAATCGCGCTCGTTGGCCTGGATGGGCCAGGAGCAGAGGGTACCTTTCTAACTATTGGGGCATATGACGTCCCAGGCAAAGCCGGGCGCACCAGGACCAAGTCCTTAGCCTCGCGGAATGAAAGTCGATCCTGGGCCTGAACGGCCAGGATTTCTTTCTCAAGGAGATATGCACCACATTGCTTTGAAGAAGCAGGGCGCGGCTCTCCGCAATTGACACACTTGGCCACACACGATTTGGACTTATCGTGTGCCGCCTTGGAGCAATTTACACATACTTCGGGTGACCCCGACTTTGCACGTCTACAAGAACGATTCGTATGGCCGAAGCGGTGACAGTAATAGCACCGCCGCGGCAGTGGCACGAATGCCTTCACACGGTAGCGGTACCAACCGGCACGCACCGACTCAGGGAGCTTGTCACAGTCGAACGTGACGAAGAGTGTAGGGGTGGGTCTTGAGCCCCTCCCTGTTTTCTCATCACACGTTTGACCTTGACCACCCCATGGTCGGCCAGCTCTAGGGTGATGTCCTCAATGGAGTAGTCAACGAGTTCCCTCGCATAAACTACTCCTTTCACAAAGTTCATGGTAGAGTGCGGCGTCATACTCACCGGGGTGCCATGAAGTGTCCGAAGAGCACTTATCTTGGCCGCCTCCGCAGGATTCGACGCATTCGCCGGAAGGCTCCCGTTCGAGAAACGGGTCACCTTCGGCTCTCTACCAATTGCACTAGCTAATCCTCTCGTCTGATTGATTATGTTGCCCTTGGCCAACATGGTGCCATCAGTGGAGCGAATAACGAGGAAGCGTTTGAAGCCAGTGGGCTCGAAAACCCTAGGTAACCTCTGAAACAGGGGCCCTGATGGCATCGAGGCTCCGCCTTGTGCACTTTTCGTCTTTGTCATAGTCAGGGGCTCCGCACCCAGGGGGGCAGAGGGGCCGGATGTGCCAATCTTGGCCTGGTCGCTTGCCAGAGTGGCAGCAGACCCATGCGTCCCCGTAGCCCCCGCGGATGGAGAGGAGCCCCGAGTCTTTTTAGTCTTTCTTGTCTTTTTCTTCTTTTTAGGAAAGGTGGGTGGGGAATGAACCCGCTTCTCACCTCCGCCGACAAAAGCCCCTAGGCCAGATGGACCGGCCTCAGCCAGGTCCTTTTCCAAAATGGAAAAGGTCCTGGTGGTCGCAGGGGCACCGGTCAGAGGAGATCCCATCCTCCTTGCACTGGCTGGGAGGCCCCAGCCGTTTGAGGAGGACCTTGCATAGGGGCGGATTCAAGTTCGGTGCTTGGCGCTAGCCCGGATTTCCCCCGATGAAAGGCCCTACCCTCTGAGACTGGGTTTCCTCAAGGACCATGTATATCACAGGAGGGGCCTCCAGTTGGCTCTTCCCTCCCAGGACATCGCAGGTCCCCTTGGCAGCGTCACCAGTCTTTTGTGGGGAGGCACAGGCCTTGACCCTGGCAAGGTTTAAGATTCTTGCCAGCAGGTCTTTTGAGCGAAGCGACCGAAGGGGCCTTGCTTCCCTCTCCCCCCTAAGGGAATTTGCCCTACCGAGCCGCTTACACGATGGGCGGTCGGCAATGGGCTGCCTGCTGGCTTTCTTGGCAGTCCCCTTGGAAAGAAAAGGAGGGACTGCGCTGGAAATAGGGAGGTACCCGAAAGCACCTCCAGAGAAGGTGGTGAGGGGGAGTCCCCTACATCCGTAGGCGTTGGAGAGGAGTAAGCCTCCTCTCCGGTTAAAGAAGTATGGAGGGTCCCCTGCACAAGCGCAAGGGGGGTACCTCCATTTTTTCGTGGAGATGCCCGAGGGTGGCTCCGTTGATGTTACAGGGGAAGTTAGGGGTTGTTTTTTTTATATTCATCATTGGGCATGGTGACCCTCTTTTTTACACGGGATGCAATAGCTCACCACCTCTCACAGTTGCCCACACTGTAAGAGGTGCTTACAGGCCCGGCCTAGCCAGGCGCCGCCATTTGGGACCACCCCTCCCGCCTGGTGGCCTTGCATTCCATCGGCATGGCGGCTCCACCTTAGACACGGCGTAAAATTGATAGAATGTGAAGAGGAGAGGAAAAGGGATGTGAGGAAGGTATGGGTGGGGATGAAGCGGGTTGTTAAAAAAAAACACATCCCAAACCGGAGCTCAAGGGTTAGGGACCTTTTCCCCCTCTTCCTCAGCCCCGATCCGGGACGGTTGGCCTGAGAAGAAGGTCTTCATCTACCCTGTGAAATTAGAGGCTGACCAGAGAAAGTTGTGGGAGAGGTTGTATGAAAAGAGAGGAAACAAGTGTTTAGAAGGCAGGAAGAGAGGCTAAGCTGGGGCCAGACGGGGTGCTGAGTCCCGTCAGCACGGCGGCTAGGATGGCAAATCGCCGCGCCCCTTACGGGGCTCTCTAGAAAAAACTAGGCCCTGGCCAACTGGGAACGTTACAAGAGACGACTCAGTCAATACACCCCAGCTGACCTAAACGACGTGGCTTTAGAAGAGATAGACGAAGGACTGGAGAGGATAACTACGTGCATACTAGAAGCGGACCGCGAGTGCATACCCAAGACTGGGTATAAAACACCTCCTCAACCCAGATGGACAGAGGAGATGAGAGAGATTGCTCGTGTTCACAGGATAGTGTACGAAGAGATAAGGTGGAAAGGTCCTAACCGGGAAAGAATCTCGCTCCTTCGGTGCCTAAGCACCGAGCTAAATCAAGCTATCAACCTCCAACAAAGGAAAATATGGAACAGCCTGATAGCCAAAATCGATAGCGAGCTCAACCTGGTGAAATTCTGGCGTCAAGTCATGAAAATAATGGTACTAACTGGAAGAACTAAGGCTCGAATAAAAGAGAACGGATACTATATAGAGGACACAGTGGTTCTAGAAGACAAATTCAGGAATTTTTGGAAAAACGTCTTCAGGATCACCTTAGAAGACAATGAAGAGTTCGACCAGGAAATCGAAGGCCAACTGATCGAAAATCTGAATCAGATTATGCACCGCACGCACCCACAACATCAAGTAGACGAAGGCAGGGAGATGGCGGACCATGGCCATCCCATAACACCAGAGGAGGTCATGACCACTCTAAGAACCTTTGAACAAAGAGCACCAGGCTGGACGGGCATTACCAGAAACAACTTGGTAAATGCCCCACAGCAGATCATTCAGGGAATTACAAACGTTTACAACGCTTCCCTTAATACGGGTTACTTCCCTGAGGGTTTTAAGATCGCTAAAATAATCTTCATACCCAAGGGAGGTAAGCCCCCTGATCAACTGGTTAATTACAGGTCAATCGCCCTGCTGGAATTCGTTGCGAAAATCTATGAGAAGCTCCTGGCTGACAGGTTTCAAGAACAACTAGCCGAGCTAGGAGCTCACAATCCTCAGCAGCACGGGTTCCGCAGGGGACGAGGAACGGAAACCACCCTATCCCTCCTAACGAAAAAACTTGCATCAGCAAAGCTGAGAGAAAGTACGTAGACGTGCTACTGCGGGATGTAAAGAAGGCCTTCGATAAGGTATGGCTGAGAGGACTACAATTCAAGATCCTCAACCTCCAGCTAAACCCAATCCTGGAAAGGGTCCTTTGTAACTATGTCACGGATAGGAAAGCCCAAATCTCGATCAAGCGCTGCAAGGGACCTGAATTCGAACTCGAGGCGGGAGTTCCACAAGCAGCTGTCTAAGTCCTTTGTTGTACCTCGTGTACACAATTGACCTCCCTGCTCCAGTGAGGTACGATTCGATATATCTGCAATACGAAGATGACATCATACAAATCGTCCCAAGTCTATTCAGGAGCGCTGGAAGTCAAGCGAGGGAGACAGCTGCTGGGATTGATAACATTAATCGTTATGTAAAAAAATGGAAAATAAAGACCAACCGCCAGAAGTTCATTATAATTCCAATGAACCGCCGGAAATTAGACGACGTCCTCATTGACAATGAAATTCATCCGTACTCTAACGAGGGACTAAAACCGATCAATATGGAGATCCAAAAGCTAGGGAGAAAGACTTGGGACAAAGTAGACCAAGAAATATTCCCAACTATTAACAACAATCTAGACTTTATAAATCAGGATACAAGGCCCACGTAAAAAACAGACTCCCTAGCCAAAAGAGAACCGAAGAAACTGAACTGTTTCCAAAGCCTCAACGTGCCAAATAAGAAAAAGCTATACATGGCCCTGGTACGCTCCGTCCTGGTATACTCGGCTGTGATCACGCAGGTGGCAAGCTGTACCTCTCTCAGGACGATGCAGAGGGTACATAATAAAGCTACACTGCTTATACCTGGCACGAAAAGGATCGACCATATTCGACAATCGGTTCTACATAATAGAATCGGACTAAAACCGATCAATATGGAGATCCAAAGGCTAGGGAGAAAGACTTGGGACAAAGTACACCAAGAAATATTCCCAACTATTAACAACAATCTAGACATACCGGAACACAGAATATGCGCAGTAGAAAGGACATCTCTATTCTCCAGCGGAAGAACCTGTGCGAGAGAGAATATAAGACCTATTTACACCTAACAATATACAAAAGTAAAATTAACTTTGATAAAAAGAGGCGAAGTGCCCAAATTCAAATCAAAGTTTAACTAACATAAAAGAAGAGAAAAAGTATAACAGACAATTAACTTTAATAAAAAGAGGTGAAGTGCGCAAATTAAAATCAGAATTTAACTAACAAAAAAGAAGAGAAGAAATAAAAAAGATAATAAACTTTAACAAAAAGTGGCGAAGTGCCCAAATTAAAATTTAACAAACAAAAAGAAGTGAAGAACAATAATCAACAAAATTAACCAAATAATATTAAGAAAAGGAAGATAGATTAACATAAACGAAAAGAGGCGAATGCCAAACTATGATTTAAATTGAAAATAATAAATGAATAACTGAATACAATAACAAAAAGATAACTATAATTTAAATAAAAAGAAACAACGAAGTAATAAATAACAAATTATGAATAAAAGACGCAAAAATGCCCAAGATATAATTAGCAGAATAAAAACCAATTGAAAGGCTTGAAAGCCACTACGGAGGAACTTATTAATAAAATAAAAATATATATATATATATATATATATATATATATATATATATATATATATATATATATATATATATATATATATATATATATATATAAACCAATGGAAGAACCTGACCGTCATCGACGGTCAGCAACATTGTTGACGGAGGAAAAATAATTTTTAAACAAACAAGAAGAAAGCATGCTAGTGATGCCCTAACACCAGGGCAAACTAGTAAACATTTTCACACTTTTGAAAATCTACCACACATTTCATCACTTTCATATAATTAATTAATTTGCTCGGAAATCTTGGTTCATCAACTTTGGCAGATTTACCTCAGAATTCGGTAAAAGAAGTAAAATTTGGGGAAAATTTACAAAGACGCCTCCGAGTACCACTATTATGAAAGAGATCTATACTTATCACCATTCATTCATCATCACTAATAATATTCACCTTTCTCTTTAGAGGCACCCCTTAGGCAGATGACTGTTAAGTCCCCAGCCTTGTCCCCCTTCGTGAAATGCTGCCAGTTGCGAGGAGGGATTGCCATTCATATTTCGTCCCAATATGCCGAGCGGTTGCCATGGCATAATTGGGGGCATTGGAGGAAGCTGGTTTGACTAGTAGCCCACAGCAGAGAACAAAGTCAGAAATAATTCCGGACAAGGGACGGACTATTACCTCCGCTGCTCATCACAACGGGGGCCCCTTCCAGGACCATAGAGGGATATACAACCATCTCTATGGTATGTTGAGATGGGGTCGCGATTAAACACCCTCGGGTGGGGGGCGTTGTCAATAAGTCCGCCATACAATCACTCCCCCGAGAGGATCCCACCCAGATTCATCTCATCCGTTGATATCATTCACCCTAAAATGCAATTCCTTCATCCATCGAGGCGGCAGACAAGCGAGGGGGAAAGGGCTCTCTTTTCTACAAGGCAAATGAATTAAAAAACAGGAAAAACCTAAAATTCTGAAAAACACAGATTGGTGGGTCCCCATTCAAATAAACAACAAATAAGGTAAGAGAGAACGTTAGTGCACTCCCCTCCTCAAGAAGCTGCACACAAGCTGAAATGGCGGACTCCAGTGCCGAAAGAGTCCCGCTCACAACCATAAGTGGCCTAGAAAAACCGAATAAGGGGAAGTTGTATGAAACCTTATTCGGCAGGCTGAATTTAGCCACCCTACGCCTAATGGACTATCGACAGTGTATATCGCTATATGCGAGAAGGAGAAATATATTGAGACCCTCACAAAGGAAGCTGCTATTAAAAGCTTGAGGGAAATAAGCCTCCAACCCAGTACCCTTCCCAAGATTATAGAACACAGAAGTGTGATATTCCGAAGGCTGGACCCGTGGATCAGCCAGTAGACAAAAGAAGAAATCAAAAACGAAAGTGAGAGAAACCAACAGTGGGAAAATATAAGCGAGATAGTGAAATTCAGAAACAGAAGGGACAACATGGAGTACAATCACGTGTTCAAAATTATCTTTTGTGATACCTCAATGGCAACTAAGGCGAAAGAGAGTGGGTTACTGCTCTTCAATGCCAAAATAAGCGGGGAGCAAATAGAGAAGGAGGAGTTTACCCCAGTGCAAATTTGTTTCAGTTTCTTTAAGCTAGAATAACACACTACCAAAGAATGCAGGGAGCAGGAATTAACTTGCTCTAGATGAACTAGTAAAGGGCATGGCTGGCGGGAATGCCCGGACGCCGAAGAAAAATGCCCAAAGTGGGCAAAAGCACGGGCAATGGCTATGTCTTGCCCAAAGGAAAAAAGAGATATTAAAAAACAAAGCAGAGGAGAAAAAGGCGGAATGAATTAGGAGGGCTAATACCCCTGCTTTGTTTTGGACTTTTTGAAGTCTTAATAGGTTACTTCTCGAGATCGTGTACATCGCGATGGTTGGATAAATAATTGCGGATTATACTATGGTTTGATAAATTTTTCTCTTGTTTTTCATGCTTAGGTTAACTAACTTGTACAGTAATACCAGGCCGCTCTTCCCTCGATTTACCCTCTCCGTTACGTGCTTTTTATAACTTGATTGGGTAATGGTTAGTCTGAGAACCTTACATTCTTTGTCGTATCTGTAGCGCTGTCCATCTACATATACATCTGAGATGCTCCTCCTGTACACGGGTGTCATTTTAAATTTATCCCTGTTGGTTTTAATTTTATATTTTTCTTCGTATCTATTAATGCTTCTTATCTCTTCTGCAGTCATCCTAGCTTGCAATGGGCCGTTCCTGTAGGGGCAAACTATGATTTGAGTGACGTCGTCGGCAAATTAGATGTTCAATCAGACTTCATTTCTTGGTGCTGGTATATCTGCTGTGTAGATTGAATAGGGAGACTGACTCAGACATCCGCCTTGGGGCAAACACGCAGCGAGCTCGAATATTTCACCCTGATGTCGCCCTATTTCCACATAAGCACGTCTCTCCAATACATAATCACATAAAATCCTTCCAATCTTGTTGTTCATTCCTAATCTGAGTATCTTGAGTTGTATACCCCTCTGCCATACTTTGTCGAATGCCTTGGACACGTCCTGGCATACGATGTCTACGCTCATTTTCTCTCTCTTTGCTTTCGCTATCTTTTCAAGGATGACTCCAAGGGCCAACTCCATGCTTCTCTTTTTCCTGAAGCCAAATTGGCAGCTGTTTCTTCGTCCATTATCATCGAGGAATTTGGACAGTCTGTTATTTATTATTTTTTCCAATACTTTACCGATGAAAGTACTGGGGGTTTTCCCGCCTTTGGTATGAATATCATCTTCGCTACTTTCAGTTCATCACGAAAGTATGCCTTGTTCATGTACGCATTGAAGATGTTTCTCACTCCCTCCAATATGTTCGGGGGTGCTTCGATGTAATTTAATCTGGTGAGTCCCGATCTGCCTGGGGCTATCTGTCGGAAGTTCTTTATGGTTTCTTTTAATTCCTCAGATGTAATGATTGCGTCTATTCCGTCCTTGTTGTTTCTCCTGTCCTCGACAAAGTGGAAGGGGTATGTCCTTTCGATCTCTCCATTGAGTTCGTCCACGATATGATGTTCGAACTCATTATCATAGTCCTCATTCTTTTCTTCGCTAATTTTGAATACATTTCTCCAGTGCTCTCTAAATAATGCCTCTATTTCTTCCTCATCTTCTAAAATGTTGTTCCCTGCATCCTAAAATTTCATTTTATCCCTTGTTGTCCGAGTCTTTAATCTGTTGATATGTTTGCAAAATTCCCTTGATGTTTCCACATCTATTTTTCGATGTGCTGATCCCATTTCTCTTTTTGTTTTTCATAAATTAGTGCTATTAGTTCTCTTTTATGTCTTCTGAGTGCGTTGTATGGTTTCCTTGATGTTACGAATCTTCTTATATGTTCTGCTGCTCGGCAGATCTCCTCGCTCAGGGCCACCATTTCTGGTGTCCGCCTAAACCGTTTAATGGTTTGAAACGAGTTAATGGGGACGGACCCCTTCTCTGCCCTTTTAGTTTATTCTCTGATTCTATCCAACTCCCCGTCGATTTCTTCTAGAGTGGCTTCCCCGAGCGGGCTGGGCACGTACGTCTGAAGTAATTCTTTGTACTTATCCCAATTAGCTCTATGGTACGCCTTCCATTTCTTCGAAGGGATTTGTATGGGATTCTTGTTTATGTACATTAGAGTCGCAGTGTGGTCACTGCAAGGAACATCTACCGGTTCCATAAAATAGTTAAAGGGCAGATTGAAGTTAGCCAGGCAATGTCCGGTTTTGTTGCGTGATCTCTTCGTAAGCATGCAGGGAAATTCGGTCCCAGTATTTGCAGTAAACGTCTATTTATAAACGTGTTAAGTTGTTTTCCGACTCTGTTTGTATTTCTGTACCCAGAAGCCCCGCAATGGGCGTTTAAATCGCCCTTCAAAATGACCGGTATCCTATAGTTGAAGAGTTTAATAAAGTTTTGTACCGGTAATTGGGGGCGCCTGGGTGGCTGGTATCCAGTTGCGACAATGATGTTGCTTAATTCTATTTTAATTTCTATAGCTAAATATGCATCTACCAATCCTTGTATTGTTTTGTACTGCAATACTTGTTTGACCGCTATTGCCGCTCCGTCGTGTGTTTCTCATGAAGGATTTGTGTTAATAACATTGTAGTTTTATATCTTTAATTTCTTGTTTTCTGTGTTTCTTCCATGTTCTGATTTTTAGTATAACATCTGGGTCAATCTTTCTGAATAAGTTTCCCTACATAATATCCTTGTCTTTCCATCCGTATGTGTTAATTTGTAGTATCTTTAATTTCTTAATATCCATAATCCAATTTTCCAATTCCGTTCGTTTATTCGTTTAGTTTGTCCTATCTGTTAAGTTATCGGTGTTTCTTCTTTTTCTGGTTCTTCTTTCGTTTCTAATGGGTTCTTCATCTGCTGACTGTATTCGAGGGTCCCTCTGGTAGTTCATCTCTGGGTGATGGACCCCTTTTACTTGCGGATTTTGATCTGTCTATTCTTTGGGCTTTCCTGCGAGTAACCCGTGTGCACTCTTGCTCTGTGTCGTCGGAGGAGTTTTCAGTCTCTGAGTCTTCGCTGATTGTGTCCTCTTCTGATTCTCCTGACTGTTGATTTCCTTTTGCCTCTTCGATTAACTCATGTTTTGTCTTTTCTGTGACTTTGATTCTGAAAATGGCCGATGAGTCGACTTCTTTGGGGAATTTCATCGATTCGAGCCCGTTTTCCAATAAAGAATCTAGCTTTACATATATATTTTTTATCCTAAGGAAGCTCGCTGATCACATAACCCAGCCTACGAAACTTCAAGAGAGAGAATTCGTTACCCAGACCCTATAACTGGTGACCCCTCTTCGTCGAACGAAACGTGATCATAAAACCAAATGGATTCGCTAGGCGACGCATCAAGCCATCAACAAGCAGCTCATTTTCTAATTTTCTACACCATGAAGTGGAGTGTGCAAACTTAATCACAATCAGACCTCCTGTCTTCAATGGAGCAGCGGTGGCGGGATTTAAAATTGTGGAAGCACAATTCCACATCTCAAGGATAATTCGGAAGGACACAAAATTCTACCATATCTTTGCTACATTACCTCCCGAGACAGTCGATCTACCTCAAGCTGCAGTCCTTTCATCGGAGGCCTACTTTCTCCTTCGGACAGAAGTGCAAAGTGTTTAAAAATGAATAATACCATAATAGTGTAAAAAATCCCAGTGTAAATAAGTTTAATAGTGTATATTCAGTGCCTATTTTCTTTTAAAAATGAAAAGTGTAAATAGTGAAGAAATTAAGGATGCAGTAATGAGAATAATATTTTAATTTGGGGTGTGTGAAAAAAAATAGTAAATATATCAATATAAAGTTAATTCTGTTTAATTAGGGAAAGTGGTTTGGTGCCTACACCAAAGTAACGTAAATAAAAGAGGTTTAATTTGCGCCGAGAAACTGCAGCTACTTTATGCGGAACGCTTTAATCAATGTTGTTAAATAGCTTGGCATAACATAAGTTATATAAAGAATCTCAGGATTGCTGATCCTCTGAATTCTATGTTATGCAGTCAAGAATAACAAATGAAATACGGAAGTATATAATGTTGTGGGTGCGCACAAAAAGCTGTAGGTATACTTAGAAATATAATTTACTTATACTGCAGCCAATGATAGAAGTAAAGGAACGTCATAAGAAAGTTGTGGCGTGCACACACGCAAGCAAACATAATTTTATTCGCATTTAAGTGCTGCAGTTCCTGCGTCTGAACACTCTAAAGTACTTCCGAATTTATTTATAGTACCTCTATGTTTATTCATAATATGTTAATACACTCCACGTTCTCGCGGCGAACTCCTGTGGTGCTGGAAACACATTATAGAACCGAATATGACTCAAAAATACTTCAAAGATTAGCATTGTTTGAATTCAATAAATGCGACGGGAAAAGAGACCTCTTACTTTATCATGTTGGGTGCGGAAGGACGCCTTCATGACAAGATTACCATCATTATTTCACCACATAGTTGGTCCGTCGCAACGCTTATCAAAATCTTCACTAGTCAGAATTTAAGCTGAGTGCAAGGAACCGGTTTTAATCAAGATTAAGATCCACCTCACTTGCTTATGGATCGACGTATGCGAAGTAGGAAATGGAACTAAGTCCATTAACGAGAGAACCAGACACTGGAAGTAGTTAGTGTTAAGTTTTTACTCACAAACTAAATAAATTGTTACTTCACCATGCGGTTGTGGGGGTCGAACCAAGTAAACATTCGTATGAAAAATAAAAACGGTTCACACAAAATCTTCGGGGAACGTTTATCATTTTCCGCTTGACTTTACCTTCTTTGCCGAGAATACACATTCAGTATCGTGGGCTGGATCCGAGCTCTGATTGAGTGCTTAAAAATTCTGTATACGGAATGAACTAATGATGTATATAGAAAGAACAGAGAGGGATAACTGTGTAACACAGGCAAACAGGTAGTCGTAGAGGAAAAGAGAACGGAAATAACTTGAGAGGGGATAAGAAGAGTTGATAGGTCGGTGGCTAGACACCGATGCGTAGTGTGGTTGGGTGAGTCTCGGGGTGTTCGTGACTGGACGACGGTTGGGGGGTGGTCAGGAAGGAGATCGTGTCTGCTTAGTCGGAAACGCGTTATTCATGATGCTCTTAACTTATGCGTATAACGGTATGGGTTGCAGGTGGTCATGGGCTACGGGGTATCGCAGTGCCATCGCAACATACCGTCTTGCGTGTAGTGCTGTGTATATGGGATCTCTGGCGAGTTTTCCGAGTTGTTTTGTGAGTCTAGTGTGAGCGTATGTGTTGAGGGGTGCTAATTTATTGTTGTCGTGTAGTGTGGACATTCTCGTGTACAAGGGAGAGTGGCAAGCGCGCTTCAGAGCAGAGTTCTAAATGCGCTCTGCCTACTGCTGCCATGTGGCACTCGCAGCTAGGAGTGACAGTGGAGCGTACGTGAGAAGATGTTGCACGAGTGTTTTATATAGGTGTAAATGTAGTTTCTTGCCCGCAGGGTAGAACCTGCGCACCATTTTGTTTGTGCGTGCGGCTCTTGCTCGTGTTATGTTCTGGTGTATATTGAACCTAAGGGACTTGTCAAAAGTTACCCCAAAGATTTTTGTCTGTTGTGTGTAGTCGAGCCTTGTTGGGTTTAGGTGGTTCATGTCTGGTGTATGTAAGAAGATTTGTAGGTTAGACATGAAGTGATCTCTTGCGCTGAAGAGTGTCATATGTGTCTTCTGAGGATTCGTGGCAATCAGCCATTTATCCTCGTATTCTGTCTTTTCGTCTAGTATTATTTGTGTATGGTGCGCGATCTCATCTAGTCCGCGTCCGCTGACGAGAATGGTCTCGTCATCGGCGTAGGCACTGTGTATGTGTGACAGCAGTTTTCGGGTGGGCGTGGGGTGTCGTTTGTGTACATGATATAAAGTGTGGGTGTCGGTACACTTCCTTGGGGAACGCCTGAGCGTGGTGTGAAGGGTTGTGAGAAGGTATTGTTGTATTTTATGTGGCATCTCCGTTTAGTGAGGAGCCTTTTGGTGCAGAGAGGTAACTCCGTATTGTTGGCGAGTTTCCAACGGAGTTCCTCGTGCCACACCTTATCAAAGGCCTTCTCCACTTCCTTGCTGATAGAGAGTGTCTTTTGTCGTACCTGGCGTTTTATTTATTCTGTCGTGAACGATTGTCAGAGCCGGCCCCTCCTGTACTCATATTGGTGGGGGGAAAACCAGTCCCACTCTTCCAGGTATTCTTGTAGGCAGCAGTTGATCATACGTTCTAGTATTTTGTCTCGGTGCTATAATGGAGCAATAGGCCTGTAATTGTTTGGGTGTTTTGGGATCTTTGTTCACTTTGTGTAGCAATATGTTGTGTGAGACTTTGAATATTTTAGGGAAGTGGCCTGAGGCTAGTGAGGCGTTGAATAAGTGTGTAAGTGTAGGGTATATGTTTGCGTGCAGGTTGTATATTAGTGCGGCTGGTAGCCCGGAGGGGCCGGGTGCACGTTTTGGTGTTGTTTTAATGTAGTGTTTTGTTTCTTCGACGGTGATGGGAGTGGGCAGTGTAGATGTGTAGTCGAGCAGCTCCATTCGTTTTAGGGGGGCAGGCCTTAACTCATGAGCGTGGGCTCGACACCATTCATGGACTTCCTGGAAGTGCTCTTGCGCGTGTGGTTTTGGTGGGTTGTGTGTGTGTATTGTGTCCCAGTGGGACTAAATGCGGCGAGGATGACGTTGGCGTCTGTGAGTGTTTGGTTATTTACTTGAAGAGTGATGGGTTTGAGTGGATCAGTGCCTAGCATCCTTTTTACGTGCCGCCAGAAGAAGGAGGGGTTAGTGCAACGAGCGTTGTACGACCTCTCGCCACTGTCGGTCCCTATCTAGTTGCACGCACTGTAGAATGCAGGTACGTAGGTAAATGATATTGTGTTGTCGTGGGCCTCTGGTGTAGTGTTTGTTGTACTGTGTGATGAGTCTCTGAGTGTGTATGGAATATGTGAACTGTTTTATACATGTGTAGGTTTTGTGTGGGGTGTGTAGGTCGCGTGCTGTGGTTATATTGTTTAAGATTGAGCACCAGTGGTCGTCTAACATCTGGATTGGTGTGGTTCAGGTCGAGGTTTTGTAGCGTGTTTTCTGTTATGTGTCTCTTGAACTCTTCTCCGTTCGTATTTTTGTAATCCAAGAGAGGTGGTGTGGGTATGAGTATGGGAGATGCGGATATGATAAGGCATATCGGTATGTGGTCAGAGAGTACGTGAGGACCCGGCAAGATGTAATTGTAGGAGCGTGTAGCGTGGTCGTTGCGGAAGACCACGTCCTGAGACCTGGTTCTTCCGCGAATACCGAAAGGACGGGCCGATGTGCTCGCAGCGATAACGCGGCAGGGCACCAGCCAGTTACCTTCCTGCATTATTCGTGGTGTTAGAAAGGAGTGTTGGGTGGAAAGCGTTGAGGTCCCCCGCAAAGAAGATAGGTAGGTTGTGGTTTGATAGAGCCCGGAGTTGGACTTCAATGTTTAATTGTAGCCGTGGTGGTCTGTAATGCGTGGCCACTAGAATGGGGCCGGAGCTTGTCTGTACCTTGCAGCCTAGAAAAGAGTCATCGTGTGTTTGAATGAGGGAGTGGTATATAGTGCGCTTTATTAGGATCGCTGATCCTAAGTGGAGCGCTTGTGGAGTTAGATATGTGTGGTAGCCTGCAATGTGGAGTCTGTTGTTGGGAGGGTGTAGACTGGTCGAGTTCAAGAGTATTATGTCAGGTCTTTGTGTGTTTAGGACCCAGTTGGCAACCGTATGGCGAATACCGTGCTAACTGCGTACGTTTAATTGTGTTATGTGGAGGTGACCTATTGACGTGGGCGGAGTGCGCGTGGGGCTGATTTAGCCGGGACCGTTCCCCTCTCCTTGGTTATTGCCCAGGAGGCGTTGGGAGCGAGTACCTTCACGCGTGTCAGCTGTGGTTTCCTGGAGTGGAGAGGTTATCAGTGATGTTAATGGGTGGGCAGGCTGTGGTAGACGGGGGAGTGTGTTCTGTGGAAGGAGGGTTAAAAATAGTGGGAGAGTGGGTGGTGGTCATGGAAGGAGGGTTGGAGAGAGTAGAGTCTAGGAGGGGAGGGTTAGAAGCAGAGGAGGAGGGAGTAGAGCTAGTAGATGGGGGGCTATAGATAGTAGGGGAACTACAGATTATGAGAGGGGTGGTGTCAAGAGAGAGAGGAGGTTGGAACGGCGAATAAGGAGGGGTGGTAGGGGAGAGGAAGGAACAGCAGGAAGGGGGTTGGTCGGCTTTACGGGAGGTTGTGTGTGGCGGGGGATTTCGTGGTGGAGTTTTTTAGTTTAATGCGGAGTGTTGTGGAGGGTTTGGTGGGCCTGAGGGAGGTGGAGGAAGCGGTTGAGGTATCAGTAGGAGTGGGGTTGGAGGCTGTGAGAAGGGGTGGGGATGGTGGGAGGGGGGTTGGTGGCAATATGGTGGGGGAGTTTATGTTGCCGAAGAAGGAGTGCTGGTGGTAGGAGGGAGTCTAGGTATAGAGAAGGAAGGAGTGGTAGCTGTGGAGGGATCAAAGGAAGCGGTTGGAAGAGAGGTGGGAGCAGTGGGCAGAGGGGCAGGTAAGGAGGGTACAGTAGCGAGAAGGGCAGGGACAGAAGGGCGGAAGGAGGCAGGAGCCAGTTTTCACATAAGCCCTTAATTATATCAGTCCAAATGGCCGGCATAGTTAAGACAAAATCAATGAATGGCAGACATCCGAGCAGATTCACACGCAGGGCGATGGACGGGAGCAGCGAGGTGCTTAAGCCCTCATTCTGTTATGAATCTTCGCTAAAAAAATTATTATCTCTTTTTGAAGGGTGAAGCGTAATTCACCGAAAGACTTCCAGCATAGGCGCTCTTCTATGTAGTCGGTGCTCAAGGTCCGTTACTCAGCAAGTAAAAATGATTTATCCGAAGGTTGTCAGCAGGGCATAGTAGTCGAATATTCGGCCGTCCGGAGTTTTTTTTTAGGGGGAGAAAAGGTACGGCTCGCGGTTACTCCTCCCCTCTGTACCCCTCCCACGATCGGGTGGCACATAAGAGGAAAAGACCCGCGGCTGACTTGCTTTTGGAGAAACCCCACACTTCTAACTCTCAGTTCAAGTGAGCCGATAGTGAAGTGCTTTACGGGAAGTCGGGAACAAGCTTTAGAAGAGGGTTTATAGCTGTGGGAGACGGAAAGTTTTGAGTTAAAAGAGGACAGATTGGTGAGGAGGCAGATTGAGCAACCTCAGTAGTCAAAGGTGGAAAGGGTGGAATATCCTTGCCCGAAGGACAAGGGGGACCTGCTGATTAACGTGGATTCCGAACCACCGTCATGAATTCAATCATCATTCTCACTTGCTTTCTCACACTCTTAACACCTATGTTCCTTATACAGAAGCGGGAGGAGCGCACAATCGTTGTTCCCTTATTCTCTTCATCTTCCATCTATGTGTTTATTGTAGCATTCATGCCGTTTTGAGTTATCTTAGCTCTGACCTTTGTTTATGTATTGTTATGTTACTTGTTTTTACTTTCCTTACTTTGTTTCATTTTCTCTTGTTGTTATCACTTTTTCACTTTAGTTTCACTTTGTTCACTTGTTTTACTATTAACTTTCACTTCACTATCATTTTTGTTAAACTTTTTAATACTATAGTTCACTTATTACACTTTTAGTTCGTTTTGTTCGCATTATTTCTGTTTACACTTTTGATCTGTGTTGTCTTCTTAGTTGGTTGTTTCTTCCTATTTAGGTTGTTTGAATTCGGTTGTCTTATTAGGGTATCACTCTGGCGTCTTGGGGGGTTATTTCGTTGGTTGGGTTTGTATATAGTCGGGTAAATATCTTTATCGTTTCCTTGTTCCTTCTCTCTTGACGGCCGAATATTCGACTACTATGCTCTTCTGACAACCTTCGGATAAATCATTTTTACTTGCTTAGTAACGGACCTTGAGCACCGACTACATAGAAGAGCGCCTATGCTGGAAGTCTTTCGGTGAATTACGCCTCACCCTTCAAAAAGAGATAATAATTTTTTCAGCAAAGATTCATAACAAAATGAGGGCTTAAGCACCTCAATGCTCCCGTCCATCGCCCTGCGGGTGAACCTGCTTGGATGTCTGCCATTCATTGATTTAGTCTTAACTATGCCGGCCATTTGGACTGAAAGAATTCAACCTAAAGATTTACGCCTCTGAGTTAAAGCCCTTCCCTGATAACAACGAAGATCTGGCACAAGGTATTAAAAAGGGACACTTTAAATACGAATACGAAGGCACATGTGCGCTTCCAACGGTCTTTCGGCGTTTCCCTGCTATCTTTAGATACAGGAAGCAAAGCCCAGCGAAAATATCTCTAGACGTTTCTCACTGAGAACAGTGATTTCTGCAACTTATACCGTGGACGGTATAATCTCGAAAGGTAACTACGAGATTCAAAAACGCCCCGTCCCCCTCCGGCTCGTCATAGTGATATAACGTGCTAAACCCTCCCCATCCCTGCCCCGCCATGACTTGGCTCTGTGAATGTGACTCTACACATAGAGCTCTGTTGCAACTATGCCGTTCTACTTAGAAAGGGCACAATTGCAAAGTTTGGGGAAAGGAGGTCTGAGGCCTTGCCCGCTGCAGAACCTAAAGGAAGGAGCAAATCTGGATTGGCACTCAGTCACCAACGCGGGGAGGATTAATACCCTACCCTGCGGCACCATCCAAGACCACAGAGGGAGACACTACCGTCTCTGCGAGATATCGGACGTAACTGAGAAATATCCAAAACCCAATAGAGGGGGCGGCCCCCCGACTGGAGTCAGTTGACTTGGGCTTCAGTCATCATTAAGTCCGCCATGTTTTCACACCCTCTGAGGAGCCCAACCAGGTCCATACTCACTCACTAATCATCATCACATCTAAGAAATTTTCACGGGGTCGTTATCGGCGGGGTGAGGGACTGCATCTAAAGAAAAAGGAAAGTAAGTTTAAAGGAAAACCGATAATATGACACACAACAACACATCCACACTCACACTCCTACACATAACAGACAAAACACCCACTACCAACATACCCACTACCAACAACGAACACACACTTCTCAACCTAGCCGCTACACATGACACCCCCATCACAAACATAATAAAGACACACAGGCCACAAACTCGTCTTTCGCTCACAGGAGGACGCAGTCAAATGCCACACACTCGCGGCGTCACACTCGCTGTACAAGACCTTCACACAAAATTAGCCGACGGTGTTCACAAAAAACAGCAACTACGTGTCCTCAAGACCAACTCCTTATGGTTGGTTTTCTCCACCGATGACCTTCGCACACACCTCAGACAGAAGTATGGGGAGAAGGTCATCAGAGACCTCTATTACAACCACACGAACCCAATTGGAACCCTATACAAGTTCCAGTTGTAGTCAGAAAGAACTACAAAATAGCAGACTAGACATGGTACGCGCACCTTCTCGAGGCCTACGATCCGCCCAACTTGGACGAGGCAATTCTCGAAGAGATTGACGAGGCACTCGACGACCTCAATAACCATCTCATCAGTGCAGCTAGGGCTTGTATCCCTAAACCCGAGTATAGGACCATCTCTACCTAAAGATGAACCAAATACATGAAGGATTTATAACGTGAACTCAAGTTATTGTATGAAATCAACATCAGAAATGCGTCAGTTCACTCAATACAGCGAAGTAAAGAAGTCAAAGAAGAACTGAACCAGTTAATCCTCGAACAACAATGAAGACGATGGGATGATGCGATCGATAGCCTCGATCACGAAGCAACTCCCAAAGATTTTTGGAAAAAGATCAAAAATCTCAAAGGATCGACTGAAAAGAAGAAGCAGAAGATCAAGCTACACAAGTAAGATGGAAACATCGAAACGGAAGAAGGAAGAATTGAAGAGCTATTCCGAAGTAATTGGGAAAAAGTCTTCAGTATAACTGAGGAGGAAAACGAAGACTATGACCTAGAGTTTGAAAGCAATATCATCGACGAGCTTAGCGAACAAATACACCAGACGCACCCTCACCACCAGGTGGATAGACAGCGCGACGGAGACGCCGAGATTACCGAAGAAGAACTACTCGGCGCGCTCCACTCATTCCGACCCAAAGCCCCAGGAAAATCCGGGCTTACAAAGCTAAACTTTGAAAAGAAACCAGCCAATGTCATCGAAGGGAGGAGAAGAATATATAACGCCTCTCTGAACACGGGATACTTTCCAGATGCTTACAAAACGGCTAAGGTGATTTTATTGCCTAAGCACGGAATGGGCCCAACGTTAAAGGAGAGCTACCGGCAATTTCACTTGTAAAATTTGGTGGGAAGCTCTTTGAGAAGATCCTCAACAGAAGACTCGAGTCTCACCTGGATGAGAACTCCCTCTTCAACCCACATCAGTTCGGGTTTAGGAGGAAGCAAAGTACGGAGATGGCGATTAATGTCATCACTGAAAAGCTAGCCCAAGCAAAACGGGAAAGGAGTTACTTGGACATTGTTTGTCGGGATGTATCAAAGGCGTTTGATAAGGCGTGACAACGGGGAATGCAATACAAGATCTTACGACTGGGTCTAAGTGAAAACTTAGAAAGAACTCTATGTGACTATGTCATGGAGAGAGCTGCGTACATCAGTCTAGGGTGCACGGACGGACAAAAGTTTCTGCTCACTGTGGGGCCCCCGTAGGGGAGGGGGGGTGCCTGTCCCCAACTCTCTACTTGATTTACACCGCTGATGTCTCAGCCCCTGTAAGCTCCACTTGCCTCAACATTCAATTCGCCGATGATTTCACCAAGATAATCACTTGGGTATGGAGGAATGCGCCTTGGCAAGCTCGCATGACAGCAGCAGAAATTGAAAATCTTAATACCTACGAGGCCCAAGGGAAGATCCGCACCAACCAAGAGAAGTTCAAAGTAGTCTCCATAGGCAGGAGACTACTTTACGACGTCAGGGTGGGGGATAGATGTTATCCCTACACCACAGATTGCAATGTACTCGGAATGAAGATTACTTCAGCCGGGTACAAGAAGCACATCAAAAAAAGAATCGCCAAGGCCACTGCTGCAGTCAAAACTGTATACAGGTTCAGAAATCTTCGTCAAAGCAATAAGAAAAAGATCTACAATGCACTTGTAAGATCGACGCTGCTATACCCCACTTCCGCCTTCTCGTCTGTCTCGAAGACACAAAAGAGGGAACTACAACTGGTGCAGAACAAATGTGTGTACCTAATTACAGGTACACTCAGGCGAGAAAGAAGACGCCAGGAAGAGCTGCACCGGGATGCGATGTTAAGTCCCATTTACATTGTCATAGAAGAACGGACAAGGAATATGCAGCAAATGGTTAATCGTGAATTGGACGATGAAATCGTCGGAATGATTGACCAGAACAGAAGAGGAATAAGGCGCGCCAGATTTCCAAGCCCCACCGGGGTTTTAGCTGGCGGAGCAGAAGTACCGTTCCACACATGATAATAGAAATGTTTTTACCCTAAATCAATGAAAAATCTGACTAATAAAAAGCTTACCTAACTATGAAGCCTCACCGATTTCTACAAATTCACCGATGAAGACCCAAATCTACCGATGAAGACCAAAATTTACCAAAGAAGACATCCATGAAAAAACAAAAAACACGAATTACACACACTACAAGATATACGAAAAAACAAAGACACTAAGCACAACACTGAAGTAATTAATAAAGTAATTATTACCAAAACAGCAAATGCGCATATCATATCCAAGGACATTAATTGTTTTTTAAAGACAAATGGCTTGAACGCCATATTATATATATATATATATATATATATATATATATATATATATATATATATATATATATATATATATATAAACTAAATCAAAGACAAGAAAATGACTACAAAAAAACAACAAAATACTTAAAAGCGATACGTCTGATCACCAGGCACTAGCATCTCTTTGCACCCTTTCACACTTCTTTCTCTTTTCACCACTGGTCTATTTTCCACTATTTGTGCAAGGACCCTATCTCTATCCCTTACCCACACCTACTCTTACAAAAAATCAAGTCAAGTCCTTTTCTCTTTTTGAATTTCTACTTAAGTAAACATGGGTACCTCCTCGATTTTCATTTGTTGTCTGCCGCTGGGAAATCGAGTGTTAAAGGGGATTCCAGCTCGGGTGTTTGTGTGCTCTGCAAATATCGGAGATAGATCGTCTATCTTCCCCCATATTTTCCCTGCTCTGTTCCTGATGTTGATGTTGAGCGTTTCTAATCCTGCTTCTTGGTGTAAATCATGTAATCTTCTCTCTCTCCCATCATGTCCTTCTTTCCCTTTCTTCCTCTATCTACATATAAGGACCTAACAGCTACCTCATGCGTCAGAAGAGAGGCTTTGGAACCTCTATAAACAACGCCAATCGACGCTCACTGGTTGTGAGAGACTAGGACTAGAGGTGTCCTAGGCGTTGGGGCACGATGAATGGGATGAGGGTAGTGCCCCGTTAACCCCTTCCCTGGCGCGTAATTATTGACCGTTCCCAGTGCCCGTTGACGGGTGCTTATGGTAGCATTGGTCCGAGGTGACGGCCCTTTGTTCCCATGTTGGTTGCCAGGCCAATAAAAAGCCTTGGGTTGAGTTCCTTGGTGTGGCGGGATATCCATTGAACGCTACTCCGAGATCCTGGCCGTTGTGAAGGGAACTAGTAGGAGTTTAGTAAGGGGAGTGCTTCGTTGTTGTTCACCTGGTGACAAATCAATGGCCCCTTCGGGGACCGTCAGTGCTGCTTGGTTGGGAGCCACGGCATGCCGAGGTTTGACGACTCGGTCGGACGAACAGCAGCACGTGGAGCGTGCCTTCTGAAAGATCCGAAACCTCTATAATCGATAGGCGGGAGCGACTCACGCGGGGAGAACTCACCAACCCCCCTTTTTATCATTGATTCGCCACGAGTTTTCAGAGAGAGAAAGCTCTCAAAATGACAGGCAAAAAAGGACCAGTTCGTCTAAAACACAACTGTGCAACATGCCAGTTAGAAAAGTGGGGCGTTGACTTTCCGGAGGGCTGCTACTCAAAATGCAGCCCTGAAAGTATCTGCACTACTTGCATATTGAGGCGAGAGGTGGAGAAATTAAAAGACCTCTATAGAGCCTCAGAGGAGAGAGCTAAAATCCTTGAAAGAAAGTTGGAGAAACTCGAAGCCCTTAACGCAGCTCAGATTCGATGCCTAAGAAGAGGCGCCGCCCACTGACGTGTCGGAATCTCCTGATACCCAAGCGGACACTCCGGCATCATCTGAGGCTAAGCTAGCTGAGGCAAGAGAAAAAGAGAAAAAAAGAAAGGAGAAACGAAGAAAAAAAGAAAAAGAATAAAGTTGAAACAAAAGTAGAACCAAAAATAGAAGATAAAAAGGATAAACAAGAAGAAAAAGAAAGATAAGAATGTGGAGAGTAAAGAGGAAAAGGGGAGGCCTATTCCACAAGGGAAGACCCCATCTTCAGAGACCAAGTGTCCGAAGGTCACCCTCATTGGTGACTTGCAAACACGGGATCTGCAGCTGCTGCTAGCGGCCCGCCTTCGCACTAGCGTGAAGGTAAGCTGCCTGTCAGGGCGTGGTAACCACAACATCAGAGTAGAGGCAGAGAAAGCTCAGATTTCTGAGAATTCACTTGTTGCTCTGATGGTGAGCGGCAACGACCTCTACCTCAGAGGGGGTAAGGTTGGCCTCAGTGGTAATACCATCCAAACGGTGATGGGAGCCGTGGATGACATAGGGCTTAAAACCCGCAAACGTGTGGTGGTTGGGATGCTTCCAAGAAGAGGTCCATCCCGAACCGCTCACGAAAGAAACATCGCAGTTAACAGAAGGTTGGCTGATCTCTGCACGGCAGAAGGAGTCTTCTTCGTGGACCCCTATCGTACCTTTATCGGTAGAGACGACCTCTACCAAAGGGACGGGGTACATCTCTCCTTTATAGGGAAGGCCTTTCTCGCCAACCTAATTCAAGATGTGGAACGCACCTAAAGGAGCGTTCGAAACAGAGCGAAAGCGGACGTGCGCCAGCACACCTGGAACGACTCCTGGAACGACCTTCTCGGAGGTCGTCAAAAAGGGTGTGACCACAAAAACAGAGAAGCCGGGAAACGGAAGAGCGTAGGGAGTCCTACATTCGGGGAATCCCTCAAAGTTCTTCTGTTCAATGCGAGTTAAATCAGGAATAAGTTTCTTGAGCTCCGTGGCCTCGTAGTAACAGAGGAACCTGAGATGGTGGCCATAACGGAGTCGTGAATAAAAACCTCAAGCCGAGATTTTGAAGGTGAATTCACGATTCCCGGTTACCAGCTCTTCCTGAAAGATAGGCAAGATAGAGAGGGTGGCGGTGTGATGTTGTATGTCAAGGATACTCTCAACTCGACGGATTGCAACATCGTATCCGACCATGAACTACTAGGTGTTGACCTAGAGATAGGTCCTGCCAAATACAGGACCCTGGTGCTTTATAGACCTCCTGCCAAACTCGTTGAAAAGGACAGAGATCTGTACCAGCTACTAGAAGAACTTGTCGAAGACAGAGTGTGTATTGTCATAGGGGATTTCAACACACAAGTTGACTGGGAAACCAGAGAACCCTGTGGCGAGAACGCACTACTCCTGGAGTTCGCGAACAACGAGTTCCTCACTCAATGGGTCAGAGAGCCAACGAGAGGAGACAATATCCTCGACTTGGTTTTCACCTCTGAGGATGACATCGTTGAGGACCTCTCTGTTGGCGAAGAGGTCAGTGGCAGTGATCACCGACTAATTAGATTTGTAGTCAAAGTCCCGAAGGCAGGGCCTGCAACTAGTGAATAGAGGAAACTCGATTTGAAAAAAGCAGACTTTGCAGGTCTTCGTACTGGACTGACTGACGCGAGGCTAGAAGTGTGCGATGTTGTTGAAGACTCGTGGAACAGTTTCAAAAATAGGTTCATGAGTCTTCAATCACGTTTCATTCCTCTGAAATGTCCCTGTCGGTCTTCTGTTCAACCAAAGTGGTTTAATCGACAAATCGGCCAACTGCTTAGGGAGAAGAGAACTGTGTACCAGCAATCAAAGATCTCGGGCGACCTTGACGAATACCGGAGGCTAGCCAGGAGAGTAAAGTCCAGCATAAGGGCGGCTAAGCGGTCTGAGGAACTCCGGGTGGCGAGACTCTGTAAAGAGAATCCCAAGGAGTTTTGGGGATATATGAACAGCCGTAAAACAATCCGTCGAACGATTGGCCCTTTGAGAAATGAGGAGGGGGCATTAAAGCACTTAAATGCAGAAAATGCCAACCTCCTCAACGACTACTTCTCTTCAGTGTTTACTGAAGAGTGTGGTCCCATCCCCCAGCCAATGAATTCCTACTCGGGGGGAAAAGCTGGAGGATATGGACTTCACCGAAGGGGAAATAAAAAAGAAGATCAGTGACCTAATGACGAATAAGTCACCTGGCCCGGATGGGTTTCTACCTAAAGTGTTGAAAGAAGTGCGCGATCAAGTGTCACGACACCTGAGCGCAATCTTTAACATGTCAATCCGGACCGAATGCGTTCCTAGAGACTGGCGTGAAGCGGAGGTGACTCCTATCTTCAAGAAAGGAGACCGAAGCCAACCATCAAACTACCGACCTATCAGTCTGACTTCGATAGTCGGTAAACTCATGGAAAGCATGATGGCGGACCAAATGATGTCGTATTTAGAGTCAAACCTGCTACTGAGGAGTTCCCAGCACGGCTTCCGAAGGCAACGGTCATGCCTGATGAACCTTGTGGAATTCTTCCACTTAGTCTTCAGTGAGCATGATCGGGACAATGCGGTGGATGTGGTGTACTTAGACTTTTAAAAAGCCTTTGATAAGGTACCACACCGCTGCCTTCTCCGGAAAGTGCGAGCGCTGGGCATAGACGAAAAAGTAGCCTGCTGGATCGAGAACTGGCTAAGTGGCAGACGGCAACGGGTGGTGGTGAATGGACAGGCTTCTGAGTGGGTGCCCGTTACTAGCGGGGTGCCTCAAGGTTCTGTACTGGGACCACTACTATTCATCATCTACGTCAACAACATGGACGGAGACATGGTTGCCAAAATCTCTAAATTTGCCGACGACACCAAGCTTGGTATCAATGTGGCAGATGAGGGAAACACTGCCAGCCTCCAAGAGGATCTTCAAAGGATTGGGGAGTGGTCGGACACGTGGCAAATGCCTTTCAACGTGAACAAATGCAAAGTAATGCATATCGGCCACCGAAACCCCAAATCTCAGTACTTCCTTAAGGAAACTGCCCTTGAATCAAGTGACACTGAGAAGGACTTGGGTGTTACTATCACTAGCGACCTCAAGTTCTCGAAACAGTGCATCGAGGCAGAGAAGAAAGCCCAAAGGATGTTAGGCTACATAAAGCGCCAGTTTCGATACCGTAACAAGGAGATAGTACTTTGTCTGTACAACTCCCTCGTTCGGCCACACCTGGAGTATGCCATACAATTTTGGAGTCCTTCGTTTCGAAAGGACATCGCAAAGTTAGAACGCGTACAAGCTAGGGCAACCAAACTGATTCCCTCTATCCGACATAAAAGTTATGAGGATAGACTAAGGGAATTAGGTCTGTTCTCGCTGGAAACCCGTAGACTGCGTGGTCAGCTCATCGAAGTTTTCAAAATACTTCGAGGGTTCGACAATGTTGACTACCGGGATATTTTCACACTGAGTTAGAACAGAACGCGCAATCACGGCTTCAAACTTGAACTGAAGCGTTACAACCACAATTTGTGTGAAAACTTTTTCACTTACAGTATCTGCGGTAAGTGGAACGCACTTTCAGTGGAAGTTGTCAACAGTGAATCTGTTGACAAGTTCAAGTCAAGACTAGACAAAGTCTTGAAAAGTGGCCGTTCAGGGACGCAAAACAATTGAGCAGTCATGTGCCTGTTCGATTGCTAGTACAAAGGTACCCTCTTTGAATGGATCGTAAGGTCTCCTAGGGTACTTCCTTTTCTTGTTACGTGTGTTGATGATTAGGTAGAGAGCTTTATTTTGTATTCTCTAGAGTTCCATCCTTGTTTCACCGTTGATAGGGGTTGGCGGGTATAGTAGTACCTCTCTTCCTAGTGCAAGATAGATTTTTCTTTTATTTTTCATGCCTAACCCTCTTAGATTGTACAGTAGGCTAATCATCGGAATCGCCTTATTCTTCCTCTCCATTATACTCGTATGTTGTATGTAGCCTATTCGGCCGTCCGGAAATGAAATGAAATGAAATGAAAAGTGAGGTGGGAGACAAAGAGCTGTTCTTCCGACTCTCCCCCCGCCCCCCTTGGCGCTCATGGAGCGGTTACGGAGGGAGAGGGGGAGGCCCAGTACTCCTTTATAGACCACCATAGTCACACTGTCTAGAGCCAAAATAGGTTCCAAGCACTGTGAGTACGGCGGTTAGGAGTGAGAGGGAAAGGAAGAAGAAGGTTTTAGGATAGGACAGCGAAGAAAATAGTAGGAGACAAAAGTATACCTAGTTAGTCATGGGACCTACAGCTTAATGTGGAATCTGAACCACGATGTGTCGCTTGTCTCTAACTATAACTATAACAGTTTATCGTGACCCCTGTCACACGTATCACTGTGAGTCTCCTGCGCGAATATGTTAGTAAAAAAACGAATAGATGCTGAAGGCTGAAGGATGTAAGAGGTTTTCAAAGAGATGCTAATTGCCTGGAGGTCAGGCTTATCTCTGTCCATTTTAGATAGTATAGCTAGCGTGATAAAGTAAGAAAGTAGTATTGGTATTTATGAAGCGTTCAAACCGTTATTATTAAATATTTTTACTAAAAACTGGTGTAGGTTTCTATCTCTCTATCTATTCTTTCGTATTCCTATCCTAGTTATAATTGACTATATGGTATTCTATGGTGTTGCTTCGGTTAATTAATTACTCTTCAAGATTCAAGATAGTATAAAGTTAGAATGTGGAGAGAATGATAAGATAGATAGAAAATATTGTGTAAAGAGTATGTGTTGATAGGATGATAATGAGTGTAGTCTTTTGATTTGATTTGAAGAATAATAGTTAAGAAAAAATATTGGTGTGGGAGATAAGATGATAGCTTGTGGGTGAAGAGAGTATGTAGGGTTTGCCCTGGTAGTAAGGGTTACACTTTTCATTTATTTAGATTTCTTTTTCTTTGTCCATGACCTTCAATCCTGTAACTTGTATTTTTGTGTGAACCTTATTTTGTGTTTTAACGCATTCAAGCTTTTCTTTTATACTTATTTTGCAACCTTTTTTTATTAGTTTTGAAATATATTTTTTGTTTAAATTATTATATTTATTTACACTTTCATATATATATATATATATACTTTTATATATATATATATTTATCTCCTTAATATTATACTTATTTAAAGAGAGATAAGATTTTGAAAAGTAATACTATATGTAGTTAATCAAGTAATCTAATTCTTCTATACGATATTTTTTTATTTTTTGGCTGATTTATTTTTTATTTTTTCTTAATTACGAGTTATAATGAAATATATACATTTATATAGCTTTCATTCAACACATTCATTCATGTATGGGAGTGTATTTGTTAATATATAGTGTGTGTGTAGTTGTTTGTTCAGTGTGGTCTCTATGTGAACAACGGTGACAACTGATCCTCTTAGTATTGTCTCAAGCTGGGAAATTGCCTTGTTCTGGTCACTTTCTCCCTTTTGTTCGCTGGGATGTTTAGACTCTCAGCTAGTTCGGGTGCCGTTTCATTCAGGATCTTCTCCCATTTTCCTTTGGCCAGACTTTGGGTGGCCAGATTGATTAGTGTCAAGGCGGCTCTTCGGTGGAGTTCTCTTTTGGAGTATTCGATCTCTCCTTCTGCACTAGTTTATATAGAGAGACGCCTTGTTCTGGACTCTTTGCAGGCGCTTCAAACGAGTCGTACTTAGAGTTTGGGCCACCACCACGGGGTTTATGAGTGTTGCTCTTCGATGGTTACAGTGGTGGTCCAAGTAGGAAGGACAATACACATCAACGACGGGGACAAAATCGTGATGGTCATAAGGTGAATATCACTGAAACAACGAAATCCCCTGGAAAGATGGAGGATTTCTTTTCCAATAACAAGAACAAACAGACACTGATCCATATGATTGCCGATCGCATAAAAATCAGAGGATGCCATGTGATACATGCTATGGGGGATGCTGACTTGGACATTGTGAGGACAGCAGTATCAATGTCATCTGAAAAAAACTACCACGCTTATAGGCGAGGACACGGATTTTTTAGTGCTAATGCTTCATTACGTATCTCCGAGCGATGGTACAAAGCTCTACTTCCGCTCAGATAAGGGGAGTCCTACTGTAGTGTATGACATATAGGTCATAAAACAGGTTCTAAGTAGCGAGATCTGTCAAAGTCTGCTGTTTCTGGATGCGTTCACAGGATGCGACACCACTTGCAGGATATTTGGAATTGAAAAGCAGTCTGCTCTGCAAAAGCTGATAAAAGGTAATCCAGTCCTGCAAAGTTCTCTGCGGTCAATGTGTAGGCTTACTGTTTTATGCGAAGTATTGAGTCTAAAGGCGGTAGGAATTAGGCAAGTAAACGGGATTCCATGACGCTACTAAGGGAATGAATTGAGTTAATGAATAATGCGAGTGTTTCTCTCTCTTTCTCTCTCTCTCTCTCTCTCTCTCTCTCTCTCTCTCTCTCTCTCTATATATATATATATATATATATATATATATATATATATATATATATATATATATATATTGTAGAAGTCTAAATACCTCCATGCATCAGTCCATACATAAATATACCAACAGAGCTGCGTGTCTCTCCCCCGAGAGTTTTGTAAGATGAAGAAGAAGAATGGTCCTCCGTTTCGAAAGCTAACCTGCAAAATATGCAAAGTCTACAGATGGAGTAAAGACTTCGGGGGCAGGAGTTGCAAGGAGCTCACAGATGCCGTTAGTGTCTGTGACTTCTGCAAACTCGAGAAGCGCCTGGGCGAGAGCATCGCTCAACTGAGAGAGGAGAACTCCCTCCTTAAAAGGGAAGTTCAACTCTTAAAAACAGAGAGATGCAGATGCTCAGGCGAGAAGGCTCCGGACGTCCAACAGCCGATTTCTTCTGCTGAAGGGCTTCCTCAACGAGCCAAAAAAAAGAAAAGAAAGAAGAAAGAAGAGAAAGTAGAAAGAGAAGAAGAGAAAGTAGAAAGAGAAGAAAGGAAAATGGAAACAGAGGACGAGAAAGTAGAAGCAGAAGAAGAGAAACGGGAAACAGAAGAAGAGAAAACAAAGGAAGACAAGAAGAAGAAGAACTACAGAACTACAGAACCTAGGACCAGCAAAGACCCTAAGGTCCGCTCGAGGCTAGTCTGCTACACTAAATCAAAAACTACGATACACCCTTATCTACGAGTGTATCTCTAACATGCTATTTTTTATTTTTTTATTTTTATTTTAATACTATCTACTGTACACACTTATCTACATGTGTACATTATCGTGCAATTTTAAATAATCAAACTAGGGGTCGGGGGAGATAGAAAGTTTTTCTTCTCATCTTCCGCAGCCACTCGACTGCTAGTGGTGAAAAGCTAATTTAGGGATAGAGACTACTTATAGGATAGGCGGAAAAGAAATGGGACATCTAAGCTACACATGCAGAGAATCGCCGGCATCATTTTTAGTCATCATAATTTCATATCCTTAAACCTCCGCTCCAAACTCTCTCTCTGCAAGGACGTTTAAATTCACAGTGCTCAACTACGTTATATTTAAACTATTCAAATGCACGTCGAGACGATTTTTGAACATATTAACCGAAGTGCTATCTACTACGTGGGTGGGCAGCCGATTCCAATTTTGAGTAACTTTAAATGTAAAATAGTTTTGGGCTATACTAGTGTTAAAACGCTTGTTCACTAATTTTAACCCGTGCTGACGAGTATTTCCCCTATGATCCAGTTCGAACAGATTGCGAAAGTCAACGTTTGAGAAACCCTTTAGTATTTTAAATACTTCTATTAGCTGGCCACGTAATCTTCTGCGTTCTAGCGATGGCAAATCTAAAGCCCTGAGCCTTTCCTCGTATGATCTATTCCTCAGCTCTGGAATTAATTTCGTAGCCCTACGCTGCACTCTTTCTAATTGCGCGATATCTTTCATTAAATATGGAGCCCAAAATTGAACAGCATATTCGAGAAGTGGCCGCACAAGGGATTTATATAAAGGTAAAATTACATCCTTAGATTTGAAGGTGAAATTACGCGCGATATAACCCAAAACGCGATTTGCTTTTTTACACGCATCCGCGCATTGCTTCGAGAATTTAAAATCGTCTGAGACTAATACTCCCAAGTCTTTTTCTAATTTAACCGCGTCGAGGACTTGGCCTTTCATGGTATATTCTACTCTTAAATTATGGCAACCCAAGTGCATTACCTTGCATTTGCTTAAATTAAATTCCATTTGCCACTTGTCCGCCCAATTGGCAATCGAGTTTAGGTCCCCCTGCAATTTATCGACATCCGATCTTACATAGGCACGATTGCCCAGCTTCGTGTCGTCCGCAAATTTCGAAATCCGACTAAGTATGCCTTTATCTAAATCGTTAATATAAATTAAAAACAATAAAGGGCCTAAAACAGAGCCCTGCGGTACCTCACTACTAACGCTGGCCCAATCTGAACATTCCCCATTTATTACCACCCGCTGCGAGCGATCTTTCAGCCAATTTCTAATCCAGTTTAAAATCTTACCAGTCACCCCAATCGCTTTAACTTTCATTAATAACCTTTGGTGGGGGACGGTGTCGAACGCCTTTTTAAAGTCTAAATATATTACGTCTACAGCTTTGCTTTCATCGTACACGTAAATCATTTTGTGGAAGAATTCGAGCAAGTTAGTCAAGCACGATCTCGCACGCCTAAATCCATGTTGGGTATCGTTAATCAGCTTATTTGCCTCGAGGTGGCTCACTATTCTATCTTTAATTACAGATTCTAAAAGCTTCCCAACTACCGAAGTTAGACTAATAGGCCGAAAATTCGTTGCTTCAAATCTATTCCCCTTCTTAAATATAGGTGTAACGTTTGCTCGCTTGAAATCCAACGGAACTACGCCATCCTCTAATGAGCGATTGAAAATTTCACGCAATGGCTTAACGAGTTCATTTTGAAGCTCCTTTAAATGAATTGGATATACCCCATCGGGGCCCGGAGATTTCGACTTTTTCATTAGCTTAATAAATTTAAGGATTTTCTCGTCATTTATAGTTACATCGGATATGCAATTATCAGCACTACGAACTTCCCCAATTAACGATTCCAATTCGGAAGAATCTTCCACAGTAAACACGCTCGTAAAATGTTCATTTAAAATTTTGGACATTTCTGTCGGAATTTCAGTCAAACGACCATCCTTATCTTTGATCGGCCCTATCGATCCTTTTACGGTTTTCCTATTATTTACGTACCCATAAAACCGTTTCGGTTCATTCTTTGAATCCTTAGCGAGGTTTATTTCATACTTCCTCTTCGCATCTCTGACCGCACGTTTAACTTCCCTACGAGAATCTATGTAATTTTGCCGGCTTATAACTGACCCATTGTTTTTATGAATTTTAAATTTTCTATTTCGGTCCCGGATTAAGCGTAGTATTAACGGACTAAGCCACGGAGCTCTCACCGACTTCCCGCTCTTACGCACATACTTAACCAAATCAGAATTCACACGAAGCAGCGTACATCGAAGTTCTGCGTACATCTCTCCTACCGACCTGTTCTCGAATCGTATTCCCCAGTCTATATCCTTAATTCTTTCGCGAAAAATATCGAAATCACAGTTACCAAAACGAGGGATGAGCTGCGAGCTCATTCTAACTTCTACGCAGGTGTTTAGATCGAATCTAATCGCATTATGGTCGCTGGAAGCTAAATGTTCACCCACACGTACGTTTTCTAACAATGACTCATCGGTTGCCATGATTAAATCAAGAATATTGCTATCACGAGTAGGCTCTTCCACTTTTTGTACGAGAAAATTCTCCAACATAAAGTTTAATAGCCTCTCACCCGGTTTATCAGAAGTAAGGTTGCTAAAGTTAACATTAGGTAAATTAAAATCGCCGCAGACTAATGTGGTCCCTTTTCTAATCCAAGACGTAAGCGTATCGAAGAGTGCAGCATCTTCTCTTTCCAATTGGCAAGGCGGACGATAAACCACGACTAAGTTAATTTTATTTATAGCATCTAAACTTAGCTGGACTAATAAAGCATCACTTCGCATATCATCCTTAGACGAGTCCATCGTTATGGCGTTTAGATCCTCTTTTATGTACATTAATACGCCCCCTCCTCTACCGGTTTGTCTATTTCTGTAATGAATTTTGTACCCCGCTATATCGAACTCGCAAACACTAATCCCCGTATGAGTGTCTAACCATGTTTCACTTAGGAATACGAGGTCGAAATCACCCTCTAGAATAACGGCTTTTATTTCGGCAATTTTATTTTTTATGCTACGAACATTCGCATATATGCATCTCAGTTTGCGCTTTATGTTAACTCTTCTATAACACCCAGATCCGTTCCGTTTCCCTGCACCCCGTCGATAGTGCCCCCTTCACGCGTGGGCCGGACCGGCGCATCGGCATCACGTGGCCGCGCAACTCTCCTACCTAAAATGCTACGTACGGACTTGTCTAAGATCCTACCCAGCCGACTATTACCCACATCGCTTAGGTGAATTCCGTCCTTTTGGAAAAGTGACGGATGGTCCTGGAATGAATCCCATACGTTAAAAAAGCTAACACCAGTTTCTCGACACAACCGCTTAAGACATTCGTTAGTATAGATCGCTCTAGATTGGAGGCGCAACGTGGATTTAAGTCGGGGGAGAACACCAATAATTCTCACGTTGGTTGCTTTGGATTTCGCCGTATCTATCATGGTTCTTGCACGATAAACTATATCTTCCGGGGTGCTGTCATACCTATGGACGTCGTTGCCCCCTACCATCGTGATGATCGTTCGTTCACCACGCGTATCTTCCAATTTCTCGATCTCGGCGGCCACGTTGTTAATGCGGCCACCGGGATAGCAAAAGCGCTTACGCTTAGAAGGGTTACGCGCAGCAAACTCCTGATCCTGCCTTCTAATTAAGGAGTCACCCATTAAAACGGTTTCCTCTTCCCCCTCGATAGGAGTTAGCAACGCGAAAGGGTTCGAACAGGGTAAAACGAAGTTCTGATCCCTCGTTGGTCTAGCCCCATTTCTAACACTTCGAAATTGCGAATCCTGAGGCCTAAACGAGTTTAAAATTCGTTGTTGCTCGTCAACAATTACCTGATGATTCGAATTTGCAGGCCGCCTATCTCTATTACTATTTTCCCTCCCGCGCATGTCGTGAATAGCAGAATCTAGTTTGGAATTTAAGTCATCGACTTTACGGTTAGTCGAGATCACATCCCTTGCAACGGTATTTAATTCAAGTTTGATCTCGCTGATCGCACTTGACAACTTGCGTTCAAACGCTTCGTTCAACATACAAAATCGACATATTCTAATTTGCTCAAGGTTCGAGGGAACGTAAATTTCCTTATTAAATGAAGCAGCGCACCTTGAGCATTCGATCTTTATAACGGGCATTGTCGTTTTTTTTTTTTGTTTTTTTTTAATTCACACTAATTTAGAAAACAAGCTGCACAAGCTAATATACTGTATACGGTTATTGAAAGATCGAACTTTATAATACGGCGACGAATATTGAATAGGCGATATATATAAAAGTATTCAGTAGCAGAGGCACGATAAATTCTGAGCACAGTGAAATTAGCGGGAGCACAGAGCGAGCACGTCTTTTCAGTAGAGAGTCGGTGGGACGAATGAATAGAGAGTCGGTGGGACGAATGAAGTAGAGAGTCGGTGGGACGAATGAGTAGAGAGTCGGTGGGACGAATGAGAGAGTCGGTGGGACGAATGAGAGAGTCGGTGGGACGAATGAGTCGGTGGGACGAAAGAAGAGAAGAAGAAGAAGAAGAAGAAGAAGAAGAAAAAGAAGAAGAAGAAGAAGAAGAAGAAGAAGAAGAAGAAGAAGAAGAAAAATGTAGAGTTACAAGAGGAAAGGGGCAAGTCGCTTCCGAAAGGAAAGTCTAAGTCGTCTGTAGACAAATGTGCAAGAGTCACCCTTATTGGTGATTCTCAAGCACGGGGTCTGCAGCCCCTGCTAGCGGCCCGCCTTCGCACTAGTGTAAAGGTAAGCTGCCTGCCAGGATGTGGTAACCACCACATCAGAGTAGAGGCTGAGAAATCACAGATTTCTGAGAACTCAGCCGTTGCTCTGATAGTCAGTGGAAACGACCTCTACCTAAGAGGAGGTAGGGTAGGTCCTACAGATAAAATCTTCCACACGGTCATGGGTGCCGTGGACGACTGTGGGCTGAAAACCCGCAAGCGTGTGGTAGTCGGGATGCTCCCGAGGAGAGGTCCAACACGGACCGCTCACTCGCTGAACGTCTCTTCAAACAGGCGCCTGGCAGATTTGTGTACAGCAGAGGGTTTTTATTGTGGACCCGTACCGCATCTTTTATGGTAGAAATGATCTCTACCAAAGGAATGTAGTACATCTTTCCTTTAAAGGAAAGGCATTTCTGTCAAACATCATCCAGTATGTCGTAGAGAGGATCCAAAGGAGTATCCGGCCCAGAGTGAGGTCGGACCTACGCCAGTACGCCCGTGTCACTCCTGGAACGACCTTCTCAGAGGTCGCAAAGAGGGGTGCCTCCTCGCTAACAAATAAGCCGGGAAACGGAAGAGTGTAGGGAGTCCTACAGTCGGGGACTACCTGAAAGTTCTTCTGTTCAATGCGAGATCAATCCGGAACAAGTTTCCTGAGCTCCGTGGCCTCGTAGCGACGGAAGAACCCGAAATGGTAGCCATAACAGAATCGTGGATAAAAACCTCAAACCAAGACTTTGAAGGCGATTTCACGGTTCCTAGCTACCAACTCTTCCACAAAGATAGGCCAGACAGAGAGGGTGGCGGTGTAATGTTGTATGTCAAGGATACAATTGAATCTACGAACTCCAACATTATATCCGACCACGAGCTCCTAGGCGTTGACTTAGAGATAGGTCCTTTCAGATACAGGACCCTGCTGCTTTACAGGCCCCCTTCCCAACCCATTGAGAAGGACAGGGAACTGTACTAGCTGCTGGGTGAGCTTGTTCAAGGCAGAGTGTGCATCGTTATGGGCGACTTCAACAGCCAAGTTGACTGGGAAACCAGAGCAGCCTGTGGCGAGAGCACGCTACTCTTGGAGTTTGCCAACAACGAGTTCCTCACTGAATGGGTCAGAGAACCGACTAGAGGAGACAATATCCTCGACTTGGTCTTTACCTCTGAGGATGCAATCGTTGAGGATGACTCTGTAGGTGAAGAGCTCGCTGGCAGTGATCACCAGCTAGTTAGATTTACCGTCAAGATCCCGAAGGTAAGGTCTGTTGCCAGTCAATCAAGGAAACTTGACTTGAGAAGAGCAGACTTTGCAAGCCTTCGTGCTGGGCTAACTGATGTAAGGCTAGCGGTATGCGAAGAGGTTGAGGATTCGTGGAACAATTTCAAAAATAAGTTCATGAGTCTTCAATCTAGTTGCATCCCTCTGAAATGCCTCCCTCGGTCTTCTGTTCAACCAAAGTGGTTTAATCGAGAAATCGGCCAACTGCTTAGGGAGAAGAGAACTGTGTACCGGCAATCGAAGATCTCGGGTGACTTTGACGGATACCGGAGGCTAGCCAGGAGAGTGAAGTCCAGCATAAGGGCGGCTAAGCAGGCTGAGGAACTCCAAGGAACTCCGAGTGGCGAGACTCTGTAAAGAGAATCCCAAGGAGTTCTTTGGATATGTAAACAGCCGTAAACCAATCCGTCGAACAATTGGCCCTTTGAGGAATGATGAGGGGACATTAAAGCATTCAGATGCAAAAAATGCTAACCTCCTCAACGACTACTTCTCTTCAGTGTTTACTGAAGAGTGTGATCGCCTTCCCCAGCCAATGAATTCCTACTCGGGGGAAAAGCTGGAGGATATGGACTTCACCGAAGGAGAAATAAAAAAGAAGATCAGTGACCTAATGACGAATAAGTCACCTGGCCCGGATGGGTTTCTACCTAAAGTGTTAAAAGAAGTGCACGATCAAGTGTCACGACACCTGAGCGCAATCTTCAACATGTCAATCCGGACCGAATGCGTCCAACAAAGGAAACTGTTCGCCCGTTGCAAGGAAGAAACTTCGGGAAATTTGTTTTTGTCGTCGCAGTACTTGTAGGTGCTAAACTTCTCGCAGACCCCCCCCCCTCCTTTAGAGTCAGAGGTTACACAGGACCTCCCTCTGCGGATTACCCTAGACGCAGTTAGGTAATCATTTTTGGCTACGCACTCCAGGTGCTAATAATCGGAACGGACACTTCGAGGAGAAGAATTCCGATTTGAGTCACAGTTTGACTCGCCTTCGCGATCCGGCCTAGGATCATTATATCAAGACACCGGTCTAGGATTACCATTCCCCCTCCGGTAACCTCGGACGACCGGGCTAAGTGCGAACATCGTCAGAAGAAGACATTCACCGTCATTCTCTAAATACTTACGAACTCAAAGGTATCGTTAAAGTGAATTATTCCCTCCCCTAACTTCATTAGTTTAATCGTTAACTAGAATTTCCATCCCGAGCTCATGACCTCGAGTATTACAAGTGATTAATTCACTGCTTAATCCCGTGATATTATTCAATTCATTCTGTCGGGTGAAATTAAGACGCAAGCATCCTATTAAGTAGATTTCAAGTGTAATCCTCACGACATTATATAGACTTACCAATTCAGTGCGGACATTAATCCTATTTATACATATATATGCTATTTCATATTTCCAATTTATGTATATTAAAGTTTATTTTTGTATCTGTGGGTTTTAACTATTTTGGACGTTCCTTTGGCAATTGATAAGCAATCCACTAGGCTCAATTTTCAATATTACATAAGGCCACCCATGACAGGCTTTTACTGAGTGAAAACACACTCAGGGGATCATCACCTTAGTTTTGATCAAAAGGTACGCACCGGGGTTATTCTTATTCACCGGAAGTGGCTAAGGTAGGTGTATTGGATATGCTTCATCTCCGCTTCACCTCGGTGCGGTAATAAAATATATGTCCAAGAAGTGGGACTGCGATTACCCACCCACTAACCCTCAACATATATATATATATATATATATATATATATATATATATATATATATATATATATATATACAGGGGCTGGGCAAAATAATAGAAACACCATGTAATTTCAGAAAACTTTATTTTAATAAAGGGTAGGACCATCCTTGGCAGTAATCACAGATTGAATTCTGCGTGGGATCAACGTGTACAAAAGTTGAATTGTTTCCAGGGAAATTTTCATCCATTTATCAGCTAAAGCAGTCTCCAATTCTTTCAATGATGATGGTTGGGGATATCGACTCCAAACTTATTTTTCTAAAGAACCATAAATGTTCAATGATGTTGAGATCTGGGGATTGTGGTGGCCAGATAAGGTGTTCTACTTCAATGGAATGTTCCTCGTGCCATTCAGCTACAACCTTAGCAGTATGAATAGCAGCATTATCATCCTGAAAGATGGCATTTGCATCCGGAAACAATTCCTGAACCATAGGATGGATCTGATCAGCTAAAATACTCATGAAGGGGGATTTCCGAGGTACGCCCCACCCCACATCATCACAGTGCCTCCACCATGTTTAACGGTTGGGAGCAAGCAGTCTGGATCAAATGGATCTTTTGGCTGTCTCCAAACGTATACACGGCCTGAGGTGGGAAATGAGGAAAAGGAGGACTCGTCAGAGAATATGACCCTCTTCACTGCTCTCCTGTCCAATTCCGATGGTTTTTGCACCAGTCTAAACGCTTTGGAAGGTTTGTTTCTGAGAGTAGTGTTTTTTTTTATTGCAGCCCTCTTGTGGAATCGGGCTTTATGTAACTCCCGGCGAACAGTTTTTGTTTAGACTGGGTTCCGGACGTCATCATTAAGTTCTGCAGTAATTCTGGTAGAATTACTGATGTCCAATAATCTCTCCTCGAGTTGACCCATAGAGGAGAGATTGGACATCATGGAAAATATGCCACACACATATTGCCGATACGTAGATGACATCTACATCAACGTCCAAAACGAAGAACATCTCGTTAACATCAAGCAACATTTTGAGGAGAACTCCGTACTAAAATTCACTTATGAATTGAGCACGGGCAATAAACTCCCTTTCTTGGCCGTTGAGGTTCATAACATCAATGGCAACTACATCACTAAAGTACATAGGAAAAGTACGGACATGGGAAGATGCTTCACTGCAGAGAGTGAATGCCCTGAATGGTACAAAATAAGCGTAATCGGCTCATACATCCGCCGAGCATATAAATACTGCTCTACGTGAGAACTTTTCCACCAAGATATTACAAGAGTAAAGCAAATACTCATGAATAATGTTTCTCAAACAGCATGATTGACAAACAACTCAAATCATTTTTAAATAACCATTAAAAACATGCGTATAAAACTGAAAGTAATCACGGAGAAGTCAACAACATCAAAGTGTATTACAGAAACCCGATGTCCACGGCCTATAAAATAGATGAAAATAACATCAAGGAGATTATTAACCGTAACATCAAGGTTAAAAATCAAACGGATAAAATCCAACTCATTATCTATTATAAAACAACAAAAGCCAGCAATCTTCTGATGAAAAATAACATCTGCCCAAACTCCTCGAGTCTAAAGTCAACCAAAATAGTTTACGATTTCACCTGCCCTGATAAAGACTGTAAGCTTTATAAAAACTATGCATCTACAAAGCCGAGGGCCTAAGAACCATATGGAGAGTGTACATAATATTAACCTAACGAGAGATATGATCGTTGACAACACCATTATTAAAAAAAAAGAGGTTAATAAAGCGAGGCTTAACACCTTAGAAGCCATATTAATAACTGAATCGCACATTAAAACTATTTTAAAAATTCCACTCACAGTGAGTGGCTCATTTCCTTTAACGTTACGTTTAACCAAGGCGGAACAAATACCCTTTAAAAATCGTTTTCTTTCGCTTTCTGTCAGATCCTCACTCAACTCATTACATCGGTAAAGGAGACAAGAACATTTCAAAACGCTCCGAAGATGATCGAATAAGATCGAAAGCTTAGCAACTTAGTTTGGTTTTTACCAAACACATTCATTTAAAAAAGAGATGAATACTAGACAAGTAATCTACCATCTACAAGATGGAATAAAAAGAAGAGAAAGAAGAGAAAGTTGCCAAAGGAAATTAATTAGGGAAAAATACACAATGGTCTTCAACAAAATTTGCATATATATGCAAAAAATCCCACGAGAAAATGAAAGGCGGATTCCAAGTACTTTCGAACTTGTTCAGTTCATTATCAAGGAATAAAATTTTTTTTTACAAAGGTGGTATATATATATATATATATATATATATATATATATATATATATATATATATATATATATATATATATATATATATATATATATATATATATATATATATATATATAAAGGGTTTTCCATTAAGACGGATCGAAGTTAGCAGTAAATAAAACAGTGTTATTGGTGAAAATTTATTGATTTCACTATTGGATCATGTTATTTGAGTCATGGCAATTATGAGTGAAAAATAATATCGCATAAATATCCGCCAAGGCTTTAGCGGCACACATCCACTCGATGGTCAAAAATTTTTGATGACGTCTCTGCATAGTTGCTCCTCGATCTCACCAATATGCCTTATTATCTCATCCTTTACTTGTTTAATTGTTGTTGGCTTGTTGGCATAGACCTTACTTTTGAGATGATCCCAAAGGAAGAAATCTAAAGGCGTCAAGTCACACGATTGTGGTGACCAATTGATCTCGCTGTTTCGAGAGATGATGCGACCTGAGAACTTCTCATTCAATAAAGCCATTGTTGCATTGGCTGTGTGGCATGTGGCGCCGACCTGTTGAAACCACAACTCTTCGACATCCATAGAATTCAATTCGGGCCATAAAAAGTTGGTTATCATGGGGCGGTATCGCTCGCCTGTCACCGTAACAGAATTCCCGGCATCATTTTCGAAGAAATATGGCCCAATGATTTCACTAGCAAAAACTGCACACCAAACAGTGACCTTTTGTGGATGCAGTGGCTTTTCAACAATCTTCCTGGGATTATTTTCATCAGCCCAAATGCGACAATTCTGCTTATTAACGAATCCATCAAGATGAAAAAGGGCTTCATCACTAGAGATGATTTTTTGCGAAAAATCATCATCGGCTTGTCTTTGCTCGTGCACCCAATTGACGAATGTGCGGCGCTTCAAATGGTCAGCAGTCTTCAGTTCTTGTGTCAATTGAATTTTTTAAGCGTGTAGAGACAAATCTTTTGTCAAAATTCGATGTAACGTTGTTGTGGAGAGGTTCAATTCCTGCACGCGATGACGAATAGAGGTGTCTGGAACTTTGGCCACTTTCTCGTGCACCGCACCAATGTTTTCAGCTGAACGGCGTAAACAAGCACGCAAGGGTTTTCATATCTGCCACCGACCCCGTTTGTTAGAAGTTACGAACAATTTTCCCAATTGCACTCTCGGTTGGTCGATTATGTTGACCAAAAAATCGCGAAGTGCCCGAAATGCGTTTCTGTTTGAACGTCCATTTTCGTAATAGGCTTCGATAACTTTAACACGTTGTTCGATTGTTAATCTTTCCATGGTTGAAATTGCCAAAGACTGAACTTGCTAAATCTGAAAGAAAAAGAAAAAAAATCATTAGACTCTTAAACTTAACTCACATTTAAAATCGGTTCAAGAGATATATATATATATATATATATATATATATATATATATATATATATATATATATATATATATATATATATATATATATATATATATATGTATGTGTGTGTGTGTGTGTAAAACAGAAGAGCAATGCCACGCCCATGTATATATGAGAAACTCACAAAGTAGCGCGTGAGTGGGGCAATAAATGTAAAAATCCCACAGGAAAATGAAAGGCGGATTCTAAGTACTTTCGAACTTGTTCACTTCATTATCAAGGAATAACGAAAGAGTTTTACAAAAGTGGTATATATATGTGAGACAGAAGAGCAATGCCCCGCCCATGTACAACGAAAGGACCCAAAATAGAAAAATATATCAAAGATGGATGTGAAGTATAAAACCAAATAGATAAGGTCTACTTCCGGAAAATTCCAACCTGTGCGCAAAGAATGTAGACATTTATGTGACTAAACTAAATACATACATACCCGATTGTAAATGCATAAAAATAAACAAGAGAGACATAACTAAATTAATAAATCAAAGGGCTAAGATTTAAAATGGACAATTTCGTTATAAATAAGCCTTTTAATAACAGGGTCTAGTTTAAAGAGACCAGGGGCTATATTAAAATTAGGCGAGGAATTAATGAATGATCATTCAACAATATTTCTTTGAATAAAGTCATCAGATTTGTAAATAAATTTAGATGAATTCCAATTGGTAGGGTGACGGTTTTCCGATAAATGGAGAAAGAAAGCGCTGCTGCATTCCCCTTCGTTATTCCTTGATAATAAACTGAACAAGTTCGAAAGTACTTGGAATCCGCCTTTCATGTTCCTGTGGGACTTTTTGCATTTATTGGTCTACTCACGCGCTACTTTGTGAGTTTCTCATATATATATATATATATATATATATATATATATATATATATATATATTGTCTCCGAGGGGCATAACCTTGAGTTGTTAGTGCGGCGAACCCAGTCATCTAGTTTCGTTATTTCCACCCCTTTGGGCGGAGTTTCCGACAGCTCTGCGTAACTGTTGTGTCTACATATTTCCCATTGATTTAGCTTTATTATAGGGAATCGCTTATTGCAGATCTCTGTGAAATTTCTCTGGTCACAGCCTATATTTTTTCAACTGCTGATAAATGTTCCCAACACGCGTACGTTTGTTTGTGTCCGATGTTCGTATTTGTCCAGGTCGTCACCTTTGATATCTTTGTATGTCCGTGGGTCTCCGCGCGACTCTAACGACTGCTTGCCTCAGATCTATTTGTACAGTTTAATATATATATATATATATATATATATATATATATATATATATATATATATATATATATATATATATATATATATATATTTATATAGTTTAATTTCCTAATTCTCTTTGGTTCTTCATTAATTATGCTTGAAATATTATTTCCTGAATTTACACCCATAACAATTTTTAGGATTTGATATATCCACCGAGCGTCGATTAGTGGAGTTCCTCGCTGGGCCTATTTTATCCTGCAATTTTGTGACAGAGGCCTACCTATTTTATAGAACCAGCCATACAACGTGAATCACAAAGACAAAATTGATCGCGTGCCGAACTTTATCATATGGTGATCTCCGGTCCGAGATCATATTTTAGGTATTTCTCAAAGAATCTGGTGAACAAAAAACTTATCTTAATATTCTTCTGAATTGAAATGAGTCTAATAGAAATTTAAAGAATTGGTAAGAGAATGAAAGCAACAATACAGCTTCATCGAAAATTATGTGTGCAGGCGGCTACGTGAATCACAAAGACAAATTTGATCAAGTGTTGAACTGTATTATTTGGAGATCATCAGTGCAGAATTATATCTTATACAACTAACCCCAACGTTTTTTGTCATAATTTAACTTCACCCAGAAACTATTCCCTACAATTGTTTATATATATATATATATATATATATATATATATATATATATATATATATATTTATATATATATATATATAAATATATATATATATATAAATATATATATATATATATAAATATATATATATATATATATATATATATATATATATATATATATATATATATATATATATATATATATTTTATATATATATATATATATATATATATATATATATATATATATATATATATATATATATATATATATATATATATATATTTTTATATATATATATATATATATTTATATATATATATATATATATATATATTTATATATATATATATATATATATATATATATATATAAATATATATATATATATATATATATATATATATATATATATATATATATATATATATATATATATATATATTATAAATATATATATATATATAAATATATATATATATATATATATATATATATATATATATATATATATATATATATATATATATATATATATATATATATATATATATATATATATATATATATATATATATATATTTATATATATATATATATATTTATATATATATATATATATATATATATATATATATATATATATATATATATATATATATATATATATATATATATATATATATATATTTATATATATATATATATATATATATATATATATATATATATATATATATATATATATATATATATATATATATATATATATATATATATATATATATATATATATATTTATATTTATATATATATATATATATATATATATATATATATATATATATATATATATATATATATATATATATATATATATATATATATATATATATATATATATATATATATATATATATATATATATATATATATATATATATATATATATATATAATTAACTGGAACTCGGCCAAAATTGTTTATCGTTCCAATGACCATATAAAAAGGAATATCATATCATTGAATGTGCTTTTATAAGCCAATGTGATAATTTTAACCTCTTTCCTGGTTTATATAAAATAGATGCTATAATTAAAAGATTAATACTCAAAGAAATTAGTTTTGTCTTGCGTTCCTAGTTTTTTTTATATACATTCTTTAGTTATGTGGCCCCTATTTTATTTTTTTTTTATTTTTTTTTTATTATTCATTTTTATTTTTTAATTGTCACTGCTCTGAATGTACTTTGTATTTTTCCCCCTTTTGCTCATCGTGTCTTATAATCTCCCTCGTTAGGCTTTCTCCATTTCTTTGAATCTGTTACCCTTTCCTTCGGCTTAGTTTGACCTTACTACCTGCTTCTTGTAATTCTTAATGTGTTTTTTTACCTTCCCCCTTCCGTCTTCCTCATTGGTGATTTCTTGTTTTTGAGGCGGTCTTTCATACTTTTCTTTTGTATTTATACCTCTAATATAATACTA
The DNA here is from genome assembly GCA_963969495.1 of Ceratothoa steindachneri. Classification (NCBI taxonomy): domain Eukaryota; kingdom Metazoa; phylum Arthropoda; class Malacostraca; order Isopoda; family Cymothoidae; genus Ceratothoa; species Ceratothoa steindachneri. The sequence continues at coordinate 222,785,797 of OZ018320.1, forward strand.
TTTCTTGTAGTTATCCTTGATAAGGAACTTAATAAAGTTCGAAAGTACTTGGAAACACCTTTTCATTTTTTCCTGCGGGATATTGCATTCATATATATATATATATATATATATATATATATATATATATATATATATATATATATATTAGAAGATATAACATTAAAGAGATATATCTTCGGTGCAAGAAATAATAAAATAAACCACAATATTTGAATCCAAAGAAGTACAGTAACATACATGTAAATGCAAGAAAAATACCACAGAGATTGGGTAATTGATTGCGAAACCAGGTTTCGACGGAGATATCGCTCATCTTTAATCGTTAGTAAACTAATGAATACTAAAAGATGCCTAGCCTAAGGACACGCTAATTTACAAGTCGGAATGTAATTGGGGAGAGGGGCGGTATGGAGCTTCGGCATTTTTGAGGAGAGGCCGGACGAGTCTTCTGCTTATCGAGGAATTAGTGTTAAATTGTCTATTGGAAGTATTAAAGTTTGGAATTTCCTTTATAAGAACTGTGTCTATTAGGCCCATATGTAACGGGTGGCCCAAAAGTTACTTCACATATTTAAAAATTAATAACGCAAAAACTAATTAAGTTATAAAAGTGGGCGATATATAAAATGAAAGAGGAGATCTTGGATTTCTATTATTTAAATATAATATCCTTCAAATGTTCTCCATTATTGTTAAAACAAAGGCGGATTCTTTGCACCATATTTTCCATGACATTTTCCAAAACATCAGGAGTGATTTTGTCGATTTCTTCAATGTTATTAATTTTTTAAAATGTGAAGTAACTTTTGGGCCACCCGTTATATAGTTGTGGGAATTCTAAATTATTTTTGCATTATCGATCTCAATTGAATGGTCTTCATTTTACATTTATAATGCAAAAATATGGATGCACGAGAATAAGCCGATGAACTGTCCGTTCTCAATACTTGAGTTTTAAAATTTTCGCTTACTTATCCTCTGGGCGGGGCCGCTCATTGAGGTGTTCTCCTTTCGTGAGTGATATACAATTTTCAACGCCCTTGTCGCTATTTACTACGCTCTCGTTTGTGCCAGCCCGTTTGTTCCTTCTAGGTTTTAGTCGATATGTTCCCTCACAGCTGCCGTTGTCCTTCTTAATTTTATGTTATTATAATGTGAGAAACCCACGTTCAGGCGATTGACTATGTAGCCCCCATGACGCTTTTAATGAATAGATTTTAACATTATACTCAGTGGGCATTTTTTACATTGGACACGGCACATCGGAGAAATGTCTAAACAATCTCTAATTCTGTTGTTCGTTATTTCACATCTCTCGTGGTTGCTGCTGCGGAATCTTCTGTTCCCAGATCTGACTCAGGACGTGCGAAGACGATTCCTTGCTGGAGTAGAAGATGGTGTGAGTGCGATAGCCGCATATCAGACAACTCAGTCGCAGTATCGTCGTTCCCCAAATGACTCCAATCGTATCGACAAGAAATGTGCTCGCAGATTCGCCAACGTAATTTACGCTCAGCTCGCTCAACGTTTTGGAAGAAACACATTTCCTCCATCACTTCATCATCTTCACCCACGCTTGTAGCGAAAGAATTAATAAGATCAGGGTCAAGCACACTCGAAGGCTAGTGGCACCATAGTTTGTGATTTTTAACGCGTTGCAGATATTCTTGCTGCCTCCTTTGCGGCCATATAGAGAGAGAGAGAGAGAGAGAGAGAGAGAGAGAGAGAGAGAGAGACACACTCTCATTAGTCAGAAGATTCATTATTCCCGATTCATTATCTCAATTCATTCCCTTAGAAGCGTCACGAAATCCCGTTTACTCGCCTAAGTGCTGCTGCCTTTGGACTCGATACTTCGCGTAAAGCAGTAAGCCTACATACACATTGACCGTAAAGAACTCGAGACGTTTTCGCTTGTCCCTTTAGTATGCCAATTCAAGAATAAAGTTTTATTTTCTTTGCCACATCCTTCTTTCAAAGTCCTTTATTTACCCCGATTACCGAGACACCTTCAGTAAGCCCAGCCTAACGCATAACCCCCGTGAGAAATTATAAGGAGTCAGAACCAAATTGACAGAGGCGTTTATTATGCCCACTGCCTAAAGTCCTCGTCACCCGTCGAGTGCAATAGCAACGAGGACTTTTCAATACACCCCCATATAATTACCGATAACGCACCCACAGACCGGTAACCTTTACTACCACATAAATTGGTAACATCCACCGCTAACATCAGCCCCCATAATGTCTTTGTTCGCATACAACGTCTTGATCATATTTTTTGATACTTAGAACGTCTATGGTCCTACATGAGGGTATGGCATCCTGTTATTTATATGATTGGGACTAGCGAGGATTTTACCTCCTTTTATCGAAACTTTCTTGTCTGGCTGTATTTTTTTGTTTTATTTGTTTCAGAAATTGCTCCTCTACCTATCTACTTCATGTTCAAGAAAGAAGAGGGGAGGGGGGTCTCAGGGTAGCGTCTTAAATTTCACTTGCTTTGCTCTCGCAATAAATAGACTAGTTTCTTCTTTTCCTGGGTGTGTGAGTGACCTTGTTTGTTGACGACCTGGCTCTTATTTGTTATTCCTCCCAACCCTCGTCTTCAGATGGCGATTGACGGCCTACACACCCAGGTGCTGCAAAAGAGATTTAGATTTTTCCTCACTGGCGATTGTGTGGTGCTTGGCCTCCTCCCTTTATTTTTACAGAACGTAGATAGATTATGCATCGGGGGTCTGTTTTTTGGCCCCCATATTGAATTCCGACTATCTGGCTGTCTCCACCTCTGAGACCTGGATCAAAGATGTGTATGGGCGATAGATCTTTACAAACGCTCTCTCAAACCTCTTTGGAGTAGTGACAATCGGACCCTTTTGAAATTATATTCTCTTCTTGTTCAGTCTAGGATGGACTATGGTTGCGAGGCGTACTCTTTGGCCTCGTTTTCGTCCCTGCACATATTGGAATATCTACCTAATCTTGGCGTTCTGTTATCTAGTGGTGCTTTTCGCACCTTTCTCGCACATAATATCTATGTCAAGAGTGGTTTACTTCACCTTCCTTTACATCGTCCTTAGATTTGTCCGGTGCCTTCACCATATCCAACAACTGTCTACTTTATAAGTGTACAAGTGTCCTTGTAACTAGGTCATTGGCTGATTTTGCTATGTTCTCGAATATATGCAAACTTTTTGGGCTCATAAAATGTTTGACTAATTCATGGGCATGAATCTACTTAACTGTGTCTGCCTTTTTACATATTTAGATCCGCCGAGGTGGGTCTCTTCCTCCCCGGTTGTCTACACTCCTTTGTGTGATTTGGAAAACCACTATTTTGCCGCTCAGGTAGCATGGTTCTTGACCACAGTTCGGTTCACTCTTCTCGCGGATTTCTTCAAAACTGATTTCGGTGTGAAGGTGGCAGTTGCCTCCCCGGAGTTTATTCTTTCTTAGTCATTGCCAGGGATGACATCTGCATTTACTGCACAACGTTATGGTAGTTTTCCGTCTTTTAAACACTTTGTCTTTCACCTGATTACCATTTTTTCCTAGATTCAAAGAATGCCCTTCAATCTCTTGGCTGTTTTAGCTCAGATCATCTGCTTCTTTTAAAAATTCAGTCTTGGTTTGATCAGGAACTCTACTGGATAGACTTTTGTTGGGTCCTGGTGTATTGTAGACAACTGACGCAAATCTATACAATGTGTTCAAGCTAAATTGTACGATTTTTAAAGATCTCATTTTTTAGGAACATTTTAATGTATCGGTGAACAGCTAACGGCGTTGGATATCATACGGAGTAAGGTTTTAGTTGATAAAAGGTTAGCTGACATGGAGCCTGGAAGCCATCTGAATTTTGGAAAAGATTTACCTGCATCATGATGATTCGCTTTCGACTTTCTAACTGCTGCTCAATGCTCTTTAAACACTATATAGGCTGTAAGACGTGATATGGACAGCTGTACGGAGACTACGAAGCCGTGTCAAGCAACAACTACAGAACAAGGTGAAGTAAGACCCAAGGAAGGGAACCTGGGCTTTGGCGGGCGAGATGACTGTTGAAGTCGCAACCATAAAGCTGGTCCTAATTGAGGACCTTGGCTACCCCTCGTACAAGAGGTCCAAGGGACAAATTCTGACGGCCATGGACAAGGAGAACCGTTTGACTAAGTCAAATAAGCTCCTGGACAGGCTTAAGCATCGTGTTGAGTAGGGGAGGATCTGTTTATTTTCAGATGAACATAACTGCTGCCAGAACAAGTTTCACAACACAGAGAACAACAAGTGGCTTGCCTAAAATTCATGCGACGATCCACGTTTCATTAAGACCAAGTTTCCCCAAACACTGATGGTATGTGTGTGTATCTCCATCAGGGTAACGTCATGCTTCCCCATAGCTTTTAGCAGGCTCTTAAGCTCAATTCAGACGTCTATGTGGAGCTGATAGAGACTTTGGTCAAAGCCTGGCTAGAGAGAGTCACAGCTGAAAGGCCATATCTCCAGAAAGATTCAGAAGAAGTTGCCGGAGAATTTCTACGACCTCGCCAGCGACACTTTCTGGCTTCCTAATTCACCCGATTGTATTCTCCTAAATTGCTTTGTGTGGTACGTGGTGAGAAAGAGACCAACCATTCGGTTTGAAACACCAAGAACGAGCTATTGACTGAGATCAAGGAGGTGGTCGAAGTTCTTCCTTGGGACACAATAAGGAACGCATGAAACAGGTTCTGGAGCCCTCGTGAGTCCGCGGTGGGAGCTGAGCGAGGCTACTTTGACCCAACTGTTATCTCGCAGCCAAAATCTAGTTATTTTTTAAATTTTAAAAATACACTTCTTTTTGGCTGATATATTGCCGGTTTTTTTTTCTGTCATACAAACCATAAATAAATAGACAAGTCACCTTCTTTTCTTTGCTTATTCTATTCGGTTTACACATCTCACTTCTTCCACTTTCAATATTTTTTTAAGAAACGTTCGTTTATAAATCTTTCTCGTAGTTATTGAAACTAAGAAGGGAAAGACAACGCGGACATCCCCACCAGAAAGTTTGTATGATGAACATGGTGGAAAATAAAAATGTGTGAAAGATATACATATAACTCCAGATCCATCTGCGGGCGGTTGAGCCAGAAGGGCACGCACTCATCCGCATGTCAGGTACAGCATGTTTGCCCTCACCTCACATCCACTTGTGGGATCTTTCTCACAGAAATTCCCCCGTTGGTTTAAGCCAGATTTATTTAAATGAACCATAAACAAATTACACCATTACAGAACATGTTAAAAAATCACATTACTTTCCTTAATCAACCACAATAAATTTATTTGGAAGTTTGTTCTATTTCGTACAAATGAATAAACACCAACGTAGTTCATCTACTCGAGCCAGGCGCATTTTCGTCTCCCAATCATCCAGGATCCACTCATAGTCCTCTACGCAGAAGTCCTGGAAAAGAATAGAACGCAATTGCAAATCTTCTCTGGAATTACATAACATAACATAACATAACATAATTACACGGATGACAAAAGCCACAAGGGCCTATCAAAGGTCATCCGCATCCGTCAAAACCCACCCACAAAAAGCACCATCACCAGGGGAAGACAAAATCAAAGTCCCCACAATATAATATAACAGATGACAAAAACCACAAGGGCTCATCATAGGTCATAGGTGATTTATTAAATTGGAAAACTAGTCAATTAACTAGGATTCACACTTTAAGGAGAAAGAATAAAGGGATGGAGGAAAGTGAGAGAGACAAAAAAAGATATAAATTCCTAATATTTTTGTTACCTTAATGGTCATGTAAGAAAGCAGGAACTAATTTGGGTAATTTTGAATAAGTTGGGCGTAAGCGTTTGAGGCTACTAAATCATGTCATACTTCTTTGATTCGTTGTAACAGTGTCCTTGGGGGTAATATTTGGATGGGGGAGAGGGTCTATTACTTTATATAAAGTCACCAAAAGTCACTATTTAAACCTGATTTTGCAACGCAAGAATTCTTCAACATGGCCATTTTCCGATTGTTAATGTTTCGATTTCTCTCTTATTATTTGCATAATTGGGTTATTTAACCCGTTAGGGAGTTTAATTTGTGTTTGATAGTTTTATATACTAATTATAAGTTTGTATTGTCTTAATTACGTGGAAAGTATATAAAAAATAAATCTTTTGTTTGTTGTGACGCCATCTTTAATGCCATGCAATGACCTAAGTTAAGCTTGCTCGTTTGGAAATAGCGATACAAGGGAGCTTGTTTTTAAGGTTAATATTAGTAATTTTTTAAATTTTCGAACCATAATGTAGAAGGTTAGTGGTAGTAAGTTATGTAAACTTGCTTAATTTGTTAATTCTACAGGTTAATAACGCCAACAAATAGTGTTACTCCAATAGGGGATAGTAAAGGTATAGCACCTCTCTATTTAGCTGGTTTAGCTTAGTAGCGCGAGTTCGTAATGGCATGAGGAAGAAACAGTATGTTTATTCGGTTATTTGGGGTGACAAATTCAAGAAAACGCTTGCAACTATTGGCGATTTATTTATTTTGTTAATCTGTAAAATTATTAACACTAAACACGTTTAAATAACCTACTAAACCTAACCTTCTATATCGTTGTTCGGAAAATAAAAATGAACTAACATTAAACTTAAAACAAGCTCCTTTGGTTCGCTATCTTTAAACGAGCGAGCGTAACTTATGCCGTCTCATGGCATTTAAAGGGTTCATCGTTGAAGAAATTTTGCGTTGCAGAATCGGATTGAAACAGAAGCGTACCGGGATATTTTCACACTGAGTGAGAACAGAACGCGCAATCACGGCTTCAAACTTGAACTGAAGCGTTACAACCGCAATCTGTGTGGAAATTTTTTCACCTACAGTATCTGCGGTAAGTGGAACGCACTTCCAGTGGAAGTTGTCAACAGTGAATCTGTTGACCAGTTCAAGTCAAGACTAGACAAGGTCTTGAAAAGTGGCCGTTTAGGGACGCAAAACAATTGAGCAGCCTTGTGCCCGCTCGATTGCTAGTCCAAAGGTACCCTCCTTGAATGGACCGTAAGGTCTCCTAGGGTACCTTCTTTCCTTGTTGTTACTCCTTGTTGTTACTAAAGGTGAAAACAGAGATAAAATTTGATCTTAATAGTACAGTGCTATATAAATTTCTGAAAAACAAACAGCCACCAAACTGGAATTTTTGTTGGAAATATGGTCTTATGATCAACGCCTGGCAATATACCTTTGGATGAGGGAGGCTTATGTTTTGTAAGAAGCAGTAGGGAGTACAGTTGCGCATGCATCAGTGAAAAGCAGAACAAAAGGAATTAGACACGGTTGAAAAGGCTGGAACAGCGGCATGATGTGGGAGGAGTAAGGAGGAGAGTTCGACGATAATACGGAGGTTTCTTAGTGCGTGCCTTCAGGGTAAAATCAATTGGCTTAACATCTCCCACCGAGATCCTCTATCCTTTTATTCTTGCAGAGGCCGTAGTTAAAGGCCTTTTCCGAACTCTGGCTAGTGTTTCCTGGTAGGGAAAACTGTGTTGTGTTCGGTAACGTGATCAGAGTGGAAATCACTTTGGCTCGTTTTCCCTCTGTAATTAAGTACGTTCGCTTTTAAAATTAGACTTTCCGTCTACAGTTTTGGGATAATTGTGCTACTAAATTATATTTTGTAACTTGTCTTTCATACCCTCTCCCCTTCCACCTTCTTTCCCCTGGTGCAACTAGCCGCAGAGTCATATTAAAGAAAGAAGGTAAGCCAACCGTGACCTTCTGGATGAGGAGTATTGTGGCTAATACCCTTAGTTTGAACGGGTCACAAAACGGGCGTTAATCAAAGGGGATTTTAGGTGAGTCCACTGAGAGCTTTTTCCTCCATATAGAATGTCTTCCAATAAAAGCAAAATCACTCCTCAAAAGTGTGACTAGCCCTATTAAAAATTAACCTTTGCATGATGCATCTCAAAATACATTTAAATTTTTTTTGAAGATTATGATGAAAATTATATATATATAGATTTTCCAGAGGTTTCGTACAGTTTCTTTTCCTTTCGTCTATAATAATAATAATGAAATCATATTTGGGGATAAAAAAGAAAACGAAAAAATACCTGCTGTATGATATTTGACGAACTCGCAACTGGCTTGCATTAAGGAAAAAAAGCTCCCCTACAGATAAAAAAACTCCGTGCCGCTCGCGGTGGACCGCCTGTGCTTCTTAGATCTGCCAGATGGTTGAAATATTAATTTTGGCTGACCTTTTAACGGCGATCCACCCTTTTCACCACCAAAATATTACTCCTAAGACACTGCTACAACGATACGAAGAAGTATGACATGACAAAGTAGCATAAAATGCTTGGGCCCCTCTTACTCAAAACTACCCAAATTTAGACATAAAATATATTCAAAATTGCGAAGACGATTTATTTTAGTCAAATTTTCTAAGGAAATCAAATATGTGGCATTGATATTCGTAAAGTTTTAAATATCTTAGGGGAAAACTAATTATTAAAGGGTGCTATTTGTTTCGGTATGAGTGCTAAAAGTAATCATCAAAGCGACATAAAACATAGGCTAGATAGTGGCGTAATCTACCTTCTAATTTACCCTCGGCTTCATCTACTCCAAAGAAAGAATAGTATTAATAAACGTTGTGGCCTTCTGGTTTGCGTAGACAAGGTGAATGCCACACCCTAATGGGGTTCTACTTACTGCAATGAAGGCTTCTTTTGATGTCTTAAAATATCGAAGTTCTTCTTCAGAAATCTTAAGAAATTTGTTTGTCCAATCCTGGATGTCGATAATTCGAAATCCAGCGTTTCTCAGGGCATTTTCGTATTCGGGCAAAGTGGGCACGTGGAAACCTGGTAAATAGAAGCGGTTTCTATACCAATAGTCACTTTACTCGAAACTGCATCGGACCTTCCTAGGGGACGCTCTTCATCCAAGCCGAATGGCTGAATTCTTCAAACCGCTCTAACAATCCTGAACATTCCAGTTGGCTATTTTAACCTTCAAATTTAGCTTCTGTCATTACACTCTAATACACTCTTTTATATTTAGGGTTGTTGTTGTTTCGGTATAGTTTAAGAACATAAGAAAAGGAGTGTGCAAAAGGGGCAATCAATAGCACATTCGAGGCAACTCCTGTTCCCATCACCCAGCTCAGTCCCACTTAGCATCCTCATCCATAAATTTATATCATAGTTCAGTCCCACCTAGCATCCTCATCCATAAATCTATCCAATCTATTCTTAAGACTCCACAGGGAGGATGCTTCTATCACAGGACTAATTAATCTACCACTCTCAGTCAACAGTAGACTCCTTCTATCCTAGGACTAATTGATCGACCACTCTCAGTCAACAGTGGACTCCTTCTATCCCAGGACTAATTGATCGACCACTCTCAGTCAACAGTGGACTCCTTCTATCCCAGGACTAATTGATCGACCACTCTCAGTCAACAGTGGACTCATTCTATCCCAGGACTAATTGATCGACCATTCTCAGTCAACAGTGGACTCCACCAATGGCACTGAAGGTAAAAAAATAAAATAAGATAAAAATAAAGAAGAAAGCAAGAGATGCCATCTTTACCAGAGCAAAACTTGACTATATCTTTTCACCTCTATCAAATCTCTTACTCATTTCTCAACTATTTTCATCATCTACCACTCGATAACCAATTTCTACCAATCTCTTTCCTAAACCTAAACTTGTCCAGCTTAAACCCATTGATACATGTCCTATCCTGATCGCTAAAAATAAGAACCTTACCTATGTCTCCCCTATTGTAACCTTTTAGCCCCTTGAAGACCTCAACTTCTAACACCGACGCGCACTCTTTAATGCTTCTCAGTATGGCGTGTGGGTCTAACCGCAAAGTCGACCGGAATAGGGTGTTCATCTCGCAACTAACCTTATTCATTGTGGCTTAACTTCTTTGGCTGTTGGGAACGGTACTTCCTCTCAACAAGATTGCGGGATTTGGAGGAAGGATTTTGAGGTTAAGTTGAAGAGATGACTTAAGGGGGTTTATTTGTATGTTAAAAAAAAACGATAACCAATTAGGGTATTTTTGTCATACAATTTTGGAGAGAACTCAGCGGAGAAATGGGGGCGTGAAAATGGGGACAGGAGTATTTGGGGTGCATGACCAGAAGGATGCGCAACTTTCCCAAACCTGCCCCCTGCCCCCCTCACACCACTGTTCGTTCCGGTTTGATGCGATGTTTGCTTTAATGCGATGATGCACTCACAAGTGAAGGATGAGTAATGAAAGATGAATGAGGCAGATGCAATTTGAGATGCTGTGTAGGCAGACATTTAGCTAATTCGAACCGCCAGACGAGGTCCCCCGAACGGACAATGAAATTAGCATAAAGATCAGAAAAATAATCGCTAGAGGCCAAAATTGTGCTTGAATGGTAGCCACGTGTGCAAATCTAATGCCTTATCCACTAGGACAACAAGGAAATCCAGTAAGGGGCTCTTCGTTATCAAATATTGGCAGAATTGGGAGAGTCGCGCGCCTGCAGAGCTCCGACCCTCTCTTTCCTAATTAGTTGTCTCTTTTGGCTTCTCGATTTATGTCTTACACACACATTTTAGGATCATCTAAACATAGAAGATACTAATTTTACTCACATGGAGTTAAACATACCCCATAAAGGGTAAAATGGTACGCACCCTAAATTAACATAAGGTTAGGTTAGGTTGATTTGGGTTAAGTTAGGTTAGGTTAAATTAGGTTGGGTTAGGTTAGGTTGTGTTAGGTTAGGTTAGGTTGTGTTAGGATAGGTTGAGTTAAGCTGGATTGGGTTAAGTTAGGTTAGGTTTGGTTAGGTTAGATTAGTTTTGTTGAGTTGGGTTAGGTTAGGTTAGGTTTCTTCTTTCTATAAATTATGGAATTGCATCATTTGCCAATATGGGATGTGAATCATTCTATCCTAGTCCCTTCTTCACCCTGGCTCTTTTTTCTGCTCTTCCAGGTCTTGTTGCAACGTGATCTATTTGAAAAAGTGAAAACCATCGTGGGCATTTTCTTCAAAAAGACTTTGAAAAGTGGTTTGTAAAGCATGCAATTAGGTTAGAGGGAGATAAACCTAAATATTTCGACCTTGCAAGGGGATGGAGCCTCTGAAATGTGAAAGTGACCTGCCTGCTTTATAAATATTTACAGTACCGGCGGAATTATTATAGATTTTGCAAAAAAATTAAAATTTTCTACAAAAATGCTAATAAAACTAATTTTATTGATTGCTAATAGATTTATTTTAACACATTGGCACAGTTTTAAGTCTTCTGCATTCAATAGTAAGCAGTTTGGCCACCCTTAGCATCCATGAGTGCTTAAACACGTCTTGGCATGGCATTGATCAATGTTTTGCCCATTTCCTGGATTCGCTTAGATCGGAACCAAACTTCAATGATGCGGTATTTGAGTTTCTGTTTGGTCGTACTGGGCTCTGCGTGTATTTTATCTTTCAACACACACTGTAAACTCTTAATCGGATTCATTTCCGTAGAATTCCCTGGCTATGAAAGCAGCTGAACTCCATTTTGTGCCCACCATGCCTTCACTGATTTTGCTGTATGACATGGGGCCCGAGTCTTGTTGGAATATCCAAGGTCTGTCGCCATACTATTCCATTATTTGAGGCAGTAAACTACCTTTAACAACTTCTATATACTTTTATTGGCTCCTATTTTTCTCAACAATGTGCAAACAACTTGTTCCATGCCCCGAAATGGCTCTCCACACCATGATTTTGATTGGAAATTTTACTGTTTTCCTCAGACATTCAGCCATAAATTCTTCTCCACGCCGACTTCTTACACTCTTCACGCGGTCATCTTGCACTGCAATGGTTGATTCTTCAAGAAAACTACCTACAATAGTAGAAAATACAACATAAGTACTTGAACAGCCATAGAAGTATTGGAAAAGCCATTGAAATAATGAATCATCAGATAAACTTTATGGTTTGAAAAGATTGGAACCATTAAAAAAAATGCAGCACTGTTCAAGTTAGTAGTTATTAATGCCTTTTTATGAATTACAGGTAACTGGTTAGTTAGATGTGCCATTCTTACCTTTCCCCATTGTTCTGAAGTCCACTCAAGGTGATTCTTTGCCCAGGAATAGCGTGCCTTCATCATTGTTTCCGTGAGTCGAGGCCTTTTTCTCGGGCGATATGATTTCAATCCAGCTTCCAAAAGCCTGTCATTTACTCTTCTGCTACCAGCTCAATAGAAATCTTCCTTCAAGATGTTCTTCCGTTCATAAGAGCTTGTTGTATTAATTTTATATTTGTTCTTGGACGTTTTCGTTTTCGACCAAATTTTCCAACCCATTTTCAGTTTAAATTTTTACCGTTATAATTTTTTTTCTTAATAACACTGACTGGTGAGTTGAAACTCCTAGTTTTTTGCCATTTTTTTTATGTTTTAATTTAGTTTCTTTCAGTAAAACGCTTGTTTGTCCAATTTTTCGAGTACTCAAATCACTGTTTACCCATTTTGGTTTAATTCATCTATAGCTAAACAAGGTCTGCTGACCAAAAAGTCACATGCTCTCATTTATTCTGATTTATGACCTTACGACCTTCAAAGCTTTCAATAATTCCCGGACTAACCTTGGGAGGACATTGCTGATTCTATCATTCGAAAGAGAATGAAAAACAACATAAGGGTTTCATATTGGTTAAAATCGGCGAATAGTTATGATGTTATTGCTAAAACAAAATAATTTTAGGGCTAACCTTGAGAGGACTTTCCCAGTTATATCATTCGAAAGAGAATGAAAAAAATATAAGGGTTTAAAGTTTCGTTAGAATCGGCCGAATAGTTATGATGTTATTACCAAAACAAAATAATTCCTGGGCCAACCTTGGGAGGACTTTATAAATTATATCATTCGAAAGAGAATGTCAAACAATATAAAGTTTTCAAATTTTGTTAGAATCGGTCAAATAGTTACAATGTTATTACAAATAAAAAAGCAAAACGGGGACCGACCGACCGACATAGTGAGATGTAGAGTCGCCCGCGACTAGACTCGCACGCGACTAAAAACTACCTGAAGCACACATAATCAAACTATTAAAATAACTGATAAACTATCCTAAACGCACAAAAACACTATTCTTAACAATCATAGGTTAATATAATAACAGATAACATCCTATTTGCACTTTAAAACCAAGATACCAATTGACTCACACAATTAGCTGTGACTTCATTGAAATGGTCCAATGCAGTGTTGTTCATTCAGTGTTACCAATTAGACTTATAAAGTAACCTAAGACTCTTGAAAATAAAAGTTAAATGTTTGCTCGGTGTTGGTGCATAAAATAAATCTATTGGCCACCACTGAAATTGGTTTCACTGCTTTTTTGTAGAAAAAAATACAAATTTTGGAAAAACCAATAATAATTCCGCCAGTACTATAAGTGTCCTCATACCTCCTGGTCTTCAACTTCATGGTATAGATATGCCGGTGAGTCCCCTGATTCATCTTGATACCATTATATTATTTTCCACAATGCCTTACTTAAACTTCGAAGGGTGGCGGTTCTCCGCTCCCTCAGCAATAAATTTAATTCGAAATTGGTTGGTGGGTTTCTTCGACCTTTTGGTAAAAGTCATTCCTATGTCAATCGTTACCAAATATTCTCCAAAGGTCATCCCACCTCCCTGACCCGGGACTGATGTCACTCTCATGCATCGATTCCAGCGTGGTGAAGCTAATAGGACACTGACCACTCTAAAGAGACTCAGAGAGAAACGTAAAGGATGTATAGCACTCGCCCTCTTGGTAATGGTAAGAACCATCTAAAGGCTTTAGTAATGGCATCATGTTTTGGGGCAGAGTTGACTTGGGTTGACTGGAGGAAGCTGCCATGCGTTGCAGAATCCCATGATTTGGAACTTACCTTATTAGGATATTCTTACATTATCTTAGTTGTTTGGGACACTGACGAAGGCTATGAGAGTTTTATAGAGAACTACGAGACTGAAGGCTCATTAGTGATCACAAAGAAGTGAAGATCACCCCAGAGGTGCGGGCAAGAGTCGAGTACAAATGATCCTTCTTAGGAGATATCCTTACCTCGATCTTGCAAGTAGCCACTAAAATCAGGAGAATTTTCTCTCTGCCCATGGACATAATCCGAGATCAACACTTTCCCTCCGGATTTCAACCATGGCTGAAAATAAAAGCAACGGGAAAATTCCAAGCCATATTCATCTACATCCCTATTTGAATTAAGTTTCCTTTTGATTAGTTCAGCTTCAAATTTAATCAAGTTTTATGGTTTCCCTTCTGTACTCCTCAGTGTGAGAGGCCTCGGTGCGAATCAAGGGGTTAAAACCCCATCATAAAAACAACAATTTTCCTACACTAAAAAATCAAATGTCACCTGGGTAACTAGTAACTAGTTTATGCTTTTTATTTTAAATGTATTTAAATCATTATTTTGATAATATTTAAATCCTTATTTTAATGACATTTAAATCCTTATTTAATTTACATTTAAATTTTAATGGTATTTAAATCCTTATTTTAATGGTATTTAAATCTGTATTTTAACAGTATTTAAATCCTCTTTTAACGGCATTTAAATCTTTAGTTTAAATGTTTTAAATCTTTATTTTAATAGTATTTAAATCCCTATTTTAATGGTATTTAAATCATTCTCAAACCTAGTGAATTGTGGGAAAATAAATTATTTGAAAAAATTTCTTATATTTATTTATTGACGCCATTTGTCTCTTTTAATTTGGAGCGGGGTTTCCTGAACGGGGGATGAAACTAACATAGAGCTAAATATGACAATTACTGGAGGGAAAAGAGTCATAAGCTTGTTAGTTTTGTGTTCTAGCCCAACCAGCAGGCGTTTGGTAGCCTTCGTCTGTTCAAGGGAAAGCCACCCGTTCGACGTCAAGGGAATGTGAACTGGTAACCTCTTAGGCTGATTCCGAGACAAGGAAGAGTGACGTGTTTGAAGGAAAGAAGTGAAAGAGCGGTGTTGTGATTGACTATGGGGTAATGGCGTATGTGGATGAAACTGCCAGTGCGCATGCGCGAGACTCAGCGCCGCTGTGGCAGGCGAAAGTTTCCCACTGCACCGATGTAGGAATCTGGGACTCGAGGCAGAGTAGACAGGAGTGGAATTCAAGCACTTTCTAGGCAACCAGAACCTCCCTCAATCGGTTGATTAAAGCCACAAATAAACGAGGCCAACTGGGGATAAAGACTCCAAGGGGGCTCATGTATAATTGGGACACCCATCCGGCAGCTGGCACCTAAACAAGTTCACTTTCCCTACCTTCACCACAATCTTCGCAAATCTCTCCTCACTAGCTTTCTGCCGTCTATGCTCTCGTTAGTTTCGTCTACTTAGCTTTAAACAACCCAACCCAAATTTGGTGCCAATAAAATCATTATTGTTGCGAAAACAGAGTAATTGTTATTTCACTTCTATCCTTAGAATGGATGTAGAAGAGTGAAGGAAAGTAGTAATAGTGAAAGTATGAAAGCGTGAAGTCATGTAAAGCCAGCCAGAAGCCGATGATCAACCTTCAGGAGAAGCGCCGTCGACTGTCTTGGGCACTTGCTCATCGCAACTGGCCCCTGCGTCAGTGAGGATGTGTTTTATGGTCCGACGAGTCCACATTCCAGTTGTTCTAGACCCCAGGCAATGTAGGAGTCCGCAGAAGGCCAAGGTAGCAGTGGATCGAGAGTCGTCAACAGTAAGGCATGATGGCCGCTCTGTAATGGTATGGGGCTGTAGCTCAAGTTCAGAGGTGAGTCATCTCAGTTTGTGGTGAGAGAACCATGAATTCAGTGAAGTATTAAGCTGTCCTGAGGGATTACATGGTGCCCTCAGCCCGAAATGTGATTTTCTAGCAGGACATTACCACATGGCACAAGTCTTCGTCCACCATAAAGGAGTTCCGGGACAACAACATCACAGTGATAGAATGGCCACCTCAGTCTCCGGATATGAATCCATTGGAAAACCTCTTACGGGACCCGAAAGAGGCCTTAAGACGTCGTCAGCTGGCATCCAATGAGCAACTGAAGGCAGTTACCAGCAAAGAGGGGCCCAGCATCACACCCCTTTATGCGTCGCACCCTCGTGAAGAAGATGCGTCGAAGAATAAATGTTCTCATCAGTGCCAAAAGACCCTCGACACGCTACTGAGCTTCCTATAA
Source organism: Ceratothoa steindachneri (assembly GCA_963969495.1). Lineage (NCBI taxonomy): Eukaryota > Metazoa > Arthropoda > Malacostraca > Isopoda > Cymothoidae > Ceratothoa > Ceratothoa steindachneri. The sequence continues at coordinate 222,802,037 of OZ018320.1, forward strand.
CAGTTTGGCGTTGCTGTAATTTTCACAGTGCAACATCTGCTTATCTGTTCTATGTTGTTGATGTTACGAGGGGCGGTCAATAAGTTTTGCGAATCGGTAGGACAAAACAGAGGATGGGGGATGGCTGTTTTTGGGGGTGTTAGGACAAGTTAGGACAAGTCAGGACCTGCAGCCGCACGCTCCTGCCTCGTCTATTTAAGAAGCAGTAGCTGATCGCAGATCGTCAGTCATAACAATTTTTCAACAATGGAGAAGGTTGAACACCGCGCATTAATCAAATTTTTGACCAAGGAAGGCAAAAATGCAAAAGAGATCCATGAACGCATGGTTGCAGTGTACACTGATACCGCCCCTTCTTATCCAACCATTGCTCGCTGGAATAGGGAGTTCCGCCATGGTCGTGAGTTCCTTGAAGATGACCCCTTCCAAGACGCCCGTCAGACGTGACCAACGAGGACGATGTGGCACGTGTGGAGAGGATGATCCTAGAAAATCGACGGGTGAAGGTCGAAGAAATGGAGCAGGAACTTGGAATATCACATGTAACTGTTATCAACATCATCCACGACAATTTGGCCATGACCAAGGTCTCTGCCCGTTGGGTCCCTAGAAACCTCACGAAACCTTCCGCCCCATGATCGACTTTAACGTCGTCAAAGTTCGGAGAAGCTGCTGCTCCCGTAAAACCAAGACCCAGCGGGATTTGAGTCACGCATAGTGACAGGTGATGAAACGTGGGTCCATCACTGGGATCCCGAGACCAAGCTTGAAAGCATGGCCTGGAAGCACAGGGGCTCTCTGACCCCCATTAATTTCCGGACACAACCCTCAGCTGGGAAGATCATGGCCACCATCTTCTGGAATTCTGAGGGAGTGTTGAGGATGGACTATGCGCCTCGTGGAAGGACCATCACAGGCCAATATTACGCCAAGGAACTGGCTGGGTTGAAGAAGTGCATCCGTCAGAAGCAGCGCGGCAAGTTGACACGCGGTGTCTTGCTCTTCCACGACAATGCCCTTGGATTCGAGTGCGGATTCGAGGAGCTCAACCATTCCCCCTACAATCCAGATCTGGCCCCTAGCAACTAATTTTTATTCCACCAGCTCAAGGCTGCACTGCGTGGACGCTGGTTTGGGGACGATGAAGATGTCCAGCTCGCCGTCCAGGAGTGGATTGAACAGCAGTCGGGAGATTTCTGGTTGTCGGGAATTCGAAGCCTCAGGGACAAGTGGCGCAAGTGCATGGAAGTCGAGGGTAGTTATATTGAAAAATAATAAAACACTTTTCCTCATATCTCGTTTCCTTATATCCGAATTGCAAAACTTATCGACCGCCTCTCGTAGATGTTTTGGGGAAACTTCGTATTTTGTTATTTCTTGTTGATTGTTTGAGGAATATATAACTTATTTCTTTTTATTCCTTCTTATTTCACTCTTATATTCATATTGATATGCAAATAAAAATTTACGATATTCCATTTATCTAATTTCCTATAATTTCCGAGGTACAGGTAACTGTTTGGCCTCTGCTGTTTGAAAAAATTTAATTTACAGATAACGAAGGATAAAGGTAAAATAGAGATACACGAAGACATGGTTTTATATTTTGTGGTCCGAATCTCTTTTTCGTATGCACAGGGCTTCGATAAACTAGGGGATATGCCATGTTAAATAGCAATTTTTTTATTTAATATCGCGTTTGTCCTCCTTCGGAAGCAATAACAGCTTTAATACGTCGATGAATAGAGTCATACAAGTTTTTACCAGTGAAGATGAGAATTCTAATCAATTCTTGAAGCAGCGTCTGTTCCAGCTCTTTCAGAGATGATGGTGTGGGAAAACGGGTCCTTATTTACTGCTCCAAAACACCAGAGATGGCTCCCGCGATGATTGCAGGAACCAATCCAAGTCTTTTACATCACATCTGTTCTCTTCGTGTCAGGTTTTAACAATTTTAGTTATGTGAATCGATAGATTACCCTTCTGGAAGATGGTTCCGACAATGGGAAACAGTGTTTGTACCATTGGGTAAATTTGGTCACCTAATATTGCAAGACACTCCTTAGTAGTAACCACCAGATTTAGTGCTACCACATAACTAACAGAATTCCACGATATAGCCATTGAAACCATTCCAGAACCGCCTCCATGTTTCACGTTTGGTATCAGATAATCAGGAACAAAGGCTTCTTTGATACTCATCCATACATAAATTCTTCCTTAACAACTAAAAAGCATGAAGGACGAATATATATATGGACCTAGCGCCAACGCAAATGAACAACAGCAACCAATGTTCATGTTGTAAGAAAGTTTTCCAATGGAGCCATAAAACATTCCAGGCATCTTGAATATTGGAATAAAATACACTAAAAAGTCAAGCAAAAACAAAAGAATAAGCATTAAAAATATGTTTGCATCACGCAACATCTCAAGGCTGATTGCTAGCTCTGGTAAGCCTCATGTAATTGCAAAGAAGCTTATTTTGCAAGCAAGGAGAGAGGCTATGCCCACAATTGACACAATTCGCTTGAATAAATTATTATTAAAGGTTTTACTCTCAGGGGTAACTGTTCAAAGAAAAGTGGACGAAATGGCTGAAAAAATATTGAAGGTGGATTGTGTAACATCGTTAGGATAACATACTTTGGTTTGCCATTAGAATGAGTCCATTCTGACGAGGAATGAATATTTGCTCCTTGCTTATGTTAGTTTTGTCAAAGATGAATGTTTGTTTCAAAAGTGGATTCAGTATTTCTTGTTTTTGAGTTCTTTTTTAAAGAGAAATACATTTTCTTTACCAACATTTTTACTTAGGCAACATATGGGAAACTATTAATCACAGGTACTCATCGTGTGTTCGTTACTTTGATAAAAGAAGTTTTATGTGGTGTGTTTACGATGCACTTTGTAATCCACTTGCCACAGCTTGTCGCAAACCCCCTTAAGTAATCGAATTCACAAATCATTAAGTATTGTTACCAAAACAGTAAATGAAATCAAGTCACTTGCTCTCAATTCCTGTCTATTTCGACAGCTCTGCATTGGGAATGATGAGGATTTCGAAAGTTTTGGGTTTGCACATAAGTTAGATCGGTGCCAAATGAAAACTGCCTCAGATGTTTCTATTCACATTTTATAACAGTTGCTGAATTCTTCCAAGACTCCAATTCTGTTCTCTGTGATGAACTAAGAAGAATCAAGCCAAAAATTGCTTATTTGAAAGATATATTCCTAACGTTCAACGAAATTAATTTACAACTGCAAATCATTCAGGTTAACCATTTCAAATTCAAATCCATCCTCTGCACGTTTTTATCCAAGTTGAGCTATGTGAACGTAACATAGCAGTCGTGACTTCTCCCATTTTCCAAGCCTCTCTACAGAATTTGGAGGAAAAAAGAATACCGATTCGTGATTTTAAAGTACATTGGATGAAGTTCATAGAGGCCTGTTCAATTTAGCAAGATTCACCGGTCCAAGCCATAACAGAGATAAATTATACAGCAAAAAAGTGCGTTTGGGGACAATTTAATAGACGCACTGAACATTGAACTCGACGCACGCAAATTCTGATTGACTGCTAAAAAAAGACTAAGATGACGACACGAAGGAGACGAAGTCACGGAGACGGACAAACTTGAGGAAGTTTTCAGTCTTTTGGACTGAGGTTTTCTCTATTATGGCCGAAATGAAAACTACGATGCAGACTTCGAAAGTAAAGTGATCGACGAGTTGAATGCCCACACGCAAATTCCCCCCATCCCACCCCTATAGAGCTATAACAGTAAGATTACAGCCCTAAAATTCTCAGACAGTAAAATCTTTTCATCAAAGACCACCTAGATGTACAGGGCTGACCCGGGTTAATTTCATTCAGGCACCTACTAAAATCTGACGAGGATTACAGAATATTATGAACGCCTCTCTGAACCTGGACTATTTTGCAGACTAATTTGTGCTGATTAAAATTAGATTCATTTCCAAATGTGGAAGAGCCCTTGGGCAACCCAGCCAGATTTAGGCTTCTCTCTTTCTTAGAGTTTTGCAGGCAAAGTCTTCGCGACCAGCAGCATGGATTCCAAAGGAAAAGAGGTAATAAACGACTCTAATCTTAAACTCTCTAACTTAAGCAAAGTCTGCTGACCAAAGTCGCGTGCTCTCACTTATTCTGATTTATGACTTTATGACCTTCAAAACTTTCAATAATTCTCGGACTAACCTTGGGAGGACCTTGGCAATTATATCATTCGAAGGAGAATGCAAAACAACATGAGGGTTTCAAATTTTGTTAGAATCGGCCGAATAGTTATGATGTTATTGCCAAAACAAAATAATTCTCGGGCTAACCTTGGGAGTACCTTGACATACATATCATTCGAAAGAGAATGTAAAACAACATAAGGGTTTCAAATTTCGTTAGAATCAACCAAATAATTACAATAGTGAAAGCCAAATAACTTCCTGGAGATTTGGTGTTCCGAGATGTCAAAAAGGGGTTCGACAAGGTATGGAGAAGAGGCCGGCAGTATAAAATACTACCACTGTGGTTCTATCCCATACTTCAAAGTATCCTGTGGTAACATAATGGAGAGGAGAGATTTTATTCAAATAAAAGGATTAAAGAGGCTTCGAGCTTGAGGCGAAGGTAGCCTAAGGAGGCTGTCTAAGCTCATTACTCTATGCCATCTTCACATTCGACTTGCCCTATTCTCTCACTGAAGGCTCGTTATATGTGCCATTTGCTGACGAAATATCCATGGTATGCACGACCTCTTATACAAACAGCTATTTTATGGCTAAAGATATTGAAAACGCCAACTCTTATGAGAGAAGATGGAGAATATCAACCATTCACCAAAGGTGCCACTCCCTTTATCTGTACGGGGCCCTTCCCTTACTGCACGAAGAGCACTGTTTGGGGTTTCGAATAAGCACGATTAGATATAGGAGCCAACTACAAAGAGCTGCAGCGAATGCACAGAGGGACCTGGGGCAATTCTACAGGTTCAGAACCTTAAATCCGGCAAACCAACTCCAAATTTACAACGCCTGCGTTCCCTCCGAACTCCTATATCCCCCTTGTGCCTATAAATACGAGTACCAAGAGGCAGATCATTAGTCATCAATGGGTTCAAAATAAGGTAGGCCTAACCATAACTAATACCCGATAGACAGAGCATTGAAGACTAAGCGAACTTCACGACACGATTAGACTCATCCCTAACATTGTGGAGCTCCAAGCAAAAGCAAATAACGTCTGGGAGTCACTAGAAAGACACCTCGCCCGCCCTACTTTGTTATGAGGCAACGCGATATGCCGGGCTGAAGACTAATGAGATCCTTACAGGAGCAGTAGACGATTGAAAGAAAACGACGTAACCTCTATTATTATGTTAAGTCTACTCACAAATACATAGCCAAATTAACCCTTTTCCCCTACAAAATTTGATATACCGAAGATCAAAGGACATCTCCCTACAACTACATCACTTTAAAGTTTAAATGCCACATACTTTCACTGCAGTAGCGAAATGCAGCAAAACTGCTGGAAAGGCTAAAATGCCCCAAATACCTTTAATAAAATATTAATTCAATCACAAAGAAACATACAAGCTGGATATATCCTTTAACCCTCCTTAAACTTACCTATATATTTTTTTACAAAATTGTATCTCAAATTTACCTTCGATTTTTTTTTAACCACTTTTAATGGCCAATTTCCAGTCACTCAGACTGATTCGAAGCAGAGAAACGGATTGTAAATTACTGAAAGTTGGGATTTAAGACTTAATCTCTCTGCCTGATTATGGGAAAATAAAAACCCTGCATCTCTTCTAGTAAAATAAAAGCAAATAAAATGTAAATTTTCTGTTTCATATTACTAAAGTTGCTGAATAAATCGGCTTACTACGTTTAGTTTAATTTTAAAAATGCATACGCTTGTTAATAGTATTAGATTAATTGTTTTGAATTTTCAGTGTATGTTTTGTATGTGAAGAAGGGGCACTAATAGTGTTGGGTAGGAGCCAAGGAGGCGGTAGCCTGGAAAAAATTTGGAAAACACTGATCCAGACGAATAAGATGGTGAAATCCGTAATTTCCAGTGGAATCGCGTACCAAAGCGCTTCTATTTAAAATACTGGTTATTGTGGGAGAGTTTTTGCTCTTTTCCGATTGAGACATGTAAATTAATGTCCTAAATAGATGTTAAGTCAAACTACAATACCTACCTGAATTCGAGAAAAAAGCATCTGTTTATCTTTGACATAGAGAAGAACATTTTTCGAATGGATGACATCAAACTCGTTGTCCGGAAAATTCATCCTACAGACGTCACCCGTCTCAAAAGTGATCTGATTTGAAAGCTTTCGCTTAGTTTTGTATAAATAAATTATTATTCAAATGTTTTATTTTTTTAAACTACTATGAAATATCTTTCATTCACTCACTCTTTCTCTTACTTGTGATTCTCCATTCGCTCTAAGATGGTGAATAAAATCAACACTTTTCTTTCCTTACCCGATTTTTTACTATTTCCTCTTCCCAATTAAGGCGATCGTGGCAGAGTGATATCATTTCAGAGCAGAGGTCAATTCCGTGGACGAAGCATCCGAATTTCCTGGCCATATGGTAGACGCAGCCACCCGTCCCGCATCCAATATCAAGCACTTTATCGCCGCGTTTTAACTTCATCGATAAGCAAAACTCCTGCCAGATTACTCAATTGAGAGTGCAATTTAGGTCTGAACTGATGCAGAGGCTATCTTTTGTCATATGTAATTAACCCATTGAAATTTAACTTACAATTATCAATAACTAGAAAATATATAATTTTATTCCGTTGTTATGTGGATAAACAGTGGAATATTTTGGAAACTTTTCTTCCTGTCATAAATTTTCCTCTAGACAAAAACAACATAATCTTTGAAAAAACATTTAGCCAAGAGATGGATTTTTCTGAAGTTTTCTCAATCTCGCTAAAAAAAAATAAACTCCCTACCTTGGCTATAGCTTCCGATCCTATAGATATCCACGTAGGGCCGAAGATTCTCTCATATCGGTATATCTTCTTCAGTGAGTAGTTCTGTTTAATCTCATCATTCCATTGATCAGAAGCTTGTCGGTGGGTTTCGGAAGACATCTAGAAATTGAAATTCACACTAGAGACAATAATAATCTTAGGAGGGAGAGTAAGGTGTCTAGTCCAACGAAGTCTCGATGTAGTAGTATAACAACCACAAAATGGGAAGGGTACAAACATCTAAGACCAAGATCATGCCTCAGAATTTGATCCCAGGATTTAGTGATGTTTAAATTTTCAGACTTAATAATGAGGGTTCTTTATTGAGAAACAGGGATTGAAGTTCGTAGTTCTGAGCTCACTATCGTTTTTACAAACCTTCTGGAGCGCTTAAATGACCCTAATCGGCCCTGCAAGGGAAAGCAAAGTGTAGCTACTAGAGTGCACCTTGAGGGTAGGGTGTTCTCTAGTCACCAGTGCCCACAAGAAAAGCTGACAATAAAAGAGTGTATTTCCTTCCGAGTAACCTATGCCTTGAGAAGCCGATGCGACTTTCTGCTCCATTCGGGATGTCTTAATAACTCTTTTGTATTGCAAATTTTCAGAAATATTTTCCCCCTCTGTTCTCTGAGGACATGAAATATCATATTCCAATTGAGGTTATGCCTGTCATGTCAGCCTTACCCTCGAAAGAAAGTTCTGGATCATTAATAAAACTTTAGCATTTCTATGAGCAAAAGAAACCACTTTAGCAGAATCCAATTCACTGGTCATAAACAAGTAGAAAAGACTATACAAAAGAGATAAATATCGCTAGGTAGAAAACATATGACAAAAAATAGCCTCTAGCATCACTTCAGACCTAAATTGCGCTCTTAAACTCGAGGGGTTAACCTAAAATTAATTTTCTTGCTACACCCGAACAACCACTACCAACATCTTAGGTTCTGATAGAATACCAGATCAACTCTAGCCACTTGTAAAACCTTGACAGATCGATGGTTTTCCTAAGTACGACGGGAAGTTGTCTCTTTTAGCCCCCGAAGGGGGGTACCATGGGTAGACTGTTAAACTTGGTACCTGGAGGGGTAGCATGTTCATCCTGCCCCAGTAACGGCAGTTGCGCACTTACTAATGCGCATTCCCGGTCTCCAAGTCCATAGCTTTGCAGCCTCCCTGTCACACTGTTTTCAGGATATACGGCTTTTGTTATTTGCACTTACACTCGCCGCTCTCCTTTCACTTTTATCCTTACTCATTTCTGACGTGCAAAGGGGTAGATGGTGTGCGTGGGGATAACACCCCTGCTGCAACTGAAGCGCCGAGCGCAGGCACGTCTTCCGGTGTCCTGTGGCGGTGTATGAAAATAATTGGAGATCACCCACCCTACTCCTTAGAAGACCCACTTGTCTTTATTCTTCTGTCTTACATACATTATTCTACACCTCAAAACATTTTCTTGTTACGCTGGCCCCATCCTTTATGGGTTAAAGCGAATGGAAAAAGCCGCCTGTCATGGCTGATCGGGTTGTCAAGGTCTATTCTAGCTCACAAACAAAGTCGATTATGGGCAAATGATCCTATTCTGGATATTATTTTAAATTCCTGTATCATGGTTACAACAGGTGATAAAATCAAGTACTCGCAACTGTAAGGAGAGCCGACTTCAAACGCAGCATCATCCTCTTGAGTGCCGTGGAGGGGAAAGAAACCTCAGACTCCCTTTCTACCGTTGGAAGAGCTTTCCTTCCACTACATACAAATAGTAAGTAGGCTTCTTCCTTATCAGTTCTCGTTAGACAGCTGCCCAAAAGCGTCTCTCGATATTTTAGGAGGTAGCCTCCTCTTCTTTCCCAGTTGTCTCTCCAAGCTTACCTCTCTCAAATTGGATCAGTGGCTGCCTCCATTCTCTTTTGCAGGGGCCAACCATCAAGAAGAACAACATACACAATCACCAATGAGGGATAATTTGCTCCCGGTGTGAGTCAAGGGCAGGAAGAGCACCCTTGACTGGACCATGGAGCGAAGACCCTCTTAGGCACTACCCCATTTTACTCCTGTTTGGTAACTTTTGAGAGAGCTAGCTCACCTGCTCCTCGTTTGTTTCAGTTGGCTGCCGGTTCGCCGGCTCGCTTCAAAATGAGATGGCCTGTTGGAGCCCTTTGCCAAGTCAAGCGCGGACTCTAAGGCGCACTCGCCTACGACTGCTGGCTCTTCCTTGGAGCTTCGCAGGGAATTGATGCAAAATACCTGAGTCTAAATCCCACCCCCATAAAAGATCTTCCTAAGGAAACACAAACCTCCAAAGTCTTAAAGAGAGACGAGGTCTCTCCTCCTTCTGTTGGGGCTCCACAGACGGCCCGATCTTTCTCTAAATCTGAGACAGATCAGGCTGAGGCGGGTTCATCTGGACTTAGAGCCCTTTTGGAGGTTGGGGGTGTAAGAGGATGCCCCCCTAATCAATAAAAGAAAAAAAATGAATAAAAATAAGACTAAGAGACTTATTCTTTCAGGGTGGCTTTAGTGAGGCTCCTAACTTATTAAGTCAGGAAGAGGGTTCCTGCTTGGAAGTGTCCTCAGTGCTCTTCTTTTCTATAAGTTTCAACAGTATCACCTCGGTGTGGCCGGAAGAAGTCCACGCTACGATCTACGGGGACTAAGTTCGATATCATTTCTGCTGCCTAGATGCCTACCCTAGAGTATAGACTACAACAGGTTAGGTATCTCATTTCTAGCTATGCTGAAGGCATAGGTTTTGGGCTTATTTGGCAAAGACTAAGTTAGTGCACTTCTGCCGCCTTCCACGAATTTATCCCAACCCGACTTTGTTCCTAAATGAACCTCTTCCCTGGATGTTTTGAAGCCACACCGTTTCTTCGGTCCTTTTTTCAGTCTACGTCTCACATGCAAGGGGCATATCGGCAGCCATTACCTCTCCTCTCCCCGCAAAAGGGATCTTGTTCGCTCTCTGTCCTTCGTGTGCTGATGGAACGATTTTTCTACCATTTCTTTTTCTTTTTAAACTAGAATAAGGATTAGAGTTAGAAGTAACTGCACCCGAGCATTTATTACAAAGGTGGACTCAATCCACAACACTGCTCTCTGATAGGCAGCTGACGTCTTCCCCAGGTCCACATTCTAGGTCATATTTTGTCGACGAGCGTGATATGCCGATTATGATGCTACTTGCACAGTTAAGGATGCTATTGTGCACTCGTGTTCGGACGTTTCTCTGTCACCAACCGCTGTCGTTTCGTCTGCGATTGATCTCGTGGTCCCTATGCTGGAAAGAGACTTCAATTATAACTCAAGCCTTTAATGTTAAGATAATAAAACTCCTTCAAGAGTTCAATGTAATTCTCGGGCCGGTGGCGCCTCTGGTTTTGCTAAAAACAGCACACGGGAGGATTTGAATGCTTGCCCCTACGCTTCTGCTCCAAAAGATTCCTCAGTCGCGGAAATCTTGCGTTTAGAATTCATGGACGATACATCGTGTCATGCTAGAGCCATACCGATGTAGCAGTCTCCAAGAGCGAGAGAGGAATTGGTTTTTACGCTTTCACTCTCTCGTTTGGATCTAGCGGAGTCCTCGGCTCGGCGTCCATCTTCACGTTCGAACTGGTTCCGATATACTACTTGATCTGGAAGATTACTCGCAGAGTGCTCTTAGGGCCATCAAGACATTGGAATTTCCTCACCCTCTCGTACGAAGTATCCGTTAGGTCACGGCAGTTTTGGCGTGGGGAGAGAGTTTTCTGCCGGGTTGCTGGGCATGTGGAGGTTTCGAGAAATGCCAACGCTGGTGAGAAAGCAAAGCTAACTGCCAAGTTTGAATTGCCATACTGGAGTTTTGATCTTCGCCACACTAAATACATGGCAGGGTTCAAGGTAGCTCTTAGAGCAGCATTGGGTACTGCTTGTGGAAATCCGAAGCGACGCACAATTGCACCGCGACCCTCCCGTGGACGTATCTCCAAATTCTCCGATGGTACCACACCTGTTTGGTACCATCGGGCGATAAGGTGCTACCGAATATGGGAGTTTCCCGAACCCTTCTGCAACGACTGCTTTGTTCTCCACCTTCCTGTCGAATATCTTAGCCTGGAGGAACTTTGCCAGCACTACTTGTCCCAGTACCGGCACGAACGTGGTTGCTACCGCATTTTACTTGTGCTAGGGACAAGCTTGTGTGTTCCTGAGTGTGAAGCTGTCGAGTTTCTGGAGGAAGCAAACCGCCTTCAAGATATTTGATTATTTTATTCTTTGGTTGCGTTCTAGGGGACTGGAGAAAGAAGACCTCTCTCTGGTACCTCAGTGTTCCTTTTTACCTTTACTCTGTTGTCTTGGGAATTCTCATTTTTTTTTAATATACCCTAAATATATGCTTTTGTCAGCTTTGCCCTTACTAACGGCCGCCAAATGAGATCGTAAAAGCAGAAATTCTTTTATCAAGCCCTTATATTTGACTTCACAAAAAGGATACTTTTTCTTCGAAGTGCCAATTGTTTCTGAACCTCGTCTCTTTTATGAAACTCTTACGAAGCTCAAATTGGGCATTGCAATGAAAGCTCATTCTTCTCTTTGGATCCTCCCTATCCCAGCTAAGCCCCTTCGTAAAATCTCGTTCAGAAAAATTGCTCACGAGTTTCACCACCTGAAAATCTAGATCAACTACTCCATCTCGTGACCGTTTTTTTGCTTATTACTTGCCCTTATTTGATCATCATTCATGTCTATACCGTTTGTCTTCATCTCTTTGTTTCTCTCTCGGTGTCCACTCCACTAATCAGTGACGAATCATCTACTTCAATAGCACCCAATACAGATGATTCCTTTCTCTGGAAAGAATCACCCACTTCCCAAATACAGTTCGCTAGCGAAGCTTTAAACAACATCATTCAAGGCAGAAATAGAGAAGGAAGTTGATCACTTTTTCGTTACCTTATTATCTTAACCTCATTTCTTCCATATGAATATTCATCTATTTCATAAACCCAGACTCTTTTCTGAACTATTCATTTTTCACTATTGTAACGAATCTCATTCGTTAACATCTTTTTTTTTGTACTTGATATAACTTAAGTAATCGCTTGAACAATCCGTTTTTTAAACGGCTCAGCGGATTAATTAAGAACCTAAAACTGTCAAGTTCCATCGATTTGCTCGGCTTCTGTAAGAGTGGGGGTGACTATCTTGTCCTTGTATCCAAGCTTTTTTATCAGGGAGGGCGCTGAAGGTAGATATGATAATCATCATGATTATCGTCCTTTCCTCTTTTCTACATCGTAACGAAACTACTTTTTGCTACTCTGCTACTTTATGCTCCGTTAGTTCGCTACTTTAGCTTCATTCGGCTATTGGACGCTTGAATATTGCATGCGCGAGCTGCAGTTTACTTACATATGTTTCCCCCGCATAGGGTTCCTCACCTAGTCCCGCAGCCAAGATGAACTCCACCAAATGGACTGGGTTCTGCCAGACATCCCGCAGTCTACATATCTGTAGGAGTGTTTTGTTTTCTTTGTCTCTGTTGGGCATGTTGTAAATAAGCATTAGACACTGTCTGGCTCTTAATTGCAATGAGAGCATATGTCTGTGTCAGTCAAGGCGGTGCGACACTTGTATGCGTTTAGTTTTGGGTGGTGGCCGCACAGGAGACTTGCCAGGGCGACCCGTTTGTGGAGTGGAGGGGTATATTCCCTTTGGGTTGATGTCTGGTGGGATAACATTGAGAAAGTAGTTTGAGCCAGAGTTAGTTTATGTTGCAGTGTTGTGTGTATAAATAGTTTGGGGGGAAGTGCAGTTCTTTGGGGGGTTTCTGTGACAGCTTACTTCCATTCCTGTCTAATGTTCAGTTCAGCTTAGTTCTTAGCAGCAGCATCTTTTCTCTATGGCCCAACTTAACTCGTACTGACTTTTGTTGAAGATACTTAACATTGTCCAACCAAGCCCAGGGCGTGTTCCATTCGCCGGTGATGGTCGACTACACCGACGGTAGTAGAGCCTCCGAGGGAGAATACCTGCTCTATCGTCCTCAAGGTACACACAAATAACCTCTCTAGCTTAAAGCCACACTTTTCCTGGAGTACATCGAGGTTAGAGGGCACCCAGTTGCTTATCTAATAAGGGGTACAATGATCCTTTTCAAAGCAGAAGTCTGTCGATGCGTGTTCTAAAGTTTACTCTTTGTTGATGTATTACAGAATGTACTTTATTTGTATTGTCTGTTTTTGTCGTTGATTTATTGTAGCTAGAAATTAAGTTAAATTTAAATAGCTGAAAATCCTTTTAAAGATGATTTGCGCAAAATTGATAGAGGGCCGTTATTTATTTGCAGCTAATTCGACGAGAAGTCAGAGGGGGCTTCAGTCAATCTAACATACCTACACCCAAAAGGTTTTGCTGGACCTAGATTGGTAAGGCCTTTGCCATCTTTTCTTCTAGCACAGGTGTCAGACAGGGTAATGTGAACTAGACAATTGTGGACTTCTTCGTGTCTAACATGCTTTCCTCCAATATGGTCTAACTCTCCATCTCTTGATAGCTTCGTCGCGACGCGGAATCCGAGAAAGAGGGCGATGGTTTGCCATACACTCGGTCAGAGAAACTCGACAACTACAAGGAGCTGAAGTAACGTGTCATTAAATAAAAATCTGCACTATATATATTATCATTGTTTATTTTAAAGAAGTATTTTTTTAAACTTTTCTAAGCACACATGAACACTATCATCCGGTGCTGAATAATAATTATGTTCAATTTAATGTTTAGTTTAATTACAAATTCCTGCTGCTCCCCCTTCCTTTTGGGTGGTCACCACCGCACACTGATGGTTCACGAACAACAAGGGGATGACGGCGTACTACGTGGACAATACTAAACCAGATATGAGCCGTCTTGGCCTTCTCTCGTTTCTGAGCCCTTCACGCGCTTGAGATTTACCAGTGGACGTGATGTTGAAGGGCATCGAGATAGATTTTGGGCATCTCTTTTATGACTTAAGTTACCAGCTAGCTGCCCTATTCCACTCTTCATGTTCCATCTAACCTAGATGGAGCAGCACAATGCCAGTCAGATCACAATATGGAGTACACGACTAGTTTACGAGCATCACCTCTACTGTATGAACGCTGTTTGTACAGCTGAAGGATGGAACGGGAGTTTCCTCAACGACCACTGTACTTGTGAGAATAAAAGAAGTCATTCATTTACAATCTACTCTCGACGTCTACATTACGCTAATACTGTAAATAATGTTAGAAATATTATATTAGTGTCGTGGTATGACATTATATTATATCAATACCATATTATATCTATGGGGGAGAGGGACCGATAACTTCAAGGCGAACTGACAAAAGGGACGGAACGCCACGAGTTTCGACGGGCGAAACAACTAGATAAGAGTGAAACGAGATCAGGTATATTATGGGCAATGGCAAAGCTCAAGGTTATTTAAAGAGGCATGTACAAAAATATAATTTTATTTACGTAAAAATAATGAGAGAAATGATGGGCAAAAATTACATCAGAGAATGAAAGGGGAAAATTACATCAGATGAACGAAGGGAGGGGAATTGTAGTTATGAATCAGACTACGAAGTTAAAATTTAAGGTGTTACGGGAGGAGACTATTCAAATGGGGGGTAATTAACGCAATTGGGTTACTGGAGGGGAAGAGGGGTTGGCTTACAGAAGATTCCGGATGAGACGTCAGGTTAAGGCTTCACGGATGTCTTCTGCACGTGAGACGAGGCCGCTCGAAGCTTCTGAGCGGGATGTTAAAGTGATGACGGTTCTCCAAAAAGGAAAGACGGCGGTAACGTCCGGTCCAGGGGAGAGTATTTCGGTCACCCGAAAACGAGGGACGAACGAGGAGGGCTTCGACAGGAGTTGACGAGAGAAGTCGGAAAAATCACTCGGTAGCGATCGTTAAATGGAATTACCTCACTGGTTGGGGCTAATTCCAATACACAAAAATAGTTCAGCTGTCACTTTGGTTTGTTGTTAGCACCTGACTTGGAACTAGGGGAATTTTCTTGGATCTGGGCGAGACTTCTCAACTCTGTGTCGGTTTCATGGGAAACGAGCAATATATATGTATGAGGCTCTCCTCGCGGAATGGGGGGGGGGGGGGGGGGTTAGTGGGAAACAGCTCTACTCTCGAATCGCCTCGAATCTTCTTGCCGAGGTTATTCTAGCCCGTGTAAATGTGAATCGTGGTGGACGCGGTTCGAGGCTACCGCTTGTGAAAGGGGACGCGGGGGAAGTTAGGCTTACCAATTTAAGCCTAACCGAGCCTTCTACAGCGCATGGAGGTTCCGTTCTGAACAAGAGATTCCACGTGGAATTCCCTCACAATGAGGTGTACTTGCTTTTGTAATATTTCTTTATAATTAAATTTATTATGTAAATCATACCTAATTCAACGGATCTATTTGTTTTAATATAAAAATGGGCATACAATTAATATAATAATAAACCTGCAATTATTAATATAGTCACAGGATAACTATCAGCATACAAAGGACATGGGGACGTAGAGGGCAAAAAGTGGAGTGATTCGGAAAGGTTAAGATGTCAATGGTGAACGCCGACCTCAATTATAATGTTACGATACTTGCCCAAAGTTCTTTTCAGGCTTTTTTACCCCCCTCCCCCCGGTTTTGTATCGTATTTCCCTATTTGGGAGAAATTTTATTTGATGCAACTTTATTAATCAAAAGTTTTGAAAAATCTATCCCCAAATCATTTTTTTCTTTAAGACAAGTCTCGATTTTTATAGGTTTTGTGTCAATATTAAAAAAAATGAGGCAGCTGATTTTCTTACTTTAGAAAATGTAAAACTGCGTAATTCATCTCGAATGCGATGTGCGATTTCTTTTTAAACGAATTAAATTTGCTTTTTCAAACTCACTCAACCTTGGACAGCTAATTGAGGCCAGGCTGAAAGGCTACATGTCTTAAACATGCGAGATATTCGTTCAATCTTACCAAATTAAGCTTCAAACATACATTTAAAATAAATTAAAAAATAATTTTACTATATAATATAATTTTAAAATATTCGAGTAAAGATTTCTTCTTAGTGCCCTCAGTCTCATCACAGTGGTACCAACGGGAATTCATGGAGTTCTCAGGAACCTAAAGGATATGGCGTTAGATTTCTGACGTCGAGGCAAAGGGTTAATCCCGGGCAACGCGGACACAGAACTTTCACAAACTTCATGAGCCGGCTGCCCATTGGGCGGATACCCTGATACTGGAGATAAGTAGCTCCGCACGTATCATCATGCACATAGCCAATCCCAATACTGCTGTCACTTCCCTACCCGTCTTCCCACCACAATATATCCATTCTCTCCTCTGTCCAGGAGCCATACAAATGGAATCCTAGTGCCCCATAATCGGGCGCTCATATCCACATACCCATGGGGTAGAACTGGTGCCCCAACTGAAGTCATGAGGGGTTCCCCCATTGCGGGTTTGGGTAAAAAGACACAATAAAACCACTTCACCCAACGAAAACCAGTCCTTGGTCTCTTTGGGCTCGCCAGTGATTGTCAATCTGATCTTTATGCACATTTCATTATCCGGTCGGGGATCTCATCGACGATACGAGGCATGAATGGCAATTCCTACCTACAAGAAGTTAGGTTGCTACGTAAGTGCGTGATTTACATGGTGAGAAAGTGATCTACTTGGAAGGTTCCGACAAAAATAGATATATACTGAATTAGGTTAGGTTGGGGTGATTGCTTGAAATGAGGCCCAATCATTAATTTTAGTCGCTTGCACGCGAATTTGTCGGTCCGTTGGTCCGTAGGTCAGTGGATCAGATGGTAACCATTTTACTTTTCAATGAGTTTTGGGGCAATAACATCGTAACTATTAGGTCGATTCTAACGAAATTTAAGGTTAATCCAGGAATTATTGTAAGTTTTGAAGGTCGTAAGGTCATAAATCAGAATTAATGAGAGCACGCGACTTAGGTCCATTGGCCTTGTTTGGATGAGTTAGGCTCTGGTTTATTTTCCAAATGCATCGGAAACCTTCAACCAGTATGCTTAAAACACTATGTAACATAATTATTGTACCTGGTCAGTAACTGGTATTTTACAACTCCTTTTATTGCAAAACAAGAAAAAATAGTTATTATTTGTTTTAAACTTTGCTTTTGTATAATGAAATATTCACTAAAAATAGGCAGAATTTGGTTGTTGTTTTATTTCATCCATTGTAGGGCTACCCCTCCTCCCCAGTTAAATTTGTACACATTTTTTAAAATTTCTACAAAAGTATTATAATATAAAACATGTGAAGAAAGTTAGAAGTGATAAGTTTTCCTCGATTTACGTTTCTAATGTAAACGCCTTTCCCGTCCAAGTCCACAAATGGAGTCTCCCATTGTTTTCATTGTATGCTCGTCTGTATCTATTTCAACATTCAGTCGCTCTTGACGGAAACGGCCTCCCCCGTTCCTCCCTAGCTTAGCCTCTTCTCTTTCTTCCTTACACCCTGTCTTCTTACCCTACTTCCTCACTTTCTTCCTTACACCCTGTCTTCTTACCCTACTTCCTCACTTTCCATCCAAGTTCTCCCACAACTTTCTCTGGTTGTCCTCTAACTTCCTAGGGTAGAAGCCGACCAGCTTCCTCTCGCCCAACTATCCCAGATCGGGGCTGAAGGGGAGGGGGCTGCGTCCCCTCACCCCTGAGCTCTGGTTTGGGTTGATGGGTTTTTAACAACCTGCTCCATCCCCATCCACAACTTCCTCACATCCCCTTTCATTCTCCCTTCTATCTCTATCAATTTTTACGCCGTGCCCAAGTTGGAGCCGCCATGCTGATGGGCTGCCAGGTCACTGGGCGGGAGGAGTGGCCTCAAATGGCGGCAGTCGGTTCTACTAGCTCCGTCTTCACCCATTGCAGAGCGGGCTACTTTGTGGGGTGATGAGCGTTTGCATTTCGTGCTATAGAAGGGGTCACCATACCCAATGATGATTTGAAAAAAAATAATAATACTCCCTCTTTACTTTCCCCTCGGCCATCGTCGGAGCCACACTCAGGCAGCTGCACAGAAAAAAATGGAGGTCCCCACCTCTGTGCTTGCACAAGGGACCCTCCAAAATTCTTGGACAAGGGAGGAGGCTTACTCCTCTCCTTTGCATACGAGTGCAAGGGAGTCACCCTCACCCCCTTCTAGCGGCAGTCCCCCCTTTGCTTTCCAAGGGGACTGCCAAAAAGGCAGGCAGGCGGTCCATAATTGACCGCTCCCGGTGGGAGAGGGGCGATAGGGCCAACCCCAATAGGGGTGCGAGGGATGGCAGGGCCCGTCGATCCATGCCTTCCCCAAACCTGCAGGTGCGCATGATGAGCTTAGAGGGGGTCACCGTACTTACCCCCTTCTCTTCCCCAAATGATGCCGGTTCGATGGAAAAGACAAGACGATCAAAGGTACCTTGAATGCAACCCGTGATGTCTCGGGGGAGGGGGGCACATGGAGTTCCCCCTTGAGATGGACATGGTCCCTGAAGTGATCCAGCCTCAGACAATATGAGCTTCGATGGGGTCGAACCCGGGCTCGGTGTCAAGCACAAGGCAAGAACCCGCCCCTATACAAGTTCCTCCTAAGACGGATCGGGTCTCCGAGGCCTCACGAGGAGAGAAGAGTCTCCTCCCCCAGCTGGTGCTGCTGTGACGGGCAGAGCCTTCTCCATTTCAGAGAAGGATCTTGCCGAGGCGGGCCCATCTGGCCTAGGGGCTCCTAGTGGCGGAGGAGTGAAGGGAGTTAATTCCCCGCCCTCCTCTCCTAAAAAAAAATGACTAGAAAGCCTAAGGGCTCCTCTCCCTTCGCGTGAGCCGCGGAAACGGACGGGTCTGCTGCCGTTTTGGTAAGCGACCAAGCCAAGATCGGTACATCTGGCCCCATTACTCCCTTAAGTGGGGAGTCCTAGCGAAGAACAGAACTGCGCAGAGCCTAGACTGGATTAGGGGTGAGCCCCGCATTCAGAAGCTACCTGGCGTTTTCGAGCCCGCTGGCTTCAAACACTTTCTGGTTAATCTCTCCACTGACTGTGGCATGTTGGCTAAGGGCAAAATAATCCATCAGAGAAGAACTCTAGATAGTATGATCAGTAGATAGCCGAAGGGACCCGTTTCTCGGAAGGGAGGCCTCTGGCGAATGCGTCGAATCCCTCCGAGGCACCCACGATTCGAGCCCTTCGGACAATTGATGGCACACCTGTGAGTGTGACGCTGCACTACATTGAACTTCGTGAAAGGAGTAGTTTATGCGAGGGAACTCGTGGACTACTCCATAGAGGACATCACTTTAGAGCTGGTCGATCATGGGGTATTCAAGTTCGGACGTGTGATGATAAAACAGGGAGGGGCCTCGAACCCACCCCTACACTCTTCGTCACGTTCGACTGTGACAAGCTCCATGAGTCGTTGCGTGCCGGTTGGTATCGCAACCGCGTGAAGGCTTTCGTGCTACTACCGCGGAGGTGCTACTTCTGCTACCGCTTCAGCCATATAAATTGCTCCTGTGGACGTGCAAAATTGGGGTTACCCGAAGTCTGTGTAAGTTGCTCTAAGGCCACACATGATAAGTCCAAATCCTCTATGACCATGTATGTCAATTTCAGATAGCCGCACCCCGATGCTTCGAAGCAATGTGGTGCGTTTCTCCTTGAGAAGGAAATCCTGGTCGTTCATGCCCAGGATCTTGTCTCATTTCGCGAGGATAAGGACTTAGTCCTGGCGCACCCGGCACTGCCTTGGACGTCCTACGCCTCCCTCTGATCCTGGCCACTCCAGGCCTACGAGCACGGTCGTTTCTGCGCCAATTCCGAACCCTTCTGCGGGTTCTACCGACCCTGGACGCTCCCCTGGTAAAGCTGGTGGCACAAAGGGTTCACACCCAGCCCCGACTAAAACCGGGGCTCCCCTTCCTTAACCCAGCGTGACCGTTTCCCGTAAGGCGAAACGGCCGCGCGCCTCCACCGAGCCGTTAGACAAACAAGAGGCAACCCCCCTGAAGTTGGTCATGAGGCCATCTTACGGGATTCCTAAAGTTGCACCCCCCCAAAGGACAGCACTAAAGGAGCTTCGGCTCCTTCACCCACACCCAGTGGTATGCTGGGTGGCTCAGAGGCGGTGGATCCTCCAAAAGAGGGAACCCCGCCTCTTCGAAGAGGGCCCTCGCATTTCTTCCGAGCTAGGCACGGAGGGCATATTTCTTCAATGGAATTGCCACGGACTCTAGGCCAACTGGGAGGAGCTGCTGAGGCTCGTCTCCTCCCGTTCCCCGTCCGCTATCTTTTTGCAGGAGACCATGCTGTGTGCGTGCCCCTGCCCACCCTTCCGGGGTATAAGGGTTTTGCGACCCACCATCACGTGATGAGGGCCGGAGGGTGGATGTGCGATTTACACCCGGCATGATGTCTCAATTTTTCTCTCCGCTTTAACTACCTCCTTTCAGGCAGTAGCTGTGCAGTTGCACCTTGATAGGAGGTATACTGTTATTTTTGCGTACCGTCCACCGACTTCGACGCGGGGGACTTACGCCGCGTCGTGGCACGGTTGCCGATGCCCTTTCCCTTGCTCAGAGATCTGAACGGTAGACACCCCCTCTGGGGAGACTACTCGATTAATCCCCGGGGTGAAGTCGTCGCCGATCCGATCGATAAGTGGATAGAGGTCTCCTAAATGTGGATGACTTTACGAATCACTGCCCGAGAACCGCTTCATTCTCCTGTCTTGATCTATCTTTGTGCTCTCCGGATGCACAGCGTAATTTTTTTGGGGGGAGGGGGATAACCTCCATGGTAGTGATCACTTTACAATTCAAGTATCATTTTTTGGGCCGTCGCTGCCCGAGAGCCCGCCCCGGAGGTGCTTGGCAAGAGCGCGTTCGTCCGCATTTCAGGAAATGACTGATTTCTCTGTCTCAGTCGAGGAGTTTAGGTCGGTAGATGAGGCGGTTGAATTCTTCTCCGGCAACCTCATCGCTGTGGGCCTAACTACTGTGGTAGTTAGCCCAGTGTAAGACGGCCCTCAAGCAGAAATGTTATGCCCCTACATACGCTATAAGCGCCGCCCAAACGACTTCACTGTCGGTGAATTTCTTCGAGTTAGGGCTAGGTTCCAGTATATCTCGAAGCACGCCCGCCGGTCTTCTTGGCGGGCATACGTTTTTTCACTTAACGGGAAACCCCTCTAGCAGAGTAGTGGAAGCAAGTCAAAAGTATTCGGGGCAAGTTCTCCCTGACCCTATGCCTGTCCTCCAGGAGAATAGGACCGCAATTTCTGGCCCCACGTCCGTGGCGGAATCCTTCGCAACCGTTTTCTCCGCATTCTCTAGCCGGGATGTTGCTCCGCCAGCACTTAATGCGCGTCATAAGGTCGCGGAAGCCCGCCGACTGGACTTTATCTCCAGAGGCGGAGAACGCTTCAACGACAGGTTTACTTTGAGTGAGTTGCGTTCTGCTCTCGCTCCGTGTGCGGACACCGCCCTTGGTCCAAATGATCTCCTGTACGCTATGCTTCGACATCTGGGTGAGCAAGGCATGGTCTTTTTGTTAGATTTGTTCAACAGGGTCTAGGTAGATGGTATCCTCCCAGATTCCTGGCGAATACCTACTGTGCTCGCTTTTCTCAAACAGGGGAGATATCACTCTACCCCATGCCGGTTTCCGCCCAATTTCTCTAACCTCCCGCATATGCAAGTTGATGGAAAAATTGGTGCATGTTAGATTAACCTTTCTGGATTTCGGAGGCGATCTTTCTTCTGGAAAGTGCGGCTTTCGCAAGTTCCACTCCACGACTAAAAAATGCCGTCTGCGAGGCCTTCCTTCGTAGACAGCCCTAAGCCACGATATTCTTTGACTTACAAAAAGCCTATGATATCGCATGACGATCTGGTATCATGGAGACTCTCCAGACGATGGGGGAAAGGGACGCCTCCCAATCTTTATATCTTAATTTTTGCCAGATCATCGATTCCGATTACAGGTGGGGGGAGCCCTCTCCGGTCCAATTGAGCAGGAAAAGGATGTCCCACAGGGAAGTGTCCTCAGTGTCACACTCTTTGCTATGAGCATCAACGGCATCACCTCGGTGCTGCCGTAAGATATTTCTCGCTTCGCTTAATGTGGACGACATTTCGATCTCTTTTGGCGCGGCCAAGATGGCAACTCTGGAGCGTCGACTTCAACAGGCAATGAACCGCGTCTCTCGCTATGTTCAAGCGCACAGGCTTCGGTCTTCCTTGGCCAAGAATAAGGTGATCCACTTGTGCCGTCATCCACGGCTCCACCCTGACCCAGATTTGTTTCTAAATGGGGTTCGTCTGAAAGTGGTTGAATCGCACCGTTTTCTTGATCTTGTTTTTCGACCGACGCCTCACCTGGATGGCTCATGGACATTCTTCGTTCCGTGACGTTCAGCGCGAAAGCGCTGATAGGGCTACCATCTTACTATTTTATCGATCCTTTGTTCGTTTAAAGCTCAACTACGGATGCGAGTTTTATGCATCCACAGCCAAGCGTGTATTGCAGAAGATGGAATTGATCCACCACACTGGCCTTCGCCTGGTGACCGGTGCCTTCTACACTTTCCCCATTGAGAGCCTACTTGTCGATGCGGGGGAGATGCCACTCACTCTGCGCCCTGCACAGTGCATAATTCGTCTGTACGCGCGAGCCCGGCGCCTCCCTCAGTCGCCAACAGCTCTCACTGCATTCGCAGCTGATCTCGATGGTGGCTATTCCGCCGAGAGGCGCCAGTCATACCCTAAGCCCTTTCGGTTTAAAGCTAGAAAACTCCTTCGAGAACTAGGTATAGCTCTTGGGCCGGTGGTGCCCATGGTTCTGCCAAGAACGGCACCCTGGAGGGTACCACCTTTGATTATTTGTCGCCACGCCTCTGCTCCCAAAGCTCCTCCAGCGCCGGGAATATTGCATTCTACCTTTTTGGAGCACACCTTGTGTCATGCTGGAAACGTGCCAGTGTATATGGATGGCTCCAAATCCCAGGAGGGGGTTGATTTCCACGCCGTAATCCCTCTGTTTGAAGTCAGTGGGCTCTGCCAGCCGCTGCGTCTGCCTTCACGGCCGAGCTGGTTGCAATACACCGCTCAGTACGGGAGATAACGCGACGTGCCCGGTTTGGAGACCGGATTGTAATTTATAGAGACTCACAAAGCGCCTTGAGTGCTCCCGGGGCATTGGGATCTCCGCATCCCCTGGTTCGCAATATACGTGACGCCACGGTTTTAGTGACCCAGGCAGATGTCGAGATTATGTTCTGGTGGATTCATGGTCATGCAGGAATTGCGGGGAATGAGCGCGCAGATGATGGCGCAAAAGAGCCCACGAGGACTGGACGACCAGACCAGCGTTTTGCTTTTCCTTACACCGGTTACATGACAGGAATACGGGCCGCTTTCCAGGCTGCTTGGCAAAAAAGATTTGAGACGGTCGATGGGAACTTAAAGTTGCGTGCCATTGCGTCGCGACTGTTCCCATGGACCTACCCCGATTTGCCGCGACAGCTTCAGGTTGCTTTCTATCGTCTCCGAATTGGACACACTCGCGCGTCGCACCGCCACTTGATGGAGCGCTCGCCTGCGTCCTACTGTGAAGACTGCGTTGTCCACAGACTATTCGGCACATTCTTGTTGAATGTCTCAGTCTGGGTGATCTCTCGCACGTTACCTGTCCCGGTACTGGTGAGTACGGCGACTTATGTCTCAAGTAGGCAGGGGCTAGATGGGCTCTTAAATAAAAAAAAGAACCCAAAACCTTCCATCAGTCTCGGAGGGGGAGGGAGCTCACCTGATTTCCTTCCCTTTTGAGTAGCCTGAGAAAACAAAAATAATACTGATTATCAAACACGGCATCGATAATAAATATCACACGGGAGTGAGCACTAACTCTATTAGATCCGATCATTTTTTTCACACATCAAAAGATTATGAAGTGTAGATTTTGGACGGCAGCTAAGATATAATAGTGAATATAATAATCATTTTTGAGATTTACCTTTATTTTAGACATGTATCTTATAAGGTACATTCGATCGCAGCGGTTTTTATATATATTCTATATTATTACATAACTCTTTCTGAATTGCAGAATGCAAGTACGGCTTAAAAAAAGAAATATGAAAATAAACTGGTCCAAAATTTAGGGGAGGGGGGTGTAAGCCCCCTCAGCTCCCACCTGGATCCACGTGTGGCTTCCATATTCTCCTTGAACTTGTCAATACGGGCTTCAAGGATGTGCACCTTCAGGGACATCTTGTAGCCCATTTTGTCCTTAGCTTTTCACTAAGTTCTCAACCAATTCCACATAATTGTTACCTTTGTGGCTACCCCCCAAACCCTGACACACCGAAACAAACCTTTTTCCGGCAATTTTTTTCGTTTTCAGTCTGTTTTCCACGGAATTCTGAACGCTATGATTTTCCTGATTTGTGGCCCAACAAAGACATAAGCTTTCACATTTGGGTCAAAGAGTTTGAGAAAGAAAATTTGAAGGTACTTGAAGGCTACAGACTCTTTGTTAAGAACTCTAACAAACTGCTTCATGATAACTAGTTTTATATTCAATGAATGGAACGACACCTTTTGAGGGTCTATCAATTGCTCATGCTTGAGATTATGCCCTCCAACAGATAACTCAGTCCTTTATGACCAGTGTTTCTTGTGGTAATGTTCGATGTGGTCTCCCGACTGTCCCAGAGACAGAGATGACGTGGAAACATGCTAAAACCTCCCTGGGGACCCATCAAAATGCTACCATTTTGAAGTCTCCAATCACTTCCCAGCTATACGTCTTATAATTCAAAGAATGTAGCAGGAGCTTGGCACTGTTTTAGTTCTCCTTGAACCAACGGAAGAGATGTATGCTTTTCCAACTATGGATGAGTACCGCTTTAATTCTTCTTGAAGAGCTGTCAATCAAGAGCCTCCACTCTTCTGGATTACATATAATTCCGATTGCATCAAACATATCAGATACATCATTGCATGAGCAATGCTAAGTACAGAACTCTTTGGCTTGTCACTTTCTCGTTTTAATCTCGCAAATCCCACTAGTTGAGCTTGGAAATCAAAAGCTCAGTATTTTACTTTGCCAAGCCAAAATCTCTGACAAAGTCAATCAGGTATTTTATTGCTAGTATGGATTCCTCTTAACAGCCATATCGCTGACACTGTAGTATACATCTTTACAGATCTCTTCAGCTTCTGAGTTGTCGCTTTCTTATAAGGGTGGCTTATTTCTTTATGGAGGGGTAGGTACAGGAAGATCAGCACTGTGTAGTACTTGTGAAATAAAAGATGGAAGATCGGGATAGAAAATATTAGGTGCAATTTTGCTACTTCGATGTTTAGAAGGGCCCACCATGCAGAAATAGCAATTGCTTGAGTGATAAGCGAGTTCACACCAAATCTTGGAAATTGGCAACTTCATGGCTCTATTTTCCCCTCTATACCATCCTGTAAAAGTAAAAATATATACACGTTATTACTCTTTTGGCTTAAAAATAAATATAATAGCTTAAATACTTGTGAAATTAAATATTTTATTGTTTACAACAAACAATTTTCCTTTCATCCAGAGTTTTGTTGTGGTGTTTACTACCAAAATAAGGTACACAGGGTTTGTCTTGGTGCCCAAATGGCATGCCAAAGTATGCTTTATAAGCATCACACATTCTCAGAGATGATGTCACACCAAACATCTCTGCTCCTGTTTTGATGAACTGACCGCAGATATAACATCTGGAGAATGATTGCAGCCTGTCGATGCCACTTCTCTTCTGATGTGCTCACAATGGTAGCTATAACTGAAATGATTGCAGCCTCTCGATGCCACTTCTCTTCTCATGTGCTTACAATGGTAGCTAGAGCTGAAATGATTGCAGCTTCTCAATGCCACTTCTCTTCTGATGTGCTCACAATGGTAGCTAGAACTGAAATGATTGCAGCCTCTCGAGGCCACTTCTCTTCTGATGTGCTCACAATGGTAGCTAGAACTGAAATGATTGCAGCCTCTCAATGCCACTTCTCTTCTGATGTGCTCACAATGGTAGCTAGAAATGAAATGATTGCAGCCTCTCGAGGCCACTTCTCTTCTGATGTGCTCACAATGGTAGCTAGAACTGAAATGATTGCAGCCTCTCAATGCCACTTCTCTTCTGATGTGCTCACAATGGTAGCTATAACTGAAATGATTGCAGCCTCTCGAGGCCACTTCTCTTCTCATGTGCTTACAATGGTAGCTAGAGCTGAAATGATTGCAGCTTCTCAATGCCACTTCTCTTCTGATGTGCTCACAATGGTAGCTAGAACTGAAATGATTGCAGCCTCTCGAGGCCACTTCTCTTCTGATGTGCTCACAATGGTAGCTAGAACTGAAATGATTGCAGCCTCTCAATGCCACTTCTCTTCTGATGTGCTCACAATGGTAGCTATAACTGAAATGATTGCAGCCTCTCGATGCCACTTCTCTTCTCATGTGCTTACAATGGTAGCTAGAGCTGAAATGATTGCACCTCTCGATGCCACTTCTCTTCTGATGTGCTCACAATGGTGGCTAGAACTGAAATGATTGCAGCCTCTCTAGGCCACTTCTCTTCTGATGTGCTCACAATGGTAGCTAGAACTGAAATGATTGCAGTAGGCTCTAGAATTTTCCAGTGATGTGTTCAGTCTGATTCTGGAACATTCTTGAGCCTTCACAAAATTCTTTCTTTAAAAAAATATTATTCTAAACATTTCAATTTCTTTTCTTTTTTGAATAAAATTTACAATTTTCTTGCATGGTTCGAAAAAAAATAAGCCTTTATATAATCTCATTTTTGTTACGAAATTAATATTATTCTAGCATTATTTTGTAAATGGGCAAATTTAGAAATCCAGCGCAATAGCTAGAAAAGCAAAGTTTGGGGATCATTATAGACTTTTTGTCGCGTTACTATGTCTGTCTGTAGGTCGGTCGGTCGGTGGGTCGATGGTACCCTTTTTACTTTTCAATGAGTTTTTGAAAGTTTCAAAGGTCGTAAGGTAATAAGTCAGAATAATTAAAAGCACGCGACTTAGGTCTGTTGACCTTGTTTTTAATTTACTTTAGTTACGAACAACGGGGAAATAACACTTCTAACTCAGGAACAAGAAAATAAAGGGGAAATTTTGTTACAGTGGAATTTTTAACCCCACAAAAGATTATTCAAATTAAATAATTTGAATTAATTTTAACATACAATATATATATATATATATATATATATATATATATATATATATAATTAGGTAAGAGGCCATGTTGTATACATGCACTGTTGAAGTCCACAGCAGGTGCAGCGTTATTAATTTTAATTTGTATTCTCTTTATTTTTCTTACGAGTTTTTTGTCTGAGTCTTTTTTGTAGGCGAGGAAAAAACATTCGCAAAAGCCATATTTTATTCCAAGACGTCTTTCGACCGTGGTCGGTCATTTTCAGGGAATGATAGGAAATGTAATGACTTACAGAATGATACACACATACACACACACAATATATATATATATATATATATATATATATATATATATATATATATATATATATATATATATATATATATATATATATATATATATATATATATATATATATATATATATATTAGTGTGACTCTTATTTGGTGACTTTTAAATTTCAACTGGGACTGTCAGTCAGAATGTTCCATTTGCTCAAAAAACACATTCTGCAAAATATTTTTGAAAAATATTTCTATTTAGAGGTCGCTCAATGAGCTTAAAGTTGGACATTTTTCACAATTATGTTACTATGGTTCTTGGTTTATATTATAGTTCATACATTAAATTTTGGATGGTATCTTAAGTAGAAGACTAATCAACACAATAGAAATACCAATTTATGCACAAAAACTAAATAAATAAAATTAAAATAAGGCACAACATTAGCAAGGTTTCATTAGTGTCATAGACATCCGGCAGAATATGGCAACTGCCCAACACTGACTCACTACCGCTTCCGCTATGCCGTGGTGTCTAGTTGCTTGGGTGATGCTGTGAGAGATGGACGCACTGAGTTGTTTCTCTCTCTTCTACACGCAGTTGTACAGTGCAGCCTAGACAATAAGGGCCATTTTCTTTCCTTTTTTCATTTGTTACAGGTACCATGGCGTATGTAACCAGAGCTATGACAAATATCTACCTACTTGATTCAGTCGAGCCTACCATCATTGGGAGCATGCTACCATCAAGCAAACAGGTGCTTACATACTATCTCTACCTCCATCTCAACCAGAAGATGACGACAATGGAAGCAGCGGCGGAAACGGTCAAACTAGTGAGTACCTTCTGGGATCGCGCACGTATTCCAATGCAGAAAGTGCAACGAGCAAGAGAGAAAGTTATACGGCTACATGATAACTGGAAAAGTCTAAAGAAGAACAAAAACAGGCAAACAGAAAAACAACAGAAGAACCAGAATGATTTCCTTCTGTCCCTTGACCGCCTCTTTGACATCGCACATGAAGATGCGATGTCAATGACTATAATCGCCAAGGACAGGGTGTTTCTACGAGCCCAGAGGGAGGAGGTGCGCCGAGGCACAATGCCAACAACACGGGACATGTCTCTTGCACGTCGAGAAGAGCAACAACAAAGGGATGAAGAGAAAAAAACAGCGCATGAAACGCTCTCAAGCTGAAAAGCGTCAACTGGAAGAAATCACTGAACTCGCATCCAGCTCTACATCAAGCTCCAGCAGTTCCAGTCCTGTCATTTTCCTTTTTAGTGTCCTGGTGCAGAAAAGGATGCTGGCGGCTGTGTTTCAGGGCCATCTTCAGTCATCATACCCCTAATAAAGCGCATCAGGAGCTAGAAGAAAATCATTAATCCACAACTCTCAACCGCGAAGGATAGGGCCAAGATATCCGATCGTGGAGGAGTTCATATACTTGCAGCAGCTGCAAAAAGCCTTGGTCATAATCCCCAAAAGCTGGTGTCAAACCACGAGTCCTCCCGGCGAGACCGGAGAAAGTTTCGTGAGTAAGCCGCCAAGGAAATTAAAAACTCGTTTAGGCCTTTGGTGCCACTGGTTGTGCACTGGAATGGCAAAATGGCGCAGACAGCGGCAGGTGGTGCTGCAGCTATAGTCGACCGACTTTCTGTTCTGGTTTCAGGACATGGCGTTGCAAAGCTATTGGGAGTCCCAGTCCTTCCCAGTGGCACTGGCCAAGCAATGGCCGATGCCGTGATGACTGCTCTCAAAGACTGGGGAGTAACTGATTATATTTCTGCCATATCCTTTGATACCACAGATTTGAACACAGTGATTTCGCCAGGAGCATGTACCATAATTGAGCAACGGCTCAATCGAAGAGTTCTTCACCTCGCTTGTCGTCACCGCTTCTTGGACTAGTGTGTGAGAAGGCATTTACAGCATGATCGGCCCTTCTCCTGGGCCTGATATTGCTCTCTTCAAGTGATTTCAGACCAAGTAGAAGGACTTGGACAAATCTCTGCCTCAGTCATTCACAGAGAAAGACATACTGCTACACCTCATTGAGCGTGGCGATGACCTCATGATTGAGTTAAACCGAATACTGGAAGAACACACGCCACGTGACGACTACAGGGAGCTACTAGAGCTGTCTATAATCACCTTGGGTGCACAGCCGAAGCATGATATCAGAATTTTGCGTCCTGGTGCCCTCCACCGTGCTTGTTGGATGGCAAAAATCATCTATGCCATCAAAATCTAGCTGTTCCGAGATTCAGAGCAATTCCACCTCACTGCACGCGAAAAATCTGGAGTTCAACGATTCGTCACTTTCAGCATCTCAACGGACATTGTGTCTTAGTTTAGCGCGACATCTCCAGCTGCAGCCCCGGGACAAGACCTCCAAATGATTAAGATGCTAGTGTCCTACCCCGACAAGGCAGTAACCAAGGCGACAGCTATAGTCTTTGGGCGCCATCTCTGGTACTTGAGTGAGAGGCTGGTTGCTCTTGCGTTTTTTGATGATCACCTGGCCATTGAGATGAAGAGGGAGATGTTGAATGCTTTGCAGAAATAAGAGGGCTCTGACGATACTCCTCGACGAGCAACGGTCGATCTAACATCTACTGCACTTGCAGAGAAAACTGTTGCAAGCTTTGTGACGTCTGCCACGCCATCCTTATTTGAGATCCTTGGGTTGGATGCAAGTTTCCTGGCACTTGACCCAACTGAGTGGCTCGACAAGCAGGGATACTCCCTCGCCGCTTCCTGCGTCAAGGAACTGCACACTGTGAACGACTTCGCTGAGCGGGGCATCGCCCTGATGCAGGACTTCAACCTGGCCCTCACAAGGGACGAAGAGCAGAGGCAGTTTCTCTTCCTAGTAGTGGAGAAACACCAGAGGAATTACTCTGACGGCCACAAGTCCACAGTGACTTCAAACTAGGCTACAATGAGTGGGAGATGGGTGCCCATGAGATCCCCCCCCCTCTTGAGGGGATAATACTCGAGAAGAGGGGGACCTGAAATCAGTGCTGTGAAATGAAATGTGTTTACAACTATGTTTATTGCATCAAATAAGGTGACTTTTAAATTGTTAGTGTTAAACAGCTTTCTAAATCACCTATGACAGCACAAAAAAATGTCCATCTTCTTACAAAAAATAAGAAACTTCAAACTCGTTGAGCTACCCCTAAATATTAATATTTTTAAAAATAACTTTGCATACATTGTTTTCGGAGCAAATGGAACATTTGAACTGCCTGTCCATGGTAAAATATAAAAAAATCAAAATTACCATGAAATAAGGGTCACCCTAATATATATATATATATATATATATATATATATATATATATATATATATATATATATATATATATATTGTACGTTCAAATTAATTTCAATTTGATAAATCAGTTCAACCATGGGGAGGAGCAATTGGAACCTCTTTATTAGAATCGTGGTTTTAGATTGCATCACACACTTAAGAAGAATAAGATGTGTAGAGCACATTTGCACCAAACCTATTTTCATCCACATGTAAATTCATTTCTATTTTAAGGTAGCAAATGTATGGAAATGAATTTCTGACAATTAAAACATTCCTGTTTAAATTTATAAATTACACTAGTAAACAATGATTTTGCTACTTGGGTATTAGCTTGTGATATACTAAATCGAGTATGCTGATTCCGAATCTGTAATCAGAATTGTTCTAGCACGTAAGGTTCCTGAGTTACACACATACTCTTTAGTTACACATATGGGTGGTGTTGCTTCGGCTACCGTAGTGAGAGGATGTGTTGTGTGTGTTTGGTTCCTGCGTTACACTCCTGCTTTATCACGTTGTCAAATTTAGCCATTATAGTAGTGGTGTTGAAACTGTATTTACATACAGTGATTAATTGCATTTTTCTTTTAAATTTATCTCTCAATTAATACGTAAATGAAATAAGATTGTACAAAAGTATATAACAGGATATATTCAAACTAAGTTGAAAACATGAATCGGCGATGATGCATAAATAACCCAGACAACATTTGTTATATCTATGGAAGATATACTCCAAGCAACCAGCGGAAAAATTTAGCTAAAAGAGTGAAAATTGCATACAATTATTATTTTGGTTGTAAAGTTGGTGACCAAGACAAGCCCTGGGCACCTCATGAATCTTGGACTGTGTGTTATACGGGGCTCACACAGTGGTTAAATGGCAAACAGAAAGCTATGTTTTTTGCTGTACCAATGGTGTGGCGTGAGCCAACAAATCTTGTTTTTGATTGCTACTTTTGTATGGCAAATATTGCGGGATTCTCAAATAAGAACCCCCAAATTGTATATCCAGATTGTAAGTCAGCTATAAAACCAGTCCCCCATAATATGGAGATGCCAATCCCAGTTTCTCCATCAGCTAGTGCAAGTTAAAGATGATTCATCGCCCGAAGAGGAGGATAACAATGATAATGAAATGTATGAGGATGATTCTAAGGAAAAAAAGATCCAGTTGATAAATCAACAAAGATTGAATGATTTGGTGAGAGATTTGTCATTGTCAAAGGAGAACGCAGAACTGTTGGGCTCCAGACTACAGCAATAGAATCTTTTAGAGCAGTGGTTCTCAACCGTGGGCCACATGGCCCCTAGGAGGCCATGTAACATTACTAGGGATCCGCACACATAAAATAACGAATTGGGGTCTACGGTGATATTTTGATTGGCCATAGAGCAATTCTACTTCAGAACTGTTATTATTACTGAGAATGGAGAGAGGAAGAGAGAAAAAGAGAATAAGAGAGATAGAGAGAGATAGAGAGAGAGAGAGAGTAGGGGAGGGGGAAGGTGGAGGAGGGAGGATGGTAACGTGTGTTTATGAAGTACTGTTGGATGCCAACTTGTGTTTTCAAATATTAACTTTTGCATTGATACTTTATGAGCAGTAAAAAAAACAATGAGATTTTATAACACCATTTTTTTCATATATTTTATATATATCATTATGGTTCAAATTATTTATTAGTATCAATTTTTAATTTCTATTAATACTCTTCATAGGAAACATTACTTGGCAATCTCTCGCCTCCGGGTCCAACTCATACAGATACCCAGTGTGAACTCATGGAGAACTCATGTGAATTTTTTCAGTTTTAATTGTTCGTAAAATGTGTTTTGGTGTTTAATGAGTAAGTTATTATAATATCATTACTATGTACTTTAATTCTTAGAGATGGGATTAAACGCATCACAATAATAGCATTCTTAGGAAGTTCTTAATCAGCTTGGAACCCCTTATTCCAATTGATTATAATAATGAACTCCATCAGATTAGATATGAATCAAAGCGAGGAGTAATTATTGACTCCTGGATTTACTAAATTATTATATTATACCATTTTATACTATTATATGTTATTTTATATTATATTATAGTGTATTATGGTGTAATAGAGCGTATCATAATTATTGTATCGCATTGTATTGCATCAAATATTATATCATATATCATAATGATGCTGAGCTATGTCATATCATATTATGTTACTTTACGTTGTGTCATGTTATGACATGTTGTGTTATGTTTTGTCACAAATATCAACACGTATGTGTGAAATTAATCTTCAATACACTCCCTCTCTCACACACACACACACACATACACACACTGAAACATAATTCGTGACGTACATTCTAATCCAGAGAAATGGTAATAGTGCCCAATATATTGTACTTGAAGTACCGCAAAGTTAAATATGTTAACTTGGATGTTTAGTTAAATTACTCACGATTATTAGCCTCTTCACGCCATATAATTGCAATGGTTTATCTTAAAATGTCTTCTCTCTCCATCTCACTCTCTCTCTTTCTCGTGTCTCTCTTTCTTTCTCTCTCTCATATATATATATATATATATATATATATATATATATATATATATATATATATATATATATATATATATATATATATATATACTGTACTTTAAGCAAAAAGTGACCAAATTATCATACCTATTTCACCTTAAAATATCAAGGTCACTCACTTCTGATATATTTTTGCAGATAACCCATGGCGGCACTAACAAAGAAGAAGTGCCGACAGAATTCTGTTGAATATTTATTTTACGGATTTATTCCATCACCACAGAATGCAACGAAACCAATGTGCCTCATATGCATGGATGTACTTTTAAATGAAAGCATGAGGCTTTGTAAACTCAAAATACATCTGGAAACCAAACACAATTAAAAGAAAGACAAAGCAGTAGAATTCTTTAGAAAACTCCGCGATGATTTTCAAGAAAGAAAAACAGTGGTTCAAGTGTTTAACAGCCAAGTAAGCAATCTAAATCATGTTTTATTTGCATCTTATGAAATTAGCAAGATAATAGCAAAGGCTGGAAAACCTGATAATATTGGTGGAACAGTAATTTGCCAGCAGTGTCTGTTATAATTTCATCAGTTCTGAAACAAAGTGCAAGTGAAATCACTAATTCCATCCCGTTAAGCAACTCATCTGTGTCATGACGCATTGATGAAATGGCAGAGGATGTTGAAAAGCAATTAATAGCTAATTTGCAAGTAAAAAAGTTTGCTCTTCAGCTTGATGAATCAACATTAAAAGATAATGAATTAATTCTACTAACATATGTTAGATTTATGGATGATCAAGGACCCAGAGAGGAAATGCTTTTCGCCAGAAGTCTTAAGACAGACACAAGAGGTGAAACAATTTTTAATGAAGTTGTTACACATTTCTAGGAGAGCAATATTCCACTCAAAAACATAATGGCATGTGCTACTGATGGTGCATCATCCATGACTGGCAAATACAAAGGTTTTATTGCACACTTGAAACAAGCTGTCCCTGGAGTATTTTGCATATACTGCGTGATACACCGTTAACACTTAGTTGCTAAGAAATTGGGTTGACACCTACATAGTGCCCTTAGTGTTGGGATAAAAGTGGTTAACCATATTAAATCAAATTCTCTAAGAGACCGCCTCTTTCGTGAATTCTGTAGTCAAAATGGAGAAGAGTTTGAACGTCTTGTAATGCATACTGAGGTGAGATGGTTGTCAAAGGGGAATTGTCTTCATCGTTTTATTACACTTTGGGATTCTATTATTTTATTTCTGGTCAACACCCATTTCGGAGAACAACTGCTTGCAACTAAATGTGTTGTATTTTACTTATCAAATATATTTGAAAAAATCCATTTACTTAATAAACAGCTCCAAGGAAAAAATTCTGATCTCATATCCAGTAAAGGTGCAATTACTGCTTTCCTGAAAAAGCTATAGTTGTACAAGATTAATATCAGACGTCGTGCATTTAAACAGTTTCCTTGTTTGGCCTCAATTAGCAGCGATCTGCAAGATGATGATCTTGCGTTGTATGGTGAATATTTGGAAAATTTACACAAAGATATGCAAACTCGGTTTAGTGACTTACTCATGAGTGATATACCAACTTGGGTGACAATTCCTTTCGAAGTTAATGTTGCCGATGTAGACATTTCTTTACAGGAAACCGTCATTGAATTACAAAGTGATGAAATATTGTAGGAAAAATTTAAAGATGGGAAGCATGATATATGGAAAACTAATGTAGCTCCTAAAAAGTATCCACTACTCTGGGATAAAGCCCAACTCTACGTCATTGCTTTTCCATCATCTTACCTGGTTGAATCAGAATTTAGTTGTGTTTCTCACTTATTGTCAAAAGCTCGCAATAGACTCGACATTGTGCAAAGGGGTGATCTTCGACTATCAGACATTGATGGAGCCGAATATAAAAAAAAACTCGCTGAGCAACATCAGTGATAGGGATCTCATTGAATAAATCTACATTTTTTATTTTATTACTCACTTATCTTTGTAAAGGTATATTATGAATTATTTACTAATGTACATAAATGCTCCATAGAATTTAACTATTAAATAATTTATTTGTATTTATTTGCAAATATATCTACTTTCCGCAAACGCCATGAGGCCTTAGCCGCCTTCTATGGAAAAACCATGATGCTTGTTTCTGTACTGATGTTAATGGCCTCATAAATGAGCTAGGAAACAAGCATTTACCTAATGAATGGAGACTATTCATCGATGCAAGCACTGCTAGCCTCAAAGCTGTGTTGCTACACAATGGTAACAAAAAACATCCAATTCCTGTCGCACTTATTGTTGGGATGATAAAGATATATGACTCAATGAAATTTATTTTGTAAGGTGTTCATTACTTGCATCATAAGTGAAATATCTGTGGTAATCTAAAGGTAATTTCTTTACTTCTTGGACTGCAGCTAGGATATACAAAGAATATGTGCTTCTGATGCCTATGGAACAACTGTAACGACAGGAATCATCATATTGTCAAAAGGTGGCCCGAAAGAGAACACATAGTTGGCTGATACAATGTGAAGCACATGCATTTGGTACATCCACCGAAGATCTACCTTCCACCACTTCATATCAAACTTGGCCTTGTCACAAATTTTGTTAAAATGGCCCATGATTCTGATTGATTCCAGTATCTCAAAAAGAAATTTGGTGCAAAGAAAACCGATGCTAAACTTAAAGCTGGCATTTTTGTAGGGCCGGAGATCAGAGAATTGATACGTGACAAGGAGTTCAGAAATAAATTAACTCCACTTGAGTTGGCAGCATGGGATTCATTTGTCCATGTAGTGCAGAACTTCATTGGTAATCATAGGACTGAAAATTATGAAGAATTAGTGGACAACATGCTAAAGGCCTATCAACAAATGGGGTCTCGGATGTCTCTTAAGATAGATTTCTTGCATTCGCATCTAGATTTCTTCCCATCTAATATGGGTGATATTAGTGACAAACATGGGGAAAGGTTCCACCGAGATATCGCAATGATGGAAACCAGGTATCAAGGCCGTTTCAACGAAAACATGATGGGTGACTACTGCTGGTTACTACAACGGGAAGATCCTATATCCACGTACAAGCGCAAGAGCAAGAGTCTCAAAAAATTTGAAGAAATTTATAGTTAGGTGAGTACTACATCTTTTTATATATAATACATATCTTGTCTGGGTCTGCAAAAGGACGTACCTAATGCCAAATAGGGTGCCTCGATTTCAAACCTTTGCCCAGAAACGTCTCATCCTTCTCAAACTCGTAATAATTATATCATTAATTGATCTAAGGTGATAAAGTGAGTGATATAGCCTAGTTGCATAACTCAGGAACCTTACGTGCTAGGACAAATCTGAGCACAGATTTGGAATTAGAAGTTACAACAACATTTACCAAGTAGCAGAGGCTAAGTTAAAATTTGTTGGCTAGTGAATTATTAAAAACTCTAAAAATAATTTGAATATTAAAATTAAGCGAAAACTATCGGATTGTGAACCATTCGTTCTTTTATAAAGTGCCAAAAGTAGCGGGTAGTCAAAAACTGAAAAAAGTAGCGAGCTCTGTTTAAAAGTAGCGTAATCCACTACCTGAGGTCCAATTTCGCAACATTGCTCAAGTTGGGGATTTCCGTCGAGAGCTGGGTAGATGTGCTGTAGTGCAGGCGCGGATCAAGTGGGGAAGCTGAGGGGGCTGAAGCCCCCCCCCCCCCCACCCCGGAAGATTTCAGACCCTTTTATGTTTTTATTTCGTTTTTAAGTCACGCTTGTTTTCTGCTATTCCGAAAAAAAGTTATGTAATAAAATATATATAAAATATATATATAAACCCCCAGATTTTAAAACAGTTGCGATCAAATGATCCATGTCTAAAATAGAGGTAAATCTCCAAAATAATTATTAAATTCGGTATTTTAACTTGGCTGATGTTCAAAAACTACAATTCATAATTTTCTGATCTGTGGAAAAAATTCGCCTCTGAGAGAGTTAGTGCTCCTTCGCTTATGAGATGCTGCCATTTATTATCAATACTGTCTATCATAACCCTTATTAATCATCAATGCCCTTTTCTCAGAGTCTCCAGAAGGAGGAAATCGGGTTAGCCCCCCCTCATTTTATCCTTGATCCGCCACTGGTATAGTGGTAGAAGAAGAACAAAAAACTTCCTCTTCCACTAAATTAGGAGAGAATCAAGTGCTCTCTACCCAACCAAATATCACCCAGAAGTGAAGGCGGTGGTTTTATGAGTCTACTCACCCTATAGAGCAACCCACCTGGAAGCAATCTTAGTATGGGACCACCCCACTTTGATGCAATCCACGTAAGGTTGAACTTCAATCAAACTTCCACTTCCTAACTTGCATGGGCCGCTAGCACAAGAAGTGCTACAAAATTCCCACAGCATGCAACAGCTTCCTACCACTCTAACCTCGTTACTCAGGAAAGCCTCACAGAAGGCGTAGTCTCACTTACCTGTGATTACGCTGGCGGGGCCTACAAAAGGGGCTGTAGGATCAAAGGTTTTCTCCCTTAATCTCCATTAAGGGGCTGAGGGAGCAGATATCATCTTTCAAAGGGGAGCAATGCAACAACATCCCCAACCAGTGCTCCGCTAATTAATCTCCTACCAAACAGGTTGGTTTGCACATTCAACTGCCACTAGTCGAGCTTTTAAATTATCCTTGACACAAGTTTTTAAGCGATCTGCCTCCCCGCGCCCTCTGCGCTACCACAACCGGACCGATAAGTTATCCTTTGGGGGGAGGGGAAGAGGAAGGAGAGGGGCTTATATAAATATAATTTTATAAATTTCCATCCGTACAGGGTGTATATAAAGTCTCTTTACAATTTAAAAAACTAATTACAAAGACAATTGATAAGATATCTTAATCAGACTTGTTCTATTGTACTCAGTGGATATCAACGTTTTTTTTATTTCATTTAATACACTTTGAAAACCACTGAGTACAATAGAACAAGTCTGATTAAGATATCTCATCAATTGTCTTTGTAATATTTTTTTTAAATTGTAAAGAGACTTTATGGACACCCTGTATAATAAAACGGTTGGAACTAAAACCGCAATAACTATTGGCGGAGATTATAAAAAAAAAACCCAAACGAGATCATTTATCTCATTATAGTGTTTAGCAAATAAGTAATTCTCCTTAGTATATTTTGTACATTTTCTACAACTTATAATAAATTCGAAATCATCGTAAATCAAGTTTAATAATACCTTGAAGTTCCTACACATTAAACAGAAATAACTGGCCCTATCGCCTCTCACTAGCCTCGAGCGCACGTAAAGGCCGTGTTAAAAACAGTACTAATGGTATTTTTAGGTATTGTATTTGTCATATATGGTTTCGGTTTAGTAGGGTAAGTTCATATTTTCAAGATACTCCACCTTGTTGGGGTGAAAATGAAATTAAAATAAATCAACCTCGCCCTCTCTTGATGTGCAAAGAAACCATGATTTGAAATATTGGCAACGACTTTTCCAAACCTCGTTAGTGGTGATGTTATAGTACATTTCAAGAGAAGCTGATTACTAAGATCACCTACCGCGTATTTGTATCCGTGGGCGTTGAGAAGATGTCACTTTGCAGATTCTACTTCCACAACTGACGAAATGCCACAAAAGCGAATCAATATATACTAACGCAAGTCTGGCTGAAGTCTTCGGTCAATGACACAGTCATGATCTCCCCGCCAACCTCAACAGATTCGGAAATTTAACCTTTAATGAGTAAACTTGAAGGTGGTAATTTACTACCAAACATATATTCACATATATTCAGCAAAGATTTTGATGGTAAAAGCGCAAATAAGAACCAGTCTCTGCACCAAAGACCAGTCGAATATATATATATATATATATATATATATATATATATATATATATATATATATATATATATATATATATATATATATATATATATCTATCGGTAAAAATCCCCAGAGGTAACACGTGATAAGTATAAATATTTGTGTATACCACGTAAGGGAAAGGAAAGATTGATCGTTGTTAGTACTTTCGTTTGCTTAGCATTTTCACACTCGCAATGGCTTATATAATAGAGAGACACCGTATTTATACAAAGCAATGTTTTCCCTATAAGGTCAAATTTTTTATGACCTCTGATAAGTTTGATTTGAGGAAGAGAGATAGGACTGGATCTAAAGAAAACAAACCGGGGCTAATATTTACATTTCTCTATGTTGTGCTGGAGATTAGGAACGATTCAAAGATATTTCTGCTAATAAAATTATTTATATGTATTATAGTATCTTCCTTTGACCAGTTAATCTGGTGGCCCATCCTAAACCTGTAGACGGCCAAATCACTATTTGCACATCCTTTAGATACTGCATTTTTATGTTGCTTAGTTCTTACAGAGGTATTTCAGAAGGTTGACCTACATAGAATAAATTACAGGGTAGACTATATATTACACAGCCCAAGGAACCCTGTATATAAGAAAAAGTTCGGTGAATAAATCTGAGTTGATTAATTTACACACCTATTATATGTACACAAATAAAAAAAAAGAGTTATGAAAAAACTATACCATCAGTAGAAAAAATTAAAACAACGGTTTGTTTGAACGCCTAAAAAAAACATCTAATATAATACGAACATGAAACAGCGAAGAAGGATAGCCTGAGACTCAGGCAACAACTAGCTAAAAATATCTAATTTCAAACTATATAATACTAATAAACTGAAAGAGTTCAGCATGACCTCCATGCAACATAGCATTCTATTGCTAACCTCCTACTTCTTGCCACTTCTCTCTACATTTTTCCTTCTATCTTTCACACCTAATCTTTTATACGTGGGACAGGGCACAATAGAAAAATGAATAGGTAAAAGATATAGTACACACCTTGGTTCGGAACCTACGTAGAGCTCTAGGTCCCCCACCAACTAGGTCAACTGTTAAGGCTACTATGTTATTTCAAGCTTTGCTATTTCTACTTTTTATTATTTTTCTCCCTCTCTGTCCCCTGGTCTCCTCGCCTCTCCTTCTAAAGCCCATTTAAGGCCCTGGAGGGAGCGGCGAGGTTGTTAGTGGGATGTAAAGTCTCCCGCCCACTCTCTCTTCTCGCCATCTTAGGATGGCCGCTGAGAGGGAGGAGGGGTGGGGCTAGTCAAATCTTTGACCTTCTCTTACCTCCTACTTTTCTTTCCTATCCTATCGTACTCGTATCTCAGTCTCTGAACGCTCAATCACTAACTCCAAACTCCTAAAGGCAGCGCCCCCCCCGACTTTCTTAGGATTTTAACCTTCCTGGCCACAATCCTAATTTCAAAGCCTTTTCTGAAATCCTTGATCTCTTCCCCCTCACCCAACACGTTTCTTCCCCCACCCACTCTCACGGTAACATTTTAGACCTTGTAATCTCTGACTGTCTTATTTCCAACCTGACAACTACAAATTTGTCCAATGCTATATCTGATCACTTCCTTATCAACTTCAAATTCTCCATCCCATTCCATATACCTCCCCAGCTGTCTCATAATCCTAAGCCTTTCCGTCGACTAGCCTCCATTGATATTCCTTCCCTATCTAATGATGTGGCCTCCAAACTTCCTCCCATTGATGCTTCTGCCTCTCCTGACCAGATTCTCTCTTCTTTGGAGCAACCCCTTCTCACTTGTCTTGATGTCCACTCTTCCCTTGTCACCCCTTCGAACTCCCGTTGTCACCGTGCCCCTTGGTACTCTATAGAACTCCTCCGTGCTAGGCAGTTCATGCGTGCCGATGAAAGAGTCCTTAGAAAGGCTCGCACCCGTGGGCAAGACACGACCCCCCCTCTCGCTTGCGTTCCGACTTGCGACAGCTTCTTACGTGGCAAAATTAAAATCTGCTCGTAAAGCCTACTCACGTAATCTGCTTACTGATAATAGGAATGATCCCTGTACCGTCTTCCGCCTGCTCTCCCATCTTACTTCCCCAGCCCCGGTCTCTCCACCCATTAGCCCTTCTACTCTCTCGAATTTCTTCGCAAATAAGGTCACTAACCTCCGTACCTTCCTCCCTCAGCCTTCTGTCCCGGCTCCTGCCATTCTTTCTGACTTCCCGCCTCAGCCGCTTATCGTTTTCCCCGCTGTGACCGCGTTGGAGCTTACAGCCCTGCTCTCGCGTTCTAATAAATCGGGCTCCCCAAAGGATATTTTTCCGCCTAAAATGTTATGTAAAAATCTGCCTGCTATCCTCCCAACGCTTCTTCACCTGTTCAACACTTCACTTGCAACTGGTCTTGTTCCCTCTTCCTTCAAACGTGCCCACATCCGTCCGATTCTTAAAAAGCCTCAACTGAACCCCACTGACCCTTCCAATTATCACCCGATTTCGCAACTTCCTTTCCTCTCTAAGGTTCTGGAGAGAGTGGTTGCTTAACGCATCAAC
Source organism: Ceratothoa steindachneri (assembly GCA_963969495.1). Taxonomy (NCBI): domain Eukaryota; kingdom Metazoa; phylum Arthropoda; class Malacostraca; order Isopoda; family Cymothoidae; genus Ceratothoa; species Ceratothoa steindachneri. The sequence goes on from OZ018320.1 coordinate 222,843,897, forward strand.
AGTCACATAGTGGCCTCTAACATTGATGAAACCTATCAATCTGGTTTCAAGTCAGGTCACTCCACAGAAACCGCCCTTTTCAATGTGTCCGATTGCTTACGAAGAGCCGCGGACAGGGGTTGTGCCTCCATCATCGTTCTACTCGACCTCTCCTCTGCCTTCGATACTATCGACCATACCGTCCTACTTGATCGTCTCCACTATTTCCTCGGCATATCAGGCACCGTGCTTGACTGGTTCCGCTCTTACCTCTCGTCTCGTACCCAATCCGTTGTGATTGACGACGTTTCATCCGACTCTACCCCCATTCGCTTCGGAGTGCCACAAGGCTCTGTCCTTGGTCCTCTACTATTTCGTATCTACCTTCTCCCTCTTAGTTCCCTTCTCCGTAATCTCGGTCTATCCTTCCACCTATATGCTGATGACACTCAAATTTTCGTTTCCTCATCCCCCACGTCTCTTGCCTACTCTATCACTGACCTCCTGGCTGCCTACTCCTCCATTTGTTACTGGCTCTCTACTAACTTCCTCAGAATTAATCACTCCAAAACTGAGGTCCTCCTCGTCGGCACCCCTGCTCTTGTCAAAAAATCTAAATCTCTCTTTCCCTCGCTTACTCTGGGCGGTAATACTATCATTTTCTCTGACTGCGTTAGGAATCTGGGTGTTGTTTTTGGTGAGCATCTCTCCTTTAAGCCTCATATCCGCAATGTCAACAAATCCTCTCTATGTTTCCTTCGTAACTTCTCTTGCATTCGCTCTCACTTTGATCGCCAAAGTCTTGAGACTGCTGTTCATGCCTTCATCACCTCACACCTTGACTACTGTAACTCTCTGCTTGTGAATCTGCCATCCTCCTCTCTCTGCACCCTTCAACTTGTACAGAACTATGCCGCCCGGCTTCTCCTCCGTCGCCCTCGCTTCTCTCCCTCGAAACCCTTGCTGCATGAACTGCACTGGCTCCCTTGTCAGATCCCGTACTCACTTCAAGATACTTTTCTTCACATTTAAGTCCCTAAACAACAAGACCCGTCTTACCTCTCTTCTGCCCTCTCGCGAAGCCAAGTCCCTCGGGCCCTTCGGTCATCACATGCACCTCTTTTGAATATTCCTCGTTCATTCCTCTGCTCAATGGGGGACTGCTCCTTCTCAATCTGCGCCCCTAAGTTGTGGAATGCTCTTCCTGCTGAAATCAGGTCTTCTCCCTCTCTTACCACATTTAAGCGTCTCCTGAAAACGCATCTTTTCAGTATTGCCTTCTCCCCCCTCTTGAATTTCCATTGAATTTCCATTTTCATCTCAGCACAACGTGCGCTCTGGGAAGGCCCCAGGTCTTGAAGAGCGCATTACAAAAGACTTATTATTATTATTATTATTATTAAAGATGAAATATCTGCTCTCTTTGGCTGTTGGCAATTCCTGCGACTCTACAGCTCACTATGTCGGTCGGTTCGCGTTTTGCTTTTTTTATAATAACATCATAACTATACGGCCGATTCTAACGAAATTTGAAACCCTTATGTTGTTTTACATTCTATTTCGTATGATATAATTGCTAAAGTCTTCCCAAGGTTAGCTCGGCAATTATTTTGTTTTGGCAATAACATCATTACTATTATGCCGATACTTAGCTAGACTAGACTAGGCTATAATATGCTATACTCTACTAGGCAAGCCTAGAATAGGCTATTGCAGGCTAGGCTATAGTATGCCAAGATATAATGGACAAGGGTAAGATATACTATGCTAATTTAGGCTATAAATTGTTATGCTAGGATATCATATAGTATACTAGGCTAGACAATACTAAGCTATGCTTGACTAGGGTATAGTAGGATAGTATAGGCTATACTTGTCTAGGATAGTTAATGCTAGGTTAGTTATACTATACTAGGCTAGGCTAAGCTATGATAAGATATACTCATGTAGACAGGGCTATACTATGCTATGCTAGGGTAGGCTAAAGAATAATAAGATAGGGAGGGCTGTGCTATGCTATGCTAGGCTATGTTAGGCTATACTTGGTAATACTATGTTAGGCTTCGATAGGCTAGCTAATCAAGGCTATAATATGCTAACTTATACAAGGCTATTCCTATCTAGGGTATGGTATGCTATACTAGTCTAGGATATACTAGGCTAGGCTATAATATGATGCGCTTAGCTAGATTATGTTAGGTTTGGTTATGCTAGGATAGGCTATATCAAGCTAGTCTATAGTATGCTAGGCTAGGCTATCGTATTCAAGGATATATTGGCTAGGCAATAGTAGCCTATTCTAGCTTGGCTATACTAGGCTAAACTACTCTAGGCGACGCGAGGCAAGGCTCTGGCTGCAATGCTAAGCCATACCTGGTTAGGCTAGGCTAAGGTATAGAAAGCTAGGCTACACTAGGCAATGCTAAGCTAGGCAAGGTTATACTAGCCTAAGCTGAACTAGGCTATACTATAATATGCTGGGTTAGACTAGGGTCTACTAAGCTAGGCTAGGTTATACTAGGATACGATAGGCTAGGCTATACTAAGCTAAGCTAGGTTATACTAGGCTAGCTAGATTATACTAAGCTAGGCTATGTTCGGCCCGGCACAGCTAGGCTATTCTATTTTAGGCTAGGCTATCCTATGTTTGGTTAGGCTTGGCATACGAGGCTAAAACAGGGAAGGTTATATTATGCTATTCTTGGCTATGATATGCTATGCTATACTAGGCAAGTTTAGGCTAGGCTATTCTAAGCTATGTTATGCTAGACAATACTACGCTATGCTAGGTTAGACTTTTCTCTACGATGCTATGCTATGCTAAAGTATGTGGCAATACTATGCTATTTTAGGCTAGACTATGCTATGCTATACTATTATGTGCTATGCTATGTTATGCTATACTATGCTATGATATACTATTCTATGTTATACTATGCTGTGATATATTATGCAATGCTCTGCTATGCTCTACTATGATATGCAATATATTGTTCTATAATATACTATGTTCTAATCGCTATGGTATATTATACTATACTATGGAATACTGTGCTATTAGTGTGTGTCAATCCTTTCAACGTTCTAATTACATAAATGAGGGGGGCTCAAAATTTGCAGTCCTACTTATGAATTCTAAAGTTATTTTTTAAATTTTAATTAATATAATTCTAGTTCTACTTGGTTAGCTACTTACAAATTTTGACTTATTTTTGTCTTCTTGGGGAATTAAATGACCTACTTCTGAAGGTCGTAAGGTCATAAATCAGAATAAGTGAGGGCACGCGACTTTTTGGTCAGCAGACTTTGTTTTAATTCTTGGCTCATTTTCACAACTTTTTACCACTAACTCATTTCTCACTAGCACTACATAACTTGGTGGCTACTGACAAGGTATGAGTTGCAGCTGATAGTAAGGTATTGTGAACCTCTGCAGGAGACCAATTCTCGGTTACGAACGAAAACCTTACTGTGCACCGCTGTTAGGGCTAGAGCCAAGAGGGGTAGGGTGAAAAGCAGAGTCCATCCCCATAGATGAATCGCCCGAAGTACCTTCGAACACAAACAGCAGAGAGAGAACCCAGGCAAAACGAAAAAAGAACAGAAGAAGAAACACCGATAACTCATGTCAACGGATAGAAATCCCACGGTAAACGACTAACAGAACAGAAATGGACAATTAGAATATGGAAATTAAGAAAATAAAAATACCACAAATTAACACATGAAGATGAAAGTCATGGAAATTATGTACGGAAACTTATTCAGAAATATTGACCCAGATCTTATACTAATATCAGGCCTTGGGAGAAACAGAAAACGAGAAAATTTAGCTAAATTTAGCCTATTTAGCTATATAACTTCAAATGAAGTTAAGCAACATTATAGTGACGACAGAATACCAGCCACCCAGACGCCCCCAATTACTGGTACAAAACTTGATCAACCTATTTAATAATAGGACACCGGTAATCTTAATAAACGATTTAAGCAACAATTGCGGGCATCTGGCGATAGATCTACAGAGTCGGAAGAAACTCATTAAAAGATGGATACTGCAAAGACTGAGAACCAACTTTACTATCCACCTAGGAGGAGAATCTGCTACAAAATTGGACATCTACCTGGTTAACTTCAATCTGCTCTATAAAATATTTTAATGGAACCAGTAGATGTCCCTTGCAGTGACCATAGTGCAACTCTTATGCATGTAAACAAGCAACTTATACAAATCTCTTGTAGGAAATGGAAGGCATACGACAGAGCGAAAAGTGATAAGTACAAAGAATTACTTCGGAAGTAATCCTCATTAACTCGTTTAAAACCATCAAACAGTTCAAACGGATATCTGAAATGGTGGCAATGAGAGAGGAGATCAGTTGGGGAGCAGAAAATATAAGAAGATTCGAACCATCAAGGGAGTCATACAACGCGCTCAAGAGACAGAAAAGAGAATTAATAGTACTAATTTACGAGAAAAAGAAAGAGAAACGGGATCACCACCTAAAAAAATAGATGTAGAAGGATCTCTAAGGAAAGTTTGGTAACATATTATCAGATTAAAGCCACGAAAAGAAGGTGATAAAATGAAAAGTAAGGACGCAGAGAAAAAACATTTTAGAAGACGAAGCAGAAATCGAGACATTGTTCAGAGAGCACTGGAAAAATGTGTTCAAAATTAACAAAGAAGAGCACGAAATCTATGGCATTAAATTTGAACATCAAATCGTGGACAAATTAAATGCAGAAATCGAGAGAACCTACCCCTTCTACTTTTTGTCGAGGAAGAAAGAAACAAAAACGATAGAATAGATGCGGTCATTCCATCGGAGGAAATAAAAGATACGATAAAGAGCTTCCGATAAAGATCCTCAGACAGATCGGGACTCACCCAGTTCAATTACCTTGAAGCTCCCCCCCGAACATACTGGATGGAATAATAAACGTCTACAATGCGTGCTTCAACACGGGATACTTTCCCAATGAACTGAAACCAACCTGGAAACCAACCATATCAAGTAGGTAACTCTACTAGATTATATTGCTAAATTATTAGAAAAAATAATTAACAACAGATTGTCGAATTACCTAAATGATTAGTGCCTCAGGAACAGTGTTGCGATTTGGCTCCAGGGAAACTAGAAGCATGAAGATGGCCCTATGAGTCATCCTAGAGGAGATTGCGAAAACAAGGAGAGAGAGAAAATAAGCTGAATATCGTCTCTCAGGATGTGTCCAAGACTTTCGACAAAGTTTGGCAGAGGGGTAGGCAAGTCAAGATACTCAAACTGGGAAGTAACAACAAGATTGAAATCACATTATGAGATTATGTAATGGAGAGACATCGTGCTTATGTGGGAATAGGACGGCACCAGGGAGATGAATTCTAGCTTGCTGCCGGTTTGCCCCAGGCTACATCTGAGCCCGTTTCTCTATTTATCTACACCGCAGATATATAGCCACCCAGAGATGAGGGTTGCCTGAACATTCAATTCGTCAACGACATCAGCCAGCTGATAGTTTGCCCTTACAGGAACGGACCCATGCAAGCTAGAATGACGGCAGAAGAGATAAAAAGTATTAATACATAAGGAGAAAATTGGAAAAGTAAAACCAATAGGGATAAAATTAAGATAGTGCCCGTCTACAGAAAAAGTAGCTCAGATGTGTATGAGAAGGAGAGCGCTACATATACGACAAAGAGTGTAAGGTGCTTGGGCTAACCATTACAACATCAGGTTACAAAAAGCTCGTTACAGAGAAGATGAATCGTGAAAATAGCGAACTAGTATTAATATACAAGCTAAGAAACCTCGGCATGAAGAACGAAAGGAAGATATACCAGGACATAATACAATCAGCGATTATTTATCGAACCATAGCGATGTACCGGGTTTTGCAAAAGTTCTGTTAAATTCGGAGTTTTTTATATTAAATTTCTACTTTTCCAGCAAGTGTCATTAAAACCTCTTTTCCATTGTGTGTCGAGATGGAAGTCAAAAGAGTCGAGATCTCTGCTCTCCTGTACGTGGGCCACAACAATTCCGTCATCGCCAAGCGGCTGAACGCCAGCTTGATGACCGTCCACAAAGTCGCGTAAAGACTCAAGAACAGGTGTATGCGGGGTTTATGGATCTTTAACAAGGTCTTCTGACTAAAAGTCGCGTGCTCTCACTTATTCTGATTTATAACCTTACGACCTTCAAGACTTTCAATTATTTCCGGACTAACTTTGGAAGAACCTTGGCAATTATATCATTCGAAAGAAATTGCAAAACAACATAAGGGTTTCAAATCTCGTTAGAATCGGCCAAATAGTTACAATGTTATTACCCCCAAAAAAGAAAAGCAGAACGGGGACCGACCGCCATAGTGAGATATAGAGTCGCCCACGACTAAAACTGGTACGATCCTGTGGATAAAGAAGCGCTACGGGATTTTATCAAACATTCAGAGGTTGTAGTTGGTGGTGCAAAAATATCCATGTTTGAAGTGTGGCTTGGATTCGGGAGAAAGAATGCTCAGAGTTAGTGGTGTGATGTACATCGGTATGTGAGACATGGGTAGGTTATGTCCTTCACCTACGCTTAAAAATTGACTAAAATCAAATTAATTTATGGTTAACTTAATAAATGAAAGGCTTAATATGAAAGTAACTGTGTATATACACTGAAGGGCCAAAATCATGGGATAGATGCATGGTATCGTGTAGGAGCCCTTATTGCTGACGAAGTACAACAACTTTACGTGACATTGATTCCTCAAGGGGACGGAAGAGAAGACCTATTGATTGATGTTGACCCATAAAGTTTCGATAGCTTTCCACAATTTCCTGATATTTTTAGGCACTGGAACTTGGGTGAGAAAAGAGCTGCCCACCATGTCTCATAATTGCTCAATTGATTCATATCGATTAAATATAGTGGTCACACCTTTCGTTGGAACTCTAAAAAATGCTCTTCAAACCAATTATCTGCAACCTAGGCTCGAAGGTATATCTTGCTGTCGTTGATGGGGTACATGAAATTCATGAATTTATATAAATGGTCACCAAGCAGTCACTGGTCAAGGCCGTGTTTAAGTGGACCAACTGACCCAACTCACGCCAGCTGAACACACCGCATACCAATGTGGGTTCACAACCAGCCTGCACGGCGCCTTGTTTACAAAGAGAGTCCATGACCTCATGGAATGCGAAACAACCAGAAAAGTACTCACAGAACCACGCAACATGCTGCCAGTCCTCCAGGTTCCAATTAGTGACATTAAGAACCCAAATGCGGCGCTGTCTGCTGTCGTAGTATTAAAAAAAGATACTCTCATGTGTATTCTGTTACTATATCCTATGGAAGTTAATAGTACGCTGTTAGCCTGTATTGACCTGCTTGATATGTGTTTAGTATCTGTTGCCTTAAATGTTGATGCGATTTGAGTCAGTGTTGCTTGTCCGTTGCCATAGACATTCTAAACAGACGCCACTAGTCACGACCATTAAGCACACCTGGTCAGCAACTGAGGTATTCTCAGTACATATGTCACACAGTAGTTCAAGGAATGTGAATACCTACCACTTTCAGAGATGCAATGTGTCTTTGTCTGGCCCCTACTGTCAAGGCCCTTTGAACTTCCGTTAATTCACGTCGCCTTGACACGAGTAGACTAGCTGGTCTTCATACTGACTCAAGAGGTATTAGATCAGAATTGATATATGTAGGGGTATTTTCCATGATGTTACGGCATGGTGGCTCTGCCTACCATGGCAGTATTCACTTCCTCATGCAAATATCTAGTGTTGGGCCGTTGCCACTAGAGTAGTCACTACGGTAGTGCTAAAATCGAGCAACGGGAGCCCCATTTCACTTCTTTATCTCAGTCAAAGAGTATTGGTCAGTTGATGTTATCCTTAACCCCATATGATGTCGATTGACTATTTACACATGCGCCAGTTGAACTAAAGTTCGAAATAATAATAAATTAGGCATATAACAATATAAATATTTAACCACCATACTTGCACTCATAAAATATCTTAAAAGAACTTCTTCGTCGCTGCGGATGAGAAAGGCTCTTAACATTTGTTATAAGATGAATTTAACTTGATTAATTTGAGGTTTATTAGTTTACTGTATCCCGCCTATGAACCAACGTCGGAAAGCGCATAAGCTATCTGCCATGCATTAATGTCGTCCTAACTATGCCCGTCACTTGTTACGGACATAATTAGGGGCCCATGAGGAAACGAGTTTGAGGAATAGCCCACAGCGGAATCATGGGTCAGAAATCATTCCGGTATTGGACTTAACTGCAATCTTCGAGCAGGGGAGTAATCTTCACACCCGAGAGTCTGGTCAAAACCCCAGAGGGAAGCATCCCCCGGCTCTGTGCACGTTGGAAGCAGTTATGATGTAAGAAACCTGAGAGGCGGTGTCACCAGGGTAGAGGCAGTTGATTTGGCCACTAGTTTCACCCCTCTAGACGATCCCAACCAGCTCCACCCATCCATCATCCTCCTCTACCCCGGCAGTCCTCGGCCAGAAACCAATTGTGTAATGCCAGGGACTCTCAAGCCAATTAAAAACCCAGTCAGAGCTACGTGTACATATTTACCTTTTCACTAATCACCCTTCACACACAACAAATATAATTACAGGGCAAGAAAGAAGAAGGACTGGTAAAGAACAAAAGGACCAGCCACCAAGATGGAGACCCTCGCTAAGATGTCACCTTCACGACTATCCCCGCCCAGATCCCACCCCAGAAGAGCCCACCCTACGAGGTGCTATTTGCTGAACTGAAATATCACTCGTAAAGCGCATCGAGGATCAAAGTGGGTTCATCACTTTATGTGCGAAACTAGAGATGTAGACAAACTCCTGTTTGTCCGAAGAGGGAGCCTGTGTGTTGAAGATTATTGACTTCGAGGAAACCCCCCGTCCCCGCAAGTGGCAGCCAACCGCAGCGTTATCTGTCGCAAAGTGGAGAGTTGGGTTGGGGAACACTCGACCTAGGAGCTGAAAGGCGAGATTAAAAAAACAAGACGCATAGGCAAAGGTCCGAGAAGTTATCAAATTCCCAGACCACACCTATGTGGTCAAAGTAACATTCACCCCCACGGAAATGGCACGAAAGGCCACAGCAGTAGGATTCCTGGTCTTCAGTATGAGGATCCCTGAAAAATATAGTGAGGAAGAAAAGTTCCATAGCATACAAATGTGCTCTGTATGCTACAAACTAGAAAAACGCACTTCCACTACCTTCCCCGAGGAGAAATTGCGGTACAGCGAATGTGCCACGGAAGGACACAGATTCGCAGCTGCAAAAAAGTACAGTAGTAGTGCCTCAACTGCAAAGGCGAACACAGGACCATGGCCCTAATCTGCCCAAAGAGAAAGGAAATACTAAAAAGGAAAGATGAGGAAGGAACAAAGGCGAAGCAAAGTACCTACGAAAGCGCTGTGAAGAAAAGTGAGTAGATGCAACAATCGAGGGTATCTCTGGCATAAATAAAAATCATCAGAGATTTGAGAGCTTCCATCCTCATATGCATCACATATGCGAATGCAGCAAACGCAGTTAGGGCTGGTTTCTAAAATGAGGTGGTTAACTCTCTGTTGAAGGCGAAGTACCTTGCAGCAGTGGTTATACTGGCCAACTCTGAGTGCTCCAGAGCATTCAAGGATTCATTAATCAAAAACAATAGAGTAAAGAGTTGAAACGCCTTCTTTGAAGGAATCTGAAGAGGAAGAAGAAGAAAAAGGAAATGAAGAAGAAGTCAACACCCGTTCAGAGAGCGATAAAGGCCTATGCACGCGAACCAGGATGACGAAGAGTAAGTAAAAAAAAACTCCTAGTCTACCCCTGAAGAACCAGAAGCCTGGACACTCAAGAGATGTCCACCATACGAAGAAAGAGAACAAAAACGAGAAGGAATAACTAGATAATACAAAATTATGCAACGAAGCGCAATGAGGATATTGGAAATAAACACTAATGGCTGGACGACGAAAAGGTCTCTTTACCGAAATATATTCAGAGAAATTGATGCAGATGTCATCTTGATTTTGGAGCAGGGGATCGCACGGGTAATGAACAAATGAAAGTTGGAATTATGATGTGTTGTTTACGAACTATTCGCAAGATCGGTACGACGGCGCTGCTATTGAACTAAAAAAGTGGTACAATACAAGCAAATTAGAAACCTGCAGTATCTTATATCGTGATAGAGGTCGAATTCGACATAGGAAAGAGTCATAGTCACTTTATACCAGCCACCAAGAAGAGATTTTGTACCATTGCTGTCTTTCACTGGACCATTTGACAGAAGCAACCCCAAAATCCTAATGGGGGAATGCTAGGTGGCAGGAGTCCGACTATAGAACTTTCAATGCAATCGGAAGGAGCAACGTCCAGCGAATTGGCCCCAACTTTCCCACCTATATTAGAGGAGGAGGTGCCAAAAACACACATATCTATGGTTAATCGTCAATTACCGTTCAACTACTACATGGATCCAGTCCAGGTACCATATAGTACCATATAGGGACCCTACTTACCATCAATAGGAACCCTATTCAAGTCTCAGCCGTAGAAAGAAAATAAACTATAAAAGAGCAGACTGAGCACGATATACACAACTCCTCGAGAGGCAATTCTTGAGGAGATTGATGAGCCACTCGACGATCTTAACAACCCCCTAATTAACGTATCCCGAAATCCGCGTATAGGTCCATCTCAACATTCAGATGGACCAAATACATGAAGGATTGTATCGTAATCTTAAATTATTATATAAAATTAAAATCAGGAACGCATCAATTGATTCGATATAATGAAGCAAAGAGATCAAAGAACTTAATCGTTGATCCTCGAACAAGAGTGGAGAAGATGGGAAGATGCAATCGAAAGCTCTGATCAGGATGACTCTCCTAAGGAGTTTTTGCAAAAAAATCAGGAATCTCAAAGGATCGACTGGAAGAGCGAGGAAAATTAAAATTAGAAACATAAACGGTAACATCGAAACGGAAAAAGTAAATACGAGTATAGAAGCAATATTCCGAAGTTATTGGGAAAAGATATTCAATATAACTGAAAAGGAGAATGAAGAATATGACATGGAGTTCGAACACTAAGTCATAGACGAACTGAACAACCAAATCCATAGGACGCACCCGCACCGTCAGGTTCATCGATAGCGCGACGGAGGCGCCGATATAGCCGAAGAAGAACTACTTGGCCGCTCCACAATCGGTAATTTGGAGTGATTTGGGGTAAGTCCATGATTCCATTTTGTTAGGCCTAGGGTCAGTTTGAAGTTCTTTATTACATAAAATTACGGGACTCCTGTTATCAGGACTACCCGTCTTCAGATGCCCCCGAAAAGGACCCCAGCAAAACGGACGCCCTCTAAGGGCGCGACAACCCGTTCCTCAAGAACTGGCTCGTCCTCGTCCGCACGAGATCCCTCCCCACGTGCCCCACCGCCCAGTGTTTCAGCCCCTCCTGCTTTAGAGGAATCAGCTAGCTCTACCGAGGAATTAGATACCCTCCGGCGCCAGGCATTAGACTCTATTGGTACTCGGGAGGTCCCGCCCCTTCCCAGGAGTTCTACCCCGTGGGAGCCCAACCCCGCTGATGCACGTCGTGTGCCTGGTTTTGATGAACCTGTGCTAGGGTTCCAGCCAAATCAGGGGGTCCCTCAGATTGTGGAAGCCCGCCGGGTTACCCCGGATTGGGCCCTGGTGGTCACCCACCTCAGGGCTAGAGTAACAACGCCCTCCACCCCCCCCCCCATCTTTTGTACCCGGGATTTAGAGGAGCTGCAGCTCCTTTTTGTTCTTTACTGCCTAAGGGATAGCCTCCTGGAGGAGGAATCCGCCCGGCTTTATACCCGGCTTAGGTTGTACTACCTGGTATCTTACGTTGGTTGGGGTTACCCCTTGGAGGACCATCGCCTCCAGGCTACCCAAGGGGCTGGTATCCCCATTGACCCGGTGATCTATAATCGTACGGTCTTTAGGGAATCGTGGGCGCGCCCCGCCCCTGCCCGTCCTCAGCCGGCCGCCCCGGCTGCCCGTCCGCGCTGTCGCCCCCGTGCCCGTAGCAAGGCTAAGGATGGCAGGAAATAGGTCCTCCGTGGACTCATGGGAGGATGAGGTGTGGGCTGTGCGGGACATTTTGTGGATGGCACCAGCCAACATCATCGAAGGAATGAGAATACTTTTTAATGCCTGTCTAAATACAGGATAATTCCTCGATGCTTTCAAGACCGCTAAGGATGATCTTCATAGCCAAACATGGGAAGGATCTTACGAAGAAGGAGAGCTACCGACCAATTTTACTCTTGGAATTTAGTAAGAAGCCTTCGAGAAAATCTTCAAGCAAAGTGCGAAGATGGCGATAAATGTCATCACGGTTAAGCTTCTCCAAGCTAAAAAGGAGGGAAGTTACGTGTACATTGTATGTTGAAATGTCTCAAGCTTTAGCTAAGGTTTTGCAAAGGGGAATGTAATTCCAGATACTGTGACTGGGACTAAATGAAAACTTAGAAAGAACTCTCTGTGACTCTGTCATGGAGAGAGCAGCGTATATATGTTTGGGGGACATGGACGGTCATAAGTTAATCCTCAATGCAGGCCTCCCGAAATGGGAGTGGTCTGTACCCCATTATTTACTCGATATACAACACAGATGTCCCAGCCCCTGGCAACCCCACTTGCCTCAACATTCAATTTGCGTATGGTTTCAGCAAGATAATACAGTGCCCCTGGCGTGACATACCGTTACAGGCTCGTATTGACGGCGGCATCAATCAAAAGATTAAATATCTACGAGTGCAAATGTAAAATAAGAAAGAATCAGGAAAAATTCAAGGTGGTCTCTATTGAAAGGAGACTACTTTTAGATGTCAGGTCGGGGGATAGGCGTTATCCGTACACCACGAAGTGCAGTGTACTCGGTATGAAAATTACTTCATCCGGGTACAGGAAATACGTCTCCGATCGAATTTTGAAAGCTTCGGCCGCAGTTAGAACTGTATTTATGTTTAGAAACCTCCGAGAGAGCCATAAGAAGATCTACAATGCACTTGCACGCTGCTCTACTTCGCTTCCGCCCTCTTTTGTGTCTCTAAGACGCAAAATAGGAGACTACAGGTCGTGCAGAACAATTGCATGTACCTAATTACGGGTACTCGCATGCAAGAAAGAAGACGCCAATTAGAGTTGCACAGGTAGGCGGGGATAAAACCCATTAACACAGTCATAGAAGAACTGACCAAGAAAATACAGAAGATGGTTAATCAGGAAATGGACGAAAAAAATCATGGAGATGATTAACTAGAACAGAAGAGTCAGAAGCCACCCAATATTTTCAAGTTCCGCTAGTTTTATGGCTAACGGAGATGAAGCGCCGTTCTAAGCATGATGAAATGTGTGAAAACACCAGAAAATAAAATATTTATTCACCAATTAATGAATTTATTACCGAACAAGAAAATACCCAATTATGACAACAACTTATCAATGTTGACTCAGGAGGAAGGAACTCGAAGAAAGAAGAAAGAAAATGACGAAACCCCCCCGATATACACCAACGAAAATAAGAAATTCAAAAACACTAAGTATTGCAATAATAACAAAGTAATTTAATCCTAAAATAACAACAAATGCGCATAACATATAGAAGAAACATTATATTTGAAGATAAAAGTCTTGAACGCCGTTTAAAACAAGAATAACAGCCAAAGATATACATGAACAATAAGGTAAATGAAAGCCAAAAGCCTGATCACCAGGCACCTCGCATCCCTTTGCAAATCTGCAACAATACCTTCTCTTTTCAGCACTTTCATTTCATTCTATCGATACCAGACATGTTTTGTCCCTCATCCACACATACATACATTTCATTAGTAATTCTCATTGTACAGTTAAAGATGGTAGTAGGTACTAAAGTCTTGTAATGTAATAAATTGCTTCTACATACTAAAGTGTTTTTTTTCTATATCTTGAAATAAATTCACATTCTTCTGAAGTTATTTTGCATAGATATATTATATTATATAGTAGTGATCATCAATATTGTACATTTGATTATCCGTAGTTAAGGCCTTTACCCTGCTATTATTTTCGCCCCGTTGCCCGTTTCTTTCCCATTCTCCTCTTGACATTTAGATCCCTTTCGATAAATATTGATTCTCTGTTTCCAAATTAATGTCTCTCGAAGGAGATTCGGAGCCTGACATTTTGCCGCTTCGAGCATCATTTAATCGATTTCGGTCGTCTGCTAGAGCTCTTTGCGAGATGACCTTTTCCTAAGCTAAAATTGAAAACAAAGCTTATATCATTTACAATATTGGTTTGGTGTCTTTCTTGTGCAATAAAGTTTAATGTTAATTTCCCAATGAAAGGGTGTTTGTATATCACATTTAAACACCTATTATTGATCAATATTATGTGCCTTTAATTGTTTATATATTAAATGATGTATTTAAATATATAGACTAGCTCATTTGAAAGAAAGAATCAAAATATTTTTTTAAATGAGCATAAAAATTAAGATTGGTTACATCTAAACTATATTTTTTTACTTTATATATTTTATGAGATAATATTTTGCTCCGATACATCAATTTCCGCAAGTGGCAAATTAGGTCGTTAGTGGGTAGAGGAGTGTTTGACTTTTTCGGATTTTTGTTCTTAGGGAATATCGCGGTCTCCTGCAGCAATGACTTAAAAATGATAGCTCAATTGAATTAGTGAAATATTATCTTTACTATGAAGGGAAGAGAGAAGAAAAATAGAATGATATCACAATGAAGAACAAGATATAAAAAAAAAACGCGCTCACAAATACCTAAAGGTGATTCAGATATTGATTATAAGATTGCGCTAGTTGTCTGCTTCATGCGCCCGTACACATACTCATACACACGCACGAATTCGAGAAGCACACGTACGTACGCAAGATGTACATAGATCAGTCCCTGTACAGGCGAAAAATGGTTTACAAGCATGTTAACGAAATTCTTTTCCAGCGTTGAGGGTCTATGCATCAGCTTTTTATCAAGACGCGACATTTTACGACCCTTTATTTACGCCTCCGTAAAATGCATCTTAACACAGTAAGGCGATAGAATCATTTACAACGCTTTATTCTTCACTTCTTCAGAACATTTCCAAGGATGCCACCAGTATTTTCCTCAACTCGAGGCATAAAAAGGGGTGGGCAGAGGCCGCAGTGTAGGAAGAGGAGTGTAGTATCTTTGAAACTTAAGATTGCTAAAGCGATCCGGTACTACACTTATCGCTTTAATTCACGGAAAAGTTCCGAGTTGTTAGTTCAGGTTTTTCCTTCTCTCCGCGAAAGGGGTCCCGGGAATATGAGTCATGGGCATCCCTGGGCGAGATGGTTGATGCGGTGTCAGGTAGAAATTATACTATCGTTCCCTAAATTCCAATCCTTTCAAGCCCTGGAAAGTTCAACCACCTAACTCTCCCGCGTTTACCCGCTACCACACGGCGTGCTGGCACGACATATACATAATTGGATTTGGAGGATTGTAGTCGAAACACTTTTTTTCAAACCTAAAACAAAAAATAATCGAAAAATTTCTGCAAATTCACAAGTCATTATCATTTAAATTCGAACTTATTACTTTTCGTCGTGTGATTTGGATTTACAGCTGTCTTTTCGTGACCCTTCACTTGAGCATAGAAGCAGTGACCTAGTTTGTTAAGGGGTTATTTTGACCATAACATATTGTATTTAGAATTAATGTGATCTTTTATAAAACAAACCTGGCCTTCTCCATTCATTAGAATAACGTTTTACAATTTTTACCTTTTAACTTGTTTATGTATAGTGTAGGTACAAAGTCCCTGGGCACCTAACTTTAAATAATGACTATATATTGTACTCCATTATTAGCACAGAATTTGATTTTTTCCCACATTCTTTGTGACATTTTCTTAATGTCGATGGATATATTTTTAAGTTGCAGTTTCTGACAGCCGTTTTCAGGTTGTCAACCGCCTGTGAGCGATGTAAGGAAATCTTGTCTTTCACTATACCTTAACTTAATTGTCGCACATCGTTAAGTTCGGACTACGAGTAGAATCTGCGGCCAATCCACCGTATACTAAATTCTCAATTCTGTTACCCGGATGGCAAAATGTGCCGGTGCTCCATCTTGTTGACGAATTGTTGACTCCTCAAGTCCTCTCTTAACGCAGCTGAGTAATGCACCATTCTTAGATCATGGACTGGTGAGCAATGTGATCAATACTTGTTAAAAAAAGAATTATGAGCCAACAAAATTTCTGCATAATGTGCGTTTTCCTTACACCAGAAAAAAACCCATTTCTGCTTCGACCGCTCAGATAAATGGCACACTCACCAGAAAAGAAACAGTTCTTTCTTGAATCAACAGTTGGAAATCTTCGGAAAAGAGATTTTGAAGCAACTTCACCATTGCATTCATATCCATATCTCACACCTCGTTCACACATGAAGATTTCAACTTTTCAAAAAAATTCTAATTGTGGATCGGAGAATCCACAGCTCAAAAGATCTCTCTCGAGAAAATTTGTTAGGCGACCTCTGTATGATGCGTCCATATGATGGTCCTCGGAGGAAGTGTGATGCTTGGTCTGTTACGTGATTTCGATAGAAGGCACTATGCCACTTGCTTATCCAATTCACTTACGGGGCACAGTGAATGCATCAACAGTTGGTCGTTCTTGTGGCCGAAGATGTTAAAGCAACATCGAAAATTTGCTTTCACTTTCCGTGGCTCATTTTGGACACTTCAATTTTTCTTGTCCTACCTCTTATTTGCTGATAATTTTTGTTTTATTTATCTAAATTTGCACCTTCTTACGTAGTTTAATGATGTATGTTATCGTACAGCAATTTTGGAAACCCTGGACTTTATCTGGCAAAAATATACGGTATGGAAGATGTTGTGATGTAAATAGAGGCCCTCTAATCTTTTGGACGGCACTGTAGTATTTCAATCATATTGGTGCCGAAAGACAAATGTCAAAATGTGATGCAAATTGAACCGTATGCGAGTATTTTGAAGCAATTTTAAATTTTTCTTGCTAAAGAACTTTATACTATGAAACAAGAACGAAAAACTGGTAGCAAAATGTTACCGTTTGGGACATTTACGATTTTTACAGGATAAGTGTTTTCGATTTGTGACTGGAACTAGAATAATACCGAATAACATTATACTATACTAAAGAAAATGGTATAGACTATCGTTAGTTACGCTGCTATTTACGTTGAATTTCGTTCAGAAAGGGACAATTTAATATATTAACATTGGTCTGCATTTTGCAACTTTCTAATTTTTATTTTTATTCATGGATGTGATCTTACATATTCTTGGGTTGCTGATTTTAAATATCTAAATCATTATTTTCTATCACGTAAGGATTTTGAATAAAATACAAATTAATGATAACAATAAATGTGCATTTTTAATATATTGTTACTTATTTAAAATGAATAAGTAATCATGGTAAAACACATTATTTTAGTTTTATTAACATATGTATACCAAATCAACATGAAATAAATCACGGTTATCATGAAATGAATCAAAATCATCAACATCAAATCGAATGAATGTAAAAAAAAAAACATGCTCTCATGGTTAGCCTACATACCGATTCAAAGGAAGGCGTACCGCTGTGATTTCCGTTTGTGCTGTGCATCGGGACCATCACGTTTCAATGACCAGCAGTAATCCGCCATCATGCGGACATTCCATTTGCCCTGGTATCGAGTTTCCATGGTGCAAATATCCTGATGGAAACGCTCTCCTTATTCCTCACTCTAGTTCCCACAATCCGTGGGAAAATAGTGAAGTTGTGAGTGCAAAAAGTGCATCTTGACACTCATTCTAGACCCAAGTTACTGGATCATTTTTTCATATTCTGGGGAGCGGGTGTTTCCCAAGAAGTTATGGACAATTTGCTTGAAGGAAAACCAGGCATTCACCTCGACACCTGCTAATGCTTCCTCAAAATGCTTGTCCCTCATCAATTCCCGAATCTGAGGGCCAACAAAGATTCCTGCCTTTAGCTTGCCTTTACTTACAAGAGGAAACTTTGACTCCAGGTACTTGAAAGCAGCTCTATTCTTGTTCAAGGCCTTCACAAAATTTTTCATAAGCCCTAATTATATGTGGAGTGGTGGTAGCAGAATCTTCTTGGGGTCAACTAGTGGCATAGCTCTCACGTTGTGATTTCCGGGTAAAAAGCTGGTTCTTGGTGGCCAGTCCATTTTTTCATAGTGCTGGCTGTCAGCCCTACTATCTTAGAGACACAAAACACAGGGATACTTAGTGTATGCCCCTAGAAGACCTAATAGAAGAGCAATAGTATTTAAATCACCATAAATCAGAAAATTGTGTTGATGTTACTTGATTGCAGTTATTAGTGTTTTCAAATTTTCGTAGGTTTCGGACATTTGGATACTATGGCCAATTGGCACAGATGCAGCTGTGTTGCCATTGTAGATAAGAACAGCCTTTAAACTCCTGTTAGAAGAATCAATGAAGAGCCTCCATTCATCAGCTTTGTACGGCATTCCCATGTGTTCGATAAGGCCAGAAATATTTGAACAGAAAACTAAAGAATCCTCTTTCTTAAAGAACTGAATGAATTCCGATTCACGATGACGGTACCAAGCGAATGTTGTTCCAGAAGCTAGAAGCCTGTGTTCTTTCAGTCTAGAGCCAAGTAACTGTGCACTTTCTTTTGGAAGTTTAAGGTCTTGCACCAGGTCGTTGAGCTCAGCTTGGTTGAAGAGTTTGGGATCGTCATTTGTTGGTGGTTCATAGTCTACTTCCAATGATTAGTATCACTAGTACCGGACTCTGATGAAATTTCCCATGTCTCAGATGGCACAGGCACAGGTGTATCATCTGAGTGTGGAACAGGCCTTATTGCTGTAGTAATATTTGGGTATATTATGCGATCTTTAGACTTCTTGTTGAATCCAGCTACTTTAGTCATACAAAAGTAGCAGTCATCATGGTGATTCTTCTGCTCTCGCCATACCATTGGTACTCCAGAGGAAATACATTTAAGTTTTCCAACTGACCACATTTGGAGCTTACTGGTGCAACTCTTGCAAGCTTTGTGTGGGGCAAATGGCTTGTCTTGGTCTCCTAATTTGCAGCCAAAATAAGCTAAATAACAACGCTTCAACAAAGGAGTAATATTGCTCCGAGAATCTATCTGAAGGGGTGAATTGCCCGCAGACATAGCAAAATATGTCTGCTGAATTTATACAGCCCCTAGACATATTCAACAATCTAAAAATAAAGAAAAATATATTAGCAATATTATAAATATATCTATAATATATATATATATATATATATATATATATATATATATATATATATATATATATATATATATATATATATATATATATATATATATATGCAATGTCCCGCAGGAAAAAATGAAAAGGTGTTTCCAAGTACTTTCGAACTTTATTAAGTTCCTTATCAAGGATAACTACAATAAAGTTTGAAAGTACTTGGAAACACCTTTTCATTTTTTCCTGCGGGACATTGCATTCATTTGCTACCCTCACGTGATACTTCGTGAGTTTTTCATATATATATATATATATATATATATATATATATATATATATATATATATATATATATATATATATTATAATATATATAGATATTTACTTATGCTATACAAAAAGAGAAAAGTAATGTCTCCGTATAACTCGACAACGTGATGTAATAGAGATGAATAAATAACAAAGTAAATCACCATTTTTCATATATATTTTGAAAAAGATGTCTGAAAGTCAATAACAAAAAATCATGCAGACCAGTGTTTTTCGATAGAAGATGGAGGAGTCTTTTGGGTAAATTTAGTTATAAACTAGATAAGACATTTACCAATAATATAAATGAAATTTAGTGAAATTCTTTACGTTAATGCAATATTTTAAGCAGGAATGATTTGTTTAAAAACAGGTTTGGTAAATTCTACCCATTTATTTAATTTTTAACCATTGATATCACAAAAAAATCGCATAAAATTTGGTTATTTATTTGTTTAAATTCCTATATTTAATTTTTCAATCTAAAGTGTTATGGAAAATATTATTACTTGGAAACACAGCCCAGCTAAGCCTAGGGGCAGTCATCCGACACTATTCGAGTATTTATAAACAAATAATTATATCATAGTTAATTCACTTTTGTCCGAAATATTTTAAAAAATATGACAGAAATTTTTTAATCCTTTTTTTAATTGAAATCCTTGTTTCCCTTAGATCATAATTTGTTCTCAAATACATAGCGGATCATATAAATTATGATAATTGTTAACAAGAGACACACGCGCTAGTTTATAGGTAATTTTAACGCCAAATAGGATAGAAACAATATGTTCTTTAGATCGTTTACAGGGGGCACTAATGGATTAACCTAACCTAAGAGAAAGATATGGTTGACTTACGTTTTCTTGTGGCTCTATTTCCGACGCCGCGAATCGTTCGTTTTAGCTTTCAAATTTCTTGACAGAGGACGTAGCTAAATAACCGTCAAAGTGATCTTCTTTCCCACCGTAGTTAGGCCTACTTCTTCTAATAATATTTTTATTCCCGCGCTTCACTACTAATTTGTCTCAGCGAAAAAAAAAATTCACTTATTACAATTTCACCCAAATAATAAATAGTACACTGAACTTGGGTTTTTTTTTATATAAGTTTATGTTCTACCAGGAAATTAGTAAACTTTTATGGGTGTGAAATGGGCTCGCTTAATTCGAGTACTGTTAAACGACTGTTAAACGACAATCTTCACAAATGCTTTCCGTGTTAACCTTGACAGGAAGAAAGAGACAGGTCCCGAAGTCATTCACACAGCGGACGGAAAAGTAGATCAACATATCAATTTTTGTGTTTGGTGGGGAGTATAAATTTAGAGATTTTTAAAGAAAGTTTGGCACGCACTTGCTCAAAATAACTAGCATATTCAATACTCGCTACTGTAACTCTTCAAGAAAGTCTAAACCAATTAATTTATTGGGAATTTTTCAATATTTTTTTATCGAAAGCAGAGAATTGGCAGGCAAATGGAATTCTTCGATTTAATGTTTATATGAAACAAATAAATATGTTATGTAGTTTTGTTTATTAATGTAAACATAGAGAAATATTGTTTAAAAGGACTGAAAATTAGTAATAAAACAGTGTATAACTAAAAACAATAAAAAAAACACATGGAGAGATTTGATTTTCTCAATTGCACCAAGTTAGTAAACTTGCCCCTGGTTGTGATTGATTGGAAGAAACCTCGTCTCTTATTGTCCAAAGAATCATTTCGCCACCAAAAACAGTTGAAATAAGTACACCATCAATAATATATATATATATATATATATATATATATATATATATATATATATATATATATATATATATATTAGAAGGAGGCCATTTTTTTATGCAGGATTGATTGAAGTCGACAGCAACGGTTGCATTGTTTACTTTTGGCTGCAGCCAGAGGCTATTCTCCATAAGGAGAATAGCCTCTAGTCTTGCCCAGATATCTCGACCTTTTTTATAGAGCTATGTGTTTAGTGGTTCAAGACCTGTTTCTTCATGGAGGCTTCTCGAGGTCCGATACTCATACCACTTAGCATTTGAAATAAACCGGAGGCCTCGATTTTACAATCTCTGGAGTCTTGTCATATTTTTCCTTGACGCCGTATTGAGCGGAATAGCAGGGTACACCAGTTTCGATCTGACTAGACTGGTGTACAACTTCTTTTTATTGGTTGTGCTGAGGTTTCTGAATAGGAGGAGTTTGTTGAGTTCAGTGTTGGTGTATCCAATCTTGGAGCTGACGTGTCTGTTCATGCCAGTACTGGCAAGTTTGTAGCCGAGGACTGACACGTGCGGTGAGTAGTCAATTTTGGAGTTTTCTAGATTGAGGGGGAGGGAACGACGTCTCCCTATTGCGGTTGGTGAGAATTTTGATACGTTGGTCTGTATTTTCCATCGTTTCTCAAACCTGGAGATTATTTAAGCTTTTGCTGTCGTGGCTCTGGCTATCATCCTCGCATAATTTGTTCTCCGAACCACAACTTGGGTAATATCGTCTGCAAACATTGGATGTTGAGAGTTCTCCCATCAGTTAGTTTGGGTACGTCTCTCGTAAAGATGGTGTAGAGAGTGGGGCTAAGAGATCCTCCCTGAAAGACGCCGGACAGGAGCTCGAAGGCTTCCCCTGTTTACTTCTCGAAGGCAATGACAGCTTGCCTGTTGGTCAAGTAGCTACAGAGGATCTTTTCGAAGTGGGTGGTGTGTCTTAGTCGCGAAATTTTGTACTTCAGGCCGTCGATCCAAACTTTGTTGAAGGCCTTCTTTACGTCTCTGCAAACGACGTAGATCCAGCAGCCCCTGGCCCACCCTGCCGCTGCGTGTTGAATCATGTGGGATATGGATGTTTCCGTAGTTCGGTGTCTTCTGAATCCGTATTGTTCCTCATTCAACAGAGAGTGCTATGACAGGTGTTTTGATAGTCTGCTGTTGAGAATTTTCTCAAAAACATTGCCAATGGTCTCCCGCAATGAGATAGGTCTGAAATTGATGACCTGGTTCGCTGGCTTCCCAGGCTTAGGGATAAAATTTTTTTTTCGAGGTTTTCAGGCCATCTACGAAATATTCCATTGCTATGGACGAATTTAGTAGGTTCAACAGACTAGTCCGAAATCTTTCGGGTGCCTCTTTCAGGTGCCTGATGGTGATTTAGATGAGGCCTAGTGCTCTAGGCTTAAATGAAGCGAATGCTTCGCACAATTCCACACCGGCGATGGGGTTCCACTCCTGAGAGTCGCCATGTAGACGGTGGAGGTACGAGGTTCCATAAGGGTTGAACCTGGCCTCCCTCATCTTCATGTACTCGAGAACCTGATCTTCGAAGCTAGGTCAAAGTTTTCCTCCTTTTCATCGGAGATTTTTAAAACGTTTTTCCAGACTCCACGGAACAGCCTCTCCTTCTCCCTGGGAGTGGTCGCCGTGGTACCTTCGTGCGAAATTGCAGTTGGGTCATGGGAACGGGAGTTCCCCTTTAGTCTATTGACTGTTTCCCAGAAAGATTTCGGATTCCTGTCAGTGTCTAAATTTTTAAATTAGACGGTTCCACTTCTCCCTCAGTTCGTGCGCGAGCATCGTGTTCAGCTGTCCCCTGAGGTGTCGAACGAGTCAAAAATCCATGTGCCTGGCGTAGCCCATGTCGAGGACGTTGTAGACATCAGAGAAGCGCTGTTAGAGCACCACTCTCTCTTGTGTAGGGGTTGGAAGTGTGATTTTGTGAGAGGTTGTCGGGATAGCTATCGCGACTGCGTTTAAAATGCAGGTATTAATAGCAGTAAGTTCATCGTCGAGGTCTACCTCGGATGCACCGTCCAGGTCAGGGAGGTCCAATGGGAACACCCTCCTGTATGCTTCCCAGTTGGTGTTTGAGAAGTCTTTCCTTAGAGCAACAGGAACTGGAATAGGAGCAGCTGCTATGGTGATTAACATGGGAATGTGATCGCTAGGTGTCAGCGGTCCTCGACTGACGAGCTGGTGTAAGGAGAAGCCCGGATTGGTGAGAACTACATCAGGCTTGGTGGCCGACCGGGGATACAAGAATGTAAAGAAGTCCGGCCCGATGCGCTCAGCGATATCCCTTCATAGCAAGAGGTCAAGATTCCTGCCTCTTGCGTTTTGCCTTTGCATAGTCCGCTGCTCTGTTCCTGGCGTTCAGGTCCCCGGCGAACAACACTGGGTGTTCTTTCCTGAAAAGGGTATACATGTCGTGGTAGGGCAAGTATGAACGGCAGGGGGGTTGGTATCCCGCGCCGAATTCGATGTCACCCAGTATGACCGATAGAAAAGATTCGTCCCTTGGATTCCACGGTATGTACTGAAGATCTTTCTTGACCACTATTAAAGTTCCGTCGAACCTCTCTCCTGTGACGTTCCTTTGGAGAACGGTGTATCCGATGATATTCTGCTTGTCGTCGTCGCTGATTCCAGTTTCTGACAACAAAAGAATGTCCGGATCCAGTTCTCGGTAGACGTTGTACAGCTGTTGTTTATTCACCTGCCTCCCATGCAGGTTGTGTGCTAGAATAGTTAGCCTATTTCTAGATGCCATCGTCTGTGATGAGCTGTTTAAGGACTTTTGGTTGTTGGGTCTGCTCAATCGTAGCTCTTTGAAGAGGGATGGCTCGTGTAGTTTGAAGTTGTGGTCGTAGAGCTTTACTCTGCATTTTCATTAGGGCTGTCTTGACCGATTCTTCTTCTTCGGGTAAGTCATAGCAACAGTTGATGTCGCCTCTTTTGACTTCTGAGGCCACCTCTTCGATGGATCTCTTTCTTTGTTGGGCGTTGTTTTTGTTAAGGGCGATGGTGAGTTTGATATCTCTTCCGTCGAGCTCGTGTTCTTCCTGCTGTGGTACTCGTTCTGTTTCCTCCTCTTGTTTTCCGGGTTGTTCTTTGTTTCTTTTTTTGTTCTTTTTCTGTCGGGGAGAGGTAGGCAGCTGTGTTTGGTTAGTTGCAGACTCATGTCTAGTCGCTGTAGGTATATCCTCGTCGGTTTTTGCTTCTTTTCTTGGCTTGACTAGTTCGGCTTGTGCTCCCTTGGTGCATGTTGCCGAGAGAACTTTGTCTG
Source organism: Ceratothoa steindachneri (assembly GCA_963969495.1). Classification (NCBI taxonomy): domain Eukaryota; kingdom Metazoa; phylum Arthropoda; class Malacostraca; order Isopoda; family Cymothoidae; genus Ceratothoa; species Ceratothoa steindachneri. The sequence continues at coordinate 222,868,597 of OZ018320.1, forward strand.
ACTGTGGGATGTCCTGGAACGTGATAGATTCCAAGCCCTTTGCAGCCAGCATCTTGTTCATCTCGGTATTAAATGAACCCGGGCAGGCTAGGTTCATCACATGCGCATGAAGAATGCATGCTAGCATTTTAGGAGGGGTCGCATCGGTGAGCTATACGACTATTTTGAGTTGTACCGGGGTTGTGTTTGTTTGCGGTGGGGTCTTGGCTGCTGTTGCGTAAGAGATGTTCGGCCTGTCAGCCGCTACTCTCTTCTTTCTTAGGTGTTCCTTCCTGACTGGGCACTGCATGTTCAAGGTACGGTGGGGACCAACGCAGTTAATGCACATTTTCGTCTCGTTAAGACAGTGATTCCAGTCGTGGCCAGTTTGTGCGCACTCGGAGCAGATCTTAGCGTCATGGTGAACGTGATATTATAGGAAAATATATTTAATATGTTTGAAGATTACCGTAAGAAAACGGACCAATCAACTAACTCGAAAAATACATCGATATATTTATGTTTAAAAAGGTGGGTTGGTGAGCACTCTGCTGATGAAATTAAAAGTGAAATAGAAAGACAACACTTATGGGCGAAAGACAAAGAAGTGGTAAAATTCCCCGACCACACGCATGTTTTTAAAGTGACCTTTCTATCGACTGAAATGGCACACAAAGCTAGACCGGAAGGACGACTCGTTTTCAACATGAGGATCCCTGGATGCAACATCGAACAGGAAAAGTTTCATAGCATCCAGATGTGGTTTTTGTGTTATAAGTTGGAAACACACACGACGACAAACTGCCCCCCAGAAGGAAAACTGTGGGGCAGCGAATGCGCCAAAGAAGGACACCGCTACGATACCTGCAAAAGCACAGAAAAAAAAATGTGTGAACTGTAAGGGCGGACATGGGGCGATGGCCCTAAACTGCCCAAATAAAAAAGACATGATAAAGAAGATCGAGGAAAAAGAAAAGAAGAAAAAACTAAATACGTAGCAAGCACAGTGAAGAAAACCGAAGGGACGCTACCAACGATGGCATCTCCATCCCAAATAATCTTCACCAAAGACCTCAATGCAAAAATCCAGATTTGGATCACGCATGCAAACGTAGGTAAAGCGGCAAAACCTGGGTGCTATAACCAAGTCCAAAATGCACTACTGCAGGCAAACAACCTGCCTTCGGTCATTATGCCTACGAACCCTGAATGCTTCAAGGTTTTCAAGGAGTCAGTCATTAGGAGCAACGCAAATATCAAGTTTGGATTGGAAGAAGCAATGGAGCCATGGAAGAACACTCATCAGAGGAGTCTGAGGAGGAAGAAGAAGAAGACAAGGAAGACAAAGAACAAGAAGACGATGAAACCACCTCTTTGGAGAGTGACGAGGGCCCATGCACTCGTACACAAGCGACGAAGAGTAAGTCAAAAGGTCCTAGGCCTCCACCGAAGAGTGAAAAGCTTGGGCACACTAAGACTGCCCCACAGGCCAAGAAAAAGAAAAAGAACAAAAGGAAACATAGATAATTACGTCTCATCATAGAACTGAGTGCACTAAGAAGACTGGAAATCAACATCAACGGCTGGACAACAAAAAGGACCCTTTACGGAAACTTATTTAGAGAAATTGATGCACATGTCATCTTGATTTCAGAACATGGGGTCGACACACGTAATTCTGAAATGAAAATCTGAAATTACGATGTGTTAATCACAAATCACTCACAAGAGCAGTACGACGGTGTCGCTATTGCTATCAAAAAGGGATCAAGTACAAGCCAATCAGAAATCTTGAAGAATCCTATCTCGCGATTGAGGTCGAATTCGACATTGGGAAGCTGGTCATCGCTGTTGGGTACCAGCAGCCGAGGAAAGGATACTTACCGATCTCGCTGGCTTATTTGGCAGAAGAGCCCCCGCCATATTAATGGGGGATCTGAACGCCAGATGTCGGAAATCCGGCTACAGGACTTTCAATGGAAATGGAAGGTGCCTAGACACTATGATGGACAGAAACATGGTCCAGCGGATAGGCCCGGACTTTCCTTTCTTGCCACAAAACCATACATACGTCTGGCCAATCGTCAGCTACCATTCAATTACTACATGGGACCAGTCCACGTACCATGTAGTGACCATATAGGGATTCTACTCACCATCAACAAAAACCCTATACAGGTCCCAGCTGTAGTTAGAAAAGACTACAGAAGAGCAGACTGGGCACGATACTCGCATCTTCTCAAGGCCTACCATCCTCCCAACCTGGATGAGACAATTCTCGAAGAGATCGACGAGGCACTCGACGACCCTAATAACCATCTCAACAACGCGGATAGGGCCTTTATCCTGAAAACCCAGTATAAGTCCATCTCAAATTACAGGTAGACTGGATACAGGAAAGAACTGTTTCGTGAGTTGAGAGTAATGTATGAAATTAACATCAGAAATGCATCGATTGCCTCAATACAGCGAAGTAAAGAGATCAAAGCAGAGCTCAACCAGTTGATCCTCGAACAACAGCGGAGGCGTAGGGAAGATGCGATCGAGAGCCTCGATCAAGATGCATCTCCCAAAGATTTTTGGAATAAAATCAGGCGTTTCAAAGGATCAACAGGGGAAAAAGAAGAAAATAGAAATATTAAAGGAAGACGGAACCATCGAAACAGAAGAAAGAAGAATAGAAGAAATATTCCGACGTTTTGGGGAAAAAATCTTCAGTATATCCGAAGAAGAAAACGAAGATTTTGATATAGAGTTCGAGAACACACAAATACATAGGACACATCCTCACCACTAGGTGGAAAGACAACGCGACAGAGACGCCGAGATCACCGAAGAAGCACTACTAGGCGCCCTCCGCTCATTCCATCAGAAAGCCAAAGGACAATCCGGGCTTACGAAGCTAAACTTCGAAAAGGCACCAGCGAACGTCATCTAGGAAATGAGAAAAATTTTCAACGCGTGTCTAAATACGGGATACTTTCCCGATGCTTATAAAAAGGCAATGATGATCTTCTTGCCAAAGCACGGAAAGGATCCAACGTTGAGAGAGAGCTACCGGCCAATTTCACTTCTAGAATTTGGCGGGAAGTTCTTCGATAAGATCCTCAACCAAAGACTGGTGTCTCACCTGGAGGAAAACTCCCTATACAACCCATGCCAATACGGGTTTAGAAAAAGGCGAAGTAGGGAGATAGCGATAAACGTCATTACGGAAAAGTAGTTTGCCCATGCTAAACGGGAAAGGAGTTACGTGGACATTGTTTGTCAGGATGTTTCAAAAGCGTTTGATAAGGTGTGGCAGCGGGGTATGCAATTTAAGATCCTTTGGCTGGGTCTAAGTGAAAACTTAGAAAAAACTCTCTGTGACTATGCCATGGAGAGAGCGGCGTATGTATGTCATTTTAGGGTGCACGGGCGGACCTAAGTTTCCACTCAATGCAGGCCTCCCGCAGGGAAGGGGGTGTCTGTCCCCCACTCTTTCCTCGATATACACCGCGGATGTCCCAGCCCCTGTGTATCTCTCTTCCCTCAACATGCAATACGACGATGATTACAGCCAGACAATCACATGTCCATGGCGGAATGCGTCGTGGCAAGCTAGTATGATAGCGGCATAAATCGAAAGATTGAACAACTACGAGGCTCAATTGAATATCAGAACGAACCAAAAGAAATTCAAAGTAGTCCCCATTGGCAAGAGACTACTCGCAGATGTCTAAGTGGGGAATAGGCGCTATTCCTACACCACGGAGTGCAATGTACTCGGAATGAAAATTACTTCATTCAGGTACAGGACGCACGTCGATGATAAGATTTCTAAGGCCTCGTGGAGACAAATGTTCTTCCTGATGAGAGATCGTGTTTTTCTGGTCCTGTAATATATGGCAGTCTTGTAATACAAGACCAAAAACACGATCCCTCGTCATGATGAACAGTTGTCTCCCCGCGACGAACCCCCTACAAGAGGCCAACCTATTGTATGAATACTCGTGCAATGTCGGTAACTGCGTTCACCGCAACTCTAAATACATAGGGATGACTTCTACAACCTTGTCGCGCAGGTTGATGATGCACCTTCAGGACGGGGCTATCAAGGGACATGCCGCAACGCATCATACGCCAATTACAAGAAAAACGCTCTCCCCAAACACCTCCATCATCTTCCGTGATCCTGAACGCCGAAGACTCCCAATGGCCGAGGAGGTTATGATCTCGCAACACAGACCTTCAATCAATACACAATTCCAGCCAGACAACTATCCTCCCAACGACTCGCCGCCAGAATCTGCAACGCCCCCGCATGGAACCAGAATTAGCCTACAACCTTTTCCTTCTTTTGTTTAAACCCATCATCAAATTTCCGTTCTCGAAAATATTTGGAAAAAATCCATGTATTTTTCGAGTTAGTTGATTGGTCAATTTTTTTACGGTAATATTCAAACATATTCACTATATTTTACTTTAATATCACATTCACCATTATGCTCCGAAGATGACCTACTGTTAGGTCGAAAGACGTCTAGGCAAATAAAGTTATGCCTCTTCCTCGCAATTTTCCTCGCCTAGAGCCATTTGACGAGACTATAGTGAAAGCTATAAGAAAACTGCAGCCAAAAGTAAACAATACAGCTGTTGCTGTCGACTTCAATGAATCCTCTCATATATATATATATATATATATATATATATATATATATATATATATATATATATATATATATATATTTGCCCGCTGGACCTGAAGCAGAGCAGTTGTCTAATAATGCCATTACCTTAACCGCACCAATTTGTATTGGATATTTTTCCATATATATATATATATATATATATATATATATATATATATTTATATATGAATGCAATGTCCCGCCAGGAAAAATGAAAAGGTGCTTCCAAGTACTTTCGAACTTTATCCAGTTCATTCTCAAGGATATCTACACGAGAAAATAATATAATAAGGGTATATATAAGCTAGTAAAAGATAAAGGACCGCCTCTAAGACAAGAAATCACCAATGAGGAAGTAGGAGAGGGATGGCTAAATTCACATTAAGATTTAGCTATAACAAAGGTAGCAAGGTCAAACCGAGAGGCAAGAAAGAGTCAAGAGCAGAGCCAAAAGGGTTAAAACGATTAACGAATAAAGCGATAGTCTAAAGAGGGAGATTAGGAGAGACACGAGAAGTAAATTGAAACAAAGGGGAAAGGGACAAGGAGGGAGGAAGAGAAATAGAATAATGTTAATACAAAATCAATGCAATAATTAAATTAACAAATCGGGTTCCAATAAAAATGAAAATTGCAAAAAAAAAATTTAGGAACATAAGTCAAAGCCAATTTCTTTGAGAATGAATTAATTTTCATAACAACATCAATTTTAAAAAAGGCCAGAGGAAATGTTAAAGTTATTAATTTGGTTTATACATGAACATTCAACAAGATTTCTTTTAATTGAGTAATTTGCGCGAAAAATAAATTTTGCTGAATTCTAATTAATTAAGTGGTTATTTTCGGACATATACACAAAAAACGCACTATTATTTACAGCTCTCCTAACATTGTATTTATGCTGATTAATTCGGACAGATAATTGCTTTCCTGTCTTTCCAAAATATTTACTTGGACAAACAGAACATTCGACCGAATAGACTCCCCCAATATTATTACAATTATTGTGAACTAGAATGTTTTTTTATGGTTGACTTGTATTTGAAAGCAACTGAATGTTAAAGTTTTTTAAAACACGGGGAAGGTCAATGAAACAATCAGAGAAGGGTAAAACCAAAATGTTTTTAACATTAAAAGGGATAACAGGAAATGTATTATATATATATATATATATATATATATATATATATATATATATATATATATATATATATATATATATATATATATATATGATAGTGAAACCACTGTATAGGAACCAAAAGTTTAATTTACGAGACTAGTTTCAGTATGTAGTTTATCATACTCTCTTCTGTCGTATACTGAGAATGCAATTGTTACAAAAGTCTATAAATAGCGTACAGATCAGAAAAAAAACAAAAAGAAAAAAGCACAAAGAAACACAAAACGGTGGAAAAAGGTCATTAATCAGGGGGTGTAAGTTTAAGATCGTTGACTAAGCTGTTTATGATGAGGTTACGGGATTGGGAGCTACATTTCAATTGCCCACCTGACAAATTAAAATTGGCAATTTCTCCTATTAATATAGATTCTACTATTTTTCTTTTAGGGAAATATTCACAATTATATATGATTTGTGCCTTTAAATAGTCACTTTGGTGGTTGAAATTGCTAATATGATTAAAAATACTGGATGTGGTACTGCCTCGTCTAACAGCCCCTTTATGTTCATAAATTCGTTTTGTTAAGGTTATTCCGGTCTCTCCTATGTAAAAAGAGGGACAGTTTGTAGAGCCACACGGGATTAAATATACACCTGCTTCATTTAGATGATCCACTGGCTATCTTTTTCCTCGCTAGATTTCACATTAACAAACCACTTTTTAGCCATTAGTACATTATTGCATTGTTACTATCCATTCTATATAATTCTCATCTTTACTTCTATGATATTTCGTGTCATCTGCTATTTATAGGCCTAATTATATTTATTTATTTTTTGAAATTCTTTTTTTTTTTCTAAATTCTAATTTTATTGTGAGGTGTTATAAGGTTTCGAAGCGCTTTAAATACACGATAATATAGCGCGCGCAGCGTGGAAATAACAGTATTTGCGCCATTTAAAACTAACCAATCAATCAATAGCGCGCGGGGCTCTTATAACCAATTACCTAAATTATAAATATCTCCTATTTTTTATCTTAAACTCTAAATATACCCTAGTTTACCTCAAACAGGTATTCTCTGAATGTATTAAATAACTGTAAAAAAATAGAGGAAAGATTTTAAATAGTTGGCCTACACAATATTTAAGAATTTGGTCGAAATAGAAAATATATGTTAGCAGGGACTAAATTGATTTTTTACTAGTTTAAAGAAATGAAATTGTTTTATAGTGTGTGAATATGTGAGCGGACCGAGGACTGAGATGGTGTTCTCTTTATTTTTGATGGGGAATTCGCCAGGCTTCTTCTTCTCCATCCTTCGAGGGATCATAGAGTCTACCTCCTTGGGAGAGGAGCACTACATACCGGTGACAAGGTCTTCTTCATCAGGCCTACTTAAGGTCTAGGCTGGAGGCTATCCTTCTGACTGGTTGATACTAATAAAGATGAACGAATAATAATGCTACTAATGTACAAGTCAGAAACGAGAATCAAGAATCAGGCAGACTGTTTCTGTCCGTCCTATTTATACCAACGTTAATTAAATGGGGGGGGGGCGTGACTTCTCTTCCTTTAATCTGAACGCGAGGAGGAACCTATCGGGTCATAGTGTGAACGAGCGTTCTTTGTTGAGACGCGGAGTCAAAGGGCGTGTGCGTGTTCAGTGTGGACAGATGTGTATCAACAGTGTATTTGCATTTGATCGCCTGATCGTGGCTTTATCAAACCGGCATTCATAGCATGGTTGATTTGGCTGTTTTACAGGTTCATGTAAAATCTGGCTGGTCATACCAAATACCACCTTAAATTTGCCCAGCTGCTTGTGTTATCTGTTTTCAGACCTTTCAGCTCACATTTGTCTCTTCATGTATGTATGTATGTTTGTACATTCGCGTGGGAACCCAAACGATTTCGCTTGCATCCTTTATAATATTCCTGTTTTTTCTTAATACATATTAAACTGCGGTTTAACATTATTTACAAGTATTTTGCTTTATCCTACATTAGTCCATTGCTAATACATGGCATATTATTTCAGTGTTTATTATGGGTGCCCAAATTCAAGATTTCATAGGGCCAACAGTGTGCTCATTTGTGATGTTCCTCCTTGGGTCTACTCCACCTTGCAATTTGGGCGCCACAGTTTTGATTCACTTGCTATGGAACCACAAAATTCAACAAAGTATGGTATACACCTTCTCACAGAGTATTTTAGTGCATATATGGAAAGAAATAAAAGGTTAATATTTAGAAAACCGTAATCGCATAAATACATTTTAATCACTTCTATTATGTCAAGTACATTTTTTCGAATCTATCTATATTGAATTTAATGGGCGATCGTTGTTACTATTATTATATTAACAATTTGAATTTCAATATTTTGTCGTTTACTTAATTGTGATGACGTCACAATGGAAAAGTTTTTTGGTCCCCATAAATTGGTACGGTGACGTCGCATTGTCTTCATGATTTCGGCCGAACTTACTTTGGGACCTTTTTTACCATTTGCCTCTGCTTTACATTATGACTTGTAGTGAATGTGAAATATATTTCGAAGACCTCGTAAAAAAGTTTCATAGTGACCCTAATCGAACTTGGAATATTTTTGGAACATGGCGTGATTCGCAACTCTTTTACCTGTCGTGACCGTGGGGCGAGGTGTAATACATTTCCGTCGGATCACCGTTTTGGTTGCACAAATAAAGTAGTGCCTAATAAAAAATCGCTGCTCTCTTTGCCGTTTTACTCTCAATTTGAGACACATTTTAGGTTATTTTTCCCATATCTGCCTTTCATTTTTGGTGTTCATTAGGTGAAATGTTGAAAACGTGTTTTTTTTGCGCTTTCGAGTTGCTTATATTACGAGTTGATAAAAAAAACAATGGGATGAAGTTCCCCATCGCAAGTTAGGTACAAAAGTTTTGTATAGTTTCGAAAATTGGTAATTTAAAAATTTAAGCTTAGTTTATGTTAGGTCAGGATATTTTTTTAACTATTTTGCGTTATATATCCAAATCTGTTCTGATTGATTAATAAGGTAGAATTGTGTAGATTAAGTTTAAGGTAGTTTTTTCATCGTCAGCCTATTTCATATTAGTGGTTGTAATTAGCTCTTCGAAAAGCTTCTATCGATCACATTCCAGAGCACAAAACTGCCACAGTACTCTTACCATTAAACGTATTTCGTCATCCCATCTTCTAACAGGTCGACTTCTGGGTCTTTTTATGTATAAGGGCGCCCAATTTCTGATTTATTTTGTTCATTTTGTGTCATTTCTTTTATCAAAGAGTCCTACTCATCTTCCCTTCTATCCCCCCCCCCCATCCAATTTTACTATATCTGTCACCCGGACGTGTTCTTATCCATAGGTAATTCCAAACACAAGTCGCTCTATGTTTCTCCGATTTGTTCGGGGCAACATAGAGGAGATAAATGATTTGTTTTTATTTTTTGTTGTGTGTGTTTGTGTGTGTATGTGTATGTGCAGTAAATAGCGAATTGGAGGAATTTATGAAGTGGTTGCGATGAACGAGAATATCCCGAAACGGGAAAGTGAGATTATAGTTCCATTTAAATTTGATTGATGGAAAAATGATCTCACCCTACCATTTCTGGACATTGTCATTCATCGCAACCATCTCTCCACTTCCTCCAAATTACTATTTCCATACACGCATGCACTCAAACACCTCTATCTCTTTCCATACAGGTCATAATGAAAAACAAGGTCTGTTGACCAAAAAGTCACGCGCTCTCATTAATTCTGATTTAGGACTTTGACTTTACGACATTGAAATTTTCAATAATTCAAAGACTAACCTTAGGAGTACCTTGGAAGTTATATCATTCGAAAGAGAATGTAAAGCAACACAAGGGTTTCAGATTTTGTGAGAATCGGCCGAATAGTTACAATGTTATAACAAAAACGAAAAAAAGCAAAACGAGGACCGACCGACCGACATAGTGAAATACAGAGTCGCTCGCGACTAGACTCGCACGCGACTAAAAATTATCCATCTCCTCTCTGTTTCTACAGTGGTATAGAGTCTGTGGTTCCCAGTTTCTCGATGGAGAAATTCGTGACATTGAGTGAATTTTATATCGTTGTATACCCTGAACATTTCATAAAAAACACCTCGAAGCATGAAAAATTTACTATCACCATCGTAATACAAATAAGACAAGTTCTAGTACATTCAACCGCCGCTTATCACCTTGCCCCATAATACCAAATTAAAACGATAAAATCAGCGTATAAAATACCAATAGTAAACTAGCATTTAAGTTTCTGTCACCTTAAAAATGAACTAATAATGCCATCTCTTTTCTGAAATATTTAAAAGCGTCTATTAATGACGTACCAAAACCGTCAAAACGTTTGATGAACCTCATAAATGAGATTGTGATGAAGCCAATTTTTTTTTTTAGCGCTCAAGAGACTACATATATTAGGCGTAAGATTGTTGACTCGGTTCTACATGATTCTCTTTCCATCTTCTAAGAAGAGTTGATTTGAATCCATCTTAGGGAAGCTTAATCCTTCTTAGGGCAGCTTAATCCTTCTTAGGGCAGCTTTATATCCTCCCACACTTGTATTACGTAGTTTATCTAAACCCGAAGAGCTGTCCCCAAGAATTAAGAATACGTTGAATTTGGATTATTATTGTGTTATATTTCTTCACATTTTTGTTTTGTTGTGTATAAAAGTAACGTAAGTGATTTTATAACTACAGCTTAAAGCCATTTTAGTACGATCCCCCTATTCCATGCCATTTTAGCTTTATTAAGTCTTTTGTTGAAACATTTTCCTAAACCATCTACAGCTTCATATTAGTTATTTTTTTCCTTCAAAATTTAAAGCACAAAAGCAATGTAGCCACATCACGCAGAATGTTAGTAAGGGAAGATCTGCAAAGAAACTATTGAAGGTAGACGAAGCGAAAATAGTGGAAGATATATCTATATCTGTAGGTCCTACTGCAAGCATTAAGGTCGGAAGGGTGCACAACAGCGGGCATTAGAGCTGAGAGGGCGTGTCATTCCCCCAGGTTTCACTCGTAGTAGGGGCATGATTCTCCTACTATGTCCAGGTTATTTTGTTAAAATGTTGTAGTCATTTCGTGAAAAAAATAAAGCAAGTTTGTTAAGCATGGGTGTCTGCGTCGAAAGCCGAGTTGTGTCATTTATTAAGTTATTTACTTCAAGATGCTCCACAGTCCTATCTCCAACAATAGACTAATATTTTACGTAGGGCAGAGGTAAGGGCACTGGGATGATAATTACCACGATGTCTTTATGTTCTTTTTGAAAATTGCTGTTACAATTGCCTCTTTGAACTCCCCAGGAAGTGTTCTCTTGCTAATAGACATTTTGAAAAAGATCTGAGCTTTTTTTTTTTGCAATTTACTCTCTAATTCTTTAATATGGATCGGATAGACTTTATCGGAACCCAGCATTTTGGAAGTTTTCATTTTCTTAATATAAAACTAATTTCATTTTAGGCTATGACATTATTTGAAAGACTTGTATCTTCGCCCCAATTTATAACATCATCTTTTGTAGATAAGTTATTTGTATCTTTACGATAAAAGCATTAAAAAATGTTTTTAATTTAATGTCTTCACTCCGTGGTTCGGATCGTCACTAAGCACACACTCGGCATCAAGAAAGCCCCCGATGCACTATCAAATCAAATTGGTTTACAATTATTTACATATCTCTAAAATTGATTTGTCCCTGAATTGATAATGACACCAGTTCTCTCTCATAGTTCCCTTGTTTTGAATTTTTACAGAGTCGCTTACGTTTCCTTATACATTTTTAAAATTAGCCATTTATGAACGTCTAAAATTTCATCTCAGTTTAAAAGTTTTAAGCGGGAGCGAAGATGACCATAATTACAAGATTTAAACTTCGATATAAGATGAGAGCTCTAGGAACATTTAAATTATTAAGAGTAAACTCATTAAAGGTTAGAGGGGTTAAAACGGGGACTAGAAACTTGCCTAGTCCCCGTTTTAACCCCTCTAACCTCTAATGAGTTTACTCTTAATAATTTGCATTTGTTTGTGAAAGAGATTAGGAACATTCCTCATGCAGACAGATACTTCATGGCCAGCTTTGATGTTGAGAGTTTATTCACTAATATTCCTCTTGCTGAAACGATTCGAATTTGTGTAAATTCCCTCTTGCATAACTCCACCTGCGTAAGAGGTTTAACTAAGACCTTATTCAAAACTCTCCTTGAACTTGCTGTTTGTAATTCATTCTTTTTGTCAAATGGGATTTTGTATGAACAATTCGATGGGGTTGGAATGGAACTTCCTCTAGGCCCCTCGTTGGCAAATGTTTTTATGTGTTATTATGAAACACTTTGGCTTAATGATTGCCCCATTAATTTTCGTCCGGTTTTATATAGGCGCTAGGTAGACCACACTTTTTTATTATTTAGACATAAGTCACATTGTACACTTTTCCTCAATTATTTAAATTCTAAACACGAAAATATTAAATTTTCCGGTGAGCTCGAAAAAAATAATAGCATATCGTTTCTTGAAGTGAAGATTACCCGAATGGACAATCACTTCACGTCAAATGTTTACCGAAAACCCACTTTTTCAAACCTTGGCTTAAGTTTTTTTAGCTTCTGTGATTTTAAATTCAAAATTAATGCCATTCTTACTCTCCTCCATACAGCATATGACTTGTCTTCAACTTTTCCAGCCCTACATTTAGAATTCGAATTCCTAACAAAATTCTTTACCTACAATGGCTATCCCAAATCACTATTTCTGAGACAAATTAGTCTGTTTCTCAATAAAAAATACTCGACTCTGCCTCTACTACAAACTGTCAATAAATTAAAGATCTTCTTTTCCTTACCATACTTTGGTTACCAATCCGAAAAACTTAAAAAAGAGTTGTTAAAACTATTGAATTCAGTCTATATTCAATTATTACCATCTATTGTTCTCATTAATGACTTAAGACTGGGATCATTATTTAAGTTTAAAGATCAACCACCCATCAATATGTAGTCTAAAGTTATATACGTTTTTCTTTGTACGTGCAGTAGCACTGTATCATATGTGGGGGCAACAAGGCGTACGCTTTACTCCCGCTTCATGCAGCATTTGGGTAGATCTGAAAGAACTGGACTACACCTTTCAGAACCTGATCCATCCCCAATTCGAAGCCATCTGTCACAATGTGGCTCTAGGGCTACACTCGAGAACTCGACGATACTTAATGTAGTAAGAAACATCTCGGACCTTTAGCTGCTAGAGTCAATTTATATTACAAAACTTCAACCCAGTCTAAATAATAACTCATTATCTGTCCCATTAAATATAGTGACTCATTAAAAAACATGCTAATTTGTTAAATTTCACAGTTTTTTTTTAGGATGGGTGCAAAAATAAAATCAATTGTCATTTATTTTCTTTCCTATTTTTTTAGAAATTCGCTCGTTAGTTTAGTTTGTTTTTTCCTCCATATTTCTAATGTAATCAATTAGTCTCAAATTTAATATTCATGTTTCACAATTTTACATGTGTTAACTTTTCATGTATACATTTAACTCTGCAAATGTACTCTTTATTTAGCGCTGATGATGGGATTAGTTATAATCTTGAAACGTTTGAAATAAATGTTACGAGGCATCTACGGCTCTGTCCTCGTCATCCTGTTATATATATATATATATATATATATATATATATATATATATATATATATATATATATATATATATATATATATATATATATATTAAAAATGAAGCCAATTCAAGAAGGCTAAGAATTTAAGAATTTTCATCTAAGGAAAAGTTTCGGGTATCTTATCCTTCTTAGGTTTCGATAAATATAGATTACAACTATATATTAAAATTAAAAGGGTAACGTGCAATGAGTGGATGGCTAGAAAGGAGGGCGATGACACATTTGGACTAAAAATGGTTGATCATTCAGTTCATAGTAAAACTAAATATTATTAAACTAAAAAAAAACAGATATTGCGACATGAAATCGTTCGCCTATTGAATTTGAAATTATGAATGGAAATGCGAATTATCCCTACTATGAAAATTGGGTCGAGAAATAAGAAAATAGTCGGTTCTTTGAAATGGCTCCAATTCTCAAATTATCTGTTTAAATGTTTACGTTGAATAAAACTATAATTTCTTCGGGGAACCACTCTTTATTGGGTAGTACCGTGCAATTGCGTAGACCGATTCCTAACGTGCGAATGGTGCTTTCAATACAAATCCCCGGTTGTCACCCTGGGCAAGTAAATTTATGGACAACCGACACTCGTCTCATAATGTATATCTTAAAGGTGGTATGTGGGAAGTATGTTTTTAGGAGGGTATTGAGTTAGTGACGTAAATCAGAATTAGGTGAACAGATGTCTGTGAGGAGGCAATAACCGATATTTTGGGAGATAGTGGCAATTCAGGTAGACAAACTGGATAATCTATCCAAAAATTGCCGAATAAACTTTCGAACGAGACCTGAAAGCCATAATTTAGAAAATAGTCATTGAGAAATTATAATTCGTCCTCTTCATTGAAATAGTGGGATAAAAGTTTGAAGCCACGATGAGGACGAGTTTTGGTATTACTACCTTTGTAAGTAAGGTCCCGAAAGATGTAAAAGAGTATACCCAGAACTGTAAATTCGGATTTCCGTTAAGCCGACCTGGTTAGCTAAGTGGATATGCGGGCAATGAGAATATAAAAATAGCAGGGTGGGTTGTGTCTTTTTCTTTACCTTGAGTGAATTTAACATAGAAATGGAATTAATTTAGGTAGTTTAAAAGCGAAGAAGATTGGTTTTAAGATCTGAAGACCAAAATCGTATAATAAACGAAACGGCAGTAGAAAATCTATCCGACTCGCAGTCGACGTGGATTAAGAGATAGTGTAAACAAGGGGATGCGGATATTACAATGCATCAAAGGCACTAAGTGCTCTCTGTGAGTCGCTATGGAGTACAAAAAACTCCTCGAACAAGTTATGCTACTTGATCACTCGTAACGAGCATATGTTTTTGACAAGCTTGGAGAGTTTAGCGCAGAAGCCAACTTCCCATTCGGACTTGAAACCATATGTGTACACCGACATGAGTACAGTTTAAAGCAATGTACCTATGCTCTAAGAAATATTAACTCAAGAATTAATGTGCTGGGGAATTTGGGGAAAAGAGGCAAGGCAACAATTGTGCAAATGTGGTATCTACCAGTGTGACTACTTTATCATAACCATCGACACTACCGGTTTGAGAGTTAGATCGATTTATGAAGTTCATTAATTCTGAACTTGGAAAAATCATGGCATGATTGGTGACCCTCATGGTCAAAAGCACCGTCGATAACGTCTACAGACTAAATGAAAACCATTTTCAACAGGGAGATGCAAAACTCACGCGTACAATCACATTTTGCACAGGGCACGACGTAAATGTGTGACATCTTTGCAACGAAAAAAAGACTATAGAGAATGTGCGGAAGGAATCAGTCTCGGAGACCAGGGTGTTGGATAGATTCCTCTATCTTCGATTGACGTTCGGATGTAGAGGAATTAATCTCGTAAACATAGTCAAAATTTGAGCCAATAAAAGAGCTCTAAAATACATGGCGTCCGAAAAGTTATTATGCACTAGAAATATATAGTCTCGCCAAGATCACAGTGGCCAGAGACTCTTAACGTCCCCAAGTACTCAAGCTCCCAAGGACCGGCCTGTATAGCAAAGGTCGCAGATGTTAAAACTGTCTCGTCGACACGTCTTCGGGGCAGGGTTGGGGGGGAGGGATTTTTAATATATGTTGTAGAAAAAGCTGCAATGTGGTATTTACTCCAGTAATTTTACCCAAAAAATGAACCTAAGAGGGATTCGGCAGGTTTTAACACCTGTAACTCTTGTTACGCACGCCGGTGCTTGGGTCATAGGTGCAAGTTATACAAATTTAGCGTTGACCCTAGTTAACACGACGATATGCTTAACTTGTATGGTAGAAGCGGTGGCAGTGATAACAGCTCCACGGCTACCGCACAAACGCCTTTACTCGGTTGCGATATCATCGATCTTGCACCGACTCAACGAACCCGGCCACGGCAAACGTGACGAAGAGCGTCTAGGGGTGTGAATCTCGAGACCCATCATCCTTTCTTGCCGCTTGCTCAACCCTGACCACTCCCTGGTCTGCCAACTCCTGAATAATGTACTCAAGAGAGCAGTCGAGTAATTCCTTTACATAGACCATCAAGTGCCATGGAACTTCCAATTTTGCACTCTGGTCTCGATTGGCTACACTAAATAAGCATAAGGAATTCGTTCGAAAACAGATCAGTTTTCTACTAAGAAAAAATACTGCAGATCAACGTTGATGGGTCATGTGTCGGGCCCCGTTGTTTCAGGAGTTGCACGGATGTCCAGGATCTTTTTTAAGCCAGCGGGCTCAAAATTTAAAGCGAAAACAACGATAACATAACCATAGATTTTTTTTAGGCCAAGATCTATATAGAAAATGGTAAATGTCGAGGAAGTGAATATGCATGAAAGATCCCTATTAGGATATTAGGGCCCCGATGACACGCAATCCTTTCCCTAGCTTTATTTCTTTTCTTTGAGAACCTCTTTTATTTGTTGAGGGGTCCTTCCCAGAAGGATTAGCCTTGATGGCCAACCTCGTTGTGCTATGACCCCCTTCCAGTATCAGGGTCCTCGCTATCTTGGGGTGGAGTGAAGTGGGGATCTTCATCTGGAATTCCCTCCCTCGAGGGATCATAGATTCCTTCTAGTGCCTGCAGAAAATACAGGACTTGGGGGAGGGGGCCATCACGGGCGCTATTGTTCAGACAGCGGAAAGACCCACCAAGGGGACCGGTGCATAAGCTCCCAAGAAATGAAAAAGTCGGGTTCGAAAACTTAAGGCAAGCTTCAGTGTTCTGCTACCATACCTCACTCAGAGGGAAACTGGCCGTCCCAAGCCTTCTTTCGAGAGTGGTGGTCACAGTTGACCATTATGTTTACTTTGAGGATAGCGCACTTCCACACTAGAAAGGGAGCCTTTTCAAAAGAACGACCAGATGGGAAGAATTGGTAAAGAGAAACCACTTTACCGGGCGAACCGGGTGAAGGGAAAGTCCCTTCAACAATAGCGGTGGTTTTCGCGATATCCAAGTAATCTGGTTGTTACCACGGGGACCTTCCTGCTAATACTTTTTAATTGTTATTATTAAACATGATACAATATTTATTTTGTGGGACGCAATTGATAACATTGGCCAATACTAAATTTATTAAGTTTTTTTAGCTGATTTAGGACAATTTTGTTGTGCTTAATCCAAAAATCACATTGTTTTTTGCTCAATCAAGTCAACTTTTTGATTTAGAGCCACCTGCTATTTTTTTACGTTTTTGTTTACATGTAGGGGTATTTTCTATTTATATGATGCGAAAATCTTTCATATTTCCTTAAATAAACGAATTCTAAAGAGTTTACAGGCGATAATTTTCGCCTAACTGGTAGTTTTATTTTGCGGGTGAATGAAATAGATTCGGCAAAAAGGTCTTGCAAAAATGAGCCAGATGTATTTAGCTACATCTGCAGCAAATACACTGTTATTCGTAACAGGAATCCACTTACATTTATTTGGGTGTGAAACATAGTGAACAGGATAAAGCTTGGGCACCACACCTGGTATGCAAAGCATGCACCAAGTATCTGCGTCGTTGGACCAAAGGCAAGAAAAGTTGTCTGAGGTTTTACAGGAGCCGACAAACATTGGCAATCACTGCTACTTTTGCGCTATTGATTTGACTGAGATCAATAGAATGAACCAGAACAACCTCAAATATCCTGATCTTCAATTAGCACGTCGTCCTGTCGCTCATTTTTATGAAATTCCAGTACTTGTCTTTGGAGAACTTCCTGTCATTAGTGTGAAGATTCCTCTAGTGTGGAAGAAAATAAAGAAGAGTTCTTTTTGACGCTGATGCTATACTTTATTTTTTCCAAAAGGAGCTAAATAATTTAGTTCACGATCTCAACTTGTCAAAATCCTCAGCCAAACTGTTGGTATTCAGATTTGAAAAAAAAAATACCACTTCTCTCTGACAGTGCTCGCATCACCTTCTCCCACAACAGACATCAAGTGTATCTCCATTTTTTGTCTTCGAAGAGAGGGACTTGGCATACTGTACAGATATTGCGCAATTTTGAACAAGCTTAGAGTGTCACAGTAGCAATCAGAAGATTAGGGACTGTTCATTTTCATTGACATCAGAAAGCGATCGCTGAACTCTGTTCTGCTGCACAAGGACAACCTCTTTACTCCTGTAATCCTCCCTCACTCAACTACACCAGAGGAGAAGTATGAAGCGGTGAAGTACGTGCTGGAGAAAATTCGTTATGTTCAGCTAAAATGGTTGAATTGTGGTGAGATAAAGATGGTGAATTTTTTTGTTGGGGTTCACCAATTAGTCGTGCTTATGTGCATCTCATTTAGTTTCATATCATTATTGCATCTCATTTAGTTGAATCTTATTTAGTTACGTCTCATTTACTTGAATCTCATTTATAAGATTATAAGATGTCAGAGCCGGCAAAGACCGTGTGGTCCACTTCTGGGCCAACTCTCCTTCAAACCACGCCGATGCACTTAAAGTGTGCATCTAAGCGGTTCTTAAACATGTTTATGGTTGTTGATTTAACAACGATCTCCGGCAACTCATTCCACGAGGAAACCACCTTGTTTGAACAAAAGTTCTTTGCTATATTTGTTTCAAATCTTCTTTTCTTAAGTTTCTATCTATAGCTTTAGGTTCTTGAGGAAGCGTCCAACTCGAAAAGGGTTTCAATTTTTACTTTGTCAAAATTGTTTAAGATCTTAAAAACTTGTATGAGTTCTTCTCTTAACCTTCTCGTCTCAAGTGATTGCAGGTTGAGTTCTTTAAATCTGTCTTCGTAGTACATTTAACGTAGTCTAGGTATCATTTTTGTAGCACGATGTTGCACTCTCTCCAACATTTCTATATCTTTCCGCAAGTATGGATTCCAAGACTGAACTACGTACTCCAAATGAGAGGTCGAACCAAAGATTGGTACAGAGGAATTACTATATTTTCCGATTTGTAGGCAAAATTTCTATATATGAAACCAAGCAGTCTGTTTGCTTTCTTGCATGCCTCCGCGCACTGTCTTCCAACTTTCAAATCGTTGCAGACTATAACACCAAGATCTTTTTCTTCTGATACCTTTTACAGTGTCAGGCCTTTTATTGTATAGTTAAATTCTTCGTTTCTTGCTCCAATGTGTAGTACCTTGCATTTATCAATGTTGAGTTTCATCTGCCAATTTTATGACCATTCCACAATGCTGTTTAAATCTCTCTGGATTTTATGTTGATCGGTAAGTGTTATTGATTTACCACCCAGCTTTGTATCGTCAGCAACTTTGAGAATAGGCTCGCTATGCCTTCATCTATGTCGTTTACATATATTAGAAAAAGCAATGGACCCAGCACGGACTGGGGCAACCCGCTTGTTACGTCTCGCCATCTTGATTGGTGACCATTTATGACTGTACGTTATTTCCTTCCGTTGAGCCAGTCTTCGATCCACTTCAATACGTTTCAACCGATTCCGTGAGCGGCAATCTTCTTAAGTACATGCTTGTGGGGGACCGTATCGAAAGCTTTTTAAAAATCTAATTGCATCTCATTTAGTTGCATCTCATTCGGTTGCATCTCATTTAGTTGCATCTCATTCAGTTGCATCTCATTCAGTTGAATATCTTCTGCATCCCATTCAATTGCATCTCATTTAGTTGCATCTCATTCGGTTGCATCTCATTTAGTTGCATCTCATTCAGTTGCATCTCATTTAGTTGCATCTCATTCAGTTGAATATCTTCTGCATCCCATTCAATTGCATCTCATTTAGTTGCATCTCATTCGGTTGCATCTCATTTTGTTGCAACTCATTTAATTTCATCTCATTAGTTGCATCTCTGAATGGAGGTTGCAAACTACATAGTGCCAATATTTAAGGCTTCCAAGGATAATTCGGTGTCGGGGATAAAGACATAAAATGAAAATATTCCTGCAGGAAAATGAAACTCTACGGGAAGCAATGTGCGAACTGAAATCTTTCGACTCACCAAGGCAGGGAGGGAACTGAAAATGAAGAGGATTTACTTTTATCACTTACTTAAAACAATGTGAAAATCAACGAGGGCATCTCCCCCAGCAAGTTTGGACAGAAAGTAGTGAAGTAGGAGGAAGCCACAAAGTGTGGGAAATATATAGAGGCAGTTCCATTTTGAAAGTTGAGGCAGGTAGGGGAGGCAAACACCTAAATATCATCTGCTGCATGGTCACTATGCTACAACTGATACCCATTTGCTGGTAAGCGGGAGAGAGGGATTGAATAAATAGGGGATTTAAAAGTAATTTGAGAACGGGATATAAAACAATGAAATAAGACAACTTGATATACATGTACATGTAGTTCAACTTACATAAAAGATACATACATGCGAAACTACATACCTACATGCTCCTCGGAAGACGTGTAAAGATCGACGCTTGCCGAAAAAAATAAGGGTGATTTATTTACTATTTTGTCCAAATTTATCATTTGCATTGATTTATAATTGTATCGTGTACGATAATGGGTAAATAAAGTTTTTTTTTGTTTATATGAATATTTTCACATTTTACTTGAGTATTTTTTAATTTTATGTCTTTATCGACTTAAAGAGCTGCGAGGAAAGAACTAAAGACCCCCTGATCAAAATTATTTGAAGATCAGTACTTGAATCCAAGGGAGTAATTGAATAACGTCCTTAAGAAAATTAGAGCAGAGAATCAAAGTCTAACTTCCCCTCTTTCATGTTCTTCCTCTTATTAGCAATTATATTTGTATAGCTATCGGAAATTTTTCAAAACAAACTTTCCCAGACGTAAAAGATTACAGACTTCTTCGAAAATTGAAAAGTATCAAAACTCCATCCACCTTGTTTAAAAGTAATCCTTGTTTCTGCTATGTATTTTAATATGAAAATACTCGCTTGTTTTTATTGATCATTTTATTGCAGCTTTCTCGTCTGTATCCCATGAATCTTGTGTAATTGTTCGTTCCAATCTGCTAAAATTCTATTGGGCCTATATAAATTCTCATAGCAGATCGAGATGTTTATTTTTTATTTAAAATAGAGCATTACAATGTTGTTTCGTACCAACAAGACTTGGAATATAATATAAACATTACATAAACTCAATATAATAAATTTGATTTGAAATCCAAAGCTCAACTAGTCATTTTATCTTTTAAAGGCATCGCGATCAACAATTTTCCTTATATAACATATCTTAAATGGTTTCTTAAATACCATGGTAAAATTACATTTATAAAATGAGGCAGCAGTTAGATTTGTTTTAATAACTAATAAATATATATATATATATATATATATATATATATATATATATATATTATTAGTAATTTTACCTTAGTTATAACTGCGCCCAGAACTCGCAGTTAAGGACCATCCCTAATCAACAGGTCCACCAGGTAACCGCTTTTCTTCCCCCTAACTCCTCTGCCTCGTCATTTTAGTCGCCACCTGCTCCCTCTCATTCGGAACAACAGGTAAATTTTCTGTTCAATAAGAGCTTCTCGGGTGGACTTAAGCTTGAGAACGGCACGATAAATGGATGCAGAGTGTCAACCCTTGTAAGAGACACGTGTTGCACATGCATAGTAGCCTCGGGCAGAGATTTGGAATCGTTCACGACGTTTTAGGTCGTGCCACTAAGTTCCCTGTGGTAAAGTGCTACATACAGTGTCAGTATTTCCCAGGATGGGCCGATGTAGACGCTGCCCCGATAAAGTTTTGCTCTGTTCTTATCGGACAGAGCGCGCAGCTCTCCCTCAACCCCATCGCGCAGCCAGTGATCACCAGAGCCCAAACGACGTCGAGTTATCCAGCGATGATAAGCTTCCTGAATCTCAAACGAATTGCCCTTCTTTGCGACCCCTGTGGGAGAAGGCCAGAAAAAAAGGAGCCCGAAACCGTTCGAGGAAATCGAAGAATTGACTACATAGAAAAGATTCGTTGCTACATCGATCTTTTGTATGACCAGATAACTACCCTGTGTGTACCCAGGATGTATGTACGTCAAGTTATGCAGATGGCTCCCGACGGATTAATGGCTGGGCATTTCAGTCATAATAAGACGGCCCAGCGCGTCTTCAAATATTTCTTTTGGCCAGGCGCTGCCAAAGAAATATCAGACTTTTGCAAGTCCTGTGACATCTGTCAAAAGGTCACCGCCAAAGGTTGTGTTGCCCCCGCTTCACTTCAGAAGACCCCAATCGTGTCTGAACCCTTCTTCTGGGTTGCGATCGATTTGATAGGCCCTCTCCGTCCCCCGTCTAGTGAGTGACATTCCTATATTTTGACCCTTGTAGATTATGCCACTCGTTTCCCGGATGCGGCCCCATTGAAGAAGACTGAAAGTATTTCGTGTGCAGAGGCGTTGATTTCTAATTTTTCCCGAGTAGGAATCCCGAAGGAGACCCTATCGGACAGAGGCCGTTAATTCACTCCAGAATTGATGGAGTACGTAGGAAAGCTCTTGCTGGTAAAACCTCTTTTCTCAACCCCTTATCACACCGCCTCAAATGGGATGTGCGAGAAATTAAACGGGACTCTCAAATCAGTTCTAAAGAAATTGTGCCACTCCCAACCGCGATAATGGCACCGGTACCTCCACGTAGTTTTATTTGCGTGTCGAGAAATCCCACGCCGAAAGCTTGGATTTGCCTCGTTCGAGCTATTGTACGGAAGAAACATCCGCGGGTCGATGAGCATCCTAAAAGAATTATGGTCGAACCCCAAGCTTGATGTAGAAATTAAGTCCTCTTACGCTTATGTGCTAGATTTGCGTATTCACCTATAAAATTGTGCAGACCTCACAATCAAGAATTCTGAGGTGAATTTGAAAAAATACAGAACTTATTTTGACTTCAAATCCAAAGCACAGAAATTCGAAGCAGGCGACGAAGTACTACTTTTGTTGCCCTCTGAGTCTAATAAGCTCCTATCTCAGTGGGAAGGACCCTTTTCAGTAGTAGAACCCCGAGGCCCGGTCGACTACTTAATTCAGACCCCCTCCCCTCAGGTAATAAAGTGTACCACGTAAACCTGTTAAAATGGTACCACCGACGCGCGTGCGTTAATAATGTGGTCACTTTAGACGAAGAACTCGTCTTAGAGGCAACTTACCCGGTCGAACCGCTTTGCCTCGTTCCAACGGTCTGCGTGGAAACATACGACGAATACTCTTTGCCGTCTCTTCCTTTCTCCCAATCGGACTCAACCCCCGAGCTCGATTTTAACCCCCGTCTCCGGCCCATCGAGAAGGTTCAATTGACGAGCCTACGAAGAGTTCAATGGTGGCTTACGCCACCATTGAACTTGAGGCATTAGCTATAGTATGGTCAATTCGACATTTTAGAATGTACCTTATAGGAACCGAATTCATAATTGAGAGTGAGCATAAGCCATTTTCGTACCTTCGTAATTTCAAGAGTCAAAATGGACGACTAATGCGTTGGAGTCTGATGTTCATGGAATATCAATTCCTTATTGTGTATATCAAGGGTACTCAAAATTGTTTAGCGGATAGTTAAAGTATAAATCCTCTAGAAGAACCTATTGCCATAAATTAAAAATACCATTAGCGTATTTCCTTGTAAATATGTTGCTGATTTGTTTTATATATGTTAATTGTTTGAAGTGTTGTATAATTATTCTCTGTTGTAGTGTGTCTTTAGTAATGGTTCATTTTTTTTTTTGTACCTGTGCGTATAGTCTGAAGTAATTATTATTATTTGCTAACCCCGTTCATTTCCGAATTTTGTTTGTATCTCGTTGCACTAATGCAATTTTTATAGCATCTCTTCCTTGAAGAAAAATTAGTTCGAGACATTTTTTTATCACATCCGACTTGTGGAAAAAAAAATGTCTTCCTGAAAAGGGAGTGTTGAACAATAAGGAGAGAGAGAAGGAATCCCCCTCCCCCTAACTTCCCCAGTTCGCCATTGACTGCTCTAAATTCATCTGCCCTGTATACTGCGAAAATTAGAACAATGGAAATCCCATTAAGGGGGCATCGCGACTTCTCGCTATGGGCCCTTATTGCAACCTAAGGCAATTAAGGAAGTCTGTTGGCGATGAATCTCTCTCCCAGTCTAGATAATTTCGGAGTATATATTCGAAATTTCAGAGTTCACATGCAGATTGTATCTGAAGCCTCCGTCCAGTACGTTAGCCGTAACGTCTTCGTTATTCGAGAGGGATCGACTACATTCTCGTCCAGAGAAGAATTGAGTGATTGTCGAATAGCCAAGGAAGAGCTAGTCGTCATTCAGTGTTGTTCGTGGAGATAGCTAGGCGCGCTTCAACCCTTCTCACCACGACTTCGGATTTTAAGGATCGGAAAAGCCTCCCCAAAGCACCCGCCGTTTGCCTCTTAAGAATAAGAGGCCCCTAACTTCAGTTTCCCGAGTTGGATTGAGCGTCTCGTGAAACGCCCACAAGTTCAAGGTTGAACTTACCTACTTGGTCCTACTCGCCGCACATCAAGGTAAAAGGGATTTAACCCCCGCTTCGTCACGCTCCTCCCACCTTTACCGCGTCGAGCCTCAAGGATCCCCTTTGCTCTAGAACTTGCATAATTGTAAAATCATTACTTAATTAATTATCCCTCGGTTCAAACTTAGTTGATAGTGTTAATCATCTGAGTCGTGAATCGTCAATATATAATTGCATTGCCACTTAACTTGCCCTATATGTAATCTTTAATCCTATTAAATTATATTTTTACAGCCGTGTTTGAATATTCCTTGGCCTAGCAACTGTGTATTTAAAGCACTATTAAAGCCGTCCCCAGGTGGAGCCTTATTTTCGGTCGGCCAGTTGGCCAGTGTGCGTATAACAGCGTACACCTGGTCATACCACGACACCTTCCCACTCAACAAACTGGCTGCCTCCCTGATTTTCCCCTGACGACCTTAACATTCTGAGTTATGACTTCGTTAATCTTTTGTTGTCTATCTTATGCAGCAGTAGAATCCTTAACAGAAAGCTACCCTTCATTGCATGAAGACCTTCCCAAGGCAGTGTCTCTCGTCTTGTTGATCATCTGCCATCGTCAGTGCTTCGACCTGGAGATCTTTCTCTTGGCTAACTTCTTTAAGAATGAGTTTTTTTCATAACAACATCAATTTTATAAAAAAAATGATGTCTTAAAGAAATTAGCTTTGACTTACTGTATATTCCTATTTTTTTTTGGCAATTTTTTTTATGGGAACTCGAGTTAATTTAATTATTGCATTGATTTTATATTAACATTATTTTATTTCTCTTCCTTTCTCCTTGTCCCTCTTCCCTTCGTTTCAATTTACTTCTCGTGTCTCTCCTAATCTCCCTCTTTAGACTATCGCTTTATCCGTTAATCGTTTTAACCCTTTTGGCTCAGTTCTTGACTCTTTCTTGCCTCTCGGTTTGACCTTGCTACCTTTGTTATAGCTAAATCTTAATGTGAATTTACCCATCCCTCTCTTACTTCCTCATTGGTGATTTCTTGTCTTAGAGGCGGTCCTTTATCTTTTACTAGCTTATATATACCCTTATTATATTATTTTCTTGTGTAGTTATCCTTGAGAATGAACTGAATAAAGTTCGAAAGTACTTGGAAGCACCTTTTCATTTTTCCTGCGGGACATTGCATTTATTGCGAACTTCACGTGCTACTTTGTGAGTTATTTATTTCATATATATATATATATATATATATATATATATATATATATATATATATATATATATATATATATATATATGGGTATTAGAGAGAGAGAGAAAGAGAAAGAACTGCAAAAATGGGGAAGTTAAATATATGTTAGTTAGCCCTATAACAAAATTTTCTATGATCTTTCAATGCCCACAATCTTCCTTTGGAGATACACATTTAGATTGCCGTAAATAAACATTTAAAAGATAATTTATGTTCAAACTCACTTCCTATTAGAGAGAAAACTTAAAACATCACATAAATCAATTTGAATAAAAAAAAATTGAAAAATATCTAAAAATTTATAACTTGAAATCACGCTTGAATTGAATGTCGATTTACCTCGAAGATAGGAACTATGTTTACTAAATTTCCGCCACCAGGAGTACCAACATTACCCCAAATTGGTGTAATATTACAGAAAATGCATCAAACCGCTAAATGCAATATATAAAATAACGTAATAACATTTCACATTGAAGAAATACTTAAAAATATAAGTAATCTCCAAATGGTATCGTGGCGCTAATGGGTTAATAAATCTTTTTAAATGAACCCAACTATCTTGTCAGCCATGCATCGTTTAAATAGTGTATTCATGAGTGTGATGACAGAAATAGGTCTATAGTTCGTTACACTTTGGCTGTGGCCACCCTTGTGTATGAGTGTAACACATTCTGGCTTCGGACGATCTGGGAACTGACCAGTTTCAAAAGACATGTCGACCAATTCAGACTATAAGAGGAGCCAACACGTGCTTCACTTCTTTAAACAGTTTTCTAGTTAGGCACTGCATCACGCCCTTATGATGTGTTTTTTTAGCTTACTGATCATTTCTACACATTCACCGCATGTCAAGGGGCGTACGAAAAATGAATTTTGCCTAGGAGGTCCCAAGTTGTCCAGAGGAGAATCATAATTTAAGGTCGAGATCTTTTGCCACGGTTGAATAAAGCTTTTGAAATGGTTTGCAATTTTCTCGGGATCGGTAATTTCAACATTATTAATTAATAAAGAGCGAATGTTTTTTCGAACGTTATTTTGTGAAAGTATTTTATTTATAGTTCCCTATGTTTTCTTTATATCATTCTTCCGTGAAATAAATATTGGTGATAATATTGTTTCTTAGATTTCCGTAAGAGGGATGTTCACATTTTTGTACCGATTATTGCCTTTAATTGTAATCAATCCTAGTTTATGTAATTTAAAATATTTAGATTTAGTTTTTATTGATCTTAGCCAACCAGCGGTTAACCGTGGCTTCTGAATTCGTTTAATGGAGACAAATTTAGTTTTAAGTGGAAAACATTCGCGATAGATACAATTTATGCGGTTAATTAGGATGAAAGTTCTGGAATTTAAATCAGTAACAGAGTAAAAGTTTAAACTTTCACTAGATAACTTGGCTAAAAAGTTTTGCTTTATTTGAATCCGATTGTTTACGAAAGGTTACTTTAATCAGCTCACATTGTTTGACAGGTATAACGAGGCGTATGCATGATGTACAGTGATCTGTAATATCGGTTGTGATAAGCCCGCTAGTATGTACATCCATAGAATTTATCCATATGTAATCCAACAAGGAAGGATTACCCTGTGAATTGGAAGGCGGAAAATGAGTGGGTTTAGTAATAACCGAAAGGAAATGAACAAGAGTATAAACTGTGGAGGAATTTGGATTAAGAACGTTAATATTTATATCACCTGCCAACACTATTTTATGAGAGGCTAAACAGCTGTCTTGAAGCATATTGGATAGTATAGTTAAGAAATTTTCGATAGAGTCTGAATGAGGTCTGCACACTGTAAATAATACAAAAGTTTGTCCGGTAACTGTAAGTTTAACAACCAAAGATTTAAGAGTATTGTTACACACATTGAGATTTTTTTAAAGTTTCAACAGAAATATTTTGACGACAGAAAAGATACCCCTTTCCTCCTCCTCTAATTTGATGATAGGATGTGTAAACGTCAAAATTAACAAATAGTTTACTATCATCATCCAACTACGTGTCTGTCAATACAATGCTATCAGGGTGAAGAAGAAAGTGAATCTAGGGTAGAAATAAAATGTTCGCTATTTGCACGAAAATTGAGAATGTTCGAGTTAAAGGTTATTTGTGACTGGTTTAAAGAATTGGATATTAAGTTAAGTGTTTGGAACTCATGATCGTACATAAATGTTTACAAATGGGAAGCAATTCGTAGGCACAGGGAAAGCAAGAAATAAGAGTAATAAAATTTAGGTTAGACCGACCCCAAAACAAGGTATTATAGGATGCAATACTTAAATTTCCTGGTAGCACATTCTAAGAAAGGTCAAACACTATTATTATTAACACAAAGGTTATTAAATATGGATTTATACTCGACCAGGTTAGGAAGCTCGTGCTTCCAGTGTTCGATAAATGTTGACAGTTCGACGCCGAGAGCCTCCGTACAGAACTGTACTAGCTTCTGATGTGTGTTAATTGGTAACCGTGTGTTCATTGGGTACAGCGCGCTTGGGTTTGGCAGTTTGATCCATACGAACACCTTGCCGTCCATGCTGTTACATCCTGATACTTGGTATAGGTACTGGCGTTTGGCCTTCCTCAGTACATACATAATGGTGTACTGGCAGGAGTAAGGCTCTCATTGATGTATAGGTTGTTAGGTTTTAGCTGTTTATAGGCGTATAAGATATCACGCTTGGTATCGCGACGACAGAACTTGACAACGATAGCCCTGCGATCCTGATTTTGGGTTGCGGGTTTCTTACCAAGACGGTGGGCAAAGGAGATCACTGCTGGTGTTGCGTTCAGCTTCAACTTTTCCTTTATCACACTGCAGATGATCTTTGAACAGTTCCCACCCTCTTGAACAGGTGGAATTTGTTCGCTAGCGAACAACAGAGTGTCCGACGTTCAAAGGCATTGGCTTCATCTATACGCTGCTCGAATTTGGCAACTGTGCGCTTCAAACATTCCACCTCGCGCTCCAACGTGTCAATACGCTTGTCTCTTTCACGCAGTTCACTCTTCATTTCCTCTACCTTATCGGAGATTGGTTGAATTATTTTCTGCTTTCTCCGGACATAGCGGGTTTTCGTCGTCAGGTTGAAAGGGGATTTTCGGTCGCTTCTTAGGAGCCATTGCCAATGGATCGATTATGTTACAAGTTACTGAATTATAAAGTTTATGTAGAGTTAGGCAAAATGTTCTTCCGTCATCACCATAGGATATGAAAGCTACATACGTAGACAGGCAACACTTCAAGAAACAGATGTCAACAAACCGCCGCCTTATTGGTTTCAAGTTTGCAGGTGTTGATAGAGCTTTTACTAATATTTCGTTGACACATCCATATTTCATACAAAATTTGATAAAAGTGCACAGTTTCTATTGTAAGCTGGCACATCAGTAGACATATAACGTTAATCTATAATTAAAAGTGACTGGAATCGTTGTTTACTGAGGAGCTTCAGTATAACACGACCGCTCCTCAGCCTCTCACTCGAAGATCATCGAGAATGTGTTTGTGTGTCGTGCAGATAAATAGTGAATGAATGTTTCTCCTTCGCCATGATTTGATGAGGATCACTCTGAGGGTATTCAAAGCTGGGTGTTTACACAGTGGCGTATCCAGGATAAAAATTTAGGGCGCTAACCTGAATTCCTTCCTCTGATGATAAGAAAATGGCATTAAACATTAATAATAATTATCTTACACAACATTGATAATAAATAATAGTATCTCACACAAGAGAGAAGTACCTGAGTTTACAATAGCTTCCAGTTTGCCAGTTACCTAGGGTAAGACTCCAAGTAGGAGTTGATAGTTCTTAAAAATGAATTAAAGTCAATGAAATTATGTCCGCTTGAAAGTATTTGAAGAAGGAGTGGTATAAAAAGTGGTGTGAAAGTGTGTAGATATTACAAAGCCTAAGTAGACTGTGAGAGTTGAATGGCCCCATATTGGTTGCTTAATGATGAGTAAAACATGAAGACGAGTGCTTTGAGTGGATTGTACACGCTCGCCTCCTTAAGTCCATCAAATCATGAGGGAAATATGGTCATTAAGAGAGGGGTGGTATGTTTAACATAACAAGCATGTTGTTGCATATAACATATTGATAAGTGCGTACCTTCACCCAGCCCCAACACCCGTTTGTGGATCTGCGCCTATATATTTTCAACACAGTTTCATCTCCTTCATCTTCGCAATTTTCTCTACAAATCTCCCATTGCAAAATTTCTGGCGGAAGAGACCTCCTTGAGTTGCACTTGTATGTTTTAGGTTAGCAATAACAACCAAAGCTTTTCGGAATTTATCTTTTGGTACTGTTAAATTGTGCTAGAAATGCAGTGAAAAGATCGGCAGGAAAGCTTCTGGTAGATACAATGCCAATGGCGAATGATCAAATCTCAAAAATTGACCCGATGACCCAACCTATCGGAAGTTGAGCTGTGTAAAAATAATTGAGGGAGTTGTGTTAAGTTAACTGGTTTAAAAGGTTGTTAGAAGTGCAAGAGTTACGTTCTGTTGGTTCGGTTTTTGGTTGTAATTTACTTCACTTGACAGGTTTTAATTATGTTTTCGAGTCGTCAATAGTTACATTGTTCTGGTTTTTATTAAAGGCAAACAAATAAAAATAAGAAAATCGGCTCTCACCAGAATTGCACAAAGTGGTTATTCCAGATGAAATCATTTACTCCACTTCTGACCTGAAATTGAAATCTCCTTCGATTTTATTTTTACTTGAAAAGCAAAGTTCCCTAATTAGCAAAAGTCTAATTCCGCATCAAAGCATTTACCAATACGTGAAATCACACTTATTATTAAAAAATAAAAAAAAACTCGAATTTAATCATAAATAGTAATTTCAGGATAGTTTCCATTTGATAAACTGCGTTTATTGAGGAAATGCATCCTATTTCTATTTGCAAGACCCTCGATTCTTATATATGTGAATCGCTTCTAAAAATTAGAAAGCAGATCACCCCAAATGCTCAAAATTAGGATTGTAAATATGTATATCTGAAGAGACTTTATTAGATTTACGATAGTATAGTTTATTGACTTGTTTTGTAGCATGCTGAAGAAATATCAGGTGCAAGGTAAATATCGTGCGTTTTTTTATATATTCTTTCAATTAATATTTTTTAATCCATTGAACTCTTTGAATGGGGACAATTCGTAATCATTATCTGTAACATGAAACCAAAGTACATAATCTCGAACCAAGTGCCGCAAGAAAGCTTCTATGGCATTTTTAAAGGGTTTCTTTTGGCGACTGCTTGTATGGGCATAAGTTGCCGTAATCAAACTAGCATATTGATTAAGCTATGTTAAAAAGTAAGACAAATAGGCAGAAGTAAAAAAAAACCCGCTTCGGTGTCGGAGAGAGGCATGGCTCCCTTTCTTGAGCGGGCGCCCGTCATTCAAAAGCTATATACCGTAGGTGAAGCCAACCTCCCCCCAAAAGTCTACTAATCCATAATTCTTCGTGCAGGAATCCACCCTGGATATAGGGGACAAGCGGTAGTGACTCCTTTAACCCCTGTACCGAGACAGTTAACGTGCGCCAAATATTTCCAGACTGGGGACTCAACACGAATATGCCGGGTCAGTTTGGGAACCACACAGTCGTAGCGAGGTGCAGGGAAGTGCTCCATCAAATGATGGTGCGTCCTGAAGCCGTCATAGCATTGGGGGATAGACGTTTATGACAACATCGATTAAAGACAAGATGTATGCACAAAATTCAGTGTGAAAGGGTCTCTTATACAAGATTTTACACGGAAATAAAACAATGGAAGCGGATCCATGCGCCATCTATGGGGGTGGAATGAGTTATGGTATGAATCGAAAGGAGGCTAGACGGTTTTTAACAGGAAATGAGCCATTTAAAAATCCACCTCTTAAAAGACGACCCGAATAAATTGATAACCATGAATTGAATTAATTCATTTCAGAAAGTGTCATAAGATTACACTAATTTTTAACACAAAAAAAATCATGTTTACTTCAGTTAGACGAAAGGAAAGAGGCTCGCGATTTACCTCAGTCACAAACATCTAACAAACACCAGGAACTTCATAAGACACCAAATACATCGAGTCATAGGTAAAATCATTAGAAATAAGAATCATATCTACCTGCCCCTAGATGCTGCACCTAGAGTCAAACATGTAACACTTATTTTGTATGTGCATATTGGATACTGATCCAAATTCTCCAAATTTAGAAAGGAAAGTTAAACATTGACAAAACACCTTTGAAAACATTCTCTTGGAATGTGTAGAGATCGGGAAAAGAATTGTTGTTTGACTAAATATGAATCAGCTAAGATATTTGAACATATTGTTAATGAGTCTTCTGTTGATGTAACCAGTGCAGTACGTGAGAAACTGTATTTAAGTAAAAATGATGCAATATTTTCTAGCAATCTGCTTGTCCACAGGGTGGCAATAATTTTCCGAATCATTAGATGAATTTCTTCAAGAGATTAGGTAAGGACCGAAATCTAAATGCTGTATCAGCTGAAAAATACAGAATGAAACTTGTCCGTGAGGCCTTTATCAATGGAGTAGCCGCTTTTATAATCCGACAGTGTCTCCTGGATTATCAATCTTTAACTTTTACACAAAAATATGATCGGTCAAAAGCATTTAACATAGTTCAACGCATTTCTGACTCATATCAGTTGACTGGTTACTTCAATGCCGCTACAGAACATTATCAGCAATATGTGCTCAATGTTAGCCAAATGTTCTACTAGATAACAAAGTTTAAGATTCTGTGCTTGCTTCAGTTACAGCTCGAGTTTTTTTTTTAAACAAAGCTTTTTCTGTGGTGGGTTAATTTTTACAAAAACAAAATGTTCAGCAATAACATTTGGCATTGGGCAAAGCTTTGCCAATCCACAGCTGACAAAAAAGTCACAGCATGTATATTTTCACATTCTTTGTCCTCAATCACTATTGCAGTAACTCAAAACTTAGATTAATCTACTATTCCTTAATGGAAAAATAAAATTCAGTCCTTGTGTACTCAGCTAGCTCTAACCGCCTTACCAATTTATAAAAGAGTCTATCAACTACAGTTTCATATTCAGCCAGTATATCAAAAATTTATTCTTGCAATGTCTTCATTAATACCGGTTAAATAATTCTTATTATCCTGGAGTTCGACTGTTTAGTAAATGACTTATGCAGTGATGTTATGCTCGGTATAGATTTCCGATAAGAGCATTCATCGGTGTCTATTGTTTTTGCCTGAGCCACGGCTATTTCCAAATATAAAGAAGGGTGAAAATAAAATAGTATAGAAGGCTAAGAAAATTAACTCCCTAGAAGGACAATTCATTGTTCAAGAGATTCGCATCTTCTCTCTATTATTAAGCCAAATACATTCCCATGGAAACCCTCACAAGAAACATTTGTGTTTCGACTAGACTAACACGGCTAATATAGAGCTGTGTCAAAAGTTTTCGGTCACCGAAATTTTAGGAAGTTACATAAATGCAGGGTCGTAATGTTTTTATTTGCATATAAATATAACTGAAATAAGTAGTAATAAATAGCAATAAGTTATATATGCCCCAAAGAATGAACAAGAAAAACAAAACAAAACAAGATTTGCGAAAACGTAACATCAGCAACATAAAACAGATAAGCTGATGAAGCATTGTGAAAATTAGAGCGACACCAATAGCATGTCGATATTTCTTTGGCAGTGATGGGAGCATTTACCTTTCGAGTCATGCTCTCCATGAGGGAGCATCACCTGATTAATGTGATGCTACCCCACTTCTCGTTAAAATCGGGCTGACGACGTCTAACAGCGTCTTTCAGGTCTTGCCTGAGGTAAGGTTTTACAGGTGATTCATACTCGGGGACTGAGGTATTCACTACATCATCATGAGGTTTTGGTCCATGAACCACTGTAGGTGAACACAATAGACTTGTGGTCTGGGCCATTTTCGTTCTAGAAAATCACATTCCGAGATGAGGACAGCATACAATCTCTCAGGACAGCTTGTTACTTCTCTGAATTCATAGTGTCACCACAAAGGGTGAGATAACCCACCCCTGAACTTGACATGTAGCCCCATACCATTACAGAGCGGACACCATGCATTGCTTTGAGTACTCCACTGCTCTCCTGACTTTCTGCGGATTCAGACATTGTTTAGGAGTGAGAACAACTGGAACGTAAACTCGTCGGACCATAAGCCACATCCACACTGACGCAAGGTCCAGTTGCGTTGAGCACGTGCACGAGCCAGTCGACGTCGCTTCTGCTGAAGGTTGATTAGCGGCTTCTGGCTGGCTGTACATGACTTCGGTCCTTGTGCAAGCAGTTTGTGATGGACTGTCCTGACGGATGTATTACCTTGGCCGTCCGCTGCAGCTGGACTGCCGTTGCGTACAGTGGTTGCGAGTGTGTACTGATCCTGGGTTGTCAAGCACGATATCTGTCTTGGATGATCCCACTTTCTTGGCTCCTTTCAACACTTCGGCGATACCAGGATGGGATCCGCTGACCCTCCGGGCAATTTGTCGACACTACCCCCCCCCCTCCCTTATGCAGTGTGCGTATCTTATTTCTTTTCTCCACTGTATAGTTACGTGTTTTCGCCATTATTATATCATTATCAGATCTTGTCTAGATAGAATATGAGATTAATCAACAAATACGGTGTTATATGAAGTCACTTTGTCTGTAACTTACCTCCTACTGAAACCAGGATCTTATACATTTCAATAGCATCGCCATTTTAGATATTTAAATAAAATTATAAGTAGTTTTTTACTTTTATTTAGGTTTACAGATGTATTGGACTTATGCATGCAAACTTACAATAACCCATTCATAGATATACCCACGGAATCAGAAAAAATTCAGGTGTCCGAAACCTTTTAGCCACGGGGGTATATACAAACCATGGTAAATAACCGGGCAAAATATCGAATATTCTAAAAATTTGACCTTAAGATTGCTTATCATCAAGTACATATTAATGCCCCAAAAGATCCTTTCAATGCATTTGAAGCTAAAGGGAGATTGTATTAGTTTACTCGTGTGGAATTTGATGATACACATAGAATTGTTGTTTCTCAAATGGCTATTGATAAGTTTGTCGAGGAAGCGAACCTTTCCAGTGCATTTATTAACCTTGATAACATCACCGTTGATGGAAGAACCCACCAGAAACACTTTGAAAATTTTACAAGCTTTAATACTTGCTTTTAAGTGAAGAAATACAAAATTCAATAAATCAAGATGCATTATATTAGTACACGATCAATTAAATTATTATGTTATGATTGAAAAATGGCTTGATAAAAAATGACCAACATCTACTTAGACCACTTCAGGATCTTATGGGTTTACAACAATAATAAAGCTATTCAGCTTATCTAGACATGTTTGTATACTATGCAAACCCTTATATAATGTAAAGGCTTCAGCTTTGATTCCCGAATCAATTGCAGCTTTTAATTACTTTAACGTTTTTCTTGATGCAACCCTTACTACCATTGATGACACACTTCAATTTGTTGTAGAATGCGACGCTTCTAATGTGCCTTTGTCCGAAACACTGAACCAAGGTGGACGTTCACTCATTTTTATGCGTATGACCCTGGATGCAAGGAAGAAATAACATCTCTTCGCGGACAGGTAGCAACCCCTATGTTTCGGACAAAGCCCTATCAGAAGGAAATGGTTAGGTATTATTAGTGTCCAACCATTTATAATTGTTAACGATCAGCGGCGAGTAGCATTTCTGCTTGATAACCAAATGAGGGCTAAGACTAAGAATGATCAAATTTAGAGATGGAGACCAAAACTGTCTCAATTTAGTTGCACAATTCTTTATCGATCAGGTAAGAAAAAGGTTTCCCATGATGCTTTTACATGAGCTTGTAATTCATTATTTTTCTCAAATCGTCTCCTAGGTATATGTACATATTGGACTCGGTTACCGAGATATTGCATGGATAGTACACTTTCAACAAAGGACGTATAAATTTTGCTTTTATTTTGTCGCGTTTGCGCAGAAATCAAATCGAATTTTTAGAAGCCATCGAGATCTACTCTTATCAAAGCAACTTGACCGATGAAGAGACAGTGTTGATTTTAAGGTGTCAATTCCACCTTGCACTAAAAATAACTATTTACCCTGGTGGATAAATATTCTAGGTTCTTCTTTGCTATCCATATCACAACAGTACAATAACAATCCCAACTACTTAAGCTGATCCCTAACCCTGCTAAGTGTGAACTAAACAATATCAGTTTCTTCAGTAGTGATGCTACATTCACCAACATCTACAGAGAGACGGAACAAATATTTGGACGCTCAACAAACTTTTATTTAAATTATTTCGGACTATAATTTTGGTATCATACACCTATATTATTCATTAGCAGTTCTTTATATTTAAGAGAGACAATAAACACAATCTTCGAATGTACGCGTATATGACATACAGACAACAAATAGAAGGGGGGCGCATAAGTATTTGGACTCTAGATAGAAGGAGCCTATAATTTCATTGCACTACCAATGTTTGTTTTAACTGCTGTCGGTGTTTTATATAGGACATGACTGAGTCATGGGAACATTGTGTTTTTGCAATATCAGTGTACTCTTCTCAACATTTATCTTTCAATTTGGCAAGGTTTGCAGATTTACTCTTGTAGACTTGTTTCTTCAAAACCACCACAAATTTTAGACCGGATTCAAATGAAGAGATTAACTAGGCAATGGTAGATCATTGATATCGTTCTGCAAGAACCAGTTAAGTGTTGCTTTCGTCCTGTGTTTGGGGTCATTTTCTTGCTAAAACATCCAATCATCCTGGATACTTAATTTCTCCATAGTTGACGTTATGTTATTGACCAATTGGGCGGGTACATCGCTCTATTCATTGATCCATCAATCAAATGAAGAGCAAAAGTCCAATTAAAAGAAAAACAGCCCCACACGGTAATGCTGCCACCTCCATGCTTGGTTGTTGGGATAGCGTTCTTCCGATCAAAAGCGGTCCAAACATGGTGAACTCCAAACCGACCAAAGAGTTAAATTTTGGTCCACTCTGGTTTCGCTCTGTGCTCATGAACAACTTCCGTCGTGTTAAGAGGGGAAGCTTCTTCAGAAAAGGGTCTTGCGTGTTGATCGAGATTTGAGAGTTTGTCTTTTGAGCAAAATTCTAATTGTTCTTTTCGTAAGTGATGTCCCAAATGTACCCAAATCGTCCTGCAGCTCGACTCTAGTTATCATAGAGTTCTTCGATACCGATCTCATCATCTGCATTGACATCATCTCAGCATCATTCAACCTACAGTGATGAAGAAATACTGTAGAAATACTTCTATAGTATTTACCTTATCATTTGTGCTCAATTATCTTGCTATTTAAATCGGTTTATATTTTTAATTTTAACCATTATGGCGCAATGGTTCATACTAATGGTCAGATGCTAAATGAGATTATGCTAAAAAAACATACCTAAATAAATTATTGATAGAACCTATTGGATTATTCTAGATCTTTTTAGGATTGTCTAAACCAAAAATACCTCTAAATAAGGTCATTTAAAAATATTTCTAAGAATGTATAATTATTTATTTCTACCCTTTTTTATCTTTTCGCCAATAAAATATAATATATTCTTTAGCATCCCAAACTTTCATTTTCTTTAGTTTAGTTCACATCAAAATACGATAGACGTATCATTCGCATTCACTTTTAAAGGCTGATATATATATATAAATATATATATATATATATATATATATATATATATATATATATATATATATATATATATATATGTCGTAGAATGGACTCTCGACGATATACCATATATAACTATTCTTTGAGGGAACTTACATAATTATCTTTAGAGTGCGTGGATGTCTGGCTGGCCTGATATTATGTATCTTCGATATGCTTAAGAAGTGGAACTGAGCTCAAGGATAATAATATTGCTATCATTAATAAAATAGAGTTTTATTAATAATAACTAACAACAACACACAAAACGGAAAATATTGACATAAACAGAGAATTGGAAAGGGTCGTGGGGAATCGAGCTAATCCGAGGATTAAAAGATTTAAAAAAGGTTAAACAAATAGAAAGTTAAAGGGGGAGGATGGTTCGCTAAACCATTTAAAGCACAGGATAGAGTTGACAAAAGGGTTAAATACTCAAAGGTAACGTTCGGCTTACGTAATTATACCTGTTATGCAGAGAAAGGCGACGTGAAGGAATTTTCGGTCCGCTGGCGAGTTCCAGCCGAAGGAGGGGGATTAAATGATCCTGACGTGGTGTCTTGGGAATGAGAACCGTTTCTTGACGAACGACTTGAAGAACAATGGCTGTTCTACGTTGTTCTCTTCTGAACAACAGGGGGGGGGGGGTGAGAACCGTCTCTTGTCTACGGGCTCAAGAACAATGGCTGTTCTAATATTGTTCTCTTCTGAACAACAAGGGGGAAGGGCGAGAACCGTTTCTTGGCGAACGGGCTCAAAAGAACAATGGCTGTTCTACGTTGTTCTCTTCTGAACAACAGGAAGGGGGAGGGGTGAGAACCGTTTCTTGTCAACGGGCTCGAACGAACAATGGCTGTTCTAACGTTGTTCTCTTTCTGAACAACAGGGGTGGGGGGTGAGAACCGTTTCTTGGCGAACGGGCTCAAAAGAACAATGGCTGTTCTACGTTGTTCTCTTCTGAACAACAGGGGGGAGGGGGGGGGAACCGTTTCTTGTCAACGGGCTCACAAGAACAATGGCTGTTCTAATGTTGTTCTCTTTCTGAACAACAGGGGAAGTCTTGTCGACTTGGCGTCACGAAAGGCTCGAACCTTGGCACTCAAAGGATATTGTCCTCCTTCTGGACAAGTGATGGTGAATCTCGAGGTCGAGGTCCCTTGGCGCACAAGGTGAGAGAGGGTCGTAGTGATGTTTCGCGACGAAAATCTGGATCTCCATTCTGATCTTAGTGGAAAAGTTTCCAAATAAATAGCCGGGACATCTCCTTGGCGTGGGGGACAATGGAGTGGGAGCTTCGAGGGAATGCACAGCCGAGCCTGGGAACAATGCCTTATCTGCCCATAAGCCTAACTCAATCTGGCGAGGTCGGAGCATGGGCCGAACGCGGTGAAGATAAACCTCCTTGTTTAAATATTGACTCAGGTGGCTGCGATAGGGCGCCCAGCTTCAAAGCGAAGATGCACGTTGGTAGCATCGTGGTTTTAAATAACATGTGATAGTGGTTGAAATTAACGCGGCCTCAACCCGTTCTATCACACCCCTCCATTCCGGGGAAAGTTGTCACTTCGAAAAAAAAGAGAGAAGGGACAACGATAGAGCTCCGTTGTGGGGAACTCGTTTTCTTGTACCAACCGTACCTTCCTGCACCTAACTAGTATTACCTCAATACATATGATTATTTTGATCTTTAGATTACAGGGGAAAATATCCTTTAATACAAACTTAATAAAAAAAAGGGCATGGAACAATGAAATGATATAAAATTAGTACATATGGGACAAAATAATTTATACGTAATTTAATGAGTACAATTATATATACATACAAAAAAAATAGACATTGAGCGTTACAAAATTCAGACATATACATTAACTAATTATATTACAAGAGAATCTAATTTAAGTAGTAAAAAACGGTATATACCTACATGGAGATACTAATCCTATGTAATATTGATCCTGCAGGTAACATCTAACGAGGGGGAATTGGTTCGCCCGCCCACGGTAGTCATGTACCACCGCAAATATTTCGTGGTTAGGGTCCACTGGGGGAAGGAGTTCGTCGGACACGATGAAACACGTACATCCTGTGTCCCTGACGAGAGTCGATACTCGGCAGCCGTTCACGCTGCCCTCCTCAAATTTCAAAGTTCCCGATGAACTTTTATCAAAAATAAAATTTACCTGGTGGCCTTACGGAGGGGGAGAAGTTGCTGCTTGGGTCTGCACCACCGGGGGAGCCAGGGTGGCATTAATCTGGTGAACTTGGTGGGCTGGTCCGCTTTTAAGCCTAGAATTTTAGGGGCAATTCCAGCTCATGTGGTTTTCTACACCACAGGTGAAGCATATGATTGGTCGCTTCGGGAAGAGAGATGGAGAAGAAATCTTAACGGGAGGTTTGGAGTCCCGTTGTTGGTTTTGGGGAATGAAGTTTTGGGGTTTTACGGGGCCCGGAAACTTCGTCAGCTTTCCTGGGAAGGGGCGCGACTCCTTCCTTCTTTCCTAGTTTGGGGGTTGGTGAGAAGTTCGATTCTCCTTTGGGTATAAATTATGGCTGGCAGCATAGACATCCGCTTCTTCGGTACATTCTTTAAAGGTCTGACCCCGACGATCCTTGACGAACGCGCGGATCTCCGTCGGGAGAGACACCAAAAATTGATCCCGCAACACGAAGTCTGTTAAGGACTTGTAGTTCGGATCAACCTTTGAGGATTCTAACCAAAATTTAAAATTCCTCTGAAGAATGTATCCGAATTGACGGAACGTCTGTCCGGGTTTAATACGACCTCCTCGAAATTCTTGGCGGTAGAAATCGGGAGTCATATTATGGGCGGCCAATAACTCAGCTTTTAAGGTGCTGTAGTTAATTGTACATTCAGATGGTAAAGATATAAAAATTTCGCGCAATTTACAATTTAACAAGGAAAGTAATCTGACCACACCTTCAGCCTCCAGATCCATGTTATTGATTTCGAGGATCTTTTCGAAGTGGGCTGAAAAAGCTCCGTAATCCTCTCCATCCTTGAAATTGGGGAGCTTTAGTGAGAGATTGGGGGGGGGGGGGGTTCTGAACGTGAACTGGATGACTGTATTTCTGCTTCAACACGAGCTAATTCAATCTGATAGTGAAGCTCAGCTTGTCTTTTCCGTTCCTCTCTTTCTCGTTCTTCTCGTTGGATTTCTCTTTCTCTTTCTTCTCGTTGGATTTTTCTTTCTCTTTCTCTCTCTGTTCTTTGCTCCTCTTGA
Organism: Ceratothoa steindachneri; assembly: GCA_963969495.1. Taxonomy (NCBI): domain Eukaryota; kingdom Metazoa; phylum Arthropoda; class Malacostraca; order Isopoda; family Cymothoidae; genus Ceratothoa; species Ceratothoa steindachneri. The sequence goes on from OZ018320.1 coordinate 222,909,259, forward strand.
ACGTACTCAATTAGTTCTTTTCCGGAAAGTCCCAAGGATTCTCCTTGCGCTTTAAAGATTTCGAACTGAGTCAGCTTTGCACTTCGGGGCGCACTAGTCAACCAACTAAAATTCCTTGCAACAAGAATTATGCCTCTATAGAATTAGCCTACCTAAATATGGGCACTGAACTATTTGTACTTGGTTTCTCAATCTAAATAACCACTGACTAAAATTACCCCCCAAAAAACACAAACAAATTATTATAACAGTTCCTTGAGCTACTCCAGCTTCTTAAGTTTCAAAAAAGGGGATAGCAATCGTTAAAACAAAAGAAAACTACTATACTCTATTATTATAACGAATAACACTATGCTTTACTCGACTGAGACCAGTGTTTGCAAAGATATAGCGTTAAACCTTACACACTTGATACCAAATTTAAATAGTATATATATATATATATATATATATATATATATATATATATATATATATATATATATATAAGTCGTAGAATGGACTCTCGACGATATACCATATATAACTATTCGTTGAGGGAACTTACATAATTATCTTTAGAGTGCGTGGATGTCTGGCTGGCCTGATATTATGTATCTTCGATATGCTTAAGAAGTGGAACTGAGCTCAAGGATAATAATATTGCTATCATTAATAAAATAGAGTTTTATTAATAATAACTAACAACAACACACAAAACGGAAAATATTGACATAAACAGAGAATTGGAAAGGGTCGTGGAGAATCGAGCTAATCCGAGGATTAAAAGATTTAAAAAGGTAAAACAAATAGAAAGTTAAAGGGAGGGGATGGTTCGCTAAACCATTTAAAGCACAGGATAGAGTTGACAAAAGGGTTAAATACTAAAAGGTAACGTTCGGCTTACGTAATTATACTTGTTGTGCAGAGGAAGGCGACGTGAAGGAATTTTCGGTCCGCTGGCGAGTTCCAGCCGAAGGAGGAGGATTAAATGATCCTGACGTGGCGTCTTGGGAATGAGAGCCGTTTCTTGACGAACGACTTGAAGAACAATGGCTGTTCTACGTTGTTCTCTTCTGAACAACAGGGTGGGTGGGGGGGGGGGTGAGAACCGTCTCTTGTCTACGGGCTCAAGAACAATGGCTGTTCTAATATTGTTCTCTTCTAAACAACAAGGGAAAAGGGTGAGAACAGTTTCTTGGCGAACGGGCTCAAAAGAACAATGGCTGTTCTACCTTGTTCTCTTCTGAACAACAGGAAGGGGGGGGGGGGTGAGAACCGTTTCTTGTCAACGGGCTCGAACGAAAAATGGCTGTTCTAACGTTCTTCTCTCTCTGAACAACAGGGGGGGGGGGGAGTGAGAACCGTTTCTTGGCGAACGGGCTCAAAAGAACAATGGCTGTTCTACGTTGTTCTCTTCTGAACAACAGGGGGGGGGGGGAGAACCGTTTCTTGTCAACGGGCTCACAAGAACAATGGCTGTTCTAATGTTGTTCTCTTTCTGAACAACAGGGGAAGCTTTGTGGACTTGGCGTCACGAAAGGCTCGAACCTTAGCACTCAAGGGATATTGTCCTCCTTCTGGACAAGTGATGGTGAATCTCGAGGTCGAGGTCCCTTGGCGCACAAGGTGAGAGAGGGTCGTAGTGATGTTTCGCGACGAAAATCTGGATCTCCATTCTGATCTTAGTGGAAAAGTTTCCAAATAAATAGCCGGGACATCTCCTTGGCGTGGGGGACAATGGAGTGGGAGCTTCGAGGGAATGCACAGCCGAGCCTGGGAACAATGCCTTATCTGCCCATAAGCCTAAATCAATCTGGCGAGGTCGGTGCCTGGGGCGGACGGGGGGAAGATAAACCTCCTTGTTTAAACATTGACTCAGGTGGCTGCGATAAGGCGCCCAGCTTCAAAGCGAAGATGTACGTGGGTAGCATCGTGGTTTTAAATAACATGTGATAGTGGTTGAAATTAACGCGGCCTCAACCCGTTCTATCACAATATATATATATATATATATATATATATATATATATATATATATATATATATATATATATATATATATATATATATATATATATATATATATATATATATATATATATATATATATATATATATATATATATATATATATATATAAATATATATATATATATATATATATATATATATATATATATATATATATATATATATATATATATATATATATATATATATATATATATATATATATATATATATATATATATATATATATATATATATATATATATATATATATATATATGAAATAGCCTACTTAAATGTGTCCATATATTTGTTTTACCCTCCTGGTATCTATACAATCACCAATCCCGGTAGTATAAAAAAAACAAAGTGGTCGACGGGATGGTCAATTCTAGTTTGATCTGGAGTGACCACGTTTATCAGCCAAGCATATCACCCAACTCCTCTTCCTCCCCTTTACCGAACGAGATTCTTTAGAACAACGACTGAGAAATTTGTGCGTCTATACAGCGAGCGCCTCGGCCCAGCACCAGAATTCGTTTGTCCCGTGCGGCACCCGAGCCTCGCTGCAGCACGGCGCGCCAAATTGAGTCCGTTTAGAGACGTGGATGCCGGGCCATTCTCTGATTGCTATAGTTATACACATAGGCTTCTAAGATTCGATCTAAGAAGCCCAAAAGTACCAGGAACTAAATAACTCATTAATTTGTGAAGAAACTGTTAAAATCGCTGTACACTCTACCCTACAAACTACCAGAAGGAACCGGAAGTCTTCATCATCACAGGGCAAGGCATAGTGATATCAATCGTTAGATGCAATGGTGAACGTTACGCAAACTCATTAGTTCCTTATATTGTTGGCAGGCTCCTAAAATAAATGCTAATTAGCTCCCCCCTCCCCCCATTAATCAGAGTGCACGTAGTGACCCTTTTATAATTTTAACTCAATTTAGTGTGTTTATTTTATCTTTGCGAGTATGACTGTGATGTCAATCAAGGCCTAATCAGAATATTATGTACATGTATATTGTACCTGCTTCTTGATAATGAACATACTATTATTATTAGTCGCGTGTAAGTGACTAGATGTTACAATGCCAGTTCGTACGTCTGTCGGTCGGATTGTAGCTATTTTACTTTTCAATGAGACTTTTTGCAATAATATCGTAACTATTCGGCCGATTCTAACGCAATTTGAAGCCCTAATGTTGTTTTACATTCTCTTTCGAATAATATAATTGCAAAGGTCCGTCCAAGTCACAAGTCAGAATAATTGAGAGTACGCGACTTAGGTCTTTTAACATTGTTATTATTAAAATCGCTCGATTCAAGTCTTCATCTGCCACGCCAGACTTTATTCTTCCACACAGAGGGTGTTTGTTTTTATTACGGGAGGTTCGCGAGTGCCTCATGAGTCGTGGAATGCTACGGATAAAATACCCTCGTTCCAGGAAATAGTTAAAATGAAACATGTAATGGCAGAATACGGAAGGCTGTATGTATGGCAATTAAATCCTTAACATACCTAAAATAGAATGGGAAATACTGCTGCCGCAGGCTCTTCATTGGATCCGTCCTCTTTTATCCACTTCTACCAACATGACTTGACATGAGGAGTTCTTTTGTTTCTCAAGAATGTCATGTCAAGGTATTTCTCTACCAGCCTGGACTCTTGATTCACAAGCACGCTCCACCTGATTCAGCAAAAGTGAACCATTAGTAGGTGAAGTAGGACTCTTGCAAGCTAATCCAATGTATATATCATATTCCCAGATGGTTCTGAGTCTTCAGTTTCCCTCCAGAACTTAGCACCGTACCGTAGATCAGTATGTTGGTATGCCCCAGCGTCTCCCTACAGTTTCATCAAATCAAAAGGAGATTGTTTCAATCCTTGATCTACAGGCAAGAGAAGGAAGCGCATCTCCTGTTCCTAAAGAGCTGTCAATACCGCATACGGTTCATTCGGCTCTGGAAGAAACTGTACTACCAGATTCCCACCGAGAGAGTCAAACCTCATTGAAATGATGAATCAATGGCTTTGTAGGGAGAGTATTCCTTGCCACTGGACTCAGGAGGGGGAAGTGAAGATGGTGGAATGAAGAATGCACACCTACTTTCCACCTTAAACATCATCGTGCAAGTTATCAGTCCATGCATTGCTCATTCATCCACACATTCTTGCAATACTCTATCCACAATGCTGCCATAGCCCGCCATGCAAGATGACACCAACAAATACAAGGACCCCATATCTGCGATGTCCGTGGAAGAGGCTGTGCCAACCTTGGCGAATCCGCAGCTATCAACGATCTCGCCAAAGACGATAATCATCAGCCAAACATCATCAAAATCATCCATGTATGGAGTGACGTCGTCATCGGCAACGATGGACAACATTAAGCAAGCAAGTAAGGGGAGAGTATGGTGATATTCTTCCTGATAGAGTGGAATTATCATTCGATGATGACCATTTAATAGTAACCATTTTAGGACAACCTTTTACGTTACTGTTTTTTGTCCTCTGTTATTCAGATACACATAGGTCATGTTCAGGGTTGAATAAAGCCTCGGTTATATTATATCTGTTTTATTCATAACACGCTGCATCCCTATCTTCAGTGATACCGATGTTCATGGGTACTGTTGGCATCGGAAATCGGAGCTTCTGAACCACGAGACACCGATTTATGAGAGAAGAAACAACGGGATACGTAACATCGTTATACCTATTTACACCTGAAATTAATTATAACATGTAAATATAATAAGATAAAGTAATTTTATTTAATTAAATGCAATAAACAAATTCTGCCGAACTTTTTTCTTCCGAAATACTTTAAATTTAACTACGTTTTAATGATGCATTTTCTATTTTTACTTACTTTACATTTAAAACCAAATTTACACCACCTAAAAGGGTAGACATGCAAAAATAACCATCCGTCACATTGTTTTTCCCTTCTCTTCACAATAAAGGAAGACCAAAAGCGCGATTTCATCTTGCCTTTACTCAGACGCCTAAAATTCTCAACACACGTTTTACAACAACTCTTAGGAGTAATACTTTTACACCAAGTATTAAGAGCAATACTTTTACAACAAGTATTGAGAGCAATACTTTTACAACAAGTATTGAGAGCAATAATTTTACAACAAGTATTGAGAGCAATACAATACTTTTACACCAAGTATTGAAAGCAATATAATACTTTAACACCAAGTATTGAGAGCAATACAATACTTTTACAGCAAGTATTGAGAGCAATACTTTTACACCAAGTATTGAGAGCAATAATTTTACAACAAGTATTGAGAGCAATACATTTAAAATAAGTATTGAGAGAAACACTTTTGCAACACGTATTGAGAGCAATACAATACTTTTACACCAAGTATTGAGAGCAATACTTCTACAACAAGTATTGGCTGTCAATTTTTGCTTATACCAACCGCACCACTTGTCTCGAGTTTCACGAATTTTACCCATCCATATTAGAAGCATTTGAACAACCTTGACATCAAAATCAATAAAAGCCTGCGTAATAATAATAATAATAATAATAATAATAATAATAGAAGTATATTAATGTTCTGTGGAGGAGGAGGGATCGAGTGATACAGACCCATGCAGTAACTTATAGAGTCGCGTCCACGAGACTCAAAGGCAACTCATTTTTCCAGTTTTAGACCCAAATTAGACCCCTCAAAACCCGTAAGCTCCTTACAATGCACCGAATGCATCACGCAAAATCTGATGTAGATAGGATGTACTTGCCAAGAAGGGAAGGAGGTAGAGGACTCATCCAAATTGAGCTCTCTTACAAAATCACTACGATCGGACTTGAAAAGTACCACCAGGAAGCACAGGACAATCTGTTCCATTTTGTAAGGGACCATAACATGCACAAACGCCTGTACTCCATCAACAAACAGGCAATCAAGTTGACCCAGGAGCTCCAGATGACTTCTCTTCCCCTGGTAGAAGACGAAGCAAACACCAACTATTCCCGTTGAGCCAAGACCAAAGCAAAACAATGTGGACAACAACCAAGAACATCCACGGCAAATACCCCTAACGAATTCAACAACCTGATCTAGACCGGAAACAACCACATAACTGGCTACGAGCTACAGAACTGAAGGCACAAACAGAGGGATTTATCATAGCAGTCCAGGACCAAAGTCTCCCTACACGATGGCACCAAAACAACATTGTGAAAAAGAGAGATGTTCACCCCAAATGCAGACTGTGTGGAAGGTTTGATGAGACCATAGACCACCTCGTATCAGGCTACTCTAAATTGGCTAAAACCGAATATATCCACCGCCACAACAAAGCAGCCGCTAACGTCCACTGAAACATCTGCAAAGAGCATGGGATACAAGTCTCTAGCAAGTGGTATGAGCATGAGCCCAAGGCAGTTGTTGAAAACGACAATGTCACCATCATCTAGGACATGCCCATCCACACAGATAGGACTATAGCAACCAATAGACCTGATATAGTACTGAAAAACAAGAAGGACAAGACCTGCCTTCTCATAAACATGTCCATACCCCTTTACATCAACACCTCAGTCAAGACTACCGAAAAGCTCAACAGGTATAAAGACGTAGACATTAAATTTGAGCGGATGTGGGGCCTCTAAACCACAACAATCCCTGTCATTGTAGGAACCCTTGGAACTATCAAAAAGGGCTACAAAATACCTAGACCAAATACGTGGCAGCATCAAAATCTATGAACTCCAGAAAACCACCCTCTTCTCCTCTCCTTAGGAGGGCCTTGTCCATGAAATAATCATGGAATATCCATGCATCCTTAGGTCTATGGTTTGGACCCGGTTGCCTGGAGAATGCAGACTTGTAAACTAAAATAATAATATTAATAATAATATTGTTAATGATAATATTAATAATAATGATATTAATAATAATAATATAATAATAATATTATTAATAATAATAATGATAATATTAATAATTGATATCAATAATAATATCAATAAATAATAATAATGGGAAAATAGAGATAAAAAATATTGATACAAGAAAACATCACCACCTCTTCCTCCCCAAGTGGTATGACGAGAGGGCACAATTATGTTGAGAACAAATACCCAAAAGTACCCAAATCTCTCCCGTCGGCGTGGCATTTGACCGTTGCCTCTACCTTTGACTCTCAGACCCCCTCCCGGGGCGGGGTCTAGGACCCACATTTGGGTGGTCAGAAATGGCCCTTGGAAATAGGCTCTGAAAATGGCGACCTGGTCTCCTTTGACGAAGTTCAAATTCGTATCTCGAAGCCCCCCTGGGTTCGTCGTACGATCATGTTCACTGTGGGTTTGATGCTCACTCTCAGTCTTTTCAATTTCAGTCTTTATTATTTTCAGTGTTTCTGGTCCTACTTTTATCTGCTACATCCCTTATCCTTATATTATTCCGCCAAAGGCCTCGTTGGATGCGTTGGTTTCCTTCCTAATGTCCTTGCCCAAGATTTTTTACTCCAGCAGAGGAGGAGTGCGACTGGGGAGGGGAGGGGGTAGGCACTGGGCATTTTGGGGCACTTATGAGGATTAGGTCGAATTCATGTTCTCTCTCTTCTCTAAGTTGTTTTTCGACTATATATATATATATATATATATATATATATATATATATATATATATATATATATATCTGTCTGCCTTTACTGACTGCCCTTGTACAACTCGCTGGTGAGGCCTCACCTAGAGTTCGCTGTTCAGTTCTGGTCTCCTCATTATCGAAAAGACATCGATCGTCTGGAAAAGGTGCAAGCCAGGGCCACGAAACTGATCCCATCGCTAAGGAACAAGTCATACCAAGAAAGACTGCAAGAGCTCGATCTCTATTCGTTAGAGACTCGAAGACTGCGCGGTCGTCTAATAGAGACTTTTAAAATCTTGAAAGGATTTGAAAATGTCGACTCCACTAAGTTCTTTACCCTCAACCGAAATATGACTCGAAATCACGGGTGGAAGGTGGAGCTGCCCAGATTCCATACCATTTCGGTGCGTAAGTCATTCACATATGACATTTGCGACACATGGAATAAACTACCAGCGGGGTTTGTTGAGAGTAGCAGTGTTGAACAGTTCAAGAGTAGACTTGACAAATTATATTTGAAAAGTTGATGATCTCATAGCAAGTAATCAGTACATGCTAAGAATCGAAACCACAAAAAGTGCCTCCTCGATATGGGCCGCAAGGCCTTTGAGGTACTTCTTTTCCTTGTAACTCCTTGTAACTCTCTCTCTCTGTCTGTCTGTATGTCTCTTTCTATCCTTTCTATCTTTCTCTCTCTCTCTCCGTGCCTCTACCTGTCTGCCCCCCTCTCTCTCTCTCTGTCTCTGCCTGTCTGCCTCTACTGTCTTCCTATCTCTCTCTCTCTCTCTATCTATCTCCATCTCTCTCTATCTCTCTCTCTCTCTCTCTCTCTATCTCCATCTCTCTCTATCTCTCTCTCTCTCTCTCTCTCCCTCTGCCTGTCTGCCTATATATATGCCTGTCTTCCTCTACTGTCTTCCTATCTCTCGCTCTCTCTCTCTCTCTCTCTCTCTCTCTCTCTCTCTCTCTGCCTGTCTGCCTATATATATGCCTGTCTGACTCTACTGTCTTCCTATCTCTCTCTCTCTCTCTCTGCCTCTGCCTATCTGCCCCTCTCTATTTCTATATATCTCTCTCTGCCTGTGTACCCCCCTATCTCTCTCTGCCCCTCTTTATTTCTCTCTCTCCCTCTCTTGTATGCTTCCTCCCCCCTCGTCTCTCTGTCACCCACGGTCTTGATTGCCAAATTCCTCTCTCAACACGTCCTCGTCACGTTCCGTTCCTGTCCCAAACCCGTCTTGTCTCATCTTTTCCTCCTCTTTCTTTCCTCTTCCTTACCCTCATTCCGTTACAGACAACCTCCTACGCCCTCGCCAATGGCTGCTGGTCCCCCCTCCCCCTCCGCTCTCAAAATACTTCTTGTGGCCTCAAGGGGCACTCGCCATCTGTGCCAACCCCACTGAGATATTTCTGGCTCTCCGCTCTCGGTCCCGTGCCAAGGTTTGACCCTTCGATGCTGCGCCGCCGTGAGATGCGTCCGTCTACGATTTCATTTCTTCGCTCTGCATCACACGGCGCCCCGTCAGTAGGAGAATTGCGCACCCTCCACTACTCTCACCGCTCTAATCATTTCGTGTTATGCATCTTTCACACATTTTCACACCACTTAATGAGCCTCGTAGGACGATTTTCTTCTGGAATAAAATTTAATAATATATGTTTTTAACTTTTTTCCTTCTTTCGTGACTTCTCTCCTCTATTTAGTCCCTCGTTGGATTATACCAAAGGCATTTAAAAAATAATCAAGTGATTAATCAGTGTATTCACGCCGCTGAATGGTGCCTTCGATGAATATTTGATGAATGTCGTTCATCTTCCCAAAAAGGGTTAGGCAGAAGTGGTAAAGGGCATAGAAGGGTATTGGGCAGTATTAAAGGGTATTGATGGAAAAAAACTATCAAAGGGTATGGGAATGTATTAAGGGTTATTGATCGGTGTAGATAGCATGGGGTTTGATGAAGAAGGGTATTTAGGGGCAGACATATTATTGGGGAGTTTTTAAGTGGTATTGATAGAATGGACAAATGAGAGGATTTAGGGGAAGAAGGTTTAGTGGTATCAATGGAACTGGTGGTTAAATGGTATTAATTCGTTGGGCTGTTAAGCATGGTACTAAGTAGCATTAAGGCTACTAAGGGGTATTAAGTGGTACTGATAACTTGAGTTATTAAGGGATATTAATGGACTGTACTAGTTATAAAGTGGTATTAAGGGGCAGAGCTATTAAGGTGTATTAATGAGCAGAACTAATAAGAGGTATTGGTAGACAGGGCTATTGAGGTGCATCGATGTACAGAGTTATTAAGAGGTATTTAATGGGTGGAGCTATTAAGGAGTATTGATGGGCAGTGCGGCGTTAATAAGGGAAGCTATTAAACGGAATTAATGAACAGGCAGGGCTATTAAAAGATATTAAGGGGAATTAATAGTCATGAATATTAATTGATATTAACAAGTAGCAATGGACATAGCTATTAATGGACATGAGTGGGCAAAGCTATTACGAGATAATAGTGGTCCTAGCTATCAGGGATTATCAAAGACAGCACAGTTAATGGGTATTAAAGGAAAAAGCTCCTGAAAAAGCTATTGAAGTGTATTAATAGGTAGAGTTATTAATGGGTATTAATAGCTATGAATCTTATATGACAATAATTGATGAAGCTCTTAAGGGGTATTGGAGGACAACATTACTAAGAGGTAATAATGGGCAATCCAATTAATGGGTGGGCATTAATTGGTATTGATGGGCAGAGGTAGTAACGAGTTGGCAATATAATACCCCCTTTTAAGGTGGTGGGTGGTGGAGCAGTGGCGAAGCACCTCTATATATGAAACCAGGAGCAATGGCATACCCTCCATACCCCAGTATGTACCCTGTATGTGGTCTCAGATGTAACATGGTCCAACATACCACATCTGAGATGTGGAGGTTGCATGCCTTCCCCTCCCCAATGCACGCAGAGGATTTCCAGCTAAAGTATCTTTCAAAAAACTTTCACCTCATTTATCTCCACCACTTCCTTTACATCTCCTTACAAATTGACCACAGTATGTATGGTGAGTGGTGCCTATTTAAGATGTTGAAATTGCGTGTGTATGTATGCATGAGTTTGCCATTTTGAGCGGAGTGGGTCCATTTGTGTGTCATGAGATGAGTTGTATGTGTTGCAAGTTTCGGTGAGATTAGTTATATGTGTTGGAAGTTTGAGTGAGATTAGTTGTATGGGTTGCAAATTTGGGTGAGATGATTAGTGTGTGTGTATTGCAAGTTTGGTTGAGATGAGTTGTGTGTGGTGCAAATTTCAGGGAGATGATTGGTGAGTGTTGTGCAAATTTGGGTGAGATGATTGATGTATGTGTTGCAAATTTGGGTGAGATGATTGGTGTGTGTTTCAAGTTTGTGTGAGATGAATTGTGTGTGGTGCAAGTTTGGGCGAGATGAGTTGTATGTGTTGAAAGTTTGGATGATATGTGTTTTGTGTGCTGCAAGTTTGGTTGAGATGAGTTGTGTGAGTTGAAAGTTTGGGTGAGCTGAGTAGTGTGATGCAGATTTGTGTGAGTGGAGTTGTATGTGTTGCAGGTTCGGGTGAGATGTGTTGTGTGTGTTGCATATTTGGTTGAGATGAGTTTTGGTTTTGCATGTTTGGGTGAGATGAGTTGTGTGTATTGCAAGTTTGTGTGAGCTGCATTGTATGTGTTGCACGTTTGGGTGAAGTATGTTGTGCGTGTTGCAGGTTTGGGTGAGATGAGTTATATCTGTTGCAAATTGGGATGAAATGTGTTGTGTGTGTAGAAAGTTTGGGCGAGATGAGTTGTTTATGTGTTGAAATTTGGATGGGATGAGTTGTGTGTGTTGCAAGTTTATGTTAGATGAGTTATGTGTGCTGCAAGTTTGGGCAAGATGTGTTTTTTGTGTTGCAAGATTGAGTGAGCTGAGTTTTCTGTGTTGAATTTATGTGAGATGTGTTGTGTGTGTTGCAAGTTTGGGTGAGCTGACTTCTTTATGTTGCAATTTGGGTGATATGTATTGTGTTTGTTGCAAGTTTGGGTGAGCTGAGTTGTGTGTGTATAATTGTATTGCGTGTGTTTAGATGTATTATGGGTGTTGCAAGATTGGGTGAGCTGAGTTGTGTGTTTTCAATTTGGGTGATACGAGTTGCGTGTGTGGCCAGTTTGAGTGAGATAAGTCTTATGTGTTGCAAATATGGGTGAAATGAGTTGCATGAATTTCAAGTTGAGAAGAGATGTGTTGTAAGTTTGGGTGTGTTACAAGTTTGGGTGAGCTGAGTTTTATGTGTTGCAATTTGGGGTGAAATGAGTTTTGTGCGTTGCAATTTGGGGCGAGATGAGTTGTATATGCTGCAAGTTTGGCTGACCTGAGTTGTGTGTGTTGCAAGTTTGGGTGAGATCAGTTGTATGCCTTGCAAGTTTGGGCGAGATGAGTTGTATATGTGCAAGTTTGGGCGAGATGAGTTGTGTGCGTTGCAATTTTGGGTGAGATGAGGTATGTTTGAAAGCATCTTATTCTTCGTGTCTTACTTCCTTCCTTTAACCCCCCCTTGAGAAGAGAACAAAATGTACTCTTTTGAATAGGTCAATTTGTTATTCTGAGGTTCTTTGTACTCTTTATGGAGCATTTCGAATGGGTTCTTTTTATACCGAATCATTACTTATTCATATAATTTTTTAATATACATTTATATGATTTTTGTTTATTTCTTTCTTATGATTATTTATTGTACTCCAAGATGGCGATATTCGATATACGAATGATCTTTTTACTTCGAATTTCACGTAATTAAAAGCCGAAAATTGAGAGTAAAGAGGTTATCTTTAAACTCTACAATTCGTATGTCAATTTAGAGTACTGTATCCAAGCTGATCACCGCATTTTAGACACAATATCAAACTGCTAGAGTCAGTACAAAGGAGGGCAACAAAAATAATACCTTCCTTGAAGCCCCTTGAATATGAAGATAGACTGATGGTACTAAATAAGTTCTCATTTGAAAGAAGGTGTGTTACTTTTGTTACTTTTGTAGATTCTGCCTCTTAGTAGCATAGCTGAGGTGGTCCTCCACTTCGGTGTTCCTGATCCCTCTCGTGGCTTACTTCGGGGAGGGCGTTGTTATTCTGAACTGTGTAATCTAGTGTTTGTGGTTGGTCAGGTTTGCTGCTTAGCCACTTGTCCAGGTTCCTCTTCAATGTTTCTGAAGTTACTCTAGTGAGGTCCCTGATGTCCTTTGATATGCAATTGAACAGCTGGGTTCTATTGAATGAGAAGGAGTCGTGTGTCAGGGTCCTGATTACTGTTTGGGTGAAGATACGATTGAGTTTTTTTAAAATCTGTTCTGGGACGAATAAGTTGGATTTTAGCAAGTTATTTGAGTTGAAAGGTAGTAATAGGACTAGGGGTCACCACTTAAAAAATAAAAAAACAGAGGTGCAGGTTGGATGTTAGAAAATATTTTTTTACCAATAGAGTGGTAGATTACTGGAATAGTTTGCCATCTGAGACGGTAGACAGTCCAAACTTGAATGTATTCAAACGCAGTTTAGATGATTATATGGGAAGGGAGGGTTAACTTCGTTTGGGGTGGGGGTCTGTTATTCTAGACTCATTCCTATGGATGCAGCTTTTTATTAATGGGTGATTTGGATTTTAACAAGCCTTGATTATGATGCTTTTTGTTTATTGTGTATTCCTGTGGATGGTTTAAATTGTATTTTGTAGATGCATAATCTGACACAAACCTATAGATGCAATTTGTAGGCGTGTTTTGACGGATGCGGATGACCTTTGATAGGCCCTTGTGACCTTTGTTATCTGTGAAATTATATTATGTTATGAAGTCTCTAATTCATTTGTTCGACTACAACTGTTTAGGTAATTTTATTCATTCAAATTTCCTTAGAATATCAAGGGGAATTTTATGTGTCGGTAGTTTCTCCTTAGGCTGCGGTCTCTTTTCACCCATAACAGAATACCATCAGCTGAATGTGAGTCCAAAGGTACACATCTGTTTTCGAGCATCCTATCAAAGATCTCAGCATCGGAGCCAAAGGCTATCCAGCCCTGACGAATTATACTGGATTTGATTGTCCATCTTAGTTGCAAACCCTTCAGCAGCTGAGGGCAATTTTTCGTCTATATAAATAACACATTTTCGATCCTCATGGTGCTTCTTGGAACCAATTCATTCTTATCCTCAGTGAATAAAAGAAGTGAACATATACGGAATTACTAATTTCGCTGTAAGCTGCATCTGGAAGATTGTGGGCTTTCTCGACTCCAATACCTATATGAAGATCTGCGGGTATAGATATCTTCCATACATTGTTAATACCTCTAACCATCATCAGTTTCTTTAGAAATCTGCCATTAAAAAGTTTTGGGGAAGAGATACATACGTTGTTTTTCGCTTTAAATAAAATAAATCAACTTACAAATCTCTTAGGACCACATCATTGTCTTTCCGTAGGGCTATACACTGGTGTGCTGGCTTTTGATAGTTCACCAAAGCAAAAAGTTTTTCTGGTTTTAGTTGCAAACAGAAGTTACGCAAATTTCTTATGCCTAATTTGGTTTACAGAACGTGGCCTTTATTCAACAGCGAAATGCAGAGTTGATCACTTGATCGTGGAGACTGCGACTAGATTCACATTTCATATCTGTCACTTTCTTCTCTCTGGATCATTTGCGATCGTTTGTTGAAAGTATTAGGCTGAGACCTTGAGGGCTAATCGATTTCGTTGCTAAAAACAAAGTCTAACGATCTAATGAACAAGTTCTTGAAGCTTAGTGCCTGCCCAAATTATGCTAAATTCCGTTCTTCTTTCTAGGGCAAGATTAGTTTGAGAGAAAATCTAAACTTATTAACGTAACTACTCTCAAACACTCTTCCACAGACTCGTCGGAGACAAATTCGTCCTCAGTAGTGAATACAAAGTTCAAGGGGAGGTTTTCTATAGTGAGCTCACGAATTCACTGTCCTAAGTAGTCATATTTAGTGAAATCTATGAGCCGCATCGCCTCATCTTTGCCGGTCCTGTTCTCCCACTATACTTGACTATTCAAGTCGCCCATTACAAAAGTAGAGATGTTCTTTCAACTAATTGGACAGTTAAGTTTCAATTCTGTGTCTATCCCCTCTGTCAGATTGAGAGGTAGTTAGACACAGCAATTTCTTTTCAATGTATCACTGCAAACTTTGACTTCCTTACTTAAAACATCATGCTTATTATCTGTCGCAAATAAAAGGTCAACCGACCAATACTCTGTATGCTATTACCCTGTCTATGTAGGATATTACATAGTCAGGAAGACCGAATTCTGCCACGAGGTTATGTGTAACAGATTAGATATATGCCTTCGCGATCGCAAGTGCATCAAAGGTTTCGAACGTCATCAGTAACCATTAAGAAACGACGCTTAAGAGCCCTGAATTAGCCTCAATAGCGGTATTTCTTGCGCGTTTCTTCAACCCCAATCATAGGTAGCGGACACCTAAACTATTAGCGAAAGTGATGATATCTCGTCTAGAGCTGGGGATTTTAAAGTCTGTGGCATATTTCTCAAGAATGTAAAAAGTTTTTATTTGTCTGTAGCATCTGTTGATCCTGTAATTCCCCTCTGAATTTATCTCTTTGAGGGCCAATCGCTCTCTTTTAGTTAGGTGAGTCCCGTGTCGCATATATTAACCAAGATGGCCGTAGAACGCTTCAAATTGGTCAACGACCACTATTCCGTGATTCAAAGATGATATCTAGCCGCCAAATAAGGATCATATATTTGTAGGATGACGTGATTACCACCTGGCAAATCGAGATGAAGTGGTTACTACCGATCATCTTCGTCGGTTACATAGGTGACATATTCCTTGCAGCCTTCCTCTCACGAACTGGACCTTAACCGTCAGTTTTGCCTCGAGTTCCATCGTCTCTGCGCATCATGAGTTGAGCCAGCGTGAGCCAACGAAACGGCCAAATTTCGTGACAAGGATAGGATAGCTTTTTGTCTTCATTGTTTGTTTTTTTGCTGCATCCATTGCCTTTTTTATTTTTATTTTTTATATCAAGCGGGAATGCTGACCGGAATATATGACGCGAACTTGCGCATGCCTACTCTGGATATTTTAATCATGCGCATGCGCACCAAAGATATTTTAAACTAATTTATAAACTGGATATTAAAAAGGTTTTAATATCCATAATGAGTACATTTCAAATTGGATTAGTCTCGAGCTACGAAGTCTGTGTATAAAATGTTAAAGCTTCATAGAAGCAAAGTTCTATGCAGTTCAGATGGTAAATTTGTATATAATTGAGATAAATTGCGAGAAAGAAAGTTGTAGGGGTGCGAAAATGTATCATAGAAATTCCTTCCGACTCGATAATATAAATGGCCGATAAAATTTACCAACCGAAAATGGGTGAGGCTAGAGTATTGGCGTTTAAATTCAACGGTACCGCGTTCGAAACTCAAGAGTTAAAACTTTTATGAAGAAATCTCAAGAAGAATACGAAAGTCGAGGAAAATAGAAGAAAAATGTTTGAAGGACCAACTTAAATAAAAGGAAATTCAGTCAAGAAGAGAAAATCTAGTGAAAAGAAGATAAATAAAATAAATGGGATAATAAGGATATATCTCCCCCATAACTGGTAACCCTCAAAGACCGAACAATCTTCTGATCTTCGTTACAACTGCACCTGCCCTCCTACTAGAGATTAAAGAAAAAGTGCTGCTGGGAACTTCGGAGACGCGGAGAAGGAGAAGCCGTTACTCATTGATTAGAGACAAGACTTTGTTAGCTTTCCTCAATTCCTCTAAATTAGCTCCACTCATGTCGCAGACTCGGAGGCCGTAGGAGAGAGAGCTACTACTCATCGATTAAGAAATCCCCAATCCTCAAATTTGCTCCGCTTTCTAGAAAGGGACCTGTGTAGGGGTGCGAAAAATGAATCAGAGAAAAATTCCTTCCAGCTCGATAATATAAATGGCCGATAAAATTACCAACCAGGAACGGACTAAAACCGGTTGTGAGGCTAGAATATTGGCGTTCAAATCCAACGGTACCTCGTTCGAAACTCAACAGTCCAAAACTTTTATGAAAATCGCAAACAGAAAGAAAACGGAAGAAAGCGCTTGAAGGACTAACTCAACAAGAAACTCAACTCAACAAGAATCAAGAAGCCAAAGAAAAATCAGCCCCCAAGATAAATGGAAGAAAATGAAGATGCATCGATGGAAGACAACGAAGTTTAAGGACCAACCCAGCCAAGAAGTATACGGAAGTCAAGGAAAATGGAAAGAAAATGTTTGATGGGCCAACTTAAAGTAATAAGGAATTTTAGTCAGGAGGAAGAAATTGCATCGATAAAAGTAAGAATAATATTGATAAATCCATAAATGAGGATAAGAAGGACATGCGCCCTCCCCATAAGAAGTTGCATCTAGAGAAAGAAAATTCAAGATGAATAAAAATAAATAAAAATTATAACGAAGGATATGCCCCCCCCCCCCATATGTTTCGTCAAGACATTCTTTTAATTTTCTTACAGTTGGAATAATTTGGTGGATTAGAGTTTCATAGTTTAATCTTCTACTGGAACTTTTAATAATTACATTTGATCTTTCATTTAAGTCAAGGATAATATATTTCATATTATTTTTTTATAATTATACCACTATACAATTGTGCAGCAATATAAGTTTAGTAATACTTTTATACGATTATTGTGAAAAAGATTTTATCATTTATGTGAGAAAAATTGTAGCACCCTGGTTCGGTACATGTACTGGTATAGAGTCCAAATCTCACGAGCGGGAATTTTGATGCATTTAGAGAAAAAGATAAATTCTCTTTGGTCTATTAATCTAGAGCAAGGTCTCTCTCTCTCTCTCTTTCTCTATCTCTATGAATGCATCTTGGACTAAATTTTTTTTAAGTTCTTTGAAAAGTGCCAAGATCTCCTTTTCTTAATATCCGTTTATTTGTTTCCTTCTTATTTGTTTCCTTGTTATTTACTTTCATTCTCTCCCTAATCTATGTGAGTGTCATCCCATCGTTTAAGGGTGCCAGAGTAAGTTAAGAAGCGATGAGTAAAGCTGGTTGGATTAACTAAATGAACAAAATTAGGGGAAAGTGAGAAAAAATCCCTCTCTAAAATCATACTTTTCTCCCTACGAGAATTGCTCGTTCGACCAAATCCTTTTAATTGTATGAATTTTCTTGTGTGTTTGTTCCTGATTACCAAATTTCATTAATCTTTTGAAGATCCGTTCACATCTTTATCCGCCCGTTTGATTGCTCATTCTTCCATCCTTCTTTTGGACCCACTCCCGGTCTAGAAACTTCAAGTTGTCTCCTTCGTTCCACTTTCTTTTAGTCATTCTCACGGTCCAAACAATTCAAGTTGTTCTCCTTCGTTCCTCTTTCTTTCGGCCGATCTCCCGGTCCGGACAATTCAAGTTGTTCTCCTTCGTTCCTCTTTCTGTTGGCCGCTCTCCCGATCCGGACAATTCAAGTTGTCTATGTTGTTCCTCTTTCGTTTGACCGCTCTCCCGGTCCAAACAATCAAGTTTTTTTTTCTTCGTTCCTCTTTATTTTGGCCGCTCTCCCGGTCTAGAAACTTCAAGTTGTTCTCCTTCGTTCCTCTTTCTTTTGGCTGCTCAGCCGGTCCGGACAATTCAAGTTGTCTATGTTGTTCCTCTTTCTTTTGGCCGCTCTCCCGGTCCGGACAATTCAAGTTGTTCTTTTTCGTTTCTCTTTCTTTTGGCTGCTCTGCCGGTCCAGACAATTCAGGTTGTTCTCCTTCATTCCTCTTTCTTTTGGCCGCTCTCCCAGTCCGGACAATTCAAGTTGTTCTCCTTAGTTTCTCTTTCTTTTGGCCGCTCTCCCGGTCCGGGCAATTCAAGTTGTCTATGTTGTTCCTCTTTCGTTTTGCCACTCTCCCGGTCCGGACAATTCAAGTTGCCAAATGTTGTTCCTCTTTCTTTTGGCCACTCTCCCGGTCTAGAAACTTCAAGTTTTTCTCCTACGTTCCTCTTTCTTTCAGCTGCTCTACCGGTCCGGACAATTTAAGTTGTTCTCCTTCGTTCCTTTTTCTTTTGGCCGCTCTCCCGGTCCAGACAATTCAAGTTATCTATGTTGTTCCTCTTTCGTTTGGCCGCTCTCCCGATCCGGACAATCAAGTTTTTCTCCTTCGTTCCTCTTTATTTTGGCCACTCTCCCGGTCTAGAAACTTCAAGTTTTTCTTCTTCGTTCTTATTTCTTTTGGCCGCTCTTCCGGTCTAGAAACTTCAAGTTGTTCTCCTTCGTTCCTCTTTCTTTTGGCTGCTCTGCCGGTCCGGACAATTCAAGTTGTTCTCCTTCGTGCCTCTTTCTTTTAGACGCTCTCCTGGTCCGGACAATTCAAGTTGTTCTCCTTCGTTCCTCTTTCTTTTAGCTGCTCTGCTGGTCTAGACAATTCAAGTTGTTCTCCTCTATTCCTCTTTTTTTTGGCCGCTTTCCAGGTCCGGACAATTCAAGTTGTTCTCCTTCGTTTCT
Source organism: Ceratothoa steindachneri (assembly GCA_963969495.1). Classification (NCBI taxonomy): domain Eukaryota; kingdom Metazoa; phylum Arthropoda; class Malacostraca; order Isopoda; family Cymothoidae; genus Ceratothoa; species Ceratothoa steindachneri. The sequence goes on from OZ018320.1 coordinate 222,928,431, forward strand.
CTTTCTGCTGGACGCTTTCCCGGTCCGGACAATTCAAGTTGTTCTTCTTCATTTCTCTTTCTTTTGGCCGCTCTCCCGGCGGTCCGGACAATTCAAGTTGCCTATGTTGTTCCTCTTTCTTTTGGCCACTGTCCCGGTCTAGAAACTTCAAGTTTTTTTCCCTCGTTCATCTTTCTATTGGCCACTCTCCAAGTCCGGACAATTAAAGTTGTTCTCCTTCGTTCCTCTTTCTTTTGCCGCTCTCCCGGTCCGGACAATTCAAGTTGTTCTCCTTCGTTCCTCTCTCTTTTGGCCGCTCTCCCGGTCCAGACAATTCAAGTTGTTCTCCTTCGTTCCTCTTTCTTTTGTCTGCTCTCCTGGGCCAAACAATTCAAGTTGTCTATGTTGTTCCTCTTTCGTTTGGCCGCTCTCCTGGTCCGGACAATTCAAGTTGCCTATGTTGTTCCTCTTTCTTTTGGCCGCTCTCCCGGTCTAGAAACTTCAAGTTTTTCTTCCTGGTTCCTCTCTCTTTTGGCCGCTCTCCTGGTCTGGACAATTCAAGTTGTTCTCCTTCGTTCCTCTTTCTTTTGGCCGCTCTCCCGATCCGGACAATTCAAGTTGTCTATGTTGTTCCTCTTTCGTTTGGCCGCTCTCCCGGTCCGGACAATTCAAGTTTTTCTCCCTCGTTCATCTTTCTTTTGGCCGCTCTCCTGGTCCGGACAATTCAAGTTGTCTATGTTGTTCCTCTTTCGTTTGGCTGCTCTCCCGGTCCGGACAATTCAAGTTGTCTATGTTGTTCCTCTTTCTTTTAGCCGCTCAACCAGTCCGGACAATCAAGTTTTTCTCCTTCGTTCCTCTCTAATTTAGCCGCTCTCCCGGTCTAGAAACTTTAATTTGTTCTCCTTCGTTCCTCTTTCTTTTGGCTGCTCTCCCGGTCCGTACAATTGAAGTTGTTCTCCTTCGTTTCTCTTTTTTTGCCGCTCTCCCGGTCCGGACAATTCCAGTTGTCTATGTTGTTCCTCTTTCTTTTGGCCGTTCTTCAAGTCTAGAAACTTCAAGTTTTTCTCCTTCGTTCCTCTCTCTTTTGCCCGCTCTCCTGGTCCGGACAATTCAAGTTGTTCTCCTTCATTTCTCTTTCTTTTGGCCGCTCTTCTGGTCCGGACATTTCAAGTTGTTTATGTTGTTCCTCTTTCGTTTGGCTACTCTCCCGGTCCGGATAATTCAAGTTGTTCTCCTTCATTCCTCTTTCTTTTGGCCGTTCTCCCGGTCCGGACAATTCAAGTTGTTCTCCTTCGTTCCTCTTTCTTTTGGCCACTCTCCCGATCTGGACAATTAAAGTTGTTCTCCTTCGTTTCTCTTTTTTTTGCCGCTCTCCCGGTCTAGAAACTTCAATTTGTTCCCTTTGGTTCCTCTTTCTTTTGGCTGCTCTCTCGGTCCGTACAATTGAAGTTGTTCTCCTTCGTTTCTCTTTTTTTTCCGCTCTTCTGGTCCGGACATTTCAAGTTGTTTATGTTGTTCCTCTTTCGTTTGGCTACTCTCCCGGTCCGGATAATTAAAGTTGTTCTCCTTCATTCCTCTTTCTTTTGGCCGCTCTCCCGGTCCGGACAATTCAAGTTGTTCTCTTTCGTTTCTCTTTCTTTTGGCCGCTCTCCCGGTCCGGACAATTCAAGTTGTTCTCCTTCGTTCCTCTCTCTTTTGGCTGCTCTGCTGATCCGGACGATTCAAGTTGTTCTCCTTCGTTTCTCTTTCTTTTGGTCGCTCTCCCGGTCCGGACAATTCAAGTTGTCTATGTTGTTCCTTTTTCGTTTGGCCGCTCTTCCGGTCCGGACAATTTAAGTTGCCAAAGTTGTTCCTCTTTCTTTTGGCCACTCTCCCGGTCCGGACAATTTAAGTTTTTTTCCTTCGTTCCTCTTTCTTTTGGCCACTCTCCCGGTCCGGACAATTCAAGTTGTTCTCCTTCGTTCCTCTTTCTTTTGGCCGCTCTCCCGGTCCAGACAATTCAAGTTGTTCCCCTTCGTTCCTTTTTCTTTTGTCCGCTCTCCTGGTCCGGACAATTTAAGTTGTCTATGTTGTTCCTTTTTCGTTTGGCCACTTTCCTGGCCAAGGCACTTCAAGTTGCCTATGTTGTTTCTCTTCCTTTTGGCCACTCTCCCGGTCTAGAAACTTCAAGTTTTTATCCTTCGTTCCTCTTTCTTTTGCCCGCCCTCCCGGTCCAGACAATTCAAGTTGTCTATGTTGTTCCTCTTCCGTTTGGCCCTTCTCCTGTTCCGGACAATTCAAGTTGTTCTCCTTCGTTCCTCTTTCTTTTGGCTGCTCTCTGGGTCTACAAACTTTAAGTTTTTCTCCTTCGTTCCTCTTTCTTTTGGCAGCTCTCCCGCTCCGGACAATTCAAGTTGTCTATGTTGTTCCTCTTCCGTTTGGCCCTTCTCCTGTTCCGGACAATTCAAGTTGTTCTCCTTCGTTCCTCTTTCTTTTGGCTGCTCTCTGGGTCTACAAACTTTAAGTTTTTCTCCTTCGTTCCTCTTTCTTTTGGCAGCTCTCCCGCTCCGGACAATTAAAGTGGTTCTTCTTCGTTCCTCTTTCTTTTGGCCGCTCTCCCGGCCTGGACATTCAATTGTCTATGTTTTTGCTCTTTCGTTTGGCCGCTCTCCTGGTCCCGACAATTCAAGTTTTTCTCCTTCGTTCCTCTTTCTTTTAGCCGCTCTCCCGGTCCGGACAATTCAAGTTGTCTATGTTGTTCCTCTTTCGTTTGGCCGCTCTCCCGGTCTAGAAACTTCAAGTTTTTCTCCCTCGTTCATCTTTCTTTTGGCCGCTCTCCTGTTCCGGACAATTCAAGTTGTCTATGTTGTTCCTCTTCCGTTTGGCCCTTCTCCTGTTCCGGACAATTCAAGTTGTTCTCCTTCGTTCCTCTTTCTTTTGGCTGCTCTCTGGGTCTACCAACTTTAAGTTTTTCTCCTTCGTTCCTCTTTCTTTTGGCAGCTCTCCCGCTCCGGACAATTAAAGTGGTTCTTCTTCGTTCCTCTTTCTTTTGGCCGCTCTCCCGGCCTGGACATTCAATTGTCTATGTTTTTGCTCTTTCGTTTGGCCGCTCTCCTGGTCCCGACAATTCAAGTTTTTCTCCTTCGTTCCTCTTTCTTTTGGCAGCTCTCTCGGCCCGGACAATTTAAGTTGTTATACTTTGTTCCTCTCTCTTTTGGCCGCTCTCCCGGTCCGGACAATTCAAGTTTTTCTCCCTCGTTCATCTTTCTTTTGGCCGCTCTCCTGGTCCGGACAATTCAAGTTGTCTATGTTGTTCCTCTTTCGTTTGGCTGCTCTCCAGGTCCGGACAATTCAAGTTGTCTATGTTGTTCCTCTTTCTTTTAGCCGCTCTCCCGGTCCGGACAATTCAAAGTGTTTTCCTCTATTCTCTTCATATGACCTTTCCAATATTTGCACCTCTCTTGCCTTAACTATTTTATTTACGATCCTCTCTCACACATCTTCCATACGGAACTTCATAGGTTTTTGCCTTTCATTTAAATGAATAAATAACTTTTATTATGAATGGTGAGTCCTTTAAAAGACAGCGAAGGATCGTAGCGTCGCCTTTTAACCTCCTGTGGTTAATCAACATCCCTAACAGCACGTGCTTTGCGAGGTCTTTCCATAGTAGATAAATGTAGATTATACTTTAGAGGCTTGACTATTTTCTACAGAAGAGTCGTCATTTTCGGCCAGAAAGGTGACATTTTATATCAGACCTTTGACAGATCTGACTACTATTTTACCCATTTCTTCCACAACTGGGACATTGATATTTTTTAAGGCAACTTTGACATTTTCTAATGGAGCTGAATATAAAATGGGCCGCAAAGTTTGCAGCACACTGTAAGAAAGGCAAATTTTACATACTTTTAGTTAACGTAGATAGATGATCGGACACAATCCTATGGATGAATTTTATGGGTGGGTTTTGACAGATGCCGATGACCTTTGATAGGCCCCTGTGGCTTTTGTCATCCGTGAAATTATGTTGTGTTATGTTATGTTACCATAGGTAAGTGAAATTTACAATGCATGTGGAATTTTTTGTAATAAATAAAATTTACTAGTCAGAAAAGCAAAATAGTGAACAACAAAAGGTTTAAAAGACAATCTATCTATCTATTTATATATATATATATATATATATATATATATATATATGTAGATGGATAAATATATATTTACGCGCTTGTATGTATGAATGGTGCATAAGCTCATTTGTTTATATGTATTTTATAACGTAAAACACCACGTTCAATTATATTAGTTTATCTTGCAAATTAAGGAAATTTCATTCCAAGCATGTACGCTTATCTATCAACTTCTATATTTAGTTATGCATGTATGGATAGATAAACAGTTTATGTTTTGTCTTCATCGTCCAAATCATACTTTCGGAAACAGCATTTCCTTTTTTCTCTCTCTCTGTACTCGTATATATATATATATATATATATATATATATATATATATATATATATATATATATATATATATATATATATATATACGATGGGCAGTCAAAACGTTTTACGAATCGGTAGGGCAAAACAGAGGAAGGGGGATGGCTGTTTGTGGGGGTGTTAAGACAAGTCATGACAAGTAAGGACTTGCCACTGCACGCTCCTGCCTCGTATATTTAAGAAGAAGTAGCTGATAGCAGATCGTCAGTCACAAATTTTTAAACAATGGAGAAGGTTGAGCAGCGCGCACTGATCAAACTTTTGACCAAGGAAGTCAAGAATTCAAAAGAGATCCATGAACGCATGGTTGCAGTGTGTACCGACACTGCCCCTTCCTATACAACCATTGCTCGCTGGAATAGGGAGTTCCGCCATGGTCGTGAGTCGCTTGAAGATGACCCCCGTCAAGGACGCCCGTTAGACGTGACCAACGAGGACAATGTGGCCCGTGTGCAGACGATGATCCTCGAAAATCGACGGGTGAAAGTCGAAGAAATCGAGTGAGAACTTGGAATATCACATGGAAGTGTTATCAACATCATCCACGACAATTTAGCCATGACCAAGGTCTCTGCCCGTTGGGTCCCTAGAAACCTCACGCCCCATGATCGACTTCAACGTCGTTAAAGTCCACAAGGCCAGAGTTGCACAAGCTGCCCTGCGCGAGTACGGATTCGAGGAGCTCAACCATCCCCCCTACAGTCCAGATCTGGCCCCTAGCGACTACTTTTTATTCCACCAGCACAAGGCTGCACTGCGTGGACCTCAGTTTGGGGACGATGAAGATGTCCAGCTCGCCGTCCAGGAGTGGATTGAACAGCAGTCGGGAGATTTCTGGTTGTCAGGAATTCGAAGCCTCAGGAACAAGTGGCGAAGGGGCATTGAAGGCGAGGGTAGTTATATGAAAAATACTAAAACCCTTTCCTCATATCTCATTTCATTATATCCGAATTGCAAAACCTATTGACCTCCCCTCGTATATATATATATATATATATATATATATATATATATATATATATATATATATATATATATATATATATATATATATTTTTTTTTTTTCATCGTAACAAGTTTTGTTAAAAGCGACTGCTAATTTTGCGTTTATGATTCTTTTTTCACATCTTTCAATTTGTCTTATATTTGCCTTTATGTCTGGATTGAGTCTATATATAAGTTCTCCAAAGTTCATTATAGCACGATTTCGAAATTATAGCGAGAGAATAGAAGATTCCTTAGGTAAAAAAACACTTTATTTATCTGACGCGTTCGTTACAACTCGTAACTTCTTCAGAGATACAAGAAAATAGAAGAGAAAATTATAAGAATTGTTTTATATATCATGGGTAGACGGTAAACGTACAGACGAACATAGAAGTCACTCAAGTAGGGTGCACTGGCAAACTCCTTGACAGGGTGGGACACGTCAAGAGCGCAGGGAGAAGATTAAATTTGCAGTCGTATCCAGGTAGATAAATGACCTGGATACCTGAGATTAGCTCTCCCGTGGGTTTCTATTCCGATTCTTGTTGCTAGGTAGTATTCCATTTGAATTGAATTGAATATTAATATTTGGTTGTTTTTCTTGTATGTGAATAGCTTCTAGAAATAGTAATTGTCGCCGATCAGGTGCAGAGTCGATAATTTTAGTGTTCTCTTCTAACATTTTTCTGCTGAGAATTATTGCATGGTTTTGGCTGGTATGGTTTTTGGGGGCGCCGTTCGTCAGGTGGTAGGTCATTCTTCGTGATAATTTTGTTTCAGTCATACCAATATATGAGTGGGGGAGGAGCTTGCAGTCTCCTAGGTTGCATTTATACTCATATATTACTTGGGTTCTTTACTTAGGTTCAGGTTTCGGCCTCAGATTGTGTTATACATATATTAATAGAAACCACTTTATAGGACTATAATATTTGTTTGCAAGACTAGTTTCGGTATGAAGTTTACCATACCAACTTCGGTCATATATTTCATACCGAAACTTGTCGCGTAAATAAAAATAAACATCATGATACCATAAAGTGGTTTCTATTAATATATATATATATATATATATATATATATATATATATATATATATATATATATATATATATATATACATATATATCGACGAATAAGAAATGAGACTTAGGCACTTGAATTCTATTGATTTCAATCCATAATTATGGTTGATTAAGGTTCTGAATTTATTTTAGGATATTCAATTACATTTCTGAAGGTGAGAGGATGAAAGTGGCGTCTCACAGGGAAAACCACCACAAATCTAATTTTAAAACATAAAACGCCGTTTGTTTACCCGAATCGAGGCAGCTGCAAAAAGTTATCCTCTCCCCGCCGCATTTCATCAAGATCAGGAAAAAGGAAGAAAAGGCCAATATAGATCAAGGAGTTTGTTGGCATTTCGGCCATGAACAAGGACAGAATGGTCCTAGGGGACCTAAGGCTTTTCGTATGAAGCCCTGTTTCCGCTGGGATTTCCATCCCGAAAGCAGAGATAGAAAAAGACTGCGAGAGGGAGAAGTTCGAGAGAAGCATTTGAGGGCAAGGCATTCCCGCCTATTTGGGCATTTTATACCCTCTGACGTCGCGCCGCATCTACCAATAGGAAAAGCTAAAAGAAAACTCAGCCTTGTTAGCCAGTTAGGAAAAGGAAAAAAGGGGGTCTTTAGGGGCTTTGGCCAGATCGCCTTGTCTCAGTCAGTCTCCGGGTTTGGCTCTGTTAACACCTGTTCCGGCTCTCCCTTTCTCTCTTTAACGGTAAGTAAACCTCCGGAAAATGGACCCTTTCTTAGGGAGGGAAAAATGAAAAGGATGTCTAGAAGCGATTTATTTTCATCAATGGATACGCCAACTTTGAAAGTGCATTTATGTGAATATAGACCCAAAAGTGCTCTCGTCCCGATGATGTGACGATGGAAAAGTGTATTTTGTCAATGCGAAAAACTATTTTTGAAGGTGTTTATTTTTCTCCATTGGATATTAGATGTAACAATGGTGCCCATTCACTTATTTCCAAAATAAATATATGGACCAAACTGATTGAAATGACTCGTTATTAAATTATTGGATGTTCAGCAAGAAATCGTGAGCTCCAAATTTCTACAATTAAATCTAAAAGCAAAGATAAAATGGTTATAATCCAAATTGAAAAAAAAAATTCATTGATAAAATTTTGTGGTCAATAGCCGCGTTTCGCATTTTAAAAAGTCATGGGTTCAAATACTTCTTGGATTTAAACGCTGGACGTTTAGTGCACAAGGACCAAGGTGCCTGTGATATTTTCCTGAAAGAATTAGAGGGTTCATATAACACTTCCTTTTTTGGTTTCACTTACTTGGCACTGGTGCCGATAGATGTATGCGCGTGCGCACCATATACTGACCTAGTTTGTGTGAAGCCAACAGATTTGAGTCGATGAAAGTCTAAAATTCTCGCATTGAAACACAATTGAATGTCACTCAGAAACGCACCAATTTGAGAAGTCATCGGTCGTCGGAGCAGTTCTTTATTTATTAGCCTCTAATCTTTACTTCGGTATTTACCCATGAAAATTTTCTCTCTCTGATCTCAACTTACTTTCGATTTTCAATTCTTCAAAATTCGTTTTTTATTCCATAATTTTCCCAAGTTTCTTAGAATGAGGATCAAAATTTGCAAATGAGTTGATTCGAATATTTTGCGTTCAATTTTTAATACCAAGTTTTAGCAGGTTTTACCAATGATTAAGCGAATATACTCAATTGGATTATTAGTTTTGTAAAAGAAATCGGTTTTTAAAGAGAACTACCTTTTTATTTTTCTCAAAAATACACAACTCGTCTTCTTAAAAAACAGCTTTCATTTTGTATCGAACTACCCCAATAATACAAACAAATACTACACTGTAATACTGCAGGATCAGATGTTTTTTTCTCGTTTAAAATTACCCTACTATGGAAAAATATACCCTAGAAAGTCGCTGAAAGAATCTCGTGTGCTTTGCTCACGAATAGAATAGATAAATATATCTCATGAACTTGTATAGAACAGCGATAGTGGGTCTAATTTCAGGGTCTCCAGCCTAACGCTCTTCTGGGAAATGGATATGGCTCTAACGTGAACAAATAATTATAGGAAATTATTTGATTTTCCATTTAATTTTTTGTCGATAAATCCCGTATAAGAGAACTTAAACAATTCTCCCTTGTTTCTACTTTAAATATAATAATTGAGTACTATAATGCTATTCAGGTATAAGTACAATGTCGTTAACAATCATTATAAAATACGGCTACCTTTAAAGTTTGCTTATCAAATTAGCACTTTCCTACTAAACGAATGCGGAAACTATTTTAACTATATTCGATTATTATATATGTTTTTTCCCTTTTCTTCTTATGACCTCTTTGATCTTCTCTCCTTCCTTTTGTTGCTTCCTAGACTAGCCTCGATGGTAACTTAGGGTCGTAGCTGGCAGATAATTCGGTAATTTATTTTTAGATATTTTTTCCTGATTACAAGAGCGAAACGGACGATTAACATAGCTACGTGGGTGACTAAGCCCGAAAAAATAATTTGTTTGGCCTCATAATAAAAAAAATGAATAACGATGGGAACGAATAAAGCTTGGACAGATATAGAATCGGGGCAATAAATGGCGTGATGCAAGTTTCTCAATGTAGATCCGTGCCGGCTAGTACATAGTCGGGTAAAAAAGTCATTTAACGCATGGTGAGATTATAATGCAGGACGGTGCCAAATTCAGAGTGGACCTACTTCACGTTGGCTGGTACGAGTACTACGCGAGTTGACACCACTTCGGTAGTAATTTAAATTCGCTAAGAAGGCAATGGAAGGGTTTTAAATAAGCTACTTTTAATATTATGTTGCTTGGGTTTCTGCCCCACACTATATCATTTATTTGTGTATGTTTTAAATTGTCTCCTTTAAGTTTCTTAGATCAAATTAATTTGCAAGGTAAATTGCATTATTAGGTAAAAATACCTTTACATTCAGGGGATTTACCACTGATGACCTTTTCTAAGCCCATACGCACCCACGAGGTTAGCCTGCCACATAAAAAAGGCATTCTGATATCATGTAAACTACGAACAGCATAGCCTTTCTAGGATGTCTTAAACTATATTTTTTATGGCCAAAAAGAAAAAAAACTTCCACTCCTGACCTATACTTGGAGTACGGGTGTGGTAATAGAGTAGGGGATAAAAATGCAAACTTTAATCCCTGGATTAATTAATTATCTACAATCGGATGTTCCATCAGGACTGATTGAAAATACTGGTTATGGATCGAATTTCCTCGGTGAATCACGCGGGAATGTGTGCTTTACAAGAGGATGGAGATATACGATACCCTAGGGTTAGCATTTATGACCCTAGACAGGCTTTAAGCTTAAAGAATAGATAACCAAGACCCTCTAGATTAGGTAATTAAAACTTAAGAGTTGGAATTCAATATCACAAAGTAAGTAGCTAAGACCACGAGAGTATTAATTGATTAAATTTAGGCATTTAAGACGCCAAATAATGTAATTAAGACCCAAAAGTTGATATTGGACAGCGAAGACTAGGTTCTCAACAGCAAAGAGTAGCTATGTAAATCTCCCTATTGGCTAATAACGTCTCATGATTGGGAATTTATAAACCAATAATAGGTATTTTTGAGCAAAAAATAGGTAATTAAGATCTAAGAGACAAAAGGGGTGAATATCACCTTAACGGAAATATTAAGAGGCTCGCTAGTGAGTAATTTGGCTGCGAGCCTAAAAGAAAAATAAATTGAAGAATAAAACCTATTTCTATTCTGGCCACGGAAAATACGCAATTTATCCTTATTCTTTTTTTTAAGTGATTTCATTCACAGTTGACACCGTTAGCGAGAGTCTGTGGAAGAATGAGCATCATTTGTGCCTACAAAATTCACCTTCCGCTCATTTGATATCGACGCCTTCCGGGTAGCGGGAACTGCGTGATCCCAGGAGAGCGGAATTACATGGTATATGCAAACCCATTTAAAGGGAATATAGACATAGGTTACAATTTAAATGGAGAATGGACATAAAGATAGCATTTAAATGGAGTATGGACATATAGCATTTAATGGAACGTGGGCATGACGATAGTATATAAATGAAATATGGACATGAAAATAGCATTTAAATGGAATATTGATGTGGGGAAAGATAGTATTGAAATAAAGCATGGATATGGGAGTAGCATTTAAATGAAGCATTGACACGGGGAGGGTATTTAGATAGAGGATGGACACGGGGATAGCATTTAAATGAACCATTGACACGGAGATGGTATTTAGATAGAGGATGGACACGGGGATAGCATTTAAATGAACCATTGACACGGAGATGGTATTTAGATAGAGGATGGACACGGGGATACGAGGCAATTATAAACCTTTATTGATGGTTTGTACCACCATCTCGAGGATTCATAAGTACGAACTTCAAGTTCGTTTAACGACACCAGACACTCCAAAATACGAATTAAAACCCTCTGGGGGTGGGAGAGCGATGAATAGATCCTATTTTCACTGGGGAAGGGGCTATAATTGCCTGTAGACTAAATAGATCTAATAATAAAAAGCAAAACGCAACAAGGGTTTGCCCCCCCACCCCCGGAAGTTGGGGAGGAGAGGCTCGTGAGGGTTGAGGTTAGGGGACGTAAAAATGCAGGCAAAGATCATAAACCGAATAATTCAAAGAGGATACTATTTGGGGCGCTCGAGACTAAGGGGAGGACACGTATCTCTTCAGAATTAGGCGGGGGGTAAAACCAGAAGGGCATGAACCCACGCATATGTCAGCTGTATCTGGCACCGCTAATCTAAAGAGGTGGGAATGATTACCACTCTAAAAGCCTTCTGGCTAGTGAATGAATTTCATTCTGATCTTTATGCGAATCTCATTATCCGGTCGGGCTATCACTCGTCCACTGCATGCGAAGTCAGACGACGCCATCGGGCGTTATAATTATAAGGGCAGTGTGGCCACATATGGACACACTTGACCTATATTTAGTCATGAGCCACCGTGCTAGCGAACTAATCCGACGGGGCATCCTGTCGTAATGCTTTGGAAACAGTCTCAAAGTGGTCCAGTTCAGGGAACATAAAAGATAAATATCACGTCCCGACTAACTAAAAGAGGACACTACTTAGAGCACGTAGAAACGGAAAGATTTTCATCGTAAATGTACCAATTACCCAAGGAATTACTTTTGTTTCCTTGTAATTACCCCAATTTATTTATTTTTAATTCATTTTATTTCCTATGGCAATATAAGGAGGGTAAGTTAATTATCATAATATCTTCTTCTCTTTACATTTTTTACTGTTTCATATTTTAGATTTAGATGTTTTTGCCTAATTGAAATATCGTAGAGTTGATTTATATTTATATATATTAATAAATAACTGCTATTTTTCTTCCAGAGATTTGCCCAAAGTATTTACTGACTTTTGTCCAGTTTGGCATGATTGTGTGCTAATTTTGATGGCTTGACGTATGAGCAGTAAGATAGTAAAGCATGAAAGAATACTACAATATTCTGTAGCATAGGAAGAGTGAAAGACACAATGATGTAGTCCGAATGTGTAAACCATATTAGACTAAACCTGTCCTAATAATGTAGTTCACTTCAAATGTCTCATTCAGTCCAGACACGTTCCAAAAAAATTGGGATGTCTTTAGAATATTATCTTTGTCGTAGATAAAGTGCTTAATACGGTAATGTTTGGAGGTCTGTGATAGTTTTCTATCTTCCCTTCGGGATGCTTCTGTGTTAATTCATATAAGTGCTTATATATATATATATATATATATATATATATATATATATATATATATATATATATATATATATATATATATATATATATATATATATATATATATATATATATATATATATATATATATATATATATATATATATATCTATTTTTGTTCATGTATATCCATCTCTACTTCTGCTGTAAGTTATTCTTTATGTTCTAAGTTTGTACAGAGTGAAGCTAATTTTACTTTCTCACCAACTTGGATATTTACGAATTTGTGCCTACTTTGTTGTACATAACAATTCATTAAAGAAATATTCGGCTATTTAACCATGTTTTGTTTTTATTCTAATTGTTTTTTTTAACTATTCTGGCTTTTAAAACGTACTAAAACAGTAATTTAAGGGTCTTTGTGTATTATTCAAATTTTCATACGAAGCCGAAAATCTCGATACCCGCTTCAAATTAATTCGATAGGTGGTAGGCCTAAAAAAAAATATTCCCACTAAATATCGGGGGTCTAGTAATTTATTCATGGCTAAAATGATTTTTTAATCAATCTAAGCCATTTTTGTTTAGTTGAAGAAAAAGATTGGGTATAAATATTTTCGTCTGGTTTCACCTTTCACTAAACCTATTTTTTATTTACTTTGTTTATATTATGCAGCTTTATTGGTTATATTTTTTTAATTTGTTTACCCTTTGGTATATTTTCATTCAATTATGCTACGCAAGATACTTTACGTACCGGAGTTATTGATATTTTTAATACTGAAATTTATTTAATTATTGGATTTACTATTAATATTATTTACATTGAAAATCTGGAGTCCTTTTTTCAGGTATAAATATAAAAAAAAAAAATATCAGTCAAATTCTTAGTTTGGGCTATAGCAAACGGTCCTGAATAATATGTATATGGAGATATTTCAAAGATAAACAATGGCAATTGTTAGTGTTCTTTTTGTCTGAAAAAGTATTTTTCACACTTTCTTCCGAATAAAAAATTACTTCTTTTCTATTGTCGAATTTAAAGATTTTAAAAATCATTGAAATATCTAGCGTATATTTTTATGACATGTGCAGACATTCATTTATCTTAAAGAAATGACTCTAGATTAGCTTTACTTTAACTTTGATTTATTTTTCTTGTCTTAATTTTAGATTTTGCTTGCATTTCTATTTACAGTACATCTTTTAAAAGTTTTCTTCAAGTACCACCCAGCCAACCATCATGTCGTCATCCGAAGAAGACTACAGGTAGGAAGCTGAGCATAAGTCTAGCTTAGAGGTAGTAAGCTTAAATGTTCATCATTCAGCTCTAGTCTTTATATTTCCAGGCCTATTTATCCTTGAGACGGGTAGAAAATTCAATTCGTACAAAACACTGAAATTATTCACTCAATAAATTATGATGTTTAACACAATATTAAACTAATACTCTTACTAAATTTTGAATGCGTGAAGAGTGAAAGTTGAGTATGTTGCATTAAATGAAAAATTTCTTTCAGGGCGGAAGATACGCAGCAATTTCTATGAGTTATAGTTTGATATTAAATAATTTATTTCAGGGTTTCCGTACAGTATGCTCAAATTGCTATATTGTTTACAATTAGCATACGCTAATTCCAAACCAAATAATTCCCTTCTTAAACTTCTTCTATTCATTTTAATTGAAAAATATTCTTTCCTTTTCCTTTCCAAAACAGCTCCGAAGAAGAATCAAACACCATGGCTGACGAGGTAGATTTTTGGCTTACGAAACAAACTCTAAAAATTAACACGTAATTTTTAAGTTTACAAGAAAGAGTTGTAGACAATTTGTTGCATGAATTGGTGTTTATTGTTCAGTGTCTTTTTAAAACTGACGTCTAAGAATAGATGGTAAGTGCAAAAATGTTCAAATCTAAGTGCTGAGTGAGTCATCGTTTGTTTTCTACATCCCTGAGATATTATAAAATTATCTTCCAGCAAAATCCACAACTATCAAAATTATTCACACAAATATTAATTTATTATCTACTCAATGCATCATCTTATAGCCGATAAAAATACTATTATTAAATCTAAGGTTTCTTTTTATTCTGCAATTTTTAAAGCTTATTAAAAACTCTTTTTTTATCTATTTTTAAATTTCTCTGAATGAAGAATTATCTCGTTCTCCTTGAAACACCTTTCGTTATAAGTTGCATTTTTTTAAGATACTAACTTTATCATTTATCCTGCTTATACATATTAAGTCATGCTTATAAGTAATGCGGCATCTTTTCGTTCGAGGAAACTTTAGTCTCAAATATGAACCCCGTGCAGGAAGACCCGTGGAATCTGATCAAAATAACAGCGAAGGATAATCCTCTTATAAGTGTTGAACAATTGTCTGAAAAACTACATTAAACTCCTCGTTCCATTCTGCATCGTCTTTTAAAGGAGATACGTGAGGGGTTTCCATATTGTGGCCATGGATTCTTCAAGACCTGTCAGAGGTAGTCTTGTAAGAAAGAAACAACATTTCTCGATGAAAAAGTGATCTTATTTTGAGTAGGATTGCTACAATAGACGATAAGTGAGTTGTTTACAATAATATAAACATTCTAGACAATGGATTAGGCCTGGCAATATCCAATACCGCAGCCAAAACAGGAGCCACATCTAAAAAATATTCTCCCTGTGCGTTTCGTGGGATATGAAAGGCATAATAGATGTGCAACTTTTTAACCCAAATCAGACTATCACATAAGAAGTTTACTGTGTTCAGTTCGACTATTTACATGCAGCAGCGAAGAAAAAAAGCCCACTATTAATCGATACAAGAATAGTGCTCTTTCATGAAGAGCACTATATCGCACGATATACCATACAAAAGAACAACACAATTACGACTGGAAACTAATGAGTCATCCTAGATAACCCACCCTGCTTAGCTCCATCCTATTACATATTTTTATAAGTTCAGCGAATCACCTGAAGAGAGTGAATATGTCGACAAAAAGGGCCGAAATATCTTAGAGAATTTTTTTTTAAATCAAAGGCAAACCATTTTTACAAACATGGTATTGAAAAATTAGTAGAAATTTGGAAAATCACGTCAGACTTTGATGGAAATTATATTACCCAATAAATTAATAAAAAAATACTTATTTAAATATAAATAGCTCAAAAGAATTCTTTGATTTATATCTATAAAATAATTTTAAACCTGAAAAAAATACCGCATTTACTTATGAGATGACCTAATATATTTGCTTTTCAGGTAATAACCCTTTTTCATTTTTATTTTCAGCTCCTCCATCGTTCTGCAGAATAAGCAGACGACAAAGCTGCCATTAATGCAATATTTATTTTAACTTTTCCAACCTCTACCCAAGCTATTACCCAAGCTATTAATTCATTTGTAAAATGCACCTTTTTATAACTCAATAAAAAATCTAATTTAAAAATATCCGATTTTGCACATAAAATCTTTTAAAAAAATCAACTTTTCGAAACTGGCCGATTAGTTTAAATTTCTTACTTTTTAGATCAATATTACAATTGAAATATACTTGTTTTTCTATTGCAATAATCATAATAAATAGTTTTTTTGAGTTATGGTCTTGGGTATAGTATGGAAGCTTTCCTTAAGCTGGTAACTTCCCCATTGAAAACCAACTCCATCAATCAGATATAATAATGGTTTTATTGGTTAGACGTTAGGTTCCCCTTACATAACTCTTTGGCTTCTTTCTTTTCTTTAAAAATCCCAACAAATATGTCAGCAGAGATTAAAACCATATTACCAGTACTGTTCATGGTGTTGTATTTTGGGAGATATCCAACACAGCTAGTGTTAAAATAAACTATCTCTACCCATCATGCATGGTAATAATTGGTAGTCAAGAGCATTCTATGAAACCCTGTAAACACCAGTCCATATACATTCTGTAAAGGCCATTTCATGCATGTTTATAGAGGATTTGCTTGAGAAGTTTTTAAACTATTCATTAATTCATTTTCAAACTTTGAGGAAACAATACCTTAAAAATTGGGTCGTGTGTTGCCTACGAAGAGATTACGATTAAGTTTTTATTCATATTCCTTATGTAGAGGACTCAATTCACATCACTAGGGTTATTTATTTATTATCGAGTTTCTTACCCATTTAAGTATTGTCTAGGGAGAGGTTTTGCTCAGCGTGTCCCCAAATATTGACTTACTAGATTGTTTTTTGATTAACATTGATTGTTTTTAAAGAACCCAAAACAAACATCGAATTTTGAGCTATAAAACATCAAAGATTGATTTGCCCACATAGCTTCTCCTTACAGCTTTGTTCAGAGACATTACCTATTAAATCATGTTTAATTTTAACTCATTCTTTCAACTCGGTTGCTAATAATTATCATTGGCTTATTCACTTAGCTCAGAAGAGGAGTCCGAGGAGGAGAATCAGGTAGCCGTGAGTAAATTTTAACTAACACATTAACAACTAAATGCTATTGCTGTCGCTCTAAGAAGACCGAAACTCACTTGATGCAAGTTACTTATTTGTAAACAGCGCACCAATGACCACTATTTAGAAAATTTTCACAACTTATTGCACTTAGACATGTAGACTACCCACCTTAATGAGTTCACTGCATTCTAAAATGTATGTGAAATGTAAAATAGGAAATGAACATCGTCTTCAAGGATCTACATTTTCCTAATCATATCTAATTTAAAATTTATTTATTTTTTAAGCTCTTTTATAGCTACCAAATTCGCTGCTTCTCGAGCAATGCATCCATCTGTTGATTCGCATGGATGATAATAATCCATTTTCAATCCTATTGCAAGCTTTATATATTTTTTAAAGATTCTATTAGCATGTACCGTCATTTAACTAGCTGGCCAATTGGCGTTTTGCATTTAAATTGGAACAATTCTTGTTCTAATAAAATATTTTAGAAAAAAAGTTCAAAATTTGATTCAAATTAGACCTGTCTACTCGGTTGTCTTAGGATCCTGCTATCTTGTTTCATTTGATTTCGCCTTTCTGCTCGAAGGCTCGAACTTGTCCCCTTCAAGACTTAAAAATAATTTTTCTGCTCAATGTATTATTTTACTTGATAAAGTTACAGAAATAATTGAGTTAGTTGCAACTGTGGCGGTTCAATTGTAAAAAAGCGAAGCTTACTTTGGTTAAATTACACATAAATTGATTATGATTATTAAGATTGTAAATGCATACAAGTGGAGAGATATTTAAAATTAATTCTAAATCCCTAAAATGATGCTCATTCGTTTTAGAACAAAAAAAAGGCAATTTTATTATTTTTTTCTTTTACTATATCAATGAAATCTGTATCTCCAACCTAAATTTAGACGGTATATAATTTCAAGTTGTAAATCTGAGAAAAATATAAAAATTTGAAATTAATTTTAATAGTAATTTTCTTATCAAAGTTTTAGGTAAATTTCTTCGCTAAATTTAAGTATATAAGTATAATGCGTAGTTGGATAATTAAATTAATTCAATAATTGATTTGTTTTTAGATTTTTTTAGGCGAAGCCAAATGAATGAATATATTTGTCAATTAGAACATTCCATTATTAATATTTTTAACCTCGTATAAACCTCTAATTAAGAGTGAGGTCATACAAGCCTCACTAAGTTGGATATTGAATAATTATTTGACCTAATTTTGATTCTTTCAAATTTGTATCCTAGGTGAGAATTAGTAAGTGTTTTCTCCCAAAACACTTACAATAATTTACTACATATTCAATTCTTTGCTCCAAAGGATCGTAGTTGTAGGTGTTTTTAATAGCATCACAGTCAAGTGGAACGATTTATATTAAAAAAAATTCTAATTACTAACGACCTAATAAGAATATTTCAATTTTCCTTACCTTATTGAAGTGATTTATACATATACTAGAATTTTGATCCTAATACTTGAAAGATCTCATAATTTTAAGACATTTTTACAATGTTTTTCTGAAGTGGTCACACGGAAACCATCTTGTGCTGAACCAACTCCAAGGTAAATATTCCGGACTAATTTTTGGAATGATTATAACAAGAATGCAGTATAAGGTAGACGACATAAAAGCTATGGATTAATTTCAATTTTTTTTTTAACTTCCATGGATATTCGTTTTACTAACTCGAAATGCTTACAAAAATCATTCATCAGACTAACGTATGCCTTTCGGATGGGTTTGAACGCAGTGAATTAATAACTTTGGTTGTAAAACCGTGATAAATTGCACAAAAAAACAGCTAAGTCTTCTGAAATTGTTCTGAAGTTATAAGTTATTGATACATCCACGAATGTACTCAACTATCTAATACCTCTGCACTTGGAGCGTGGGACCCTCAGCAACGGAAGGTTTCTATTACACCACATGCTTCCTTTCATCCTCTGATTTTTTTTCCTGCATTTCATCCCTTTTACAGAAAGCCAAAGCAGCAGAGGTAGCTAAACAACGAGCATTGGAAGTAGGTGTGATTGTGCGTGATTTCAATAGAAACAAACCTGAGATGCTTTCAGTTTAAATGAAAACTGTAAATATTTCTAAATATCGTAATTAGAATGCATATAAACTTTATGGGTACCTTTGGTATGGCGTTCACAGAAAGAATTCAATCTAATCCTTATAAAGATATTGGGTTAACGACTATGTTAACTATTTGTGGTTTCGATATGTTACGATTTAAGCTTAATAACCTGTAATTTCCCGTTAATAAATCTATAAAGCCCAAAATTCAGCATCCGAGAATGAGATTTAATTCTAAGTGACAAGTATCATATTTGACACCAGATCGCCAATTCGCCTACATAAGTTAAATGGTAAATTTTCTTTCGCGATACCCTAAAATACGGGAACCACACAACCATTACACAGTGTTATTAACAACTGCCTTCACTTCTTCTTGCTCATTTTTAATGTAAATCCTCTGATTTGAAGATTTTATCATTTACTGCCCAAGTGAAATTTATACCAAATGAAGTCAAGGCCTGTTTTTGGAGGCTAAGTATGAATTTGGGGGCAGTAAAGGATGAATCGTAAAAATAGACTCCAGATAAAATAGCTTATTTTAATGGTTACCTATTGAAGTTTAGAAGGCAGGTGGGTCTTTAAGAAAGACTTGTGTCTAATCCCTTCCCGCGGCGGCCAAGGGCAGCGGACGGATGTGGGCATAAAATAGGGAAAAATTGGCTATTTTCAGTCCTTTGTTTCATTAAGAATTTAACAAATAAATATTGGCCTATTTTAGGGAAATTGAACCTGAATTCAGATACTCAGTCACCCCTTTTTACTTAAAAGGGATGAACTATATTTATGATCTAAAAAATAAATGAAAATGTTAAAAACCGAGATTTCTGTAGTTTCTATTTTTGGCAAATGTGGTGGGAGGCTATTTTATAAAATAATTATATATAGAATTGTATCGAGGACAAAAGAATTCATTTGCGCGCCTAAAAGAATATTTCGAAATAATTGGCAAGACTTCATCTTGCTTTTTTGGAGAAGACTTAGCCTTTTATTTCGTCTCACTGCGCCATTTTAATCAAGAAATCAGATACTTCCTTTGCAAATAAAATCGATGTCTCCATTCCTATCAACCCTAGTGGTAATGGTGTGACATGGGTGATGACCCTGCTCCAACTGACCCTAATGCCCCATGAAAAACTAGTGATCTCCCTCGGTCGTCATTTGCTACTTATTTAAATCTCCCATCATTCCAAGCTTGTATAGTAGACCCAGCAGAGGGTGAAAGAGGTCTTTAAACTTTCTTTAAAAAATCACATTGCTTCAATTTAAAGATCAAGGAATGATTTTTCGATAAGCATTGCCTTTACGACGGTTTAATTGTAATTTGCCTCTCAAAGTAAATTCGCGAATGATCCTCCATTATATCTAATTCGCCTTAATGTGAATCAGTAGAGGGGAAATGTAAAAGGTAGCGTAAAGCTGTGTCGGGAATTGGGCTGAAAATAGCTTTGCCGCAGTTGGCAGTACTACCCTACGCCCTTATCCCTCCGCTAGGGAGGGAGGCTATGGAGAGCGGGGAATACCTCCTCCCACGAGCCTTCCTTTACTCCAAGCAAACGAGGGGAGATCAAATTTCTACCAAAATAACGTAAGTCCTTTTTCCTGTCTATACAAATATCAATAAAGTGTTGCAATAATTAGTTTAGATGAATTATATCTCGACCCCTGAGTTCAGATTAACATGACCTGTTTTCTTATGTATAAAATTGCACTCTTTATTAATACATAATATGTTTCTTGTGCAAATTTATGATAATAAATAAATAAATATAAGTTTTATATTCATAAAATTCCGCCATTTAAGAATGCATACGTGACTCACTTTTCGATCGTCTTTTGTTTTATTTTATCACGTCATTTCTTGCTTCTTTTTTTTTTTTATCTTTTCGCCAAATTTCAAATTAACAGTTTGCGAAAATATGCAAACATTTTGTACCCAACACTTCCATATTTTGTAATCAATTCGTAGTATACGCAATTCGAAAGCCTAGTATTCGGTTATCAACTTAATATCAAGATTTAAAAAAATAAAAATTACGTCATAATCAAAAAAGACGATCTAAAAGCAAGTTACATAAGTTAGGCATTTGTAAATAGCTTAGTTTTATGCAAAAGAAAACCAAATATTCTGGTATTATGTATTTGCACATTAAACAAGGTATGCCTTTGTAACGAGTGCAAATTTATACATAAGAAAATACTTTATGTTAATATGAACTCTAGTGTCGAGATATAACATCTTAACCCAATATGGTAAATCCTTTTCTGTCTATATAAATATCAAGAAAATGTTGCAATAATTAATGATGCTATCAAACTTGTCTAGGTATTTATTACATACCAAAATTTATATTTGCAAACTCGATTGCAAGAATTATGTTACCACTTCGTAAAAAGGAACACTTATGAAGTCTGGTAGAAAATTGATTAGAGTAATACACATAAATTAATAAATACACCTACATGTGTGATTCTTTAAACGAGTGTTTACTAACATTTATTGATAGAACCTTTTTTTATTTTTTTTCAATTGAGTTTAAAAATTTAAATACCATAATATTTGGTTTGTTTAAATTGATATTAAATAGTCATCGCTTTTTTTCATGAATCTTAAAAAATCATAATTAGTGCTCGGATTGGGTTTAGCTTCAATTTTAATGCTAATTATTTTATTCCGCTGTTTTTTTCGCTTACGTTTCAGAAGTTTTTAATTCCTAAATTTCATCCTCTATATTTATAACTATACTACTTTTTGAAGCTTATTTTGGGTGTCTTCGATCCTACAGCCTCAGGTATATGTTACTTAATTTAGCGTTTGTTGTGTGGATCCATTTTTTTTATTTTTACAAGGTATATTAATAATGATATTTGATAATGTTACAGTATATTAGAAGTGAGTAGTTTAGCTCCTATCTGTAATAATTTCACTATGGTTGATGAGATACTTAGAATTTAGACGTTTGGTAGTTGGCGTGATATGAGACAATATTTTGTGATGAGTGTGTTAACAAATTTTTAATTGGTTATGGGTGTGTTGCAGGAGGCAAAAAAGAGGCAACAGGCTCTCGATGCCAAGAAAGCCGACGTCCGAAAGCGCCTGGAAGAACAGAGCGCCAAGAAGCAGAAGAAAGGTTTTATGACCCCGGAGAGAAAGAAGAAACTCAGAGTAAGTTTAAATTGAAATTTATTGTCCGCTGAAGTGTGGAGGTGGGTTTAAGTGGGCTTAACAATTGCAGCCCTGCCTCAACCTATTTTTTTTTGTTTTTGGTTAATATGCGCCAACACATAGGGTCATAGGCAGACATCGAACCTTTGAAACGACATTCTCTTCTCCATTTCAACCTCGGTTTATGTCTGAACCACAATAAAATCTACGTGATTTTTTTTAATCCGATAACGAAAATAGGGAGGTATTATATGGAATATCAATTTCTTTCTTCCTTGTATGTAATTGGGTTGGGGTAAATTGGTTTCAGAACCATTTATTCAAAATCATTATTGTCTCCTTTTAGCTGCTTTTGCGTAAAAAGGCTGCTGAAGAATTGAAGAAAGAACAAGAACGTAAGGCAGCCGAAAGAAGGAAGATCATTGACCAAAGATGCGGTCAACCCAAGAACCTCGACGGAGCAAATGAAGGTAGAAGTGGTTTCACAGTGAGGTTTAATACAACTGGGGGCCACATTAAGTTCTGTTTTGGTGTTAGGGGTGGTTTTAGGTCAATGCCTAATAATGCATAAAAAAAATATAATTTGATTGCTCCACCAGTCTAGAAAAAATAAATATCCCAGTTAGCCACAAAATTAAATTTTCTATTGAAATCGATACACATCAAAATATATTGAAGGATAACTAAAACAAATTTATATAATTATACTCAATAACTATCATATTTCGTTTTGCTCAAATAAATGACTGTCTTAAGCTAATTAATGATGGGTGGAAGGTGTCAACGTAGAAAATACGTTTTAATTTATAGCAAGTTTCACTTTAAATAGAATGAATAAAAAAATATGATTAATTCTAGACGGGACTATTTAATTATATATTTTCGATTTTAAATTCGTTCAAAATAACAACAAATTTAACTAAAATTGTGAAAAAAAGCTAAAGATAAACAATAAATAGTGGGTTATATAACACATTTAGATTTTTGCTACTATTAAGATTTATTTAGATGTTGCACTGTAGGAAGTAATGTAAATAATTTAGTGAGAAACTGGGATATAATTTATTTTTTCTATTATTTTGTCAATATTTAATTCATTCCTCTGTTCTACAGACAAGACATCGGTACAATTAACTTTCAAACTGACCCGCTTTCATTGATGAATATTTATGAACTACCGTGTCTGCTTTTATGTGTAGCTGTAGCTGATATATTCCCTGATGTTTTCCCTCGAAACAACCTTAGTACACCAGATTTTCCACTCATTATTGTATTCTTACATACTTTAAATTATAAAAAAACCCAATAAGAATTAGAAAGAAAATATCTAAGCATTGAATAAAACCCATTTTAAACCCTAATGGAGGAAGCATAAGTTGTCATCTGCTGATGTATTTACTATCTAATTAACACCAACATAATCCAGATATTTTCCCGGTTTTATTAAATTTGTCTAAGTTAATCTCATCTCTAAAAAAATTAAATTATCGCTATACTCCACCCGATTCAATGTTTAATTATACTCTGAGATTATCAAAATCCCTCATCGCCCATTGCTTAGAGAGGAATATTGCTCTCTATTATCAATTACCATATGTTTATTCTCCTCTGCTTCTGCTCGCTCCCTGCAGCTAGATTGGGCGAAGTTCTAGCGGGTTACCAAGAGCGTATTGCTAAACTAGAAGATGCAAAGTATGATATTGAACATGTCATAATGTGGAAGGAACATGAGGTTTGTGGCAACATGTCAAAATCTCTCGATTGATTAAGTAACCAAAGCCAAATGTTTTTTATGCTGCTTGGTCAATTCATGGATTAATGAGTCTATGATCATTCTAATCCATAATTGCTCATATTAAATTCGCTTTTTTTGGCTATTTCTTTGGATGTCTACTATTGCGATGTTCTTTATTTACAGTAACTGTTACTTATGCTTCTCCTTGAGTTGGTTCGAGAAGGCTAAACTCGAAGGAGCGATATATAACAAGAAATAGGGAAGATAAGAAATTTGATTTTATTTCAATTGATAATTAACGCATTCTCTTTTCTATCAAAGTTATTTTCAGTTCACTTAACGCATCTCATCTTTTGTTTACCATCATCCTACACAGACACGATATGTACTTTTCGTCCTCAAATATACCTTCTCCTGTTGATTCCTGTGTATGCTATTGTAGTATTTATGTTTTATGTATTCATTAGTGAATGTTTCGTTGAATGTTTAGTCAGCAACAGAACATAAATATCAAGATTTGCAGTGGCAAGAGAACTCTCAAGAAACATTTTTCAATTTGATGCAATTGTCGTAGTCTGGAATTAGATCCTAATTTTTAATGTTTTTGTTGTAGATGAACTTATCTCGATCTGTAGGGCATTCCATGTCCGCATGCAAACTATTGAAGGTGACAAATGGGATTTGGAATATAGTATCAAAATGAAGGACTACCAGGTAATACTAGCGACCAGGGTAACCCTTGAAAAAAATAAAAGTAGACCAGCTTAGAGTTACATGAATTTCTCGAAGCTAATGATCCTGTAACGAGACTGAGATGGTCGCTAGTAACTTATTCCCTTGCAGGCTGTTTCCTATGGAGGCATTTCATTTCATTTTTCATCTTCATTCCAATCCCGGTTCCATTTTTTTCATAAACTTCGCCTTTGGACATATTATCATTTACCACATCAATGTCCATGTATGTTTTACCTGTTGTATTCCAGAATGGGTCTTTAGACCCTGGATATTAATGCTTTAATAAGATATTCTATTGTAGAGAGTCTTAAGTCAATCTGCAAGGAATACCACGAGCGTTTGTACCTTTGCGAGTCCCAGAAATGGGATCTTGAATATGAGGTTCGCAGGAGAGATTATGAGGTACTGTCGCGAATTCAGACACACTGGCAATCCAGGCGTGCCCATTCTATGTGTGATTTCGGATTGACCAGCCCTGGATCTTTAGATATTGTGGAAGTACGGATATCTCTGCGAATTTATGAATTCGAGTTGTGGATTTATGGATCTTTCCAAGACGAATTTCAGTTAGGATTTCGCTTTTTGATTCCCAATTATCAAAGTAATAGACCTTTCACCCACCCACTCCAAATTACCGTTTGCGATGAAAACTGATTCTAGTTTAGTCTTTATTCCGTTCGTCGTAGTGTGATTCTATATGATATATATAGAGCAGTAGGGAATAAATGTAGAACTTAGAAGTCCTTATCGCTCGTGGCATGTCGTGTATGAAGTGCTCACACTCGGGAGATTGGGTTGACCAGCACAAGCCATAGTGAGACACTGGATATATTTTATAGTAGTACCTATCTAGTTCCTCGCATTAACCGCGTCTTTCCAAGCCCAAACCGAGGCCTCTTGCCAGCCAACTCTTGTAGCTCAAACTTATTCCGCAGGGGCTGAGTAAGAACCTCATACCTACATTTGTGTCCCATTTCCTAATGCAAATTTTCAGTTTATCTAACAATGTTTTTATTAATTGTTAGAATTGTAGATGTTCTAACGCTTCAACTACTAACCCATTCTATAATTTCAATTAAAGATTTTTAATACTCATATATATATATATATATATATATATATATATATATATAATATAATTTACGTTTGGTTTTCAACCTAATATTCTATGTATCTTAAACAGTTAAAATTTAAACATTAATTCCTTTATAACTCCTAAACAATATGATTAAATAATGCTCTAAATATATTTAATCCCTCGATAATTTGTATATACATTATTAATATTTTTTTTTAGAAAATTTATTAGGTTTTTTTTTCATAGTGACATAAATAAAATTGTCTCGTTGACGAGAAAGAAAATTGCTTTTCCTTTAGATTGGCTGGTTAGTGAGTAAAAGTTGGTTTTCTTTCTGTTTAGTGTTCCGCCCCCTTCCCCCTCCTCTCATATCCTAATTGAATTTGTCTCCCTTCTAAAAGAATAATCTCTTTTTTTTTTATCCCGTTCTTTAATTCGTATTCTTACAAAAAAATTAGTTATATTGTGGTTAATGAGGGCACGTTAGCATAATAAATTATGTTAAATTAATTACCAATTGTATCTATTAGGTTCCCTTTCTCGTCCAGGGCTGGCCAACCGTTGTAGAACTGTAGAAGTACCATTTAGGTTAAAGGGATCTACTAATTCATCCGATGGGACTGTGAAAGTTAAAAAACCAATGTGATACTGTGGGTCGTGTTAGCTAAATCTCTATAGCAATCTGCTTCTGCTTATGTTCATGCTTTCTAATTTTAACTTGGCAATTGTGCATGAAATAAAATGAAACACGCATTCATTGCCCAGTGGCCTTTGTATTCGTAGCTCTGCTTTGATTATTTTCTTTCTTCCTGGCAAATAACACAAGCGGCTTTCATCCTTGCATCCCTTAATCATCCTGTGCTCTCCCTAATTGCAGTTCCTAGGGCCAGGGTATACCCATTTCAAAGGTCCCTTGTCCACCGATGTATGGCACTTCATACCAAGGACTGACCGTTCGTTCCTTGCTTTAATTTTAGAATTTTATTTGATCGTGTAAAAAAATTAAAGCAGACATCCCTATATGTCGGTTCATTTTAATCATCCTTATTTAAAAAAAGAGTTTTTTTAAACACCTTTAAAATTTACGTTTCTCTGGTCAGGGACAGAGTTTAGGCGTGCATAATTATCCTCTTTTTCTCTCTTTTGTTAATGAACAACAGGTAAAATGTATTAGGAAGTGCCATACACACTATACCTCCATAGAAGCAGACCTCGTAATACTCAGCTGCCATTCCCTTTTTTAAGCATAAGAAAGTAGTAGGAATTCTGCATCTAGCGAGACGAATTCCTGAGGTTGAGAGCCCATATACTATTCGGCTCTTAGACCAACAGGAATTCAGCCCTTAACTAGATAGTAACGCTACAAAACCCATATATATATATATATTTTGTTTGCTTTAGAACATTTAACAGTTTTAGTCATTCTTCCATTTATAGTTTTTCACTGAGAATGAATCATAAAGTTTCATTATCCGTACAAACTGGACATTAATGAAACTTTATTGTATTGAGCCAGTGTCTAATCCGAATGCTGATTGTGCCATAACTAAAATAATGCTAAGAAATTCTAAATTGCTTTCAAGCTTAGACTCTGCATTTCATAATTGAAGAAAAAAAAGGCTAAGCCTAATAAGCATTAACCTTACGTGTATATATCTATATAGTCGATTTACCACGCTCTATATAGCCTATTTACCAAGCTTAACAGCAATTGAATTTAGGGCTAAATATAGCCGTTTTCAAACTTGTTTCAGGAAAGTTTGAAAAGTAAATAAATAATAATAAAAGGAGGAAAAAAGAGAATGTCGGGGATCATAAGCATATTATTTTATTGCATTATAGCCCTTTTAATCTCCCATGTAGTCCTAAACCTGTAGATATAAATATACTTAGAAGAAAGCTGTATGATAAAAGATGCAGACAAAAGTGGCAATCTCCTGTTATATTTTTATGTCGTGAATATGAAGAGAAAGGAAATCATATTGTACATCTTTTTGTACTGTTTCGCCCTCTACATATCACAACATGATCATTTGTTCATTTTTGTTCACGATGCTTTGCTATTTTCATAATTTTCAAATTTTATTTCTTTTATATTAATTTCGCTGTATCTTTGAACATATTTTCTTAACCAATTTATTTTTATTTGGTGTGGTATATTTACTAAAATGTAGATAGCATATTATAAAACACTAGTTCAATATTTTAATTATTTTATTTGTCGTAAAATGCTATGTAAATACTTCTCTTACTATAAAGTACTTTGTGCTATTTTTTTACCTTTATATTCTTTAATCAAATTATCGAAGGCAGTAATTTTTTTTAGCAATTTATATCAAACTATGTATAACTTACAATTTACCAAATGTATTTACAATTTTAGTCAAACTAATTAAAGGTACGAGTTAGAAAAATGTCTCACTTTAGGAAATATTTCATTTTTAAGTCAGTTTTCCTTATTAAACACATTAATTTGTCTTACTTCTTATAGATCAACGAATTGAATATTCAAGTCAACGATCTTCGAGGAAAATTGTAAGTGCTCTTAGTCAGAATCTCGGTTAACTCTTTTCCGGACCACTTAGTGAAAAGAAATGTCATAATAAATCTACTTTTTTTACATTATTTATAAAAAAGTAGGTGTGTAATTGTCAAAATGAAAGCTAACCGGTTGCCAAGTGCAAAAACCCGAGAAATCACGGGTTGACTTCGAATGCAAAATCAGTCAGATAAATATAGGCTCCTAGACTCCAAATAACCTTTAAATCTAAAAACAAGTTATCTCGGAATAGTCCGGGAAGGAGTTAATGACATTTAATAATAATTATTTATAGTAGTTTTTATGCGTTATTTGTGAGAAGGTTATCATGGTGTATATTGATAGACTTAGCCAAGGGTACCGAAGGTTTTTGTTCCCTTTGTTGCAAGCGCATATGCACATCCATATCGCCTTGATTGCATATTTATAATAGTATCTTGGGCAGTAAAGCTGTTTAAGTGTCTTACCTACATTCCCGATGAGCGTATTTCAGTGATCAGTGACAAAATACAGGGAAAAATGTTAGCACGTTACTGGTTAGAAGTTAAATCAGATTTAAATATTGGTTATTACAATTATGATTCCCTCCCTTTATTGGCGGAATAAGAATATCAAGTGTTACCAGCTGCCAGTCATAGTAGGCAACTAAATGCCATCGCACCCGTTGAAGCAAAAGCAATCGGTATAGACTCTTGGTTTGCAACAAGTCCTCATCTATAATAACTATGAATGTGTTCAATTACCATGAATGGCCCTGATATGGCTTGATTTAAGGAAGGATATACCTTTTAGTCCTATTATGGCAATAATGTCTGTTACTGCTCAGTTATTGAGGCGATAAATGTTTAAGACTGCCTCGACTTGATTGCATTCGATGACCTTTGCCCGCCTTTGCAGCATCAAACCCACGCTGAAGAAAGTCTCCAAATACGAAAACAAATTCGCCAAACTGCAGAAAAAGGCGGCCGAATTCAACTTCCGCAATCAACTTAAGACCGTTAAGAAGAAGGAATTCGAGCTTGAGGATGACAAAGGCGTTGTAAGTGAAGATGAACAACATCAGCGGGACGGTTGGGGGATGGGGAGGTCATGTTATACTTGTATGCAGGATTGGAGAATACCGTGACCTCCTTCTGGCGTCTTAAAGGCGAGTGAGCACGGATAAGGTTAGCTGATCCGCCAGGCCGGCTTACCGAAACAATTTACCCAAAGACCATAACATTGCGTTTCATTAATTAGCATGAGGTCATTCCTTCTCCCAAATTAAAATGAGCGTTAATACGCGCTAATATACTTGAGGCGGGGGGGAATAAGTGAACGTAGTGATGATAGTAACGATTTTCTATATATACACACATCATACCATAAACCCCTAAAGGTGCATGGATATTGCACACAAATTAGAATGGCTAAGCAGTGAAATGGTTAGTTAACTCATAATACAAAAACTAGAGTTCAATTGAAATTACTAAACATTTTATTGTATACAAAGTTTTATCTAATAAATAGTATTTATTAAAGAAAACCAAAAATTAGTCTTCAGTAGTATAAAATCCATAAAGGCAGTCTAGCCTACCGATACCATTATATATAAAATAAACGAACCAAATTTTCGTATCCATAGAGACAATTACAGGAATAACTGCGTTTATTTGTCGGAAAACCTTTGTATACAATCCTGACTAGTACCGGCATATTTTCAACTATCTCCTGGTGCTTTCAAGCGGACTCTGAAAACACACCTCTTCTGTTAAGCCTTTTCCTAATTGATGGGCGGCCAGCTTGCGATCTTTTTCTTCTTCTTCTTCTTCTTCTTCTTCTTCTTCTTCTTCTTCTTTTTCTTATTCTACTTCTTCTTCTTCTTCTTCTTCTTCTTCTTCTTCTTCTTCGACGTCCATAGGTATGACAGCACCCCGGAAGATATAGTTTATCGTGCCAGAACCATGATAGATACGGCGAAATCCAAAGCAACCAACGTGGGAATTATTGGTGTTCTCCCCCGACTTAAATCCACGTTGCGCCTCCAATCTAGAGCGATCTATACTAACGAATGTCTTAAGCGGTTGTGTCGAGAAACTGGTGTTAGCTTTTTTAACTTATGGGATTCATTCCAGGACCATCCGTCACTTTTCCAAAAGGACGGAATTCACCTAAGCGATGTGGGTAATAGTCGGCTGGGTAGGATCTTAGACGAGTCCGTACGTAGCATTTTAGGTAGGAGAGTTGCGCGGCCACGTGATGCCGATGCGCCGGGCCGGCCCACGCGTGAAGGGGGCACTATCGACGGGGTGCAGGGAAACGGAACGGATCTGAGTGTTATAGAAGAGTTAACGTAAAGCGCAAACTGAGATGCATATATGCGAATGTTCGTAGCTTAAAAAATAAAATTGCCGAAATAAAAGCCGTTATTCTAGAGGGTAATTTCGACCTCGTATTCCTAAGTGAAACATGGTTAGACACTCATACGGGGATCAGTGTTTGCGAGTTCGATATAGCGGGGTACAAAATTCATTACAGAAATAGACAAACCGGTAGAGGAGGGGGCGTATTAATGTATATAAAAGAGGATCTAAACGCCATAACGATGGACTCGTCTAAGGATGATATGCGAAGTGATGCTTTATTAGTCCAGCTAAGTTTAGATGCTATAAATAAAATTAACTTAGTCGTGCTATATCGTCCGCCTTGCCAATTGGAAAGAGAAGATGCTGCACTCTTCGATACGCTTACGTCTTGGATTAGAAAAGGGACCACATTAGTCTGCGGCGATTTTAATTTACCTAATGTTAACTTTAGCAACCTTACTTCTGATAAACCGGGTGAGAGGCTATTAAACTTTATGTTGGAGAATTTTCTCGTACAAAAAGTGGAAGAGCCTACTCGTGATAGCAATATTCTTGATTTAATCATGGCAACCGATGAGTCATTGTTAGAAAACGTACGTGTGGGTGAACATTTAGCTTCCAGCGACCATAATGCGATTAGATTCGATCTAAACACCTGCGTAGAAGTTAGAATGAGCTCGCAGCTCATCCCTCGTTTTGGTAGCTGTGATTTCGATATTTTTCGCGAAAGGATTAAGGATATAGACTGGGGAATACGATTCGAGAACAGGTCGGTAGGAGAGATGTACGCAGAACTTCGATGTACGCTGCTTCGTGTGAATTCTGATTTGGTTAAGTATGTGCGTAAGAGCGGGAAGTCGGTGAGAGCTCCGTGGCTTAGTCCGTTAATACTACGCTTAATCCGGGACCGAAATAGAAAATTTAAAATTCATAAAAACAATGGGTCAGTTATAAGTCGGCAAAATTACATAGATTCTCGTAGGGAAGTTAAACGTGCGGTCAGAGATGCGAAGAGGAAGTATGAAATAAACCTCGCTAAGGATTCAAAGAATGAACCGAAACGGTTTTATGGGTACGTAAATAATAGGAAACCCGTAAAAGGATCGATAGGGCCGATCAAAGATAAGGATGGTCGTTTGACTGAACTTCCGACAGAAATGTCTAAAATTTTAAATGAGCATTTTACGAGCGTGTTTACTGTGGAAGATTCTTCCGAATTGGAATCGTTAATTGGGGAAGTTCGTAGTGCTGATAAATGCATATCCGATGTAAGTATAAAGGACGAGGAAATTCTTAAATTTATTAAGCTAATGAAAAAGTCGAAATCTCCGGGCCCCGATGGGGTATATCCAATTCATTTAAAGGAGCTTCAAAATGAACTCGTTAAGCCATTGCGTGAAATTTTCAATCGCTCATTAGAGGATGGCGTAGTTCCGTTGGATTTCAAGCGAGCAAACGTTACACCTATATTTAAGAAGGGGAATAGATTTGAAGCAACGAATTTTCGGCCTATTAGTCTAACTTCGGTAGTTGGGAAGCTTTTAGAATCTGTAATTAAAGATAGAATAGTGAGCCACCTCGAGGCAAATAAGCTGATTAACGATACCCAGCATGGATTTAGGCGTGCGAGATCGTGCTTGACTAACTTGCTCGAATTCTTCCACAAAATGATTTGCGTGTACGATGAAAGCAAAGCTGTAGACGTAATATATTTAGACTTTAAAAAGGCGTTCGACACCGTCCCCCACCAAAGGTTATTAATGAAAGTTAAAGCGATTGGGGTGACTGGTAAGATTTTAAACTGGATTAGAAATTGGCTGAAAGATCGCTCGCAGCGGGTAGTAATAAATGGGGAATGTTCAGATTGGGCCAGCGTTAGTAGTGGGGTACCGCAGGGCTCTGTTTTAGGCCCTTTATTGTTTTTAATTTATATTAACGATTTAGATAAAGGCATACTTAGTCGGATTTCGAAATTTGCGGACGACACGAAGCTGGGCAATCGTGCCTATGTAAGATCGGATGTCGATAAATTGCAGGGGGACCTAAACTCGATTGCCAATTGGGCGGACAAGTGGCAAATGGAATTTAATTTAAGCAAATGCAAGGTAATGCACTTGGGTTGCCATAATTTAAGAGTAGAATATACCATGAAAGGCCAAGTCCTCGACGCGGTTAAATTAGAAAAAGACTTGGGAGTATTAGTCTCAGACGATTTTAAATTCTCGAAGCAATGCGCGGATGCGTGTAAAAAAGCAAATCGCGTTTTGGGTTATATCGCGCGCAATTTCATCTTCAAATCTAAGGATGTAATTTTACCTTTATATAAATCCCTTGTGCGGCCACTTCTCGAATACGCTGTTCAATTTTGGGCTCCATATTTAATGAAAGATATTGCGCAATTAGAAAGAGTGCAGCGTAGGGCTACGAAATTAATTCCAGAGCTGAGGAATAGATCATACGAGGAAAGGCTCAGGGCTTTAGATTTGCCATCGCTAGAAAGCAGAAGATTACGTGGCCAGCTAATAGAAGTATTTAAAATACTAAAGGGTTTCTCAAACGTGGACTTTCGCAATCTGTTCGAACTGGATCATAGGGGAAATACTCGTCAGCACGGGTTAAAATTAGTGAACAAGCGTTTTAACACTAGTATAGCCCAAAACTATTTTACATTTAAAGTTACTCAAAATTGGAATCGGCTGCCCACCCACGTAGTAGATAGCACTTCGGTTAATATGTTCAAAAATCGTCTCGACGTGCATTTGAATAGTTTAAATATAACGTAGTTGAGCACTGTGAATTTAAACGTCCTTGCAGAGAGAGAGTTTGGAGCGGAGGTTTAAGGATATGAAATTATGATGACTAAAAATGATGCCGGCGATTCTCTGCATGTGTAGCTTAGATGTCCCATTTCTTTTCCGCCTATCCTATAAGTAGTCTCTATCCCTAAATTAGCTTTTCACCACTAGCAGTCGAGTGGCTGCGGAAGATGAGAAGAAAAACTTTCTATCTCCCCCGACCCCTAGTTTGATTAGTTAAAATTGCACGATAATGTACACATGTAGATAAGTGTGTACAGTAGATAGTATTAAAAAAAAAAAAAAGCATGTTAGAGATACACTCGTAGATAAGGGTGTATCGTAGTTTTTGATTTAGTGTAGCGGACTAGCCTCGAGCGGACCTTAGGGTCTTTGCTGGTCCTAGATTCTGTAGTTCTGTAGTTCTGTAGTTCTTCTTCTTGGGGGATGGGGAGGTCATGTTATACTTGTATGCAGGATTGGAGAATACCGTGACCTCCTTCTGGCGTCTTAATTGGGGAAGTTCGTAGTGCTGATAATTGCATATCCGATGTAACTATAAATGACGAGAAAATCCTTAAATTTATTAAGCTAATGAAAAAGTCGAAATCTCCGGGCCCCGATGGGGTATATCCAATTCATTTAAAGGAGCTTCAAAATGAACTCGTTAAGCCATTGCGTGAAATTTTCAATCGCTCATTAGAGGATGGCGTAGTTCCGTTGGATTTCAAGCGAGCAAACGTTACACCTATATTTAAGAAGGGGAATAGATTTGAAGCAACGAATTTTCGGCCTATTAGTCTAACTTCGGTAGTTGGGAAGCTTTTAGAATCTGTAATTAAAGATAGAATAGTGAGCCACCTCGAGGCAAATAAGCTGATTAACGATACCCAACATGGATTTAGGCGTGCGAGATCGTGCTTGACTAACTTGCTCGAATTCTTCCACAAAATGATTTGCGTGTATGATGAAAGCAAAGCTGTAGACGTAATATATTTAGACTTTAAAAAGGCGTTCGACACCGTCCCCCACCAAAGGTTATTAATGAAAGTTAAAGCGATTGGGGTGACTGGTAAGATTTTAAACTGGATTAGAAATTGGCTGAAAGATCGCTCGCAGCGGGTGGTAATAAATGGGGAATGTTCAGATTGGGCCAGCGTTAGTAGTGGGGTACCGCAGGGCTCTGTTTTAGGCCCTTTATTGTTTTTAATTTATATTAACGATTTAGATAAAGGCATACTTAGTCGGATTTCGAAATTTGCGGACGACACGAAGCTGGGCAATCGTGCCTATGTAAGATCGGATGTCGATAAATTGCAGGGGGACCTAAACTCGATTGCCAATTGGGCGGACAAGTGGCAAATGGAATTTAATTTAAGCAAATGCAAGGTAATGCACTTGGGTTGCCATAATTTAAGAGTAGAATATACCATGAAAGGCCAAGTCCTCGACGCGGTTAAATTAGAAAAAGACTTGGGAGTATTAGTCTCAGACGATTTTAAATTCTCGAAGCAATGCGCGAATGCGTGTAAAAAAGCAAATCGCGTTTTGGGTTATATCGCGCGTAATTTCACCTTCAAATCTAAGGATGTAATTTTACCTTTATATAAATCCCTTGTGCGGCCACTTCTCGAATACGCTGTTCAATTTTGGGCTCCATATTTAATGAAAGATATCGCGCAATTAGAAAGAGTGCAGCGTAGGGCTACGAAATTAATTCCAGAGCTGAGGAATAGATCATACGAGGAAAGGCTCGGGGCTTTAGATTTGCCATCGCTAGAACGCAGAAGATTACGTGGCCAGCTAATAGAAGTATTTAAAATACTAAAGGGTTTCTCAAACGTGCATTTGAATAGTTTAAATATAACGTAGTTGAGCACTGTGAATTTAAACGTCCTTGCAGAGAGAGAGTTTGGAGCGGAGGTTTAAGGATATGAAATTATGATGACTAAAAATGATGCCGGCGATTCTCTGCATGTGTAGCTTAGATGTCCCATTTCTTTTCCGCCTATCCCTAAATTAGCTTTTCACCACTAGCAGTCGAGTGGCTGCGGAAGATGAGAAGAAAAACTTTCTATCTCCCCCGACCCCTAGTTTGATTAGTTAAAATTGCACGATAATGTACACATGTAAATAAGTGTGTACAGTAGATAGTATTAAAAAAAAAAAAAAAAAATAGCATGTTAGAGATACACTCGTAGATAAGGGTGTATCGTAGTTTTTGATTTAGTGTAGCGGACTAGCCTCGAGCGGACCTTAGGGTCTTTGCTGGTCCTAGATTCTGTAGTTCTGTAGTTCTGTAGTTCTTCTTCTTCTTCTTCTTCTTCTTCTTATTATTATTATTATTATTATTATTATTATTATTACTATTATTATCATCGAGATACTTATGTGTGTATTAATTTTATCAGAATTTATCTGAATAAGTTGAACTTGATTTTTCCTAACAAACATTTACACTATCCACAAAGTTATAAACAACAAAAGTATGTAGGATGAAAGTAGGCTAATTTAGATGGTGTTGCAAGTTCGTTGGTCAAAAAACTTATTTCTCGTTAGCCTAATAAAGATGGCGTTGGATTTTCAATGCCTAGGCCCCAAGTTCTATCCCATTCAGAGCGGACACAAACCGTCAGCGTTTGTGAGGGACTGTTCACCTATTGGCGGATGTGTTGCGTCCAGCCCCGCGGGGATAGGTACTTTTACACTCATTATCACACACATAACCAATCACCTCACAGTTGTCTTCACATGACAACAGATCCACTCTCTCCTTCGTCTCTGAATCTGCCTATGAATCTGAATCTGTGTCATGACACAGTAATACCCCCCTTCCCTAACGATGGCCAAGCACACTAGTACCCTCTGGCTTGCCGGCGATTTTCCTTATCCTGTCCGGGGATATCTTCTCCGATTGTAAAGGGACGGGTGGCGTACCTTGCTACTTGCTATATGCCTAAATAAATGATTTAAAAGGCAATAATTTACTGTATTCTTAGACGGATGGAACCCTTACCTCATAAACAGGTGAAATTAGAGCTTTTAAGGGGTCTAGGTGGAGATTGGGTTCGTTGTTCAAATGAGGTTTTTATTAAACTCACCAAAAAGGCTGAAGCCTAAGTTATCAAGATCGAGGATCACTATGATCCTCAAATAATTTGGACGATCGCACAGAATCACTTATCATTCATGGTTTCTTATTGATTTGCTAATCTTTCTTGCAGCAAAAACCTGATTGGGCTGCCGCTGGACCTGGAGCAGGCAAGAAGGTAAGTTTTTTTTATAATTTCTTTTCGAAATTTATTTTTAATTTTTTTTTAATTTCATTTGTGTTTTTGTAAGCACTGCTTTATAAGTTAGGTTGATGGCGGATCATATTTATTGTCTCTTGTTTCTTTACAGGGTGAAGGCGAAGCGCAGGAAGGTAAGAGAGGTTATATTGACTCTAATTTTCTTTAGAATGTTAATCATCATCTTCACTTATCCTATCACCAATCCTTGGCGCCCCCTGCATTCTAGGGTTTACGTTTTGTACGGGTTTGGATTTTGAAGTCTTTGTGACTCTTTTTCAAGATTGGCGTTGGCACGATGGCCGTTGCACGGATTGCAGAGGGCGTGGTATCCTAGGTTAAGATTGTCATCCGGAGATGAGATCTCTCGGGGGAAGCCCTGACCCGTCTGCTCCACCTAGGGACCTCATTTCTCCCGTCGAGGGTTTTGATTAATGTTTTTTTCTTTCAGGAACGAATTAACATCTCTTTTTGCACGTTTATTTTTGTCTGCGTCTGTTGCGCTCCAATGTCCAGTCTGCTTGAGCGTCAGTGTGTCCTGTCCTTAAGTTAAGGCGTACCCATTTTGCTCGCTCGCTCACCGTTTTCTCCTTCCACTAACCTTCCTCACAGGCGAAGAGGGTGAGGCTCCGGCAGAAGGCGCTCCTGAGGAAGGTGGGGCTCAACCCGAGGCAGCTCCGGCCGCGGATGCCCCCGCTGTCGAGGCAGCCCCGGTGGGAGATACCCCGGCTGCTGAGGGAGCCCCGGTCGCGGATACCCCCGCTGCCGAGGTTCCCCCAGCAGAAGCCGAGGCTCCAGCCCCACCTGCCGAAGGTACGCCCGCAGAGGGGGATGCCCCACCCCCACCAGCAGAAGGGGAAGCCGCTCCCGCGCAGGAAGGTAAGGTGGAAGATGAAGCGCGCTATGGACTGGCCAGTCCAGAAGAGTCCGGGAGCCAACCGAAGGGACTTTATCTCCTTCGCACTACCCTTCTCCGACCCCTAATTTCTCCCCGAACTGTAAAAAAAACGAGCTTTTTTAATTCTAATTTAATTTTTATATGATTATTTTTCCATTTGTTTTCACTTCGCTGAAATAATTCAAGTAAAATTTAACAATTTTTAAAAGTTTTTTTAATTTGCAATCTGATTTATTTCTTTGACTGTCTCAACCTTGAACGCTTTGAAGCGCTTAACCCATGTAATTGCTACTCGCGTTGCCACTTCCTTCAATAATATCCTCAACTGGAGAAAAGCTGGAGTCCAAATCATAGCTTTGACCTAACTAATATTATCCCTTTTTTTTACAGCATAGACGGGCTTCGCACCTGAATGACGTCATTTACACGTCATTGTTTCGTCAATACGTCTTCGCCTCGTCTTCGAATAGCGTCATGTATTTTTGTCTCCGCCCCCAATTTTTGGAACATTATTCATATATAGTTGGAAACGTATATATTTTTGGAGAAATTAATTATTTAAGCTACATTACAAATATTTCTCATTTTAAGTTTTATAAACTTGAAAAATCGATCGATGTTATGGCTCACATT
Organism: Ceratothoa steindachneri; assembly: GCA_963969495.1. Classification (NCBI taxonomy): domain Eukaryota; kingdom Metazoa; phylum Arthropoda; class Malacostraca; order Isopoda; family Cymothoidae; genus Ceratothoa; species Ceratothoa steindachneri. The sequence goes on from OZ018320.1 coordinate 222,966,433, forward strand.
CACTCGAACACTATACCAATTAACATTACTAAGACGAGATTGAAGATCATCTGTCTTTATATAATTGATTTTCAACTCTACAAAAAAGGAATATTGTTTTTAATATTTTTTCTCCGTCACTTTTCTCGGAGCTTGATATATTTGCTATTTAAAAAACGACGAATATCACAATTATATAGATATATTATATTATCAACTAGATTACTTCTACACTGTCAGCTATATTACATTGATTGCCTCGTCCATTTATTTTTTAAACATCAACATCTTATGTTTGAGGCGTTTCTATACAAGTCCCCCAAAAGTCAATTATATATTGTTATTAAAGATTTTCTTTCATATTGCTTTAATCTTTCCTTGAAATGCACTACTTTTTTCAAGAGGAGTTTGAGAGATAACCTTGAAGTTATAAAACTTCGCTTAACAGAGCATCATAATCAAGGGAGGAAATCGTTCACATAAGCTTTAGATTGGCTCAAAGTGTTCTACTATAAAATGTTAAAAAAATATGGCAAACAAGAATAGGAAATCCTTTCTCTTCTTTTCGGTTGTACTCATGTCTCGTAATATGTACTCATTAGCTCTTAATAATTTTTCCAATTTTTGACCCACAAGTGTTCGATTTTCTTAAATATGGATATTTTTTAGGAATCATCATTTAGAATGCTATATTTTAAATAGCAATTAAAACCAGTTTAAATTTTGTGTTAAAACTTGGTTTGCATAGATACTCGTACTCTATCCCATTACCAATTACCATACAACCATTCTCTGTGGTAAAAATTGCTTTTCTCGTCGTGTGCTCTTGCAAACCTATTTTTCTCCATGAGAGTCTGCCATTAAGTGGTAATTCTTGCAAGAGCCTAGTGAAAATATCGCCTTGTATCCTCTATGTATACAAGTAAATAATAAAATGAAATCATTTACGATGAAAATATTGTGGTAGGTAATAAAGTTACGGGTCTAATCTGTAATAGAGGGATAGTAAGAGTCAATATGAATGCTATTAGGAAGAGGAATTACAACTGTCCGAATATACTAGTACAGTGTTCTGAGCAGGATGTAAGAAATGTATCGGCTATAAACGGAATGCAACCTTGTCATGCTCCAAATTTTAACGTACCTACGAATAAGCCATTTGGTCTTTTATAAACAACAACAAACGAAGGTGCAAAGTCTGTCTTTGAGAACGCTTTAGCAAAGTATCAATCATGGATGTTTAAAGCTAGAAAATAAACAGACTTGCAGGAAGATCGCCGTGGTCTTGGATCGACGGCAGATCTGGTGATGTGGGACAAATTCAGCTGATATAGCTAGGTCCTGAGATCACGTTTATGGTCAGGTCAAACAGTGCCTATTCTCTTGACTCGTCACTACATATATTAATTTCAGGAAATGGTGAGAAAATCGACGAGAACAAATGGATGCAAACTGTAACTTACCGGATTTTGATAGAAGTTGGCTGACCTACCATGCCACATGGTAGGTCAGCCTCTAGGATCAAGCAATAGCACTTCCTATTGGGGAACAAACAAATTGGCCGTGGTGGGCAGTCCGTCAGTACAGATGACGGAAGGTCTGTCAGTCCGTCACTGACGGACTCCCGTTTCGCTGGCGGACTGACGACTGACGGAAACTTTGAAACACTGACGGAATAAGCGCTGACGGAAGCGATTTTCGGCCGTCACCCGAACCATCACTAACCCGAAAAGCAAAGACGACCTTCGGCAAATAATGTCTCCGTCAGTCGTCAGCGAAACGGGAGTCCGTCAGTGACGGACTTCCGGACCTTCCGTCATCGGTACTGAAGGACTACCCACCACTGCAAATTGGGCTACATATATAGTAGGGAAGAGAGATATGCCTGGCTTAGTACCATTACAGTCGATCATTGTCCTCAAGATTTGTTTTACACTCAGCGAGGATTCAAATATACGAACATTTACTTCGTTTCACCTCATCACTTCTCATTTTATTTTCTACAATTAGATCGTTTTTTCAGTTCAACTATAGCGAATTGATGCCTTGGCGAAGGGCATATGACAAGATTTGTATTTTAATATTTAATCAAAATATGCTCCAGTTGCATCTATATCCCATTTCTATAAGCAAAATATTTAGGTCTATTAGTCACAAGTTCAGTAAAACTACGAATTATATCTTCCTTATTTTTTACCCTTTTATTTCGAATATGGAGTAAAAAGTGCTCGAAAAGATGATAATTGATCAGGTGAAATGACAGGTGAACAGGTGAATATAGATGTTGTTGCACATCATAATATAATAATTCTCTAAGCTTACTCACACCCAGCTGAGAGGTGTTTGGTCTGGCATTGTCATGAAGAAATATTGGTTCATGAAGAAACATTGGTTCATGAAGAAACATTGGTTCATGTCTATCGATCTTTGGAAGCTGTTTGATGGCCAATCTTGAATGCAGTGCCGAAGTCGACAATACTGTTATTGTTCCCTTTGGTTCCAAAAAATGAGAAAAATATGATTCCTTCACTCTTTCGACAAACTGTAACCATAAACTTATTTTGGTACAACAATTCGTTTGGTATATGGTTTCTTTTTTTATTCTTGTCTAGCCATTCACCAGACTTCTTCCAGTTATTATAATGAGATTCCTATTCTGTCTCACGACATGCTATAAACAATTTCTGAATTTCATTCAAGTGGATCCCAATTTTCTAATTTTGTTACCCTACCTTATAACAATGATATTGTAGGTACTGAAGTTGTAAAGTATTCAGCAAGTACTCGAACTGTTGTTCGTGAGTTATTAACAACTGAAACCGATAATTAAATCTTTATCATTAAGAAGTGGTTTGAGCCTCCCCTGAGTTTCAATATTGATGTCCAATTCTCCAAACCTAAACTAATTGAACCGACGCTGAGCAGTTTTCATTGTAGTGGTGGTTCACCTCAAATGATTTGTTGATATTATTAGAAGCTTGCACAGCAATTTCACAATTTCAATTTATACTTGATGGTGCAAAAATACCGAAGCCTGCATGAGCAAGAACCTACAACAAATATCCTTTTAGTAATTAGTAGGAAATTAAACTTCAGAAAGTAACAAAGGTAATGGATCATAGGTAGAAGGTATGCATAGAAAATAGTATTCATAAGATAAAACATAGGGCTTTCGGAGGCTCTCTTCACAAGTTCAATGGTTGAGCTTTGAACATCTTGCGATGTTCTGTTACAGATTCATCCCTGTATAACATCCAACTGTAGTCTGAAAGCATTCCTTAATACCAAAAACTCTGGTATGGATGCTCTATCCTGATAATATCATCGTTCTCCACAAAATATATTTAGATAAAATGGATGAAATGTAGATTGAGGGAACATTTAGATCACATACCAGCATAGGATTTCAAAGTTTTTCTATATTCATTTAAACTGTGGAGATCTTTTGTTTCCTAATCAATGTACACACAACTAAAAGAAAGAATTGCTGCTCCAAGTTATTTAAATGCCTACTGAACTTGTGGTCTTCCTTGGTACAAGCTTCGAGGAAATTCGAGAATGGTCTCGAGACATACTTGCTTAAATAGCCGGTTCGCTTCACTCCGCAGAATATTGATAGCAATAAAGGCCTCAGAGAAAAGACGTGACATTGTAGCTTTCATCTCACCAGGAAAAGTGTAGAGATGATACCTGAAAACAGATTTCATTTTCAACCAACCACCGAAAATAAATTCACGTGCGCCAAATGACAGCAAGGAAAACTAATTACATAATTAAGAACAAGCACACACCAGACCTTAAGATTCACTCGAGGCTTTTTCACGAAAGGAGAGGATAAAGGGACGGGTACTAGAAGGAGAAGATATGGCTAAATAATTAATTTCACAACCTATTTATATAAAAAAATATTTTAAAGTAAAATTTATCGATTTGATCCGTAATATATATTTGTTGTAGAGATTTAAACGAAACTCCTGAGTAAATTACTTCAAATGTGCATTATTTAAAAAAACAAAAAAATTGTGCTATCGCAGCGATAAATCTTTTGCTTACTAGCGTGAAACCGTTATGCCTAGTGTCAACAGGGATATCAAGCTAAAATATTGAGCCATAATTTATATTAGTGAACCTGTTTAGCATTTTAAATCCCACAATAATTTGGCAGCTTAGATGCCATTGTTCCGGTGACAGTAAATTGAGGTGCCTTATTATGTCTTCCTATGATCTATTTCTAAGTTCATAAATTAATTTCGTCGCTCGACGTTGTCAGCATTAAAATATTACAATACACCTTTGCCTTTCATCATGGCTTCGTTTCGCGAACCAAGCTTTGGGAAGGGGGCTACCCACTTCTGCTACAGGCTCACTGGTAGTTTTCGAGGTCGATGCGTGACAGTAAAATCCAACCTTAGCAGTTACATGAGAAAGTTTGCCTTGAGTTTGGCAGCGTAGTGAAAAGGTTCTTTATCTATCACCTTTTCTCCTTAAGACCCGATCTGTGTGCATTTTAGAAGAAACAGAGGGTTTGGTAAGCCGGGATGTCTCGAGGTTTCTCGATCAGAAGCCAGAGCAGACTACTGGTGATGTTCGATGGGCGTAGTCGCGGACCTGTTACTCAGACTTACATAATGAAGATTTTAGGTCGAGCACAGTTGTTTTACATTTGAGACTATAATTGCACCGCATACTCCATACCCGATCTTAGAAGCACATTACCCTAGGGAAGAATAATATAATAGGTTTCGATTTAAGCATAAAATGTTTTGCTATGTATCCTATAACCCTATTTGTCTTTTGTGAAGGTTCAGCGCATTGTTTCAAAAACTAGAGATCGCTAGATATTAAGACACTTAAAACGTTTTCTATAGTGAATTGTTTAAAACTTTACTACCCATATTGTATCCTCTTTCAGGGTTATCATCGCTACTGTGACTTACCTTACAGGTGCCCATATTGAATTGCATCTTGTCATCTTACCGATTACTCTATCCAAGTCATTTTGCAAGTTTTAACAGTCACTATGGTATTTTGCCATAACATATAGTATCGTGTGGTCAGCATATTTTAAAATTTAACATAATAGATTCATGAGTGAAATGTTTATATATTATATTAAAAAAAGAAAAGGTCCGAGAATAGATCCTTCATCATCGCCTGGTGCTCATGAAAAGCAATTTCCATTATCTTTCAGCCTACGATTTTTCATCAAAATTCTGGGTAAGTGTCTGTGCAATTTCAAAAATATTAAATTAACTTTTTTTTTAATCACATCCCTCTCTAAAATATTTTTTTCCGCTTATTGGATTAGTTCAGACATTTATGATTTGACATATGGTTTTCATAATATCTGGACATTGTTTCAACATTAGTTATCCCTGGGTCCAATCTTTCCCCACCATACTAAAAATTCATTCATTTCTCTAAATTGTTCCAACAAAAATACCGGAGCCTTTTCCCACCGAGTGACCGCTTCAAGAAACGCGAAACGGCCAAGTTCCTCCACCGAGTTATTAGATTTGGAGAAAGTACAGCCAGATAAGGTGGATGTGATCCATCAACTGGTCAATTCTAGGCCTAATCCCCAGAAAAGATGGTAGCAATAAGAGAGCTCCAGCTTCTTCGACCTTCCCCACAGCTGCAGGAGGCGCAATAATTGGACACTAGGCTTCAAAAGACGATCGAACCCCGGATACAGAAGTGCCCGCCGTTAGAAAAAGATTAGATTTGAGAAAAGAATGAATTGCGTGCTGGATCGGACATTCTCTAATATGTCATCGAAGGCTTCCCAGCCAATTGCACATTCAGTGACTAATAGTCCCAAAGGTCTGTCCTTGAGAGTGCTACAGCCATCGATATGAGGATGTTTCCTCGAATGGAGCTTCAACAGCTTCATAAAGATAGGCTTGTAGGTGAAATTCCTTTAATGGGATTACCGTCGACTTCGAGCTAACTGGGAGCAACTACGGAGGATTGTCTCCTCCCTCACTACTTTAGCTATTTTTCTGGAGGAGACCATGTTAGGTGCATCCTCTGTTACCAAGCAACAGGATAAGTGTCAGATAGGCGGGGGGGAGGGGGCAATTTATATCTGATTTGATGGCTATGTTATTTTTTGGACTCTAAACAGCTACGAAGAGGCGGGGACAGTTCAGCTGCACCTAAACAAGAGATACTCCATCATTTCATTCTATATATCACCATCAGCCGAACTCATTGAAGCAAAATTAGGTCACGTCATATTATGATTGCTGATGACATTTCTCCTCTTCGGGACTTGAACGGTAGGCAACCATTCTGGCAAGACTTGGTCCATGGTCAATCTAAGGGGTCGGGTCCTCACGAATCTGATTGAAGTGCTGAAATTGGTCTCCTTAATGTAAATACTTTTGCATTTACATGTTTTTTCTCTCGATATGTACTGTGCTCTCCTGACGCGCAAGCGGTTTTAGATGGAAGGTGATAGACGAGCTTAATGATAGCGATCGATTTCTCATTCCAATATCTTTTAGCACAGTTGCTGTTACTCAACAGGAAACCAGGGGGGTACTAAGATCGGGCTTAGCGACACTGTCTCCACTTTTTTAGCAACCTTTGTTCTATTATCATTCCGAGTACGCTGCCCGGTCACTGAAGGCTGCCTACTAGACTTCATATCCAGAGTCGAGGAAGACTTTAACGACAGATTCAATAAGCGAGTGTCGCCTTGCTCTTGCCTCCAGGACAAATACTGTCCGTAGCCATGAAAATATTCTCTGTGCCATGCATAGACACTTAAGGGAGTGAGGGATGACGTTTCTTCTAGCTGTTTAAAAGGAATTTGGGGGGCGCGGAGAGATCACTCAAAATCAGCTCTTGCCACCCATTTCCTCTCCTCCTGCATGTTTAACTTGATAGAGAAATTGGTACATGTTAGGTTACTCTATTCCCTAGAGAGCAGAAATCTCTTGTCTTCTGCTCATTTTGGCTTCCGTAAGTTGTACTCCAAGTTGGATGCTTTGCTCTGGCTGAAGAATGCAATCTGAAAGGTTTTCCTTCGTAGAAAACATTTCACAACAGCAGTCTTTGAGTTAGGGAAAGCCAATGATACCGCGTAGCACTGCGGTATCATGGAAATTATCCATTCTATTGGGTGCAGTGAGGCTTCCAATACTACTGTATGAGTTTCTATGCGATCACTCAATCCGTCAAAGGGTGGGGAAAGCCCTCATCAGCCCGTTGGGAAACAATGAGCGTGGCCCAGAGGGAAGTGTTCTCATGTCACTCTCTTTGCCGTGAACATCAACGGTATCACCTCGGTGCTACCATCTGATGTTCTCGACACGCTCTACGTAAAGAACTTTTTGATTCTGTTTGATGAGGCTCAAATGCCTACTTTGGAGCACCGTCAATAATAGGCTCTTAAACGCGTATGTTGTGATAGAGTAACGTACAGGTTTCGGTTTTCTATGATTTCTACAACCAAGATGCGCAGTTTTGCCGTCTTAAGGGGCATCACACCAAACAGGGAGATGGATGTGGTTGACTTACACCGATTCTTTGGTTTTTAATTTGACCAAATCCCAACATGGAAGGCGCATATTTGAAACCTCAAGTTCTTATGTATCCGTACTATGGACAATATTCGCTATCTGGCTTTTAGCACGTGTGTCGCGGATAAGGCTAGACCTTTGCTTTTCTACCGTTCCTTTGTTCACTCTAAGCTCGACTTAGATATAAGATTTTATTTTCCGTGTCGTAGGGTGACCCTACAAACCGGAAATCAGAATATAATATAGATGTCGTAGAGTGACCGTGAATAGGGCACGCCAGAAAATCGGGATACAGAGCCCAGTGCGAGGGTTAAATAAACAAAACCGAGTGTGGTTGTCTAAATAATAAATTTTTAGAGGCTCTGGGATTAGAGAAACCAATGATAGAAAAATATATAACTTTACTATATACAAAGAAAATATTAATAGCACAAGTGAATAACTGACAATAAATAAAATGAGACCCGAGGTACCAAACGGAGGGGCAGGGGGATACAAATGACTCGACGGGTACGAGAGTCCGAGAGAGGATGCACGGTGATTGCTTCTAGAGAAAATAGAAGAGTACAATTATCGCGGAGACTCACGTAAAGCATAATTAAATGAAGGCTTGAATATGAATACGGCCAGTAAACGGGGCGCTGCAAAGTTGAACTTGCAAGATTCCTTCTTCTTAAACCTCTCTGAGAAATGAGCGAGGGAGTACTCCAGTCGTTGAACAAAGTCCATAACCGAGTAATAGATGCCTGTCACTGTCTATCGTCTGTCGGCGGAAACTATGGACTTAGATACGACCAAGGCCAGATAGAGGTCACCCGTCGCATTCGTAGCTGGAAGCCGTTGGGAGGCGAAGCAAGGTGTACGAGACTGTATGTGGCTGCTAACCAAGACAGAGTTGTATGGTACTGTTTTCTCAAAGCTTTTCTCGAAGTATTTATACTGCCTCGGCGGAAGTGGGTCGCCGGAGACACCCAGTAGGGGGACGGGGATATCATTAGACTTGGCGCACCAGAGGGGAGGTGGGGTGGATAATCTTGGTGGACTCACAGCTTTGCACAAAGGTCCTTGGCGCCGATCAGACGGCGCGACGGCGAGGAATGGAACCCAAACGGATTACGCGGTCGCGCGAATATCTAGCGGCTTCCTTGGGGCTGTCTGGCCGGGCAGGTGTATCTCTTCAGGCGCCACAGGTAGACGTTGGGTTCTAAGGGATGAGTGGGGGGTAAACCTTCTCTCTCTGACACTCCTCATCCAAGCGTTTGTTGTGGAAGGTGAATTTGATATACTACACTTGTCTCCGCTTGACGCCTAGGGCCTTCCATGCGCATGCGTTCTCTATAGAGAACCGCTATGTCGATGTAGATGAGATGCCACTTGTATTGCGTAATACCTACTGCACTATGCACTTGTACGCGCACTTTTTGTTTCTACTCCATTCTTCAACTGCTCTCATTCCACCTGCGACCAATTGTGATGTTGCTTAAGCCGATAAGAGACGGCAAGCATGCCCTGAAGCTTTCGGGTCCAAGATTAGAAAACTCTTTATAGAGTTTGCTTTAACTCTCGGGCCGGTCACGCTGATAGTTCTTCCCAATACGCTACCCTGTAAGATAGACCCTTTGAATATTTTGCGCCACACCTCTCCTCTTAAAGCTCATACAGCATTAGACGTACTGCCTTCGTATTCCTTGGAGCACAAATCTCGTCACACTAAGCCATGGCCTAGCTAGGTGAAAAATTCACTTGGGAGGGGATTATGTATCGTGCCCAGTTTGGAGACAATTTTGAATTTTACAGTAACTCACAAGTCCCACAAAGTTCAGATCTAGAATTCGAAGTTCCACATCCTCAAGTTGTCAGTATACAAGACTCCATGGCGAATTGTCTTTATCTGCGTTCCGTGAGATGTAGAGATTGCATATAATGAAAGCGTGTCGAGGGCACCGGCCTTCCTGCACATACTAAGCGACCTGACTTGCGTTTCGCTATTCCACACTCTAGCTACATGGTAGGAATTAGGACAGCCTTTCGGGTTGCATAGCAAATAAAATGAGAGAACTGCGCGTGGCAATTTGTGGTTGCGTGTGTTTGCTTCTCGACTTTTATTGATGACTTATTCCCAAATGCCTAAATGGTTTCAGATCCCTTTTATTCGTCTTCGAATCGTACACACTCGCAATAGCGGTGCCATTGAAGGAAACTTTCCCCTGAACGTTTCTATAAAGATTAGGTACTTGATTCCACAGACCCTCAGACGCCTTTTGTTTCAATATCCTGGTCTGGATGAACTTTCTAAACAGGTACCTGTCCCAGTACCGCGACAGGTCACTACCACATCTCCCGAGTCCTTGAGAGGAACTCCTACACAGCAGACTGTGGTTTATTATGTTTGTTGCGAAGGTGTTTCCCATCCATAGTATTTAATTATTTTAATTGCTGGCTGCATGCTCAGCCTCCTGAGCCAAGCTGGCCTCTCTCCAAAACGTAAAGGTGACTTTTAGATATTTGTTTGTTTTTTTTTCCATTATTTTTTAGATGATGAGCATTTTTTTTTTCTACTTTAGGTTTTGATTGATCTCTTCCTCATGGCGGTCGCGATAATTCTTTGTAAAAGCACAACAAAACAGCGTTAAATTGCCCTAGTTGCCGGAGGAGGCGGCCCAGTCTGGCCACATTCTTTGACATGCTTCTGATTTCTCTATCCTTCCATTTGGATTGCTTCTTTGCACTCACGTGAACAGAAACATATTGACTATTAAGCTCTAATATCTATTCTAAGTTTTCTAAGTTCTGAATTAAAGTTGTTCGATAGATACACATGCTGGTAAAGATTTAAATACTTCTATTGGTATCATATTATAGGTTGTTTTAAATGGTTATTCCCCCATAACTAAGTAAGAAACTATCTCCAACAAAGCAATCCAAGAGCCTTGTGACTGTTTCATTCTGGTTAAATTAACAAGTCTAACACATAACGTGTCCTGGCGACTGTGTTACCCCCCCCCCAAAAAAAAGAAAATGAAGGTTAAAATAGCAAATTATAATAATTTGTTAAGCCTGTTAGATTGACCTATTGCTATAGCGAACGCATAATACACTTGCCTACATTCAATTTCAATCTGCAAGTGGGGTCTATTCAAAATGCCCCCCAAAATTCTATGCAATTGCGTTACTCTATACTTCATATTAAGGATCATTAATTATAACGTGAACAAAATGAAGTTCGATGTGATACTAACGACGACGAAGACAAATAAGACAACAACTACTATACTAAGGCAATTACGACGACTTCTACTACTATGAGAGACAAGTTTTTCTTGAGCAGTGCCTCGAAGCTACTAAAATTGCCCCATCAAGATGTTTTGATAAAATGCCTTAGAAAAAGAGGGGGGTGAAGAGATGAAGAAAAAGAGCGCTTCCCAGTGTCACGCACGCACGAAGAGCTCGACTACGTGAGTCACGTAACTGGTCGGATCTCCCAACTCAGTCGTCCTCCAGTCTTCCGTTATGCATGAAGTAGTTTCAAGTGTGATGGAACAACTTCTAGGAAGTGTTATAACTTTTCTTCAAACGAAGAGATTATGGTGACTAGTGCGGTGGATGTAGAGGTTGTGGTACCATTTGTTATGATTATGGTCTTGAATTTAATCCATTTTGGCTTTGCTTCGTTAGTTTGCTTTTGTTTTGGGCTTGATTTGCCCATTAGGTGTATGAACTGTGTATTGAGAGTCAGAGAATGTTGTGCTCTGACTGAATTTAGGTTTAGATGACGTGAAGTGATAATTGTATTGATTTCCGGCTCGATGGAGTGAGATGGAGGCGCGTTTATTGACTTAAATCAGCTGTGGCACTTCACTGAATTCAACTGAAGCTGTTGTTAAGGTGACCCACAAGGTGCCACATTGCACATGAAGTGTTTTAATTTAGGTTAGGTTAGGTTAGGATTAATGATGTATGTAGTTACACCGTATGTTACAAATCTCAGTGGGTGCCTTCCGTTGTGCAGAATTACGAGCCAGCAAATAATCTAGGATTCATTGGAAAGGTAAAGAAGGAGAGGATATGAATAAAATGATAGTTCACAACTAATTCTGCAAAATATAATGTGCTATTGACGACATACCTAAGTAAGCCATTCCGAGACTGTTATTTTATAAGCAAAGACATTTAGCGCAATTGCAGTGTTAAATATTTATATTATTAAACAAGTTTAGTATTTTAAATGTTTAAATAAGTTAGAGCCACAGATTCCGATCTTTCTGTGAAGGTAAATTGAAGTGCGTCAGCCTTTCTTCGTAAGATTAATTTCTAAGTTCCGGAATTATTTTTGTTACTGGACGAGTTCCAATATTACAATGGCCTGTGGCATGTATGGAGACCAGAATTGTACCACATACTCTAAATGAGTTTTAACAAGTGCCTTTTAAAAGGGAAAGATATCTTGCGATTTAAATGCAAAATGTCTAACTATGTACCTTTGAACTATCTTGGGTAAAGATTCATATTTGCAAATGATTTTAAAGAGGTCTTTTTCTTATGTATATTTATGTGTACTTTTCAGATCTGACACACGTTTTTCCTGTAAATGCATACTTTACCTATAATTGACTGAAGTTCCATAATGAGAAAAGTTTGTATTTCCAGCGAAAACGAGTTTCAGATATAAAAAGTACACATAAAAATGCATAACAAAAACATATTTTCAAATTTAATGAAAAGGTTTTTCTAATTTTCAAAGACATAAACGTATTTAATTCTTGTCACTTCTTTACCTCCCACTGTGAGCCCTATATATTTCTAATGCCTGACAATCGTCATCAAAAACTACTCGTATTAGTTGGTATTACGAGCATAGACACTATTATACACTATGAACTGAAGCTAATCTTAGCAAGTAGCGACTCGGGTACCTTTGTTGAGTTTCGTTCTAAATTGAACGATATCGTGTTTCATGTTTCGTTCATACGCACTGGTTCCAATTTAATTACTAAAGTGTGCTAAGATCTATTTATAAATTATTCGTATATGCGTTTGTTTACTGGAAGCCGTTATCGAGCCGTAAAATGGGTTGTCATTATGGGGGAGAGGGGCTCTGCCCCCCATACCCCCCGCTCGCATTGCTCGCGCCTCAGGAACAAATAAATCGAAACATTTTGGACCAAAGGATAAAGCATTGAGAAGAAAACAGGAAACAAACGCCCGAGTCTGTACGTCAGAAATATACGAAAATATAAGAAAGAATGCTATTGGTTAATTGCCAAAGGACGCATGCGCAGATGACCTGCAGAAATAAAAAAGCCTGCTATTGGTTAACATCTCAGGCTAAAGGAGAATAGGAGAAATGGCGCGGAAAGATTAGGCCAAATGTTGGCGCGAATACGCCTCAAATTTACCAAAATAATAGCCTATTTCCAAAAGTGACTAACCACGTTATTATTAAGTTCCGAAAGTTGAAAATAACATCGGTGAGCATCATTTTAAAAGTTAAAAACGTTTATGTGTTTAAAAATGAAAAAAAAAATCGTAATTATGTGTAAACGAATCTTATCCCTATCTTGCACTTTTGTGATGCCACAGTGCCTTCATTGTTTGGAAAATTTGAGATCCTTCGAGACTAATTAAAAAACCTAAACCCATTTCCGTGTTGACCTCCATACTATAATCTCTTTTGAGATTATCATTACTTTTGTGCGTAGAGGTTCCAACTAATGCATTGAATACTTTAGCCTTAGATAGCAAATGCAATAGTCAGTACTTACATAAATTTTGTTATTTTGGTTTAGACTGATCGTACCATAACGATAACGTGGATTTGAACTCTCCTAGCTATCATGGGGATGTATTGATTCAAGTTAACAAAAATAGGATATATTATAATCTTACAATAGTCTATGATTTGAAGTTATTATTATCATACGAAATTGAATTGAATAACGGAGAGGATATTTAAGGGATACAAATTGAAGGCTATACAGAAGATATTGAAGAATACATAGATGATTTAAGATGAAATGGAATACAATTTATGCGTTTGGAAAGTTAATATTTGAAAGCACGTGACGAGAATGGTGTGCTCAGTGGTATATATACATATTTAATTGTAATTATGTAAGTACACGATTAATGATGGAATCTGAAGAATTGGGGTATGTAAACGAGAAAAGGAACAGGAATTAGGACCTACTCTCTTGTGTGGATTGTTTGCAGAGAATAAGTGGAAGAGAAATTTTGATTGACCTTTCTTTGAAGCGACGCTATGCACGATTGGACCTTGAAAAGCGATTCCAAGTAGATGGCGAAAGGCGTGTGTTTTTATGTGTTCGTGTAAGGGAAAATCTTATATAAAAGGGATTTTGTCGTATTGGTGTGATATTACATAGAAATAATTTATTCTCGCCACAGATTAATTGATTGATTAATTATATTTTGTGCTAGTTTTACACACACACACACACACACACACACACATATATATATATATATATATATATATATATATATATATATATATATATATATATATATATATATATATATATATATAACATTCACAATGATATTTTGCTCTAATAGTAATATTCGTATCGTTATCAAATTTTCAAATTTTACACAATAAATTTGTGTCAATAACATTTTTATACATATTAAGGAGTAGGGCTCCACCTTAACCTAGAATCACCCAATTACCGCGTAGAGAGGTCAGTGTTAAGGAGGAAGGAGGGGAAACCTTATAAGTCATTTAAGGAAACACTACAATCTTACTACTGCTTCCTACTCGATTGTAGTTGGCCAACCCAACATTAGTTGTTAGTGAATTTTCTCCAGCATAAATGCATTAGCCGGTTTTCTGGGAGGACTTTTATCTTTATGTTTCATTGTTCTCGCCTCTTCTAATGACAATGGAGGTGACGCGTTTCCTGTAGTTCAGAAAATCCTTCGTACTGAGAATCTGTGAGAGGTAAGAAGGAGGTAGGTAGCGGAATTAGGTTAAGAAAATCAATTCCACTAAAGAATCCTCTCCAGCTGCTGTTTGTGTCCACGTGAACATGCAAACATGCGTGTACTACTAATGCACAAGGGTCAAACATAAAGATTTATTTGGATGAGTTTATAAATTTCCTAAGGCGCCGCCTCTTGCCTCTTTCTTTGTTTGTTTGTGGAAATAAAGCTGGCATTTTGACTTACTAGATAATGCCTATTCAAAGAATGGGGAAAAACGGAAAGTAGCTAAATCATAAGAAGCCGGGTCAATCACAAGACGACCTTGGACGCATAGGCACAGAGGCAGGTAAATAAAGGAAATAGGGTATTCTATAATTTCTAAAGCGGGGGTCAAAAAAGCTTGGCATATAAATTACCATATCCGCAATTTCATGGGATCTCAATCGACAAGGAGGCCATATTAGATCATATTTCATGGGATTTGGATCGGGAGGCCGTATGGCTCATTTCCTGATTGGGAGTCTCTTTTTCGTTTCTTGGGAGTTCGGTTAGCAGGCCTTATGTCGCTTTTAATCGTAAGAACTGCTAATCCACTAACCACCTAACACTAATAAGCCATCAACCACCTAAAACTAATAAACAATCAACCAAATAACAGTGACAAGCCATCAACCACCCAAAAAATGATGTCACCAACCACTTAACTCTGATAAGCCAACAACCACCTAAAATTGATAATCAAACAACCATCTAACACAGATAATGCACACACCACCTAACACTGCTAAACCACCAACCACCTAACAATGCTAAGCCACCAACCATCTAACACTGATAAGCCATCAACCAACTAACACTGATAAGCAATCAACTAATTAACAATGATAAGCCACCTACCACCTAACACTGATTAACCACCAACCAACTAACACTGCTAATCCACCAAACACCTAACAATGATAAGCCCCAACCACCTAACACTCATAGGACACCAACCACCTAACAATGATAAGCCACCAACCACTTAACACTGATAAGCCATCAAACACCTAACACTGATAAGCCACCAATAACCTAACACACATAGGGCCATAAACTACCTAACACTAATAACACATCAACCAACTAACACTGCTAAGCCACCAACTAACTATTAATCCTAAACCACCAAACACCTAACACTGCTAAGCCACCAATCACCTAAAGCTGCTAAGCCACCAACAACACAACACTGATAAGCCACCAACCACCTAACACTAAAAACCCTTCAACCAACTGACACTGCTAAGCCACCAACCACCTAACAATCCTAAGCCACCAACCACTTAACACTGATAAGCCACCAACCACCTAACACTGATAAGCTACCAACCAACTAACACTGCTAAGCCCCAAACACCTAACACTGATAAGCCATCAAACACTTAACACTGATAAGCTACTAACCACCTAACACTGATAAGCCATCAACTACCTAACACTGCTAAACCACCAACCACCTAACACTGATTAGCCCTCAACCAGCTAACACTGCTAATCCACCAAACAACTAGCACTGATATGCCACAAACCACTTAACCCTGATAAGTTACCCCCTACCTAACACTGATAAACCATAAACCAACTAACAATGATAAGCCAATAACCACCTAACACTGATAAGCCAACAACCACCTAACATTGATAAGCCATCAACCAACTAACAATGATAAGCCACTAAATATCTAACACTCATAAGCCACCAAACACCTAACAGTGCCAAGCCACCAACCACCTAAGAATGCTAAGCCACAAACTACCTAACATTGATAATCCCCCAACAACCTAAGAGTGATAAGCCACCATCGACCTAACACTGCTAAGCCACCAAACACCTTACACTGCCAAGCCACCAACCACCTAACACTATTAAGCCATTAACCACCTCAAACTGATAAGCCACCAACCACCTAACAATGCTAAGCTACCAACCACGTAACACTGCTAAACCACCAACCACCTAGCAGTGCTAAGCCACCAACCACCGAACACTGTTAATCCACCAACCACCGAACACTGCTAATCCAGCAACCACCTAACACTGATAATCCACCAACCACCTAACACTAATAAGCCACCAACCACCTAACAGTGCTAAGCCACTAACCACCTAACACTGATAAGCCAACAACCACCTAACATTGATAAGCCATCAACCAACTAACAATGATAAGCCACTAACCATCTAACACTCATAAGCCACCAAACACCTAACAGTGCCAAGCCACAAACCACCTAAGAATACTAAGCCACAAACTACCTAATATTGATAATCCACCAACAACCTAAGAGTAAAAGCCACCATCGACCTAACACTGCTAAGCCACCAACCACCTTACACTGCCAAGCCACCAACCACCTAACACTATTAAGCCATTAACCACCTAAAACTGATAAGCCACCAACCACCTAACAATGCTAAGCTACTAACCACCTAACACTGCAAAACCACCAACCACCTAAAAGTGATAACCCACCAAACACCTAACAGTGCTAAGCCACCAACCACCGAACACTGTTAATCTACCAACCACCGAACACTGCTAATCCAGCAACCACCTAACACTGATAATCCACCAATCACCCAACACTGATAAGCAACCAACCACCTAACAGTGCTAAGCCACCAATCACCTAACAGTGCTAAGCCACCAACCACCCAACACTGATAATCCACCAACCACCGAACACTGCTAATCCAGCAATCACCTAACACTGATAATTCACCAACCACCTAACACTGATAAGTCACCAAACGAATAACACTGATAAGCCACCAACACCTTACACTGATAAGCCATCAACCAACTAACACTGATAAGCCATCAACCAACTAACACTGATAAGCCACCAACCACCGAACACTGATAATCCACCAACCATCTAACAATGCTAAGCCCCCAACAGCTAACACTGATAAGCCACCAACCACCTAACACTGATAAGCCACCAACCACCTAACACTCATAAGCCACCAACCTCTCTCTCTCTCTCTCTCTCTCTCTCTCTCTCTGGGAAAGTAAAGTAGAGGGAGAAGTGACGCCACCTTGTCGCCTTGTCGAGCTATGTCGGCGGGGGTACCTCTTTTCTGGGTACCCCTGGTAGGGCTTTCCTTGTCGATTTGGTCGGAAACGAGGTTCCAGACTAAGTGCGTGCTTCCCTTTTCTACTCTATCCTTCTCCTTTTTCACTTTTATCCTATCTCTTCCACTTATTATACAAAAAGAAAAAAAACAACTAAAAAAACCCCTCCTCCTATCATGTCACTCTTACCCTTTTTTCCCTCTATCTACATATAAGGACTTGGCAGCTACCTCATGCGTAAGAAGAGAGGCTTTGGAACCTTTATAAACAACGCCAATCGACGCTCACTGGTTGCGAGAAACTAGGACTAGAGGTGTCCTAGGCGTTGAGGCACGATAAATCCGATGAGGGTAGTGCCCCGTTAACCCCTTCCCTGGCGCGTAATTGTTGACCATTCCCAGTGACCGTTGACGGGTGCCTCTGGTAGCATCGGTCCGAGGTGACGGCCCTTTGTTCCCAGGTTGGTTGCCATGCCAATAAAAAGCCTTGGGTCGAGTCTCTTGGTGTGGCGGGATATCCATTGAACGCTGCTCCGAGATCTTGGCCGTCATGAAAGGAACTAGTAGGAGTTTAGTACGGGGCGTGCTCCGTTGTTCACCTGGTGAGAAATCGATGGCCCTTTCGGGGACCGTCAGTGCTGCTTGGTTGGGAGCCAAGGCACGCCGAGGTTTGACGACTCGGTCGGACGAACAGCAGCACATGGAGCGTGCCTTCTGAAAGATCCGAAAAGTCTCGAAAGGATAGGCGGGAGCGACTCACGCGGGGCGAAATCGCCACCCCCTCTTTTTTATTTACTGATTGGTCGCAAAGCTTCTACTTTCTTAAAGTTTTCGAAATGACCGGCAAGAAAGCACCAGGAGCACTCAAATACACGTGCGAAATATGCCAGATGGATAAGTGGTGCGTGGACTTTCCGGAGGGGTGTTATTCAAAATGCCACCCGGCCAGTTCCTGCACCGACTGTATTCTAAACGGCCAAATTAAGGAGTTAAAAGAAACATGCAGGGCTTCCAAGGAGAGGTCTAGGAAGTTGGAGGAGAAAATAAACAGCCTGGAATTGGAACACGCCGGACTGATTCGCAGGCTCGAGGTCAGGATAGCAGAGCTAACCCTTAAGCCCTGTAGTAAACACTGCAGCTGCAGTATTACTCCCATAGCTAGGTCCGCATGCTACAAATAAACCAGCGAAGAAAAAGGGAAAGAAACAGGAAGAAGAGAAAGTCGAAACAGAAAATAAAGTAGAAACAGAAGAAGAGAAAGTTGAAACAGAAGATAAAGTAGAAGCAGAAGAAGAAAAGGTAGAAACAGAAAAGTATATAGAAGAAGAAAAAAAAGAGCAATAAAAATAAGATGGAGAAGAAAGAGGGAACCGAGAGTTCGCTTCCGGAAGGAAAGCCTCAAACCTCTGCATGGAAATGTCCGAGGGTTACCCTCGTTGTCGATTCCAAAGCACGAGGTTTGCAGCCTCTGCTAGCGGCCTGTCTTCGCACTAGTGTGAAGGTATGCTGCCAGCCAGGCCGGGGAAACCACCACATCAGGGTAGAGGCTGAGAAACCTCAGATCTCCGAGAATTCAGTCGTTGCCCTGAAGTGAGTGGCAATGACCTCTACCTTCGAGGAGGCAAAGTAGGCCACAGTGAGAAAATTCTAAGCACGGTCATGGGAGCCGTGGACGACTGCGGATTGAAAACTCGCAGACAGGTCGTTGTAGGGATGCGCTCAAGAAGAGGTCCTAGCCGGACAGCTCACTCAAGAAACGTTACCTTGAACCAGCGCCTGTCCGACCTCTGTACGGCGGAGGGGGTCTTCTTTCTGGACCTTTACCGCACCTTTTACGGTCGAAACGACCTCTACCAAAGGGACGGAGTGCACCTTTCATTCAAGGAAAAGGCTGTACTCTGTAACTTTTTCCAGGATGTCGTGGAGCGGACGCAGAGGAGCGTCCGACCCAGAGTGAAGGCGGACGTAAGACAGTATGCCCGTGTCTCTCCTGGAACGACGTTCTTAGATGTGGCAAAGAGGGTTACTGCCACACAAAAGATGCCGGGAAACGGAAGAGCGTAGGGAGTCCTACACTGGGGGACTCCCTTAAAGTTCTTCTGTTTAATGCGAGGTCTATCAGAAACAAGCTTCTAGAACTTCGTGGCCTCGTAGCAACAGAAGAACCTGAGACGGTGGCCATAACGAAGTCGTGTATAAAAAACTCAAGCCGAGATTTTGAAGGTGAATTCACGATTCCAGGTTATCAGCTCTTCCTGAAAGATAGGCCAGTCAGAGAGGGTGGCGGTGTGATGTTGTATGTCAAGGATACCCTCAACTCACGGAATACAACATCGTATCCGACCATGAACTACTAGGTGTTGACCTAGAGATAGGACCTTTCAGATCCAGGACAGGAGTCTGTACCAGCTGTTGGAAACCAAAGAACACTGTGGCGAGAATGCACTACTCCTGGAGTTCGCGAACAACGAGTTTCTGACTCAATGGGTGAGAGAGCCAACGAGAGAAGACAATATCCTCGACTTGGTTTTCACCTCTGAGGATGACATCGTTGAGGACCTCTCTGTTGGCGAAGAGCTCGGTGGCAGTGACCACCGACTAATTAGATTTGTAGTCAAAATCCCGAAGGCAGGGCCTGCAACTAGTAAATCGAGGAAACTTGATTTGAGAAGACCAGACTTTGCAGGTCTTCGTGCTGGACTGACTGACGCGAGGCTAGAAGTGTGCGAGGCTGTTGATGACTCGTAGAACAGTTTCGAAACCTCATTCAGGAGTCTTCAATCGCGTTTCATCCCTCTAAAATGCTCCTGTCGGTCTTCTGTTCAACCAAATTTGTTTAATCGAGATATCGGCCAACTGCTTAGGAAGAAGAGAAATGTGTACCGGCAATCGAAGATCTCAGGCGACTTTGACGAATACCGGAGGCTAGCCAGGAGATTAAAGTCCAGCATAAGGGCGGCTAAGCGGTCTCAGGAGCTCCGAGTGGCGAGACTCTATAAAGAGAATCCCAAGGAGTTTTATGGATATGTAAACAGCCGTAAACCAATCTGTCGAACGATTGTCCCTTTGAGGAATGAGGAGGGGACATTAAAGCACTTAGATTCAGAAAATGCTAACCTCGTCAATGACTACTTTCTTTAGTGTTTACTGAAGAGTGTGGTCCCATCCACCAGCCAATGGATTCCTACTCGGGGGGAAAAGCTGGAGGATATGGACTTCACCGAAGGAGAAATAAAAAAGAAGATCAGTGACCTAATTACGAATAAGTCACCTGGCTTGGATGGGTTTCTACCTAAAGTGTTGAAAGAAGTGCGCGATCAAGTGTCACGACACCTGAGCGCAATCTTCAACATGTCAATCCGGACCGAATGCTTTTCCTAGAGACTGGCGTGAAGCGGAGGTGACTCCTATCTTCAAGAAAGGAGACCGTAGCCAACCGTCGAACTACCGACCTATCAGTCTGACTTCGATAGTCGGTAAACTCATCGAAAGCATCATGGTGGACAAAATGACATTTGCATTTAGAGTCAAAGCTGCTACTGAGGAGTTCCCAGCACGGCTTCCCAAAAATATAAATCTCTCTTCCCCTCGCTTACTCTGAGTGGTAATACTATCATTTTCTCTGACTGCGTTAGGAATCTGGGTGTTGTTTTTGATGAGCATCTCTCCTTTAAGCCTCATATCTGCAATGTCAGCAAATCCTCTCTATGTTACCTTCGTAACTTCTCTCGCATTTGCTCTCACTTTCATCGCCAAAGTCTTGAGACTGCTGTTCATGCCTTCATCACCTCACGCCTTGACTACTGTAACTCACTCTTTGTGAATCTACCATCCTTCTCTCTCCGCTTCCTTCAACTTGTACATAACTATGCAGCTCGGCTTCTCCTCCGTCGCCCTCGCTTCTCTCCCTCGAAACCCTTGCTGCATGAACTGCACTAGATCCCTGTCAGATCCTGTACTCACTTCAAGATACTTCTCTTCACATTTAAGGCCCTAAACAACAAGGCCCCGTCTTACCTCTCTTATGCCCTCTCGCCACGCCATGTCCCTCGGGCCCTTCGGTCATCACATGCACCTCTTTTGAATAATCCTCGTTCATCCCTCTGCTCAATGGGGGACTGCTCCTTCTCAATCTGCGCCCCTAATTTGTGGAATGCTCTTCCTGCTGAAATCAGGTCTTCTCCCTCTCTTACCATCTTTTAGTATTGCATTCTCCCCCCTCTTGAATTTCCATTGAATTTCCATTCTCATCTCAGGACAACGTGCGCTCTAAGAAGACCTCAGGCCTTGAAGAGCGCATTACAAAAGACTTATTATTATTATTATTATTATTATTATTGTGGAATTCTTTCACTTCGTCTTCAGTGAGCACGATCGGGACAAGGCGGTGGATGTGGTCTATTTAGACTTTCAGAAAGCATTGATAAGGTAGCACACCACCGCCTTCTCCGGAAAGTGCGAGCGCTGGGCATAGACGGAAAAGTAGCAGGCTGGATAGTGAACTGGCTAAATGACAGACGGCAACGGGTGGTGCTGAATGGACAGCCTTCTGAGTGGGTGCCCGTTACTAGCGGAGTGCCTCAAGGTTCTGTCCTGGGACCACTAATATTCATCATCCACGTCAACGACATGAACGGTGACATGGTTACCAAAATTTCTAAATTTGCTGACGATACCAAGCTTGGTATAAACGTTGCAAAGGATGGAAATACTGCCCGCCGGCAAGATGATCTTGGGAAGATTGGGGAGTGGTCTGATACGTGGCAAATGGCTTTCAACGTAAACAAATGCAAAGTGATGCATATCGGCCGCCGAAATCCCAAATCACCCTATATCCTTAAGGGCAATGCTCTTGAATCCACCAACACTGAGAAGAACTTGGGTGTGACTATCACCAGTGGCCTCAAGTTCTCGAAACAGTGTATTGAGGTGGAGAAGAAAGCCCAAAGGATGTTAGGGTATATAAAGCGACAGTTTAGAAATCGGAACAAGGAGATAGTACTGTGTCTGTACAACTCCCTCGTCCGACCGCACCTGGAGTATGCCGTAAAATTTTGGAGTCCTTTATTTAGAAAGGACATCGCGAGATTGGAACGTGTGCAAGCCAGGGCAACCAAACAGATTCCCTCTATCAGACATAAAAGTTATGAAGATAGATTAATGGAATTAGATATGTTCTCGCTGGAGACCCGAAGACTACGTGGTCAGCTTATCGAAGTGTTTAAAATACTTCGAGGCTTCGATAGACTGGACTACGAGGATATTTTCCAGCTCAGCGAGGGGAGAACAAGAAACCAAGGCTACAAAATTGGACTGAAGCGATACCACCGTGATCTGTGGGGGAAATTCTTCAATTACAGTATATGTGGTAGTTGGAACGCACTTCCGACGGAAGTTGTCAACAGTGAATCTGTTGACCAGTTCAAGTCAAGACTAGATAAAGTCTTGTGAAATCGCTGGTAAGATCCTCGCGAGTTATCTTCGAGGTTGCCAACGGACACCTTCGAAGATTGCGCCAAAAGTACCCTCTTTGCATGGACCGTAAAGTGTTCTAGAATACTTATTTTCCTTGTAGCTCCTTGTAACCATCTAATACTGATAAGCCACCATCCACCTAACACTGATAAGCCATCAACCAACTAACACTGATAAGCCACTAACCACCTAACACTGATAAGCCACCAACCACCTAACACTTAAAGCCTACCAACCACCTAACACTGATAAGCAACCAACCAACTAACAATGATAAGCCACCAATCACCTACCACTGATAACCCACTAATTACCTAACACTGATAAGCGATCAACTAACTAACACTGATAAGCCACCAATCACCTACCACTTATAACCCACTAATCACCTAACACTGATAAGCAAACCAACCATCTAACACTGATAAGCCACCAACCACCTAACACTGATAAGCCACCAACCACCTAACACAGATAAGCCATCAACCAACTAAGACTGGTAAGCCACCAATCACTCAACATTGATAAGCCACCAATCACCTAACACTGATAAGCCATCAACCAACTAAGACTGGTAAGCTACCAATCACTCAACATTAATAAGCCATCAAACAACTAACACTGATAAGCCATCAACCAACTAACACTGATAAACCCTCAACCAACTAACACTGATAAGCCATCAACCAACTAACACTGATAAGCCACCAATCACCTACCACTGATAACCCACTAATCACCTAACACTGATAAGAAAAACGAACCATCTAACACTGATAAGCCATTAACCAACTAACACTGATAAGCCATCAACCAACTAACACTGATAAGCCATCAACCAACTAACACTGATAAGCCATCAACCAACTGACACCGGTAAGCCATCAACCATTTAACTTTACTTCGCAATAATATTTTTAATAAAGTGCAAATGATAACACCATTTGGAATCTCTCGTAATACGAGGTATAGTAAAGGTCACACGATCAATAACTACGCGATAAACACGACCTTAAATGACTTCCTCCCTGCTGAAGGTTGAAGTCATCCCCCGTAATCACGCGACGAGGGATTCAATTCCTTGATGACGTCATCGCTAATTTAGTACAAGAATAGAACCTTTCGTTTCCTCAGACTGAGAACTTGGGGAAAGCCACAAAGAAGTCATTGTGGAAGGTACAGATCCAGAGTACCCAAAAGAGGAGACTAGGGCATCTTGCGACCAGGGAAAGAGTACGGCTTGTCAGGGCTCTGTATGTTATAAGGCGGCCCTTTTACACCAGGTTGGGCACTGGTCTTGTGTGGGTATACCATGAAAAAGACGACTTGGAAAGGGAAGCTAATGAGTACTGATCTACTTAAAAAAACACTTGCTTAAATCTGCTATTAAGCACATTAAATGCCTAGTTGCGAAAACCCTATATTATTATGTACTAAGATATAAAATAATTTGTTAACTGTTTCACCCCCAAAATGCCCTATTTTTGAGGACTATTATTTCTCAGTGGAGACCTACAGTTTGACGTCGGATCCGAACCATGGCAATTTGCAGCGTAGAACAGTCGTCGTGAATTCAACCCGAATCGGTAATCCATGGAAAAACTCACCTCACGCGATGTGTCTTAACTTCACAGTTTTCAGGGGCGATGTTTTCCTTCTAGGCACGAGAGAATTGTTCTTTGACTTGGAAAGCTGTGAGACACGAACAATTTGTAAGATAATTTTGGAATTCTCTAGCAAAAAACATTCGTTCCATATATTTCGAAACTTAAATGTAAAGCGTCTTTCAATAAGGCCGCTCGATTTTTAAACGTAAATAAAACAAGTTGTGTGTGATATATGCACTCAATTTATTTTAAATTTGAAAGTAGATTTGATGGCATTAAGTGTGAAATATGACGTTTAAATGTCCGCCGCGGCTTCGTTTGGTGGAACGTATTTGGTAGGCCCAATTTTCGATTACTTTGTCGCATAAATCTGGCTGAATTTGCTAGATGGTGTTCTTTATGTTTACTTTGAGGACATCAATTGTTTGTGGATTATTCGCATAGACCTGCGATTTAAGATAGCCCCAAAGAAAGTAGTCTAATGGCGTTAAATCGCATGATCTCGGTGGCCAGTTGACGTCGCCGCCGCGCGAGATGAGCCTGCCCTGAAATCGCTGGGGCAAAATATCTATCGTGGCGTGCGCAGTGTGGCACGTAGCGCCATCCTGTTGGAACCACATGGCGTCAGTATCCATGTCAGGCATATAATCCAGTTAAGGCCACAAGAAGTTGCTTATCATCGATCTGTAGGTCTCGCCGTTGACGGTTATGGCAATCTCATCTTCGTTCTCAAAAAAATAGTGACCGATGATTCCGTTAGACGAAATTCCGCACCAAACAGTGACTTTTTTGGGATTTAATTGGTACTCGTGTATCACATGTGGATTGTTTTTGTCCCAAATCCGACAATTTTGCTTGTTCACAAATCCATTCATCCAAAAATGGGCCTCGTCGCTAAATATGATTTTTGGGGGAAAATTTGGGGCAACTTCCAATTGCTCTAGAGCCCAATCAGCGTTTACTTTAAGTTCCTGGATAAGTTGGATTTTTTACGGGTGCAGACCCAAGTCCCTACGCATAATTCGCAAAACTGAAGTCGCAGAAAGGCCAAGTTCTTGTGAACGACGAGAAATTGACTGCCTCGGATTTTCCCGTACACTCTCATTTACGGCAGCGATGTTTTAAGCAGACCTTGAGTTTCGGTGATGTACGGGTGTTGGCTGATTGTTGATCGACCCTTTGCCTCTAATTTTGACACCAAGCGTCGAACAGTGGATTCGGCAGGACGATTGTGGCGAGGATAGAAATCACGTAGTGCGCGGAACGTTTGTCGAACGGAGCACTGATTTTGATAATATCATTTGGTGATTTGCAAACACTATTCAACGCTATAACCTTCCATCTTGAGTTGTCAAGTACTACTGAACAGTTCACAGTGAGGTTGCCAGATGTCGCTTTAACAACATGGCCACTATCGCCTGACAAAGCTCGAGCGTCCTTGTTGAAAGACCCTTTACAAACAATTTGTTTGTTAACTTTAGAAACTTCGAAATGCGCCATATCCGTTGTTTGACTTGAGAAACGTCGAGGCACGAAGTATTTTTGTGTCGACTGAAAACATTAAGGCACGAAAGATTTGTTCTTATATTTGTACTTAGCTCAACAGGTACAAAGTTTTGACTTTGGTTGACCTGTTTCCACTTCTTCCTTCACTCATTTTTCCGTCTACAACAAGAAGTGTAGATGCCAATAGTTAAAATTACACATTTTCACATTCTATGGTTGTATGGTACACACTATGGAACGAACGCTTGAAACCTTCGATAAGGAAACACTTTAAGTAACTCTCAAGGTATTTTAAATCAAAATTAGGGTAAAGATGAGAAGAAAAGGTTTGATATTCAAGTCTAGTTAATAAAAGCAATGAATGAATTTCGTAATAATGTTATCAATAAACTTTAAACTAGATTCGTCGCAGAGAAAAATTCGAAAGTCCTTTCGTTTCTCTATTGAATTCCTTTGAAGGACTCTTCTCTTGAAGTAGACTTAAGTATACCAAACCAAAATAAAGTGGAGAGAGTTGTAAATGCTCCCATAGAATGCTACGACTGCTCACAATCTCTCCAAGGGTCCAAGAAAATCGGGAAAAAATGGGGCGCGGTGACCATGGCCGTTTCAAATTTCAACAACAAAGGTCCCAAACAACTACCGTAGATTTAAGATTTAACAGATACAGAGATACGTGATAAATAGACAGAAAGAAGTACATAAAAGACAAAGCAATGACAGATAGACGAAAGATGGAAGGGGAAAAACTCACAGGTCGAAAATATTTTTCTCCCCCAGTTAGCGAAACATCATGATAAGGCAAGTTCTTACTGTTTTTTTTTTAAAAAGATGGTGAAGTTGTGACTCTCTTCTTTTTTCGGGGTCTGGCGGACAAGGCTATGGAGAAGAAAGTTGTAAAATTTAAATAGGGGTAAGTTAAAAAGTGTGCCTGGTGATCGATGCTCTGTCAATTTAGCATCATTTGGATTTTAACCATTTTTGTGTAATTAGGGTACCAACCCTCTTTTGTTTATTTTTTACTTCTTCCTCTCTTGTTTTCGTTCTTGTTTGGCTATTTATAAATGGCTGATAAAGGTGAAGATCTTGCTGAAGCCAGATAAGCCTTGTAATTCGCCAGGTACTGTAGGCTTAATAGGTCAGCGAAAGCACCAGGTGGGAGAGTTTCCTCCAGGCTATCTCAGATGTCGTTGCTTCGAGTGTGTAGTGAACTGTTGACCGGTTCGATGTCAGTTACGCTCGTTTTATTTCACATTATTGATGAAACGTAGGGACTACTTTGATCCTCTACTTTCTTCCCGTCAGTTTTAGAGATACGGCGAGAGGAACTGCTGGATAGATCAGCCTTGGGCTCCTGAACGTCGGGAAGTCTGGCTCTATTATAATATTTCTGCTGTGCATCTATTCAGTAGGAGGTCGAGGTTCTTCCCTCTGTTGTCAGCCCGGGCGTAGCCAGCAACTTTTCTCCTGGCATTGAGGCCGTCAGGGAAGATGACAGGGTGCTTCTTCCCGAACAATTCAATGTTCCCCATGTAAGTCTTGAAGATTATGGAGAGGAATACTACTGCATGAGCATGTCTTTACTCCTGCTCGGGCGATTCTAGGTAGACAGCTTCGTAGGCATATCTTGAGTCGTGCGTGTGCAGGTCTCTAGCTTTGCGGAGGTAGGCATATACCCATGCGCGGTCATGTCTATACTACTGCGCGGGCAGGTCTCTACCCTTGCACTGAAAGGTCTCTACTCTTGCGTGGGCAGGTTTATACTAATCCTCGAAAAGGTCCACTCCTGCGTAGGCACGTCTATACTTCTCGGCGGGCAGGACTATAATGTTGTGCGGACACATCTCTACTTTTGCGCGAGTAGGGTGTATACTGCTGAACCAGAAGTTCTCTAGTCGTATGAAGAGGTATATAGTCCTGCCTGGGAAGGTTTCTACTCTTGGGTGGGCACAATAGGTTTTATGCTGCTGCGCGAGAAGGCCTTTATGCGGGCACAGGCAGATTTATACTGCTCTCACAGCAGTTCTCTAGTCTTGCAAGGGCAGGAATTTACTCCTGCACGGACAGATTTCTACTGATGCGCCAGCAAGTGTCTATCCCTGCGGGGGAAGGTCTATACTGCTGCATAGGCAGGTCTATACTGCTTTACGAGCAAGGTATATACCCTTTCCTGGGCAGGTTTACATTGCCATCAGAGTTGGTCTCTACTCCTGCGCGGACAGGCTCTATTGCCGCTCGGTGAACTTTATACTTATGCTTGGCCGCACATGACGAATACTTCATACGAGTTCGATGATGATTTTGTTGTCGGTTACTTAGTCACCAAACAAATTATAATCTGTCATTATGCGAATGATGAATAATTTGGGAATTTTTTAATACGTAAAGTTGTTCCTCACGATTTAAATTAAGCTCAGATGGAAATAGAGTAAAATAGCGAAACCGTATGAAAGATAGGGGTAAGCGGGTAAGAAAATATACTTAAATGTTGAAAAGAATTTCGGCTAAATTTTCAAACATAGCTAATTAATTTTATAATATATATTCAAATATTCTAGGAAACTATTAGGCATTCCTATAAGCAATACGGTATTTTTTTCATGTTTATAATTAATTTATGGCTAGAAATGATCGAAAGTCGGTTTGTTTTTATACAAGCCTAGTCTACTAAACTCAAAGCCTAGGTACCTGTATGTACTCGTATGTCTTACGAGTACATACAACCCCACCTGAAAGGGTAGGGTTGTAATAGGGGTAATGCTGCTATAACTGGAACTTGGATGAGCGGCGCGCCCAATCCCATTGCCTCAAGAAAAACTGGGACTCTCTTTTGGGTCGTCTTTTGCATCTCAATTAAATCTCTCACTATCTTTTCCACGCCTGGATCACCCTAATAAAGGGTGAAAGAAAATAATAAAATTTCCTAAATAAATTTGTATTATTGTAAGTTTAATGTGACTTTCCTACAATGATGAATATTATCTGTCAAAAGAGCACATTAGCAACGTCATGAGTATAAAAAAGGAAATAATGCTATAAGGTAACAGCAGAAAGTTTGCTTCAATTATACCGTGAAGGAACAATTAATGTAAGCCACTGCCAAAGATGGTTTCGGAATTGTCGCTCTGGAAACCTTAGTCTCAAAGATGAACACCGTTCAGGACGACCATTGGAATTTGATCAAGCTCATTTAAAAATAACAGTGTAAGAACATCCAATTGTAACTTTTGAGCAAGTTAATTGCAACTATTGTTAGCATTGTTACAAAAAACGAAAAACTATATTTAACTCATTCCACTTTGTATCATCATTTTAAAGAGATAGGCAAAGTTTCATTATTTGGCTAATGGATTCCTCATGATCTGTAAGAGGTAAACTTACAACAGAGTATCAACATTTGTTCATATCTCACTACTAGACTAAAAGCCAGCTATTTTTAGTAGGATTAGTATAAGAGACGAAAAGTGAGTTATGTGTAATAATATTAAAAATTCTAGACAAAGAATTAGTCATGGTGATAAAAAAAAACCAATACAACCCCCGCAATAGGGGCCTCATCCACGGAAGATTATCTTTCGTGTTTGGTGGGATATAAATGGCATACTCAATTTCGAACTTCATAACTCAAATCAAACTATCACACAAGAAGTTTAATCTAATCATTTGGATTGATTACATGAAGCACTTGAAGGAAAAAAGGCCAGCATTAAGCAATTGAACAGTGCTCTTTCCTTAAGAGAACTCGCGACTTCATATAGCAAGAGATAATATTAAAAAATTAACAATTTCAATGGTAACTAATGTCATCTTTCACACTCACTCAACTTAGCTTCTTATATTATTATCTTTTTATGAGTTTAACAAATCACCTGAAGAGAATGAAGATAACAACAAAATATGTTAAACAATTGTAAAGACCTTTTTTAAAAAATCAAACGATATTTACAAACATATTATTTAATGATAAACATGAAAAAAGGCCAAATTACTTATGAGATAACCTAATAGAACGTTCGCAAATGACCTTTGGCATGGATTATATCATTTCTTCAACCTAAATTTATTTTTCTATTTATTCAGAAGTAGACAGAAAAAAATGGAACTCTACATAATCTACTATGAGTAGTAAGCTTGTGTTTACTTATTTGCTGCGTTCAATTATCTTGGAAAGGAAGATATGTAAGTGCCTAGTAGATAGGTAATACATAGTAGATAATTCCGCGTTACAAAAAAAAAATCTGTGTAAGTCGTTGAAGTCTTTTCGATTGATTTAGGACAATTTTGCGCTGCCGAATCCAAAAATGACGTCTTCCGATTAAATCAGGTTTTTGTGCTAATTTTATTTAAAAAAAAATCCTTTCCTAATATTTCTCATCCGAAATAGATTTTTAAGATAAAATAAACATCGTTTTATAACGCAATTTATTAGTTAAATCTTACAAAAATTGATTAGCGAGCATTGAATAGTAGATATTGATAAAGGTAAGTATATGTAAATTAGATAAAAAGTCATCATTGTTCAGAATTCAGAGCATGAATTTCCGTTTCTTCGAAATTCTAGGATGCTCAGCGTCCCTGATACCTGGTCTCCATCTCTTTTATATCCTGATGGAATCTCTCTCCATTCTCGTCGCTCTTTGATCCCAGATTCTCAGGAAACCGATCCATGTGGGATAATAATAATTCATTTTGATGCTCATGTTGTATCCAGGGTTTCTAAAAGCAGTCAGAATATTGGTAACTATTTTTGTGTACTTCTTGACTTTCTTGTTGCCAAGAAAGTTCTCTACAACCAGAACAAAAACCTTACACGCTTTCAGTTTCACTTCGTTCATTGAGTTTTCGAACTCTGGATCTCTAATGAGCGGACGGAGTTGAGGACCGTCAAAGAAACCAGCTTTAAACTTATCCATGGTCAATACTGGAAAATCGTCACAAATAAGTGAAACAGTTACCATCCTTACCCAGTGCTTTGGTGAGCTGTGGGAAGAGTATCCGGTCTCTGTCCACCAGAGGGTTGTTTATGATGTTACTTTTTATGCAAGGCACAAATTCATCCCGTAATGCCCAGTCCTACTTCAGGTAATACTGAGTTCGGTCTATACTATCCCACATGCACAGAAAACACGGGTATTTGGTGAACTCGAACTCTTGTTCCAACAATAAAATCACCATCTTTATCTCACCATAAATCAACCACTGATACTGAACATAACGAATTTTATCCAGCACGCACTTCACCGCTTCATACTTCTCCTTCAGTAGAGTCGAGTGATCGATGAGTCCAGAGGCAAACTGGTTTCTCTTGTGTAGTAGAATAGAGTTCAGTGATTGCTTGCTGCTGTCAATGAACAGTCTCCTATCATCTGGTTGGTATTGTGGCACTCTAATATCTGTGCAGTATGCCAAGTCCTACTCTTCAGAGAAAAAAAATAGAGGTACTTTTGATGACTGTTGCAGGAGAAGGTGATGCGAGCACTGTCATATAGGAGATATTTTTCCTTGAATCTCGATGCGAACAGTTTGGCAGAGGACTTAGACAAGCTGGGATCGCAAACTAGCTCATTTGGCTCCTTTTGGGAAAAAGATGTGAATCATCATCATCAAAAAACACTTCTTCATTTTCTTCAACTTTGGAGGGATCTTCGTCAATAATGTCGTGGATTGAAGATGAGGATATTTGAGGCTGCTGCGGTTCTTTCTGTTGAGCCCAATTGAGTTAATAGCGTAGAAGTCTTACTCATTGCCATGATTCGGGGCTCCATACAAACCATGGAGATTCCAAACTTCACGCAACTCTTCTTGTCCTTGGTCCAACGATGCAGCTACTCAGTGAATGTTTTGCATACCGTGTGTGGCGCCCAAGCTTTATCCTGATTACCAAGTTTCATACCAAAATAAGCATGGTAAGCGAGCTTTATTAAACTTGTGACTATATTCGTGTTAGGAACAACCATGTATTCGCCGCAGATGTAGCAGAATACCTCGGGCTTATTTTTGCAGGATCTTCTGGCCGAATCCATTTCATTCACCTACAAAAGAAAAATACCAGTTAGTCAAATATTGCCTTACTTGTAAAAAGAAACGAGAAAATCATGTAACGATAAATCAAAAAGTTGAGCTGATTGAACAATATCAATGTTACTTTTGGATTCAGCACATTAAAATTATCCTAAATCAACTAAAAAAAACAGCCAATAAAGTTGGTTTTAGACAGTGTAATACTTGATAGAAAAACATTAGGTTATCAAATTTTATAGTTTTCAAAGAACGGTTAGTCACTCGGAATGGTATTTTATTCTCGAGGAAAAATGAATCAAAAAAATAATCTTACGAGCTGAAGCATAAGCTCTAAACTCGAAAGAAGGCTTATCAAGTAAATTTATGAATTAAAGTTATGAAATTAAATGAAAAATTTATATTTCCAGAAAGAGGTAGGTATGAAAGAGTGTAAATATAACCTTGAAGTTGAATTTTCCATCCAAAACACAGTAGTGAGTAATTATATGTGGAATAATTATTGTTTCCATAAACAGGATTTTTGCCTCTGTATTAAAGTTATGCTCTATAGCCGAGTTATCGACCCAGGGATTATCAAATAAAGCGTAAAAGAAAGGCTTACTACATCGTAGCTGTTTTTTAGACAACATAAAACATCCAATCGATGTGCAAATAATTCAAATAGACCAACTGGAGGAGATGATGAAAAATCATTAAATACCAAATGGTTACTGAATTTGAAACTCTTATAAGAAAATTCCTCTAAGGATGCAACCAGACACTCGAGGAATAATATTTAATCAACATCGAATAAAAATCGAACCATAGAATGGGTTCTGGAAGTCGCTGTGGCTGTAGAGCTCTCAGCGAATTAGATCAAGAGAGAACACGCCATCAGTCAACGATTGAAGAAAATTTCCGCTACATTCGCAAGATTCAAGTACGTGGATTCGTTTACTTTACTCCTCTCTCTCTCTCTCTCTCTCTCTCTCTCTCTCTCTCGCTCGCTCTATTGCACACACACAGCCATTTTTTAAATATAATGATACATTTTTTTGTCGCGTGCACCTGAATCTATAAGTTACTTTGTCGGTCCGTAGGTCATCGGTCGATCGGATGGTAACCATTTTACTTTTTAATGCGTTTTTTTTGCAATAACATCGTAACTCTTCGGCCGATTCTAACGAAATTTGAAACCCTTATGTTGTTTTATT
Organism: Ceratothoa steindachneri; assembly: GCA_963969495.1. Classification (NCBI taxonomy): domain Eukaryota; kingdom Metazoa; phylum Arthropoda; class Malacostraca; order Isopoda; family Cymothoidae; genus Ceratothoa; species Ceratothoa steindachneri. The sequence goes on from OZ018320.1 coordinate 222,999,809, forward strand.
TTCCCTTCCGAATGATATAATTGGTAAAGTCCTTCCAAGGTTAGCCATGGAATTATTTGGCAATAAAATCATAACTATTCGGCCGATTCTAAAGAAATTTGAAACCCTTATGTTGTTTTATATTCCCTTCCGAATGATATAATTTACAAGGTCCTCCCAAGGTTATTCCAGTAATTATTGAAAGTTTTAAATGAGGTAAGGTCATATCGTCATAATTCAGAATATTAGAGAGCACGCGACTTAGGTCTGTTGACCTTGTTTCAAGGTGGTAAGGTCATACGTTGATAAAGTCATAGGTCAGAATTGTTGAGAGCACGCGACTTAGGTCTGTTGGCCTTGTTTCAGTTATCGGTGTTACATTTTTAGTAAAAGAAAATTATACCTAATTTCTGCATTAATATAAACTTTATTTCCCTGATTAGATGCAGTTGAGAATGACCTCTTCACTTTGTTTTGAAACAGGGAATATTGGAAAGAGATGGGATCGGTACGCATCAATGCTACAGCAAGTACCTTCACCATCCCACCCATTTAGGTCGTCAATTTATCTACATACGTCCTCTTAAATATTACCTCTATTTATATTTTGCTATTTTCACATTAGACTATAACTAAAAATTTACAAGTAATTAAGACTTTCTACTACACAATTGTAATGTGGGAATTAATTAAGATAGAATAAGTAAATTTACACCATTTCCATAGGAAGAGATTAATGAAGCAGTGATAAATTAAATTAATGAAGCAATAAAGGAGAAAAATTATAGAACTAATAACACGAACTCACTTTCGGTATTGTATTACTCATGTGCAGGTAGGAGGTTAGGTACCAGGCCAACTAAAAGGCTCGGATCGAGTCTCTGAGTCTGCCACAATGGATCTTAAGATCCTGGCCGCCCTATGGACGATCAGTACGACCTAATAAGGAAATCCACGATATCGCCCTGCCTCTCTGGCTGCCCACTTGACAGCTGCGGTCTTTGGAGATCGACCGACCACTGGGCAACTTCTGGTCAGTAGGCGTCGCTGCATTGGTGAACTGCACATTTCTCTTTAACGCACCCAGGGCATAGACCTGAAATGTCAAAAAGTCCGAGATAAGATAGGTGGGAGCAGCTGAACCTAGGATATAAGCCACCAACACAGCTTTTTATATATATAATTGACCACAAGCTTCTGAAGTTTCGTGTTGCTTCGCCTACTTGAAAACATTCGGATTAACCTCTCCGAATGGGAACCTTGCCCATCCTTGGTATTGGGCATGGGCGAGGAATTCGACAGCTCTACTTTGACCGGTGGAGGGGGCTCTTGTCCAACCAATTTGTGCGGCAAAGGGATTTCTCCTTTATCATTTTTGAAACCACCCTCGACAGCTCTAACTCTGATGGACGAGGCCCACTCTGTGCTTTCTCAGTGCCTTACCAAGTATTACTTAGTGGATATGGAGTTTTGACTTCTTCAATGGCTACTCAGGAGGCGGCTTTCCTTTCACCCCTTTCCTTGGATTTGTCCTTGGACGAATACACTTATTCACCAGTGGTAGCTCTTCTTTTAATTTCACAAGGCGTGGCCAAGAAGAGAGCCACCAGCTCACCCAACATTAAGCATTTTCTATGGGAGGGGTTCACCAGGAACAACCCCTCTAGAGGGAGAACGGTAGCAAAGCCAGTCGGAACATGCTCCTCACCATTTTAAATAATGTATTGACCCTGGTGAGGGCCGGGGTTTTACCCTTTTCTTCCTCAATGTAGGTCGACCTGCCGACTCCAAAACCTTGTGGGGTGGGAGACTGGCCACTTGAAAGCCCCTCTTGACGTGGAAATAGTCAAGGATGTGGCCCCGTCCTACATGGTATGGTCTTCCAAGGCGGCAAAAAATGGCTCTGGTGTGGTTTACACCGAGTATAACTCTCCTTCCCCGTGCGAGATCCTCCTGAGGTGGCAAGAGCCCCGAGGATTAAAGAAGAGAGGAAGGTCCTACCCCGTTGGTTGGTTCCTCCTTATCAGCGATGGACTTTACAATTTCAGAGAACATGGGTGGGGCTGGCTGGTCTGGCTTTTGGACCCCTTTTGAGTGCGGATATAAGCGCACTTAGGACACTCCCATCTCCTGCCCTAAAAAGAAAAAAAGAGGAACACAAGATTCAGAATTCGAGGGGTGCTCTCATTTGGGGTGAAGGTTGGGGTAGGGGTCTGGAATGAACGTGTCTCCTGGTATTTCAGCAGGTGAATAGGCCTTGACTGGAACGTCCGGCCTCAAGGCGCTCTCGCTGGGGAGACTCAAACTACGAAAGTTGCTGATAAGGTGAGTGGAGCCTCAAAGACGTCTGGGCCTTTTATTTAGCAGCTGCCCGGCCTCTTCGAGCCTGCCAGGTTCAAGCGTTTCTTAATCATTCGCTCTAGCGATCGAAACATATTGTCCAAAGAAACATGCCCATCAGCGCCAGGCATTAGTTAGGGTTCTATAAGAATATCGAAGGTCGCCGATTTCCTTGAAGTGACTTTTCTGGTGGCGCACCCTTCCCTAGCAGCCACGTTGAGTGCTTTTTGGACACTCAAAGGCTCGCCTGATCAGGTGACACGGCACTCTACCATAGACTTGGTGAAAGGGCTGGTTTATGTGATTGAACTCGTAGACTACTCTTCAGAATAATCACAGAAGTGCCAGTCGACCAAGTCGTGGTTAAGGTCGAACGTGTGATGAGAAAAAAGGTAAAGATGAGAGTCTCTAGCTCCACCTAAACACTCTTCGTCACGTTCGATCGTTAAAGGCTCCCTGAGACGGTGCTTGCCGGTCGGTATTGCTGTCGCCTCTAGGCATTTGTGCCATTGAAACGGAGCTGCTAGCATTGCCACCGCCTCGGCTATTCAAATAAAACTTGCAGACATGCCAAGTTGGGTCAGCCGGAAATCTACGCAAGCTTCTCAAAGGCATTACATGATAAATCGTATTATGCAAGGCCAGGTGTGTGGATTATGGCGAGCCTCCTGGGACATCCTACGTCTTTAAGTTAACAAGGCGCCCTTTGATCCTGGCACCTCCCTGCCTAGAGGTGCGGTCGCTTACGTGCCCATTCGGAACCATCCTGCTAGTTCTATCTTACCATGGTCTTTCCCTGGTAGAGATTTCATCTCCACTTGCTCAGATCTTACCTCTGCTCAAAGCAAAGCTTCCCCTCCCTCTCCCAGCGTGACTGTGCTCTGTCAGGTGCATCAGCCGCGCGCCTACACTTAGTCGTTAGATTAACATGAGGCAACCCTATGCCCCAAAGGGTATAGTGAGACCGCCTTCTGAGATTTCCAAGGCTGTACCACTACAGTCGCTCTCGCCCAACACGAGGCTAATCGTGTTGACTCGGACGCGGGAGATCCTGCAAAAGAGAGCCTCCCTGCTTTCAAAGCCATAAGTTCCGACGCAAAAGGAAGCAAAAAATGACAACTCGCATGGTAAGTTCACCCCTCTTCCCCACACACTGAGTCTTCGGAGACGATAGCATCTTTGGCGTCTTCGATGGCCTGCATCTCCCGGAGTTCTAACTACAGGAAGTCCACGGTCATTTCCATGAAGGCCTTCTCCTCAAAGCAGGCCACTGCATCTCCACCGAGCAATGCCCTGATAGTATATTTCTTAAGGTGAATGGCTGTGTAATCCGAAACAACTGGAGGGAGCTACGGAGTCTCGTCTAATCCAGTTTTCAGTTATCTATATATCTAGAGGAGATCATACAGGGCGCGTGCCTACCTCCCACCCTCCTAGGATATATAAGTTTTGCGACCCCACTACCACGGCCAAACGGAAGGATGCGCAATTTACACCCGGTATTATATCTCCGTTATGCTACTCGCTTTGAATACCTGCTTTCAGGCTTGGCAGTGCAGGTACACCTGGATAGGAGATATACTTTCTATTTCTGCATAAATTTCACTGCCAGCTGACATCGACGTGGAGGACTTCCACCGTGTCTTCGGACGGTTGCCGAGGCCCTTTCTCCCCATCTGGGAGTTCAACGGTAGGGACCTTATTGAGGAGTGCACAATCAATCCCTGTGGTTAGGTTGTGGCTTGCCTGGTCAAAGTGTTGAAGATAGGGATCCTGAATGTGGATGAGTTTGCGCATCACTGCCCGAGAAGCGTTTTGTTTCTTGTCTCGATATGTCTTTATGCTTCGCCGATGCACAGCCAGATGTGGGATGTTCTCAATGACGTTTAAGTTATTGACTGATTTCTCATTGAAATATCATTTTCTGGGCCGATACCAACTGTGGAACACTCTCCGTGGCGTTTAACACTTGGGATGTTGATAGGAGTAACACTTTTTTATTCTAGCAATCCTTTGTTCGCTTAAAGCCTGACTGCAGATGAGAGTTTTACGCATCTGCAGCCGAGCGAAAATTGCGGAATGTAAGCTCAATACAGCACACTGTTCCTTTATTTGGCGACGTGTGCATTCGACTCCTTTCCATCGAGCACCTACTTGTCAATGCTCGGGAGATACCACTTGCTCTTCGCCGTACTCGGTGCTTTATGTCATTGTATGTGCGGGTTCGGCGTCTCACTCAGACGTTAATTGCTCTAACTGCATCTGAGGATGATCTCCGTGGTAGTAATGACACCCAGAGATGTCAGTCAAATCCTAAGCCCTTTTGGGTTTCGGGCTGGTGACGCTCGTGATTCTGCCCAGGACGCCACCCCGGAGGATATCACCGTTTACTATTTGTTGCCACGCCGTTGGGAGCAGAATTCGTGTAGCGCTGGATCCATATCGGTGTACACGAAAGGCTCTAAGTCAGAAAAGGGTTGAGCTGGTTGGAATAGATTGATCAGTACAGAAGATGATGCAGAGTGCGCTGCTCAGAGATCGAGTTGTGATCTTTAGCTACTCAAAAATCTTCTTAGGGCGCTCTGGATATTAATATCTACGCACTCCCTGGTTTGTCGTATCTGTAACTCCACGGTTTCTGCTAGCCGGGCGGATGTCGAGATTATTATAATAATAATCATTAATAATTAATAATAATACCAATAATAATTAATAATAATTCTAATAATTATTAATAATGATAAAGGTTTACATGGCACCATTCAATACCGTAAATCCTTCAGAGGGCTCCCACGCATCGACTAGGAGGAAACTTAACATATGTGGTGGGTTTTCAGAGCCAGCTTAAAAGAGCTGAGCAAGAAAGACGAACATATGTCGCACGACAGACAATTCCACAGCTTGCATCAACTACAGAAAAAGCACGATCACCAATGCAGCAGAGACGAGCGCGAGGAAGCAAAAGCAGAAGGCCACTTCCCGAGCGAAGGCTTCTTTGGACACAGCCAGTGAAGAGAATAGGTAAGGGGGTGTTTCACTGTTTACGCATTTAAATGTGGGAAGGAACTCTTTAAAAGTAATCCGAAATTTAATGGGCAGCTAACGAGGTTCACGAGGAAGGGGTGTGGCACGAGATAACCATCCTCGAAATAGGATAACTTGAACCATAAAGTTCTGGAAAAGTTGAAGGGGACAAATTATAGTGTTGTGAATTCCAGTGAGAAGATAGTTACAGTAATCAAGGCGAGATATAACAAAGGGAGGATGGCTATCTCGAAACTGTTTTTTTCAAAGTGGGACCAGATACAAATGGGGTTACGGAGAGAGCAGAGAGACAATTTGCTGATATTAACAATATGCGATTTGAAATCGAGTTGACTGACAGATAATGCGAGCCACCTAGATTGAGAGAAGGGGTAACATTTTTACAGCAAGAGACATCTACTTAGCCGGCCTTTAAAAGAACCTCTGTTTCGGCATGGTTGAGTTTAAGGAACTTATCCGATAGCCATTTGGAAATCCTGTCATAATGGGATAAAATATTAGTGACGGTCACAGCGAACGAATTTGGGGATTACAGGGAATAAGCACGCATATGAGGCCACTAAAGAGTCCGCGACGACTGGGCGACTAGGCCAGTGTGTTTCGCTCTTCTTTACTACTGACTAATTGGCGGGAATCAGGTCAGTCTTCCTGGCTGCCGGGCAAAGAAGATGGGAAATAGTCGATGGAAAAAGAAACTTGCCTCTGAAATTGCACCGCGACTGTTCTCGTGTATCTACCCCTCCCCCCAATGCTTATCTGCATTCTGATCAGTTTTTGTCGTCCCCGAATTAGGCACACTCGCGAGCACACCGCCATTTCATGAATCGCTCCCCTGCACCTTAATGCGAAGACTGCATTTTTCCTTACACTGTTCAGTCCCGTGGTAAAGTACCTGTCATAGACCGGGACGAACAGGGTCGCTATTGCTTGTCTCTAATACTCGGCACAGGTTCGTGAATTCTTGACTCTGGACTGATTAATTTTATGGAGCAGGCTGGCCTCCTCCGTTTTATTCGACCTGTATTCTTGGTGTTGGTATTGGTTTGTTTTGTATTTTGTTTAGTTTTTGTTTTTATTTTGTTTTTGTTTTAATGTAGCCTAGTAATAGGTTGTTCTTATTCTGTCGGCTCGTGCCCTTGTAGGCAGTCGCTAGGAGACACCGTCTTAAAAAAATATGGATCAGTAGTCCCCCTCTTCCGAATGCGACCCTTCTCTGTTGTCGAGTTTGCTTCACCTCAGAAACCCGGCGAACAACATATCCGATCTTAAAATCTTCGGGATAACTGATCGATTGGCTTGAGATCTGGATAATGTGCTCTAGATAATGAACCATAATGTGCTGTGGTTGGTAAAACTTAAACTTTTGTTTAAGCCCTTCCTATTTCCGTTCAATAAGTATATCAGCTCCAAATTTCCTTGTAAAACTTGCTATTGGTGGGAGACATTCAGAAGTTATCGGATTTAGATCGGATTTGCGAGTCTTATTAAATTACATAGAAGTTTGGTCGAGAAATGAATTAAAATACTCTAGAAATAATCATTCTGTTTGTGTTCCCTTTTGACTTCGTAGTGAGAACACTACAAATTCTGTTTAGTCTCGTTACAGAAGAGGACTGGATAACGGCACACCCGTGCTAATGAGTGATTGACCCGATAAGTAAGTCTCACGTCGGTTGCATCCAAGCACAGGCGTCTCGCCTACCAGTGTTGAGTCACGGCCCTCCAAAATTTCGACCATAAGCATAACGCACCTAAGGAAAGAGTTTAATCAGCATCGCTAACCCCGACCCGTTTTATAGTGGAGACCCTGACAGGATCCTTTATTCTCCGTCAGTCATCGTTATCCTTTTCTTCTGTCGCTTTTACTTGCGTGAAGGAGTGATCTCGTCTCGGAATGACTGAGAAGATGTAACGGCATGCCCTCGTTACGCAAGTACCCAGTCGGTGAATTATCTATGTTGGAAAAACCCCAAGAAGTAGAGGACACCTAAAATCCTGTCGACACTATTGGACCAAATGTGCACACGTACACTCGCTAGTGTAGAGGTTAAGCTGTTCATTTAAAAATAAAACAAAAGAGAAGTACGTTTTCCTTTGTAGTTCTACATTTGAATGTAACAAGGCACAGGGCGATTAATTGTTCTATAGAGTAATATTCAGTCCAAGGTCCTTTTAAAATTCAATCTTAAAGGTAAATTCTTATCTTTTAGCAATATATTTTGGTTGGTCAGCCTCATAGTCTTTGGTTAGTAGTACGCTTTGATAGTTAGGTGGAGTTTGCAAGTAACGTTTATATAAATATTGAATACACCATTGAATTTTTCGGGGGTTTAAAAGAGTTATTTTAGTTAGTCAGGATTTATTTGAGTGAAGCTAGCGAATCAAAATGAAATGCCGCGCTTTTTGAGTCGAAAAACGAATGAGTGACAGGTCATTCACTCAATATAGATTTTGTTATCCTAGTGAGGGTTTTATTTTTCAGTTCGACAAAGAATTAGATTTGCCTCTTACTCTCAAGTTTTTTGAGGATAGTCTACCTACACAAAAAAAACCCCTAATTGATCCAACCCACCCAACTCACACTACCCCAAATTAATCGTGTATTTCCCTTAATGTAAGTAGGTTATTAAATCTGCCCCACTGTTGTCCCCTTTAAAGGCACGTATGAAGGCAAGCCCTTAGAGCTGGGCATTTGAAGCGGGATAGGTAGTTTGGAACAATATTTTCTGAGGAAAAATATTTCATCCTAGGATGAAAAGATTCGAGAAGCGAAACGTTTCATCAACCTATCGGAGGGAAATACTCATTTTCAGATTAATACGAATTATGTTTTATTGTTTCTGCCAATTTGGAGGAATTTAAAAAGGAACTGAAGGAGGTGGGAAAATATGTAAAATTGGCACAACCTTGCTGTCTATCAGGAATGCTTCACGCAAAATGGAAATGAGATGCAAAGAGGATTTTCAAGATTTATTTTGGCCGTTCTTACGAATTAGTGTGCACGGCCCTTCATCCCGCTGAAGAAAATCTGAACCTCAGTGCGCCAAGGGGCATGTGATTAATTGGTTGATGAATACTGTTATGTATGCTAATTTCTCCTCGCAAACCCAAAGGACGTTGTAGGAAAACGGTTTGCTAGACGTCAACCTTAGTGTAACGATGAACAAAGTTAAGGAAAGATGCTTAGAGTTAGACTATAGTCGGAAGGTTTTAAAGAAGAAAACAAAGATTCGCCTAGTTCACTATTATGGTTTCACGGTGGAACAGCCGCCGGACATTTGACCCCGATGGCAGACACAACTTAAAGAACTCATACGCGACAAAATTTAGCCTTTCAAACTGCTAGGTACGAGACTTTTTCGTCCCAAAAGTTATCGCAGGCCGTTGTGGTATGTTACAACTGTGGTAACCATGGCCATTTTAGGCGTGAATGCATCAACCCTTTATATTGTTCGATCTGCAGTGAGCTCGGGTATAGCCCTGGGCAACGCTTCACGAAACAGTTTAACAGAGTTACACTACCCTGATTTCAGTTGGGTTGTCAGTGTATCTTTCAGTGCTCCATCACGGAAATGACATGATATTTTCGACTAATTTGCTTTACAAAGAAACGGGTGGATAATTGACCCACCAGGAAACATAGTTCACTGAGGAGGGAATGTACATATATACTCTTATGAACCCTGTGGATGTCGGACAGCCTAGTTGGAGTAGGTAGAGTGCAAACAATGAAATCCGTAGTAGGATACTCAGCCATTTTTATGGATAAAGAAAGTTGTGAAAATCGGGATTAAAAGAATTTATTGATTCTTTATCCACGAAGGAGGTGGTGGTTTCGTAACGGGAATGACCTTTTTACAACTGCAACTTAGAGGAGCGGTGGGCCCTCTAAACCTCAGTATTCCCCCAAAAAACGGGTGCTCTCTCTCTCACACACAGGTCGTCTTTTGCACCTCTTTAAAATCTCCCACTATCTTTTCGGGGCCTGTTTAGACCCATAAAGGGGCGAAAAGAGGGAATTAAAAGTTCTTCTAAACCGCAGGATCTACACGAGGAATTGGAGACGTTGCATAATACGGTGGCGGAGCTGGAACGAAGGTACTCGGATCTCTCCGCACGGCACAAGAAGGCCCTTAGCTCTCTCGATGAGGTAAAGATGGGTCAAAGGTAACCTATGCTAGCTTCGGCCGCTCTATACCCTTATTTAGGCCCTGTATTTATCAAAAGACATTACCTTAAAATAAATCCTGGCTTACTGATTCTTCAACTACAGAATTCTTGAATTATATTAAGTCACATTGTTCGTGGGAGGGAATAGGGATATATATATATATATATATATATATATATATATATATATATATATATATATATATATATATGCCCTGAAGCCTCTTCCATCAGGCAAAACACTGAGTATCACCATCATCCTCTTAATTCTGATTAATTAGAGTCAATGTACATCAATAAAATTAATCCAAACCTAAATAATTACTCCTCCTCAATTAAACTATTCACTATATAACCAACCAACTATATAACTAGCCAACCAACCAACCGAACAAATCTCGTTAGTAGTTTTTATATCTTCAGTTAGTTGATTTCCCAACTACTACGATAAAGGTTAGTTAGTCCCTCTGTTTAATTCATTCTAATTTGTTTTCGGGTTTTTTGTTGTTTTTTTGTTTATAATTTAATAGTTTATTTTATTGTTTACTCCAGTTACCTTTAATTTTTGATATTCAAGTCAGTTTATGTTACAACTTCACTTCTTTCTATTATTTTTCAAAATTACACTGGATAGTATTAATTAATTCTATATATTGTTATTTGTGTTTTTACTTTAATCTCAATAATTGTCAATTTTATTATTTTAACTTGTCTTTATCCGCTTTTATAGCCATTATATAATGCATTCTTTTAACTGCTATCGTCAATATTCCTTCCCCTTCTCATTAGTCGATACAGTCGCTGAAGATGGTCCTAGTGAAGGTACGAAACGTCCGGCCAATATATGATTAGTGTAATCACCTAGGTCTTCATATTCCTACTATATATATATATATATATATATATATATATATATATATATATATATATATATATATATATATATATATATATATATATATATTGTAAAAACCAAGTTGTATTTCAACTTTAAAATTTTTTCTTAGCTCGTTCTGACTGTCGAATGCAGTTTTTTAATATTCAGCCTCATAAAAAAATGCAGTCGACCGTTAGAACGAGCTAAAATAAAATTGGTGAAGTCGAAATACAACCTGGTCATTAAAATAAAATGTATAAAAGACAAGCCACTGCTATCATATATATATATATATATATATATATATATATATATATATATATATATATATATATATATATATATATATAAGCGAATGTGTGTGCTTGCCCATCTCAACAAACGGCTCAACAGATTTTTTTAAAATTTTGTATGCAGATGGGGTTTGGGTCCAGTAGTATATACATATACTCATTTGGGCCCACAAAACTCTGTGGGACCCGCGGGGCCCACAAAAAGGGGGTTACGCATATGTAACCGAAAGTCTTTGATAACGTCATAAGCATGAAATAAATTTTATCATTAAAAATGTTTTCTTTCAGTCTTTTTTTCAATCTCTTTAGCAAGGAGAAGGATGTAAGAGACAGGTTTCTAAGACAATTCATAAGGTATCAAGAATTTGCACGAAGGTTTGTTCTAATGAATGAATTTACTTTAAAGTCAATTTCAGTTTGTTCAGAAGCTTCTCTTTTGTGCATCAGTCTAATATTGACCAATGTCGGATTAGAGAAGTAAACTTTTGACATAACTTGAAATTCAAGAGGATAAGAAATCTTTATACCCAAGAACATGAAGCCAATAAAATCAGAAAAAGTTTTGAAAAACCTTTCCAAATTTGAAAAGAAGCACACTTCCAAAGTCGCAGATGATGTTCCTTCCAAAAAGTTAAAATAGGATTTAGGGATCAGCTCGATGTCTGCGGGTTGCATTAAACCGTCTTGCGTCAGCCATGTGGAAATGGTTAATAATGCATTTTCCCACACAGATATTGTGCATAATTTCATTCTTTTTGCCAACCAGTTTGATTTGTTTTATGAATGCGCACCTGGGGATGTCAATTGTTTATTTCATAGCATTGCTATAGCTTTGCAGCCACTTGATATTGAAGCAGATCATCTGTCGCTCAGAGCTCTTACTTCAGAACTGTTGGAATCGGAAGAAGAACGTTCCTTACTCTTTCTTGATATTAGACTCTGGTGACCCTGACTTGCCCTTCAAAAACTACTTGCAAGCACTTCGATCTGGGCAAAAATGGGCGGACCACATTGAAAGCCATTTATTGGCCGAAACATATTATGCCATAGTCGAAATTTTAATGGAAGCAACCTATCATTGATAAATATCAATGATGAAAACGCAAAAAAAATCATCACTTTAGCATATTGGGACAACCTGGAAAGACGTCCAGATGAAGGAGTCAGATTGATCATCAGAGCAGACAAAACTCCGAATGGTGAACATCAAAGAAGATTCAATTCTCCTACAACAAATAAATGGCATCCGTGATGTCTTAGTGGGGAAGGGGGCACATCGTTGCAGAAATGACTCAACCCCAGATAGAAGTATCTTGCACAGGGTCGAGCACCGAACCTGAGTCCGCCCCTGTGCAAGCTTCTCCACAGATGGCTTGGGCTTCCGAGGACTCACAAGGAGAGGAGAGATCCCCTTCCCCCCACGTCTGGCGCCTCTTTGACAGCCAAGACCTTGGCAATTTCAGAGAAGTATCTTGCTGATGCCGGTCCATCTGGCCTAAGAGCTGATTCTGGTGGAGAAGAGAATCGGGTTCATTTCCCTTCCCCCTCTCCTAAAAAAGAAAAGAAACAAGAACAAAGACTAAGGAAACTCTGGTCCCCTCTCCCTCCGCAGGAGCCCCGGGGATGGATGGGTCGGCTGTCGTTTCAGTAATGACCAAGCTGAGATTGGCTCATTCGGCCCCGGTACTACGCTGTGTTGGGGGTTCGAGACAAAGACCAAAGTTGCAAGTGTGCAGAAAGGAACCTCGACTGTGTCGGGCCACCTAATTCGAAGACTACCAGGAGTTTTCTAGTCCGCTAACTTCAAACGCTTCTTGGTTATTTGCTCCACTGATGGTGCCTGTTGGCCAAGGGAAATATGATTCACCAGAGGAAAGCACTAGCTGGCGTGATTGGCAGAAAGCCGAATGTGACCCGTATCTGGCACGGGAGCCTTCTGACGAATGCGTCAGATTCCTCCGAGGGGGCCATGATTAGTACCTTTCGGACACTTGATGGCACGCCCGTGAGTGTGACGCCGCATTCTACCATGAACTTCGTCAAAAGAGTGGTTTATGCGAGGAAACTCGTGGACTACTCCATAGATGACATGATCTCAGAGCTGGCTGACCATGGGGCGGTCAAGGTCGAACATGTGGTGAAAAAACCGGGAGGGGCCTCGAGAACCATCCCTACACTCTTTGACACGTTTGATTGTGACAGGCTCCCAGATTCGGTGCTTGCTGGTTGCTATCGCTACTGCGTGAAGGCATTCGTGCTACTGCCGCGGAGGTGCTACTCCTGCCACTGCTTCAGCTATATAAATTGCTCCTGTGGACGTGCAAAATTGGGGTTACCCGAAGTCTGTGTAAGTTGCTCTAAGGCCGCACATGATAAGTCCAAATCTTGTATGACCATGTATGTCAATTTCAGATAGCCGCACCCCGCTGCTTCGAAGCAATGTGGTGCGTATCTCCTTGAGAAGAAAATCCTGGTCGTTCATGCCCAGGATCTTGTCTCATTTCGCGAGGATAAGGAATTAGTCCTGGCGCACCCGGCACTGCCTGGGACGTCTTATGCTACAATGTTAAGAAAGACACTCTCTGTTTTTGGTCCCTACAGGTCGTTTATGCGCCCATTCGTAACACTTCTGCGGGTTATACCAACCCCGGGCACTTCCCTAGTACAGCTAGTGGCACAAAAGGTTCTAACTCAGCCACGGCTAAAACCAAGGCTCCCCCTTCCTTTTCCCCCGACATGACCGTTTCGCATAAGGCGAAACAACCGCACGCCTCTACCGAGTTGTTAGACTCACAAGGAGCAACACCCTTGAATTTGGTCGTGAGACCGTCTTCTGGGGTTATTATAGCTGCTCCTCGAAAGGATAACAGCAGCACAGGAGCTTCGGCTCCTACGCCTACACCCAGTAAGAGGCTGGATGACTCGAAGACGGTGGATTCTCCACAGGAGGGACCCCGGCATCCGAAGCTACCCCGCTTGCATAAGTTTTCTAGGCGGAGTGAATTAAAGCCTCACATGGCGAGACCAACCTCTCCCGATAAGTCCCCGAAGGCGACAACGCATTCAGCGCATTATCCGGCCAAAGGCGCCTTCAGTTCATTGCCCAGCCAATAGCGCCCGGAGATCTGCCTCCGAGAAGCATACGGCCATTCCTGTGAAGGTCTTCTCTTCAAAGAGGGCCTCCGCATCTCCTCCGTGCTAGGCCTGGAGGACATATTCCTTCAATGGAATTGCCACAGGCTCTGGGCCAACTGAGAGAAGCTGCGGAGGCTCGTCTTCTCCCGTTTTCTTTTCGCCATCTTTTTGCATGATACCATGCTGGGCGCGTGTCCCCTGCCGACCTTCCCATGGTAGAAGGTTTTTACGGCCCCACCACCACGGGATTGGGGCTGAGCAGGAGGATTTACCATTTACACCCTGAATGATGTCTCTGTTCTTCTCTTTGCTTTGAATATCTCCTTACCTACAGTAGCTGTGCAGCTCCACTTAGATAGGAGGTATACTGTTATTTCTGCGTACATTCCCCCGTCAATCGACTTTGACACCGGAACTTCTGCTACGGCGTGGCATATTTTTCGAGGCCCTTTATCTTGCTCGGTGATTTGAACGGTAGACACCCCCTCTGGGAAGACTACTAGATTAATTCCAGGGGTCAAGTCCTTGCTGACCGGATCGATAAGCTGGAAATAGGTGTCCTATATGTGAATGAGTTTACGCATCACTGCCCGAGAACGACTTCCTTTTCCTGTCTTCATCTATCTCTGTGCTCTCCGGATGCACATACTGATTTTGGTTGTGGGGTAGTCGATGACCTCCATGGTAGTGATCAATTCCCAATAAAATATAATTTTATGGGCCACTTCCGCCTGAGAGCCCACCTCGGTGATGCCTGGCGTGGGTGCGCTGCTCTGCATTTTAGGAAATGACTCTCTCAGTGAGAGAAAGTTACTCCCTCCCTAGAACCCAACGTCTATCCGTGGTGCCTAAGAAAGATGCATCTTTACGGCCAGGCAGCCCAAAGAGAGCACTGAGAACTTCGTGCGACTGCGTGATCTGTTTGGGTTCTCTTTCTACCCCCTCTCATCACCTGATCGGCGCCAGACCTACTGCGTCGAGGACATTCGCGCGAGGCTGTGATGCCCGCCAAGAATATGCTCCCTCCCCTTGGCGTGCCAAGTCTAATGAGATCCGCGTCTCTATTTGGGGGGCCTCCGGGGACCCTCTTTCGCCGAGGCAGTATAAATACTCCCGCAAAAGCTTTGAGAAATTTGTACCATACAGCTCCGTCTTGGTTAGCAGCCACGTACATTCTCGTACGCCCTGCTCCGCCTACCAACGGCTTTCAGCTAAGAACGCGATGCATCACTTTTACCCGTTTCTAAGGCCAGAGTTCCCGCCCGACCGACGATAGACACGGAAAGCCATCTATCACTCGGGGATCGACTTCGTTCTTGTCTGGAGTACTCCCACGTTCATTTCTTAGTGAGGTTAAAGAAGAAGGAATTTTGAAAGTGGAACTTTGCAGCGCCCCGCTTACTCACCGTATCCAAAGCATCCAGTCAATTAGACTTTACGTGAGTTTCTCCGTCATTTGCACTATCCCTTCTTTCCCTGGAAGCAATCCCCGTTCATTCTCTCTCGGACTCTCGTCACCGTCGACTCATTTGTATCCCCCTCCCGTTTGGTACCCCGAGTCTCATCTTATTTATTGACATTTATTTACTTTTGCTAATAATATTTTCTTTGTATATAGTAAAGTTATTTTCTCCAATCAGTTTCTCTAAAACTGATTGACTATTTATGCCAACCGCACTCAATTTTGATTATTTAACCCTTGCACTGGGATCTATATTCCAATATCTGGCGTTAGCATCGACTTTCGACTCTGCGACGTTATATTCTGGTGTCAGGTGTGGGGTCACCCTACGACATCTATATTATATTTTGGTGTCAGGTTTTTAGGGTCACCCGCAGTATCTGATCTGATTTCTTTTAGACCTATAACAGATTCTAACTGGTGTTATGATTGTATATTAAAGGTTCTGGTTTTAGAAACTATAAAAGACCTTGCACATTTCCCATTTTCCCTTTTGTGTGCGTATTTTGTATTGAATTTTGTGACCGTGTGAAACTTTAACCTTCTTCAGGCCTCATAAAACGTCTGCAGTATTGTATACGAGTTAATCTTATTTCTTTTTTTTTGTATTGTGTTGTAGTTTTCTTCGTTGCGTATTGGGCAACACAAGCTCTCGCTAAATTCGGCAGTGAATATTTCGAGTATAATTAAGAATTCACGCCGTGCGAAATATTATCGCTGTGTTTGTTTGTTTTGAGTGAAGAATCGTAGGTTCGCTAAAGCCTACCAGCACTTCCCATGTGCGTCTAAATAATTCCCCCCCCCCTTTTTTCGTGGTGCTTTTCTTGAAATTTGGTCGAACGCGATAAAATGTCCTCATTATCTAACACGTTCAAGTTGCAAGGAGAGTCGCTTGGGCTCAGTGGCAATGACTTCTTAGCTTATATCCAACACAAGGAAAGGATCAAAAAAGAAAAGAGAAGACAAAGAGAAAGAGAAGAGAAGGAACAAGAAGAAATAAGAGAAAGAGATGAACGAGAAGAAAAAAGAGAAAGAGAAGATAAGGAACGAGAAGAAAGGGAATGAATTCGCCTTCATGAACTTGAAATGAGTATGACCTGGAACGAGACGCTGTCCATTAGCTTGACGTCCGAAGCTCCCTCTACCGCGTCTGTTAAGCTTCCGGTTTTCAAGGAAGGCCAGGATTTCTGAGCCTTCTTAATTCACTTCGAGAAAATCTTCGAAATCAACCATTAGGAGATCGAGCCGAGTCAATCCTCGGCTAGCATCACCGTTCGACTCTACAACATTATATTCTGGTGTCAGATGTGAGGTTACCCTACGGCAGACTGATTTCTCTGACACAGTCGAGGAGTTTAAGTCGGTAGATGAGGCTGTTGAGTTCTTCTCAGGCAACCTCATCGCCGTAGGTTTAACTACTATTCCTAGATCGTTTAGGCTTTTTGCACGCCGACCACTCCTGTGGTGGTCAGCCGAGTGTGAGACGGCCCTCAAACAGAACCGTTATGCCTGCATGCGCTATAAGCGCCGCCCGAACGATTTCACTGTTAGCGAATTTGGCCGAACTAGGGCTAGGTTCATGTATGTTTCTGAGTAAGCTCGCCGCTTTTCCTGTCTTCAATTAACGAGAAGACCCCTCTAGCAGAGTTGTGGAAGTTAATCAAACGGATTCGGGGCAAGTTCTCACAGGACCTAATCCTTTTATCCAGAAGAATGGGACCACAATCTCGGAGCCCGTCTCCGTCGTAGAGTCGTTCGAAACCGCTTTTTCCGCATTCTCTAGCCGTGATGCTGCTCCTCCAGCATTCAATGCACGTCGTGATCTCGTGGAAGGCCACCAACTGGACTTTACTTTCAGAAGCAGAGAACCCTTCAATGACAGGTTTACATTGAGTGAGTTGCGTTCCGCTCTCGCTTCGTGCGAGGACACCGCCCTTTTTCCGGACGATGTCCCGTACACCATGCTTCGACACCTGGGTGAGCGAGGCATGAACTTTCTGTTAGATTTGTTCAACAGCATCTGGGCAGCTGGTATCCTCCCAGACACTTGGCGAATCGCTATTGTGCTCGCCTTTCGCAAACCGGGATAGCGGAGGCCATCTGTCTTCTGCACAGTGCGGCTTCCGCAAGTTCCACTCCACTGGAAAATGCCGTCTGCGAGGCCTTCCTTCGTAGACAGGACTACACCACGGTGTTTTTCGATCTGGAGAAGGCCTATGATACCGCATGGCGATAAGGTATCATGGAGACTCTCCACACGATGGGGGCGAGGGGAGGCCTCTTAATCTTTATATCTTGAATTTTTGTGAGAGCGTTGATTCCACGTACGGGTGGGGGAGCCCTCTCCGGCCCAATGTAACAGGATGAGGGTGTCCCGCAAGGAAGTGTCCTAAGGTGTCACACTCTTTGCCCTGAGCACCAACGGCATTACCTCGGTGCTACCGGAAGATGTTCTAGCTACGTTCTACGTGGACGACCTTTCGATCTCTTTTGGCGCGGCCCAGATGCCAACTCTGGAGCGTCGACTCCAACAGGCCTTGAACCGCGTCTCTCGCTATGCCTAAGCGCACAGGCTTCTGTTTTCATTGGACAAAACTAAGGTGGGGCACTTTTGCCGCCATCCACGGCTACACATTGACTTAGTTCTATATGAGGTTAACCATGAAGTGGTGGACTCACACCGTTTATTTGGTCTTGTATTTGACCGACGCCTCACCTCGGCAACTCATATTCGCAGCCTTAGGGTCTCTTGTACCTCCCTCCCCACCCATGGCACCTCTTTCTTTCGTGACGTTCAGCACCTGGGATGCTAATATGGCTACTGCCTTACTTTTATACCCATCCTTTGTTCGTTTGAAGCTCGGCTACGGATGGGACTTTTATGTATATGCAGCCGAGCGGGTATTGCGGAAGGTGGACTTGATCCACCACCCTGGCTTTCGCCTGGCGATCGGTGCCTCCCGCACGACCCCTTTTTAGAGCCTACATGTCAATGCTGGGGAGATGCCACTTGCTCTTTGACCTGCAGAGTGCATCATTCGGGTCGACCTCTCAGCGGCTCCCAAACGCTGTAGATACCTGTAATTTGGATCTCACGTTAATCGGTAGGTCTTCAAAATAAGGAAACCTTGCTAGAGAAAATGTCCACCCATTTAAAAATACCTCATATTGTCTAAATATCGAGCAAATTGATAAATGTATTCAGTCATATTTAAACGAGGCCCTTAGTGCAATATTTATTTCATTCCTATTGGCTAATTAATTATTAGATTACTTCTCAATCACAAAGAAAAACTCCCCGAAAAACTTTGATCCTATTTGGTGTATCAATGTTTGTGCGCCAAGCCAGCTACGGGGGTAAAACCGACTCTTTAACTACATTTTGAGGATCAGCCAACACTGCGTCTTCTCCCCTTACACAGATAGGCCTCTAGCAAGCCCAGGATATTCATTGATACGAAATCATTCTGTATCTTGTAATTCGTTTATTTCAGACAGAGTTCTCCGTTTTGGATTCGTGCTCCAACAATCATAATTTATATATTTTGGAGTCTTTACTTATACAGAAATCTCTACGAAACTTAATTACCAACCATCCTCAATACACTTTTTAATTACATAACATTTGATCAACTAATTTTTTGATTATACAACCAATCAACGTCTCAAACACAGTTATTTAATTCAGTGAAACCCAAATGGTAAGAGAATGATTATAATTATTCACTTGTTTCCTTTTGCTAGTTATCATCTTTTTCTCCTTTCTCTTTTCACTTGAATTTACATTCTTGAAGTTTTATTTCAAGTTTGTTCTTTGTATCTAATTTTTTTAAAATTTAGTGTTTATTTCTAATTTTCGCAGAATTGCCCAATATGTACACGGATGCTGTACGAAACATCCAAATTGAATAAATGATCCAATAGGTCGTGTTTGCTTTAGTCTTTATATTTTTTTGCGATTCACGACGATCCCACCTATCAGCACACACACACATACACACACACACATATATATATATATATATATATATATATATATATATATATATATATATATATATATATATATATACAGAAATGTATAACCGCAAACACGATAAAAAAAAACTCAAAATGTTGGCGATATATTTCAATAAGCAAACAGATTCTTTTCAAGCCACTATATAAAATTCGTGACGTCATACGATTTCATACCCTCCACGTCCAAAACAATTATTATTATTCAACATATTTGAAATAAATTGATCAATATTGTAAGAAGTTTTCATGCTTTCGAAAGTTTTATCAGATAAGTTGAAAAATGCATTCGCAATTTGCCTCATCTGTATATCTTTAACTAATTAGTAATTTCTACACAGTATATATCAATGAGATGATTCATTTTTAGTAACAAACTCTTTTATTTCTATAAGATGAGGAACGTTTTGTGTTGTTTAACATGTTGTTTTAGATCTATAGTGCTTCAAATATACTTTTGATCACAATTGAAACAACATATTTCATGAATACAACTTGAAGAGGGTTTGGGTTTTGTAATATTATGTATCAAAGATTATTTAAGAGAGTTGGAAATAGTAAAAATGATTAGAAAGAATATTTGGAACAATGTTCATACGATTGGAACATTTGCATATTTAACAGAAAATAAGCTGGAAGTTCAATCAAAACAGTATTATTACTATTTTTTGGCAGGTCAGAGTAGAGCTGGCAATACAATCAAATTTATAAAATTGCCCCGCTTTGATCAAGTCAGAATATAATCTGGGAATGAAATTAAATCGGTATTATTACCACTTTTTGGCAGGTCAAAGTAGAGAGTGGGAATGTAATAAAATTTGTATTATTACAATCTGGGGGGGACACTCAGAATATAACCTACTCATACAATCAAAGCGGTATTATTACCACTTTTTGCCAAGTCTGAATATAATCTGGGAATACAATCAAATTGGTATTATTATCACATTTTAGCCAAGTCAATATATAACCATGCAATTCAATCAAATTGGTATTATTACCACCTTCTTGGCAGATCAGAAAATAGCCTGGGAATCCAATCAAATTATTATCACCTTTTGGAAGGCAATTAAATTGGTATTATACTACTTTGGGGAAAGTCAGAATATTACCTGGTAATGCAATCAAATCGGTATTAATAATTTTTTGGGTGGGCAGCGAGTCAGAATATGAGTGAGAATGCAATCAAATAGGTATTATTAACAACTTTTGGCATGTCGAAATATCAACTGGAAATGCAATCAAATTAGTATTATCACCACATTTTTGCAGCTCGGAGTAGAGGCTGGAATGCAATAAAATCGGTATTATTACCACTTTTTTTAAAGGCAGAATATAACCTCAAAAAGCGATCAAATCGGTATTATTACCACTTTTTGAACGTCAGTATGTAGCATGTGAATGTATTCAGATCGGTATTATTACCACATTTTACCATGTCAAAGTAGAGGCTTAGAATTCAATAAAATCGCTATTATTATCAGTTTTCCTGCAAAGTCAGAAAAACCCCCTGAGAATACAAGCAAATATGAATTATTACCACTTTTTGGCCAAGTCAGAAAATAAATTGGTAATGCAATTAAATTGGTATTATTACCGCATTTCGTTAGGTCAGAGTAGGGAGTGGGAATGCAATAAAATTGATATTATTACTACTTTGGGGGTAAGTCAGAATATAACCTGGTAATGTAATCAAATTGGTATTATTAACAATTTTTGGTATGTCAGATTAGAGGCTGGGTATGCAATCAAATTGGTATTATCACTACCTTTTTTGGCAGGTTAATGTAGAGGCTTGAATGAAATCAAATTGCTAATATTACAGCCATTTTTGGCAGGCTGGAAATGCAATAAAATTGGTTTTATTACGAATTTTTGGCCCAAGTCAGAATATAACATGGGAATGCAATCAACTCTGTAATATTTGCCAATTTTTGGAATGTCAGAATGTAATTTGGGAATGAAATAAAATTGGTATTATTACCAGTTTTGGACAAGTAAAAAAAAAACCCTTGTGAATGCATTCAAATCAGTATTATTATGACATTTTTTTTGCAGGCCAGGGTATATTTGGAAATGCACTTCAATCGCTATTATTGCAATTTTCTTGCTAAATCAGAATTTATCCCCAGATGCAATCAAATTGATATTATTACCACCTATTTTGACAGGTCAGTCTAGAGGCTGGGATGCAAACAAATCGCTATTATTTTCGTTTTTTCTGGCCAAGTCAGAATATAACATGGTAATACAATTAAATCGATATTCTTGCCACTTTTTTCCAAGTCAGTTTAGAGGTTAGGAGTGTAAATAAATTGATATTATTTCCACCTTTTTTTGGCAAATAAAAATATAATCTAGAAATGCAATGTCATTGTTATAATTACTACTTTGTGGCCAAGGCATTTTATAACCTGTTAAATCGGTATTATTACTATAATTTTGAGCAAGTCAGTTAAAGCCTGGAAATGCAATAAAATTGTTATTATTAACATGGCCATTGGACATATATAAGTGAGGAATATAGTAGTAGATGGTAATTAGTAGGAGAAAATAGTGGGGAGATTTGGGAAAAAATAGGAAAGTGAAAATGAAAGTAGAATGAAAGAACAGGTCCATGGTGAAAGGGTATCACTGGCTTTCTTTGCGTTATTTTTGTGTTTTTTTAGTATATATAATATAAATATATATAATATAAATATAAATAAATATATATATATGATTTTGCTTGTCTGACGTCATTAGTTCATGTGCTCGAGTACAAACTCGGGAGGGAGGCGCCGGTGTACGCTGTCACAGGTTTTTTTGCTCTTTGGTGAAGCTCTACGTTTATGGACGTCAACTTCAGTTCACCATGGAGCTCACTCTGCCTTTTTCTCTCTCTCCTTTGTGTTCTTGTTATAATTAGGGCAGCATTATTTTCAACTTTTTGCAGTTTAAGCACTTGGGTCTTGGGACTCGCGTTTATAGGGACCGGGGGATACAGGAGTTTGGATCGAATGCATGCATTATAGATCTTTAGTTTGTTGGAGGTACTCAGGTTTAGGAATCTGTAAAATTCAACCAAGGCCCTCCGTGCACTCGCTGTAGTTTTAGCTACGTGACCCCCATCTCCACGAGTCGTAATCCGGAGTCCCAGAGCTGTGCCATCCGTGCAGTATCGGATACGTAAACTCCCCAAATGGATGTCTGCAAAGGTTCGTGGGAAGAGTGGAGTTATCTAGAACTTTTGGTTTTTGGTGTATATCTTCCATCTTCTCTCGAAAGAGTTGATGTTTTCGATTTCCACCGCCGTACTCTGTGCCATATAATTTACATTCCGATAAAGTGTCGTGCAGATAATCGATATGTCGTCTGCAAATTGTACGTATAACGAGCCTTCTGCCAGAGGTTGGGGAAGGTCGATTGTATATACATTATAAAGCAGGGGACTTATACACCCGCCTTGTGGCATCTCCGCCTCGAGTCCGAACTCAGGGCCATTGAAGCCTTTAATGTGCACATACACTCTCCTCTCCCTTACGTAATCGCAGAGTATCCTTTCAAATATGGGGTCGAGGCCCAGTTGTAAAATTTTGTATTGCAGGCCTCTTCTCCATACTTTGTCAAAAGCCTTTTTGAGGTCGCGGAGTACCAGATTTGCGTGGCGTCTTTCAGCTTTAACTTTTGCTAAATTCTCAGTTATCATGGCTAGAGCCGTTGCCGTTCCTTGCTTCATTCGGAAGCCATGTTGTTGGTAATTGTGCAATGCGTTATTTTCGAGGAAGAAGTTAACTCTGTTGTCCATTATCTTTTCAAAGAGTTTGCCTGCAAATTTTAAGAGAGATATAGGCCTGACTTAGTTGCACTGTCCGGTGGCTTACCGGCTTTGGGAATGAATATCATTTTTGCAAGCTTTCAGTGGTCAGGGAAGTAACTCACTTTCAAGTATGTATTCATGATATTCATAAATTCATGTAGGATGTTAGGTGGGGCTCTTAAGAAATTTTCCCGTGTCAGTCCTGTACCCCCAGGTGCTCGTCAAAGAAAGGATTTTAAAATTTCAAAGAGTTCCTCGGCAGTAATTTTACTGCCGTATCCCTCCATATTTCTTTCTTGCGACACATAATGATGAGAATAGGTTCTTTGAATCTGGTTATTTAGTTCGGCAGTGATTCTTTCTTCCTAGTCTAAATCAAAGTTGTCATTCCACTTCGGGGATATCTTAATAATAAATGCCCAGAAGAGTCTGAATTATTCCTCAATTTTATCAGTCTCTGTAATTTCGGTGTTGGCTCGTCTGAGTTTTATTGACTTCTGTGTCGGTCTTCCTCTTAGTCTTTTTACAGTCTGCCAGAATGTACGTAAGTCGTTTTCTAAGTCAATTCTGTCTATTAAACTGTCCAAAGTACATTTTGCTGGTCTCTAATAAGTGTCATTAGTTCGTTGCGTATATATCGTGATCGTCTGTGCGTAGTGATGTTGGGGACAGTGTGGTTCACTTCATTGATCCGTTTCCCCTATTCCCTTGCGAGAGATCTTATTCTTGGGGTCTAAGAAGGGGCAGAGAGAGTTTTATTTTTAACTCGGGGAATGGCTTCCTTATCGGCTTTTATTAAGTGATCGGTAATTTTATCCAACTCCCCGTCGATCTCTTCGAAACTTGCATCAATTAAGAGGACAAGAATGTAATTTTCGAAGAGTTGTTTATGGGATGTGGACTTGAATAGGGGCGGTTGAAATTTGAATAAGGATAGCCAGGTGGGCTCTGGGGACAGCAGGGCCCAGATCAATGAAGTAATTATAGGACAACAAAGTACTGATGAGCACTATATCTGGTTTTCTGGCTGCTCTGTGTGTGATGTATTTGGGGAAAGTTGGGTCCAATTCTTCTCATAATTTGTCTGTCAATAAGTGTCTCGAGATTCCTGCCTGCTGGGTTGGTCGACGTATAGTTTGAAGCAGCACTCCTCGCATTGAGGTCGCCGGCAAAAAGAACGGTTCTGCTGTGACCACAAAGCTGCAGAAAGTTATGGAGGGGGTAAGTAGTCTCTCCTTGGGGGCTGGTACCCTGTTGCCAGGACCAGGGGCCCCACTGCCGTACGAACCTCTAAAGCTAAGTAAGATTCATCGAGCTCACTTATTATTCTGTAGTCAATACCTCTTTTCACAGCAATTGGTTATGACTTCGTAAGGAAAAAAATTTCTGGCTTTTGTCTGTATCTACCCCGTGTTCTGAAATAAGTACAACGTCTGGGTCACTTTGTCGTATTATGTTACCGTAAAGTAGTCTGTTTTGAATTAAAATGCAGTAATCTTAGCTTGTCCATTCTCTGTTCACGTTAGATTCCTGTGTATGCTTGTGTTGTTTTTAGGGCCTATTCTCTTACGAGTTTGGGCCATTGTGGAGTGGATGGTGGTGTAATCGTTTTCTCAGTGCGTTTTTTCCTGTATTCGTCGTCTGTAATGGTAGTGAAGGTTTCGGGAGCTATTTTAATTAACCTTTGGAGTAAAGCCTTCTCGACTTCCATTTTCGAGCAGTCGTTCGCAGAAAATTCCCATTTGTACCTTACGGATATTACTCCTTCAGTTTCAATCAGGAGTGTCCAAACTGTGGCCCGCGGGCAAGATCCGTCCAGCGAGGTCAGTTCATCCGGCCCTCCGCTGCACTGTGCCACAAATGAGCTAAAATAAAATTATGTGCATATAACTTGTGCATTGCACCTTGCAACTTTGCATAAAATTATTATTTTTCTAAAACATTTTGGGTTGAATATTCAATGTGTAAAATTCTAAACACTTATAGGTATTATTGCTTCCCTCCCCAAATTTATCCCTCCTCCTATTCCCCCACCTCCTACCTCCAGTCCTTTATCACTCCGCCTATTCCCCCACCTCCTACCTCCACCCCTCTGGCTGGTAGAAAAATTGAGAATGCTGCTTTCATTACGAGTTATTTTTTCTATAGGTCAGGAGAAATAATTAACATTTATATTTAAACTTTTGATCGTTTCTTCAGTGATTTTAAACTGACATTGTGATCAATTTTAATGGAAAAAATTATCAATTCAGTTGTTGAAATTTAATTAACTTTAGGTCCCTCAAGGTGAGTTTGATTTTTCATATTGTGCACTTATAGGTATATTGGACTGTGATTCTTTTTCTCTTAAGTTGTATAGGTACTCTTACATGCGTGTTTTTCGTTTTTCTTTTATTCTTAATTATGATTTAATTTTTATTTTATTTTAAAGAGTTGTTTTTATATTAGATGCTTATTTTTTTAAAGGGCAACTAGTCTTGGGTTGTATTGGTTGTTTAATTTTCAAATATAAACTTCTTTACATATGCTTACTTGACGTTACAAATTTCATTTAAAAGGCACTAATTCGCAAACCTTTTTATACCCAGTAGAATTTAATGCTCACAACGACGGTTTTAAAGATAAAACATACATTTAAAATATTTTGATCAATATAAAACTTAATTTTGACTTGTCAAATTTATCGGGTGGCGAAAAAAGGTTTCAAAATTTGAACTTTAATAGCTCAGTTAATTTGAATGATTATCACTTTATATTTGGTACAGATTAATCATTCATTCTTAAAAAGTTCACAAAATTTAATTAATTTTTTTCCAAATATTTTGGCTAAAAGTAACAGTTCAAAAACATGGGGTCTAAAATTTGATTGCCGCTTTTATTCTTCTAAGTAAGAACAGACATAAGTACTCCATGTAAAATATTTTTATTTACAGTGTAAATAAAAATATTTTATATGAAAATTCTAAACAACTGTTTATCATTTTCAGATCCTGTTTTATTTACCCATCGTTATGGATACTGAAAAGTGGATGCTGAGTGTCGCCTTTTTAATGAAGAATGGGGAGAAAAGTACTTTGTGGATACAAACAACTAGAAGGTTAGTTGCATAATATGAAGGAGTACAATCTTCGGCGTCACTATGAAACAAAACATCTGTCAACATATTGGAAGTTTTCTGGAAAGGTGCGTTCTGAGAAATTTGAGTTCATGAAACGTAGTTTGGAATCTCAAAAGTCGGTCTTCACAAGAGTGTTTGCTGAAAATGAATCTGTCACTGGAACAAGTTACAAAAAAGTGCATAAGATGGCAGAGTGAGGAAAACCTTTCACTGACAGCAACTTCATCGAAGTGTGTATGATGGAAGCAGCAAAGGACTTGTGTTTTGAGAAAGCCAATATGTTTGCAAGTATCAGCCTTTCACCAAATTCTGTTATGCGGAAACAGAAGAACTTGGAGAGAACAGTGCGACAGATACGCGAAAAAGCTATGGATTTCTTGTGTCATTCTCTGGCCCTGAATGAGTCTACTGATCTCTCGAGTACGTCACAACTTCTCTTGTTTATTGGTGGTGTTAATTTAGACTTTCAGATCACTGAAGAGTTAGCATCTGTTTGTAGCATGCACGGGACAACAACTGAAGAAGATATTTTGATGGAAGTTATCTTTTTTGGTTGACATCACATCCCACATGAATGAATTGAACTTGAACTTCAGGGAAAGGATGACCTTATCTGTGATAACTACATAATCATCAAATGATTTCGGAGAAAGCTATCATTGTTTGAAGGATAACTGGAAGGAGGAAACTTCTCTCATTTTCATTGTTTCAAAGAGTTTCGCGCTGGAATCACAGAAAATGTCAACCTCGAGTTTCCGAAGAAGATTATTCATGATTAAAATAAGCATTTTTTGTAGAGATTTTCAGATCTCGACAGAATTGAGAGTGATATTCTTCTCTTCCAGAATCCGTTTGATTCCAACCTTGATGACGTGTCGGTCGAACTACAGTCGGAGCTCATCGATTTGCAAGCAAATGACTTGTAGAAAGAGATACACAGAGAAGGAAAACTTGTTGAATTTTATCGCTGTTTACCTGATGATGAATTTTCAAAGTTGAAGAAATTTTCCTCTAGTATGGCATCAATGTTTGGAACAACTTATGTATGTGAGCACAACTTTTCAAAAATGAAGTATGTGAAGTCAGCACATCGAACGGGGCTGACTGATGAACATTTGAAAGCAATTCTCTTGATTGGATGCATCAATTGCAAAGCAAATATTGATGATATCTTAAAAGCTAAACGCTAGTTTCACAAATCTCACTAACCTTTTTTGCTGCTTAGTTTGTGAGACTCGGATTTGTGCGCACTGGGTGTGATAATACTATCTTATTGCTAACGACGCCTTCTTTGGTAACTTTTTGATAAATAAATATGTTTGTTATCTTTATTTTTTCTGTATTTTGTATTCTGTGTATTGGTAAATAAATATGTTGATTGTCTTTACTTTTTGTGTATTCAGTATATTGTATTAAAAAAATGGTTATGCAGCCCACGCTCGTCATACTCTCAATTATCTGGTCCACTGTGATAAAATAAGTTTGGCGACTCCTGAGTTACATCAACCTTCAAGTTTATTTTTCTTGGATGGTATACGTGCCATTATTACCATCATTTTGGCAGGTAGATTATAACCTAGGAAGCCAAACAATTAGGTATTATTATTAAAATGCAGCAGGTCAGTATATAACCTTGGAAGGCAATCAAATCGGTATTATTCCCACCTTTTTGGTAAGTTAGAGTAGAGACTGGAAATGCAATCAAATTTATATTATTAACACTTCTTGTCCGAGTCAGAATTTAATGTGTGAATGCTATCAAATTTAAATTATTACCACTTTTCGCCCAAGTCAGAATTTAACATGAGAATGCTATCAAATTGTTATCATTACCACCTTTCTCGGCAGGTCAATGACACCAAAGAGAGACTGAAAGATCGCTCAATGGAGGTGGTCGAGAGCAACCGAAAACTAAAGAACACCTGCGAAGGTTTGCAGTTAGAGGTAAAGGTCTTTAAGTTTGTTCAATGGAAATATTCATTTCCCACTCGCTTAAGCCATCGGGTGAGATCTGCTTGGCTGGAATGTCATGCCAATTTTCACGCCTGGGGGGGGGGGGGCACCATTAAGAATTGCAGTTTGTTCTTTGGTACTTTGTTTTTATTGATTGAGCTCTCTCTAGTCTAGTATGTACAGCGTTGGTTTTCTATCGTCTAGGCGTCGTGTTCAATCCCTAGAAAGAGCTATCACGAAACTCAGCGCGCGGAAGGCTCTGAACACCGATTGAGGAGTAGGGGGTAGGTAGCTCTTACAAATTTAATCCTGCATACATCCAATCACAGCACCGCTATCCTTCCTATCCCATATTCACAGTACATACTCTTCTTCGGTATTCCAAGGAATTCTGGCGAAGGGTAGTTGTATTTACATACCCCTTACCTGGAACCGCCCTTCTCCCCTCTTTCCACCGGTGTGACGATTGTTCCTACCTGAGTGATGGTTGGTATAAACGTGGACCGACTCGTGATGCCCTCTGGTTCACCAGTGGTTGTCATACTGACCTTTATGTTGGTTTCATTGTCCGGGTTATCCTTCTTGGCTAAGGGACGGATGCCGTTCCTTTCCTATCTACTACTAATGGTGCCCAAAAATATTCGAATTCGGTCTCCACATCTTTTCCGGGGCCAGACATAGTTTAAAACTATAAAATAAAGTGATGAAGAAATGAGTGGAATTAGTGAGTGTCCAGATTCAGTATCATTCACTAAGATCGGCGGTGCCTTGCCCCGTCCCCTTCAATCATCCCCCTTCGCTGAGCTGATTTCACCCCTACTGATATATAACGGACTTAAAATTAGTAGAGAGAGGGGTTCCAGCAAATCGCATCCTTGCGATTACGAGTGCCCTCCAGCCAGGGGTCATGCTGAAGGACTCCGTTACGGACTACCATGTCGGTTTCGCTAGCTCCCGCTTTTGCCCTTCAGGGCAAAGCCTCATTTAATTATCTAATTTGGGGCAATCATTTACTCCGGTCAAGCTAATCCGTACGCTACTTCGCCATGGCCCGATAGCAGATGGCATCTTGCGAGGTCAGTCGCACGGGTAATTGAGCCATAATATAAACATTATTCTTCGTAAAAACTATAAAATCCAAGCCAAATCTTATATTTATTCAGAATGGACCATTTCAGGAATAAACCACACAAGGCACCGTTGGTGAGTAGGGACATAACTGCATTAATCCATCAAATTGCCATGAGAGGGACTCAACAGGACGAAACTCTTCCACTAACAACTTTTTGGCCGATGATTCAACTGTAATGGCTCCGCTAAGATAAAATTTAGTCTTGTCAGTCGATAGTTCGATAGTTGCTGTAGTTTCAATGAGTCCGATTGTCTGTAACATTTTAGGATGAATGTGCGATTTTATTTACGACAAATTACAACCGCCTACAACTGAATTTTACCAGGGTTAGGTTATCTGCCATGGGGGTTAATTATTTGATGACCCTGATGAGGATCGATAATACGACGCCCTCAAATCTTTCACACCCTAAGCAACAAAACTAGTTGATTAATTCCAAAAATAAAACTACTTTACCCTAAATGCTTTAAAATATAATAGAAAAATCAACCATCTTCTCGAAATAATTAGTTATTTACGGATTTCCAGCAGCTGGTTTATTGAAGGAACGCTCCGTGTCTATTCATAAGAGAACAAACTCGAGCCGTATGTGAAATCTCTCCTCATTTGGTACCTCGTATTCCCTTGATTCGTTGGGGCGGTGGAGTAGAAAATCTCCCCACGGTGTTGTCAGATACACGTTGTCGAAGACGACTAACTGTGACTGCGGAATGCTAGTCTGTATAATAATCCCATGAATACGAGGGATCTTCAAAAAATTTGCGAAAAGGCGAATAACCAAAAAAAGCATTGAATTTCTATTTTAATCGGGGTACGATAAGCTGTTGGCACTTGATCAACATAATGTAAGTTAAAAGTGAAACAAGAACAAGCATCGACTACTTGGTGGAGTTGGGTGAAAGAAAGGTGGTGTTATTGATGTTTTGGCGCGTTATTTTCCTAATTTCTTTTAAAACATCAATGACTTCACTCTTTATCCACTACAACTCTAACAAAGAATTCGATTTTTGTCATTGCTTTCATTACAACGGAGGTAATGTTGCTCAAATAGTGGCTCTTTTAAAACTGTTATTTCTTCATTGCTACTCTTTCATGTTTATACACATCGCATCATAACATGGCCGCAACAGTTTATATTGCCAAGAGAAAAACTGAAATTCGTGGCTTGCTTTTGTTAATTCACCTTTGGCGCAAACCTTTTGGCTCTCTCCCTTGGTGCTTTCAATGACCTGGTCTGGATCGAAAACACGCAGGGCACAACGCAACTTTAGGCCACCAAATTCATCTTATTTTTCCACCAATAGTTAATTCCTTTTTATACTATTATATCTTACTTCCATCCTATTGTATTTACGTATGTAACCGTTATATAGTCAAGTTTGAGGTTACTACACTTTAGAAACCGGTACTTATGCCCAAGTGGGAAGTCGCCAGATAGCCCCTTAAAAAAAAGAAAAGAAACCGGTTGTTGTCGCTGTTTAGTTGTCATATATTTGCAGGTAAGAAATAAACTGCTTAAAATATTTCCAATAAATGTTTAGTTAATTGATATAAGCATCAATTGTTTCTGAAAGTTAAACATTCAACACTTCTATGAGTTTAGAAGGCCTCTCATCGGACACAACGAATAGGCTGTTTGTTGCAGATGAGATTCTAGATATCGCCTACATTAAATATCATTTGACACACGTGTCATAAGTTTGCCTTTACTGTTATACTCATGTTGATCTGATTTCTCGTATCTATCTCAATCTACCACTCCACCTTTTAGATGCTACAGGTTAAGCTAAACAATACCATTGAAATGACAAAAATGAAAAAAAAAATGAAAACCAACATTTGTATAGAGACCTTTGCCTCATATTTTTATAGTAGTTTATAAACCAATACTAGACATTTAATGGATGCATAGTTTATAACTTTCCAATTAATTAACTTCTCTGATTCAATACAAGGTGAGAACACATTTCTTTTCATTGAATCTTGGAGGCAGTAGTTCAATACTTCTACTATAACAAGCTTTTCCGATTATATCTGTGTATATGATTATAGAGATCAAATGGAATCAATAATTCCATGTCTTCTTAAATCAAACTTTGCCTCACAAGTCGAAGTAACTCATGGCCGAAAGTTTGAGCAGAGGCAGATTTGCCTTTCCGAAGCTTAATTGCTTTAGATTATTTACCTCAATGTTTCTGGATCATATTCGAGCACAATCAGAATCATACCCATTAATTTATAGCTTTTTGACCCCTGAAACAAAAGGAAGATATAAGTAAATTAGTCTGAAATTCGTTTTGATTGGATATCAACTTCACTTGCAAATCTTGAACAATAAATTCAGTCTGATCGAATATGAACTTCACTTGCAAATCTTGAACAATAGATTCAGTCTGATCGAATATTAACTTCACTTGAAAATCTTGAACAATAGATTCAGTCTGATTGAATATTAACTTCACTTGAAAATCTTGAACAATAGATTCAGTCTGATTGAATATGAACTTCACTTGGAAATCTTGAACAATAAATTCAGTCTGATCGAATATGAACTTCACTTGCAAATCTTGAACAATAGATTCAGTCTGATTGAATATTAACTTCACTTGCAAATCTTGAACAATAGATTCAGTCTGATCGAATATGAACTTCACTCGCAAATCTTAAACAATAGATTCAGTCTGATTGAATATTAACTTCACTTGAAAATCTTGAACAATAAATTCAGTCTGATCGAATATGAACTTCACTTGCAAATCTTGAACAATAGATTCAGTCTGATCGAATATGAACTTCACTTGCAAATCTTGAAGAATAGATTCAGTCTGATCGAATATGAACTTCACTTGCAAATCTTGAACAATAGATTCAGTCTGATTGAATATTAACTTCACTTGAAAATCTTGAACAATAGATTCAGTCTGATTGAATATTGACTTCACTTGAAAATCTTGAACAATAGATTCAGTCTGATTGAATATGAACTTCACTTGGAAATCTTGAACAATAAATTCAGTCTGATCGAATATGAACTTCACTTGCAAATCTTAAACAATAAATTCAGTCTGATCGAATATGAACTTCACTTGCAAATCTTGAACAATAGATTCAGTCTGATCGAATATGAACTTCACTTGCAAATCTTGAACAATAAATTCAGTCTGATCGAATATGAACTTCACTTGCAAATCTTGAACAATAGATTCAGTCTGATCGAATATGAACTTCACTTGCAAATCTTGAACAATAGATTCAGTCTAATCGAATATGAACTTCACTTGCAAATCTTGAACAATAGATTCAGTCTGATTGAATATTAACTTCACTTGAAAATCTTGAACAATAGATTCGGTCTGATTGAATATTAACTTCACTTGAAAATCTTGAACAATAGATTCAGGCTGATTGAATATGAACTTCACTTGGAAATCTTGAACAATAAATTCAGTCTGATCGAATATGAACTTCACTTGCAAATCTTGAACAATAGATTCAGTCTGATTGAATATTAACTTCACTTGAAAATCTTGAACAATAAATTCAGTCTGATCGAATATGAACTTCACTTGCAAATCTTGAACAATAGATTCAGTCTGATCGATTATGAACTTCACTTGCAAATCTTAAACAATAGATTCAGTCTGATTGAATATTAACTTCACTTGAAAATCTTGAACAATAAATTCAGTCTGATCGAATATGAACTTCACTTGCAAATCTTGAACAATAGATTCAGTCTGATCGAATATGAACTTCACTTGCAAATCTTGAACAATAGATTCAGTCTGATCGAATATGAACTTCACTTGCAAATCTTGAACAATAGATTCAGTCTGATCGAATATGAACTTCACTTGCAAATCTTGAACAATAGATTCAGTCTGATCGAATATGAACTTCACTTGCAAATCTTGAACAATAGATTCAGTCTGATTGAATATTAACTTCACTTGAAAATCTTGAACAATAGATTCAGTCTGATTAAATATTAACTTCACTTGAAAATCTTGAACAATAGATTCAGTCTGATTGAATATGAACTTCACTTGGAAATCTTGAACAATAAATTCAGTCTAATCGAATATGAACTTCACTTGCAAATCTTGAACAATAGATTCAGTCTGATTGAATATTAACTTCACTTGAAAATCTTGAACAATAAATTCAGTCTGATCGAATATGAACTTCACTTGCAAATCTTGAACAATAGATTCAGTCTGATCGAATATGAACTTCACTTGTAAATCTTAAACAATAGATTCAGTATGATTGAATATTAACTTCACTTGAAAATCTTGAACAATAAATTCAGTCTGATCGAATATGAACTTCACTTGCAAATCTTGAACAATAGATTCAGTCTGATCGAATATGAACTTCACTTGCAAATCTTGAACAATAGATTCAGTCTGATCGAATATGAACTTCACTTGCAAATCTTGAACAATAGATTCAGTCTGATTGAATATTAACTTCACTTGAAAATCTTGAACAATAGATTCAGTCTGATTGAATATTAACTTCACTTGAAAAACTTGAACAATAGATTCAGTCTGATTGAATATGAACTTCACTTAGAAATCTTGAACAATAAATTCAGTCTGATCGAATATGAACTTCACTTGCAAATCTTGAACAATAAATTCAGTCTGATCGAATATGAACTTCACTTGCAAATATGGACCAATAGATTCAGTCTGATCGAATATGAACTTCACTTGCAAATCTTGAACAATAAATTCAGTCTGATCGAATATGAACTTCACTTGCAAATCTTGAACAATAGATTCAGTCTGATCGAATATGAACTTCACTTGCAAATCTTGAACAATAGATTCAGTCTAATCGAATATGAACTTCACTTGCAAATCTTGAACAATAGATTCAGTCTGATTGAATATTAACTTCACTTGAAAATCTTGAACAATAGATTCAGTCTGATTGAATATTAACTTCACTTGAAAATCTTGAACAATAGATTCAGTCTGATTGAATATGAACTTCACTTGGAAATCTTGAACAATAAATTCAGTCTGATCGAATATGAACTTCACTTGCAAATCTTGAACAATAGATTCAGTCTGATTGAATATTAACTTCACTTGAAAATCTTGAACAATAAATTCAGTCTGATCGAATATGAACTTCACTTGCAAATCTTGAACAATAGATTCAGTCTGATCGAATATGAACTTCACTTGCAAATCTTAAACAATAGATTCAGTCTGATTGAATATTAACTTCACTTGAAAATCTTGAACAATAAATTCAGTCTGATCGAATATGAACTTCACTTGCAAATCTTAAACAAGGGATTCAGTCTGATTGAATATTAACTTCACTTGAAAATCTTGAACAATAAATTCAGTCTGATCGAATATGAACTTCACTTGCAAATCTTGAACCATAGATTCAGTCTGATCGAATATGAACTTCACTTGCAAATCTTGAACAATAGATTCAGTCTGATCGAATATGAACTTCACTTGCAAATCTTGAACAATAGATTCAGTCTGATCGAATATGAACTTCACTTGCAAATCTTGAACAATAAATTCAGTCTGATCGAATATGAACTTCACTTGCAAATCTTGAACAATAGATTCAGTCTGATCGAATATGAACTTCACTTGCAAATCTTGAACAATAGATTCAGTCTGATCGAATATGAACTTCACTTGCAAATCTTGAACAATAGATTCAGTCTGATCGAATATGAACTTCACTTGCAAATCTTGAACAATAGATTCAGTCTGATTGAATATTAACTTCACTTGAAAATCTTGAACAATAGATTCAGTCTGATTGAATATTAACTTCACTTGAAAATCTTGAACAATAGATTCAGTCTGATTGAATATGAACTTCACTTGGAAATCTTGAACAATAAATTCAGTCTGATCGAATATGAACTTCACTTGCAAATCTTGAACAATAGATTCAGTCTGATTGAATATTAACTTCACTTGAAAATCTTGAACAATAAATTCAGTCTGATCGAATATGAACTTCACTTGCAAATCTTGAACAATAGATTCAGTCTGATCGAATATGAACTTCACTTGCAAATCTTAAACAATAGATTCAGTCTGATTGAATATTAACTTCACTTGAAAATCTTGAACAATAAATTTAGTCTGATCGAATATGAACTTCACTTGCAAATCTTAAACAATAGATTCAGTCTGATTGAATATTAACTTCACTTGAAAATCTTGAACAATAAATTCAGTCTGATCGAATATGAACTTCACTTGCAAATCTTGAACAATAGATTCAGTCTGATCGAATATGAACTTCACTTGCAAATCTTAAACAATAGATTCAGTCTGATCGAATATGAACTTCACTTGCAAATCTTGAACAATAGATTCAGTCTGATCGAATATGAACTTCACTTGCAAATCTTGAACAATAAATTGAGTCTGATCGAATATGAACTTCACTTGCAAATCTTGAACAATAGATTCAGTCTGATCGAATATGAACTTCACTTGCAAATCTTGAACAATAGATTCAGTCTAATCGAATATGAACTTCACTTGAAAATCTTGAACAATAGATTCCGTCTGATTGAATATTAACTTCACTTGAAAATCTTGAACAGTAAATTCAGTCTGATCGAATATGAACTTCACTTGCAAATCTTGAACAATAGATTCAGTCTGATCGAATATGAACTTCATTTCAAATCTTAAACAATAGATTCAGTCTGATTGAATATTAACTTCACTTGAAAATCTTGAACAATAAATTCAGTCTGATCGAATATGAACTTCACTTGCAAATCTTGAACAATAGATTCAGTCTGATTTAATATTAACTTCACTTGAAAATCTTGAACAATAAATTCAGTCTGATCGAATATGAACTTCACTTGCAAATCTTGAACAATAGATTCAGTCTGATCGAATATGAACTTCACTTGCAAATCTTGAACAATAGATTCAGTCTGATCGAATATGAACTTCACTTGCAAATCTTGAACAATAGATTCAGTCTGATCGAATATGAACTTCACTTGCAAATCTTGAACAATAGATTCAGTCTGATCGAATATGAACTTCACTTGCAAATCTTGAACAATAGATTCAGTCTGATCGAATATGAACTTCACTTGCAAATCTTGAACAATAGATTCAGTCTGATCGAATATGAACTTCACTTTCAAATCTTGAACAATAGATTCAGTCTGATCGAATATGAACTTCACTTGCAAATCTTGAACAATAGATTCAGTCTGATCGAATATGAACTTCACTTGCAAATCTTGAACAATAGATTCAGTCTGATCGAATATGAACTTCACTTGCAAATCTTGAACAATAAATTCAGTCTGATCGAATATGAACTTCACTTGCAAATCTTGAACAATAGATTCAGTCTGATCGAATATGAACTTCACTTGCAAATCTTGAACAATAGATTCAGTCTAATCGAATATGAACTTCACTTGCAAATCTTGAACAATAGATTCAGTCTGATTGAATATTAACTTCACTTGAAAATCTTGAACAATAAATTCAGTCTGATCGAATATGAACTTCACTTGCAAATCTTGAACAATAGATTCAGTCTGATCGAATATGAACTTCACTTGCAAATCTTAAACAATAGATTCAGTCTGATTGAATATTAACTTCACTTGAAAATCTTGAACAATAAATTCAGTCTGATCGAATATGAACTTCACTTGCAAATCTTGAACAATAGATTCAGTCTGATTGAATATTAACTTCACTTGAAAATCTTGAACAATAAATTCAGTCTGATCGAATATGAACTTCACTTGCAAATCTTGAACAATAGATTCAGTCTGATCGAATATGAACTTCACTTGCAAATCTTGAACAATAGATTCAGTCTGATCGAATATGAACTTCACTTGCAAATCTTGAACAATAGATTCAGTCTGATCGAATATGAATTTTACTTGCAAATCTTGAACAATAGATTCAGTCTGATCGAATATGAACTTCACTTGCAAATCTTGAACAATAGATTCAGTCTGATCGAATATGAACTTCACTTGCAAATTTTGAACAATAGATTCAGTCTGATCGAATATGAACTTCACTTGCAAATCTTGAACAATAGATTCAGTCTGATCGAATATGAACTTCACTTGCAAATCTTGAACAATAGATTCAGTCTGATCGAATATGAACTTCACTTGCAAATCTTGAACAATAGATTCAGTCTGATCGAATATGAACTTCACTTGCAAATCTTGAACAATAGATTCAGTCTGATCGAATATGAACTTCACTTGCAAATCTTGAACAATAGATTCAGTCTGATCGAATATGAACTTCACTTGCAAATCTTGAACAATAGATTCAGTCTGATCGAATATGAACTTCACTTGCAAATCTTGAACAATAGATTCAGTCTGATCGAATATGAACTTCACTTGCAAATCTTGAACAATAGATTCAGTCTGATCGAATATGAACTTCACTTGCAAATCTTGAACAATAGATTCAGTCTGATCGAATATGAACTTCACTTGCAAATCTTGAACAATAGATCATCATCCTTGGCTTAATTAGAGAGTGAAATGGTGATAATTTGTAGGCTTTATCTTCTCAACTACTCTAACTTTATCCCAGCCACACCTTTTTATGTTTCT
Organism: Ceratothoa steindachneri; assembly: GCA_963969495.1. NCBI lineage: Eukaryota > Metazoa > Arthropoda > Malacostraca > Isopoda > Cymothoidae > Ceratothoa > Ceratothoa steindachneri. The sequence goes on from OZ018320.1 coordinate 223,037,761, forward strand.
TTCTAACCGTACATCTACACTTATGGAATCATTCATACAATTAAATATTTGTGGTAAATGAAGAACCAGGTCCGGAAACGTCCCTTAAGCTTCAACTCCCCCCACCCCGACTAAGATATTTCATATAAACCGGTATCATTCCTTTTATGGCGGAATTCCTCTTTTCTTTCGAATGTGGGTGACCCGCGGGAAAAAGAAAAGCACGATTGGAGAAGTCTTTGGTCTTTATTTCAGCTGAAGGAATTGCGGGAGAGTTACGAGGATGCAAAGGAGGAGGCCGATGAGGAGAGGGGGAAGCGGCTGGCGAGCAAAGCGTCTCTAACCAGGGACCTCGAGGAGGTGGACCGAACCTGCCACGCGGAACTCCGCCGCGCTGCCTCTATCCACGAGATGGACGCCCACAACCTCAAAAAGGTGATCTCGGTAATCAACGGGGGCTTCTGCACCAGTGGGCAATGGCCCCCAGTGAGCCAAGTACGGAGAAAACCCCCCGGTGTAATCAACGAAGGCATTTACATTCTGGGTATTTAAAAATAAGTAAAAACTAAGAAACCAAAACCAACGAGGGATTTTCCGGTCGAATGTTTGCGATGAAATTGGTGAGGTTAGAAGAAGTGAAAATGGGTAAATATCCAGAACTTGCACAACCTCCCAAATTAGGGCAGATTTTATTGATGGATTGGGGCATGGAAGGCACATAATCTTGGTCTTATTACAGAATTACAGACCGGTAAAGATCCCTACGATATCTTCGAGACCGAACCAAGAAAAGAGAAGAATGGAGGAAGGGAGATAAAAAGGGGTAGGAAACAAAAGTGGGTATAAATTATTTATCATTTATAAGATTGTTACTTTTTTGAGGAAAAATATAAATAATATATATCAATAAAAAATCATATTTACTGAATTGCTCTTAAAGATTTGCGAGGAGTCATTTATTTTGGGGGAAATTTGGGACGAGAAAAAGTTAAAAGGACACACATAATATTGGCCATCTTAACAGAAATTACAGGAATATTTGATTGATTAATTAAATTACTAATTGTGATTTCAAATAGGCATTCATTACAAGATTTAGAATTAGAGGAATTAAACGTAGAGGGAGTGAAAGGGGAGTGACATTGATTATGTACTTGTCAAAATGAAAAATCTTATTAGAGAAGTATAGGTTAACGGCTCCTTCAACACAGGTGGGTACCATAGATTATTGAGGAGCAAGATCAAGATAGATCCAAATCTAACACAAAATAGACCTAACTTTATGTATATAGCGTGAATTAATATGCTATAGAAGTTGTGCGGTATTAGGTACAGTCGTACTTAGAAACCTGCATGATATGGATGAATACTAGTAGATAAGTGTGTACCTCAACAATATAGATAGATTAAATGCATGAGGTGGTATTAATCTTATTACCACTCGGACTGACCTCGAGGGGACCGTCGGGTCTTTGCCGATCCTAGTTCTGTAGTCAGAGCTTGTTAGAGTAGTTTCTTTAGTAATTAAAACTTCTGAGAAAGTTCTTTCTAAAGCGGCAAGACCTTCCCCGATGACTCATTGTGTTGGAAACAGCAGCTGATTGGCAATTTTAATTGTCATATTTTAATTCAAATGTGAAAACTAAGGAGCAGACCTGCCTTTGTCGTCTTTATCAATCCGTCGGGCAAGAAAAAAGAGACCTTAGGTGATTCACTTACTAGATTCAGTGCTAGAGTAGCTGAATAAATCCCATAGGCAGGGAGATCTCCATAAAAAAATGGTAAAACTATACATCGATATGGTAATTTTCCCCTAAATTTAGAACATTTTTAAAATTTCTTTCTCTGCCTCATTTTTGAACCTGTTTACCACGGAATTCTGTCAAGTTTAGTTGTTGCTATCATTTATTCACACGGTACTCGGGACCTAATTCTGATAATTTTGACTGTGGGTGTTTTAGGCTTTGATATAAAATAAAATCTTATAAAAAAACATATAATGATAAACTACTGTAAATTATATTACAAGTTAATTTATTTTTTTTTAATTTAGTTTTGAAAAAAAGACTCTAAGTGGAACGGTAATTTTATTCAAATTGGCCTTTATCGTTGTATTATACAATAAGAAATCAATCCCCCAAAATCTTAATAATCGAGATTAGTGTAGTTATGTAATTTATCGAAGACAGTATCAATATGGTGAAATATATGAAAGATTGATAAAAGTTAATTACCTTTGTTGTGTAGCCCTTCAATGGGGTCGAAAATGTTAAATAGTCAAGTACTATTAGGTGAGGAAATTAAACCCACGGACGAAAATTACCCCTAAATTAAACGCAACACAGCTTCCTAACTCGTCAAGCTGTACACTCCTACTACGTTCTTTCCACGTATTTTCATTTGACCTTAACTCATCACTCATCTTTACAAACTTATTTTCCAACATATTTGCCCTGGGGATGCTTTCATTACTTGACCCATTCCTTATTTAAAATAAATACAATTGTAAGAACCTTAACCGAATAATATCATTGAAGGATTTCCGATTTTCATTATTCCTGCTGAACATCATACTCTCTTACTATCCACCCCCTTCCCCCTCCCTTATTACCTGTAGAATGATAAATGAATGTCTATCTATGACCTTTGAACATTCAGTTGGAAAAATAATAGATCCTACAATTAAAAAAACAGGCTCTGATGCTCAAGCGGCTCTTGAAAAATGGCCTAAAAGCCCTAAGTTCCCAACAACCTTAATCTCTTTTAATGAATATAAACCGCACTATTTATTTGGGCATGAAAATGTAAACCTCATTGTTACCTTTTACATTCCAGGTGTACCCTTTTTGCGTTCGTTTGAATTTACAGGCCCGTGGTTAGATTAATTATTTGGTAAAATTTCTCCGTATGCCGAAGGGAACAATTTTGAACACCTTCATTTTTTTATCATTTGTAGTTGTGCTCGATCACGTTGTCAGTGATCTGGCTGGATAAGCTCGCTCATTTTGAAGGAAACGATGGCCTTAGGGCGATCTTCGAAATCAAATATTCTTCTTTTTGTCAGTTTTATCATAATTAATGATGTATTTAGTTTTTGCGTGTCGCTAGTACTTCTTCATTGTGTCTTGCGGATCTAAATGTCTCTACCTTGCTCATGTAGGCAAAGGATCTAAATGTCTCTACCTTGCTCATGTAGGCAAAGGATCTAAATGTCTCTACCTTGCTCATGTAGGCAAAGGATCTAAATGTCTCTACCTTGCTCATGTAGGCAAAGGATCTAAATGTCTCTACCTTGCTCATGTAGGCAAAGGATCTAAATGTCTCTACCTTGCTCATGTAGGCAAAGGATCTAAATGTCTCTACCTTGCTCATGTAGGCAAAGTGATCTTTCAACAATTAGTTCTGTTCCACCAAGTCTTGGCATCGACGCTTAAGTATTCCTTCCAGTCTTTTCGCCGTGCTCTAACCTGTATAGCGTGATATTGATTTGCTTTCATTATTTACTCTTTATCATTTATAATAATAACAATATATTTATATAGTTACGTACATAAGTTATTTAATTTTCCCCAATCTCTCTTGTGATTGTTATTTTCTAGATTTGTAATTTAATTCCTACCTTACCTCTTCTTGTCGAGTCAACTCTTCACCTACATTCATACTCCACCATCACCTTCGGCATTTTTTAATTACCAGAGGAAAAGGTAGAGGTGTTATTTTATACACAAAGAAAGAAATAGTAGAATAATGAAAGACCAATTTAGATAGTACGTCTAATATTGTAATTGAGGAGTTTGTGCTATACAGTAATACAATAAATTTTGTTGGGGTCTATAGGCCACCGAAACAATCGGAGTAGTGCGATATTATTATTTTTAAAAAGCTTTCGGCCTTACGCAGACAAAAGGCAACTGTTATATTAGCAGACTTTAATTTTCCAAATCTAGATTTTCTAAAGGAAATGGCGAAAATTGCAACAAATCCACTTGTAGAATTTCTAAATTATAAATTCCTGCAAAAAGAGGTAGAGAAGCCTACACGTGAAGATAATATATTAGACTTAGTATTGACAAATAAAGAATAAAGAGAAATATGTTGAAATTATACAAGTTGGCGAAACACTTGGGAAGACTTATCACAATATAATTCGATTCATTCAAAGTATTCCTAAAAATGTTCACTACAGCTCTTATCTCATCCTAAATTTTAAATCTTTTAACTTTGAACTTTGATCCCGCTTAACACTTTTAATTTATGACGAAATTTTAAGCGTCGAAAAGACTCGGGTAACCTTAATGATTTTAAATGTTCATCTAAAAATATAAATGGGGAAATAGTGCACTATAGGCCTAAAGAGAGATTGGATCTGACACATTACTTCGCACACCTCTTCGCTTCCGATACTGCAACTAGGAAAAGGAGGCAAGGGCGAGTAGAAGAAGACTACCGACCGTGATAAGATTTGTTCTGCCCATTTGCACAGTTCGAACGAGCCAGCAAGCTCTCACTGCTTTACAATGACGTGAACAGCTCCAAACCACCGGATCAACCTCTTAACTGACGTCCACTTCTAAGAACCCTCACCCTACCCCAGATCCTTCAACGGCGAGCTCCGAATCCAGCTCAGGCGCTACCGGTTAGACACCCACACGTCAGCAACTCCGCGGGACCTGCTCTAAGGTCGTCGGGCTGATTGGAGATACCTCCTGTTTCTGACGACCCGACAGTGGCTAAACAGGTAGAGGTGGATTGATTGGAGATTTGGCTTGTATCTAACTCTCCTGTGGGGACGGAAAAGAGTGAAAGGGAGAGTGAACCAGACTGATAGATGTTGCGAGGAGGTACACTGCGATTTGTCACATCCAGGAAGAGCTAGTCAATCTAACCTCAGCAACTACCATCCAGGAACTGAGTTAATCGAGCTTAAACCTAAGCCGTTACTGACACTCAACGCAAGGAAGTCGATCATCTAGAGACAGATTGACCCTTGGGTAGGCTAAAAAAGGTAGATTACATCAAAGATGAAATTGAAAAGAATCAAGGTCAACAAATTCCGCTATCTCACACGTCTTGAATCTCTTGGCAAATAAGGCAAAAGAAGCATGGCTCAAGCTCTTCTACATAAAGGTCTCTCCTGACTAGATAGGAAAGGAGATATCTTCCAGCTCCAACCTTCTTCTTTCGTTACAAGGTAGAGGATCACTCCGCAGGAGCCTGCCCGTAAAAATAACAGAAGATGTGTGCAGCTGCGCGCAAACCAGGCTACGATTGGATTCATTGTATGAATCCTAATAAAATGGTCATCAATTGCGCGGGTCAACCCATGACCTTAAGCATGCAATGCGCCATGAGGAAGGAACAACTCAACAGAAAGAGAGCCGCTGTTGAGAGGCCCACCCACGAAACCTCCTATCCGGCAGCAGCCAAGGCCACACCAGCTCAACAAACTAACGTGTAGCAGCGCAGACCCAGATAATACTTCAATTGATTGACGCGATGACCACTAAAATCCTGTTCTTCATTTTTCACGCGTGAAGAATCAGTCTAGCCTTAGGTTGTTCAACACGCAGATGAACAAAATGCTCAGTGCAAACGGATTTAAACCCATAAAGTTCCCGGACAACCCGCACTTGGTAAAAGTTTTTTCGCTTACCAAAGCACAGGGACATACATTAAAGACAATCCCCCCCAGCCAGAAATACAGGAAAAGAAACCGATCGCCAAGAACCCGAAGCCATCCAGGAAGTAATAACCGCCCCAACCAAAACGCCGCCGACTTAAAATCAGCGAGGAAGAAAAAATGAACGAGAGCAACATCAGTGAGACCCTTCTTGAAACAATCATGCAAAGAAAATATAAATACGTTGGTGAAGACATCATTCTCACCATCGTTCTTAATAAGAACACTACACAGCCCAGAACCATCACTCCGGATGATGTGGCTAGTGGAGTTCGTAGAAGCCATTTAAATGGTTGCACGACTTCTCGGGAAATGAAGAGTCATTCAAGACTGCATTGATGGAGAAAAGAAGGTAAAACTGTAAGACGGCTCCTCTAACTTCTACGGACGATCCCTCTACAAGAAGTTTCGTTCGTGAAGGCCTTAAAGCTCCCGTATTACAAAAGCTCACAAGCCTCACGAAGAGAAAAGATGGTTGGTATGAATAACTTTACTATTCTAGCGTATAACGTGCAGGGTTGTCACTCGCAAAAGAAGAAACTGTACAGAAATTACAGTGTTCGACCCTGATATCCCACTGATGTCATCGACTGGCATTAGACACGACGACAAGCAGAGGATATTGGTATGGGTATAGCGTTCTCCAGAGGAACGCTATGGCAGGAGTTAAGAAAGATCTGCAGTTTAGACCAGGGGTACCTATGAAAGAATCGTTCCTGTCAATTGGATTGAGATGCTCGCTAGGTGAGATAGAGATGTACAACGGCATTATTTACCCATCCTTAATATGTTTACCCTGTTCAAGAAAGAACTCACAGTACTCTTCGCCGGGGACCTGACCGCGAGAAACAGAACAGCTGGCTACCATAGGAGGGACACAAGGGGTGGAAACTTAGCCCTTTTGATAAGAGGAACATTGTAGAACGAATCGGGCCGGAACACCTTGCATTTCTGTATCCAGGGACAACCACCAAGCCCAATGTCGTTCTCACGAACTGTAGCTTCCTGTTTCACAGTGTCGTAGCTATGGATTTCGGGGGCCAGGGGCATTATCTGCTTTGGGGGTCCCCAACATACGAATGTTTGAAATCATGAATGATATGAAAACAACTACTCTTGCAATATTTTTGTGCATTCTGGTAAGTCTAATAGTGTGTCAAATAAAACAATAAAAATAAGTAAGACACTTTAATAGGGAATACTTATGCATGATAAAAAAAATAAACTGCAAGATGTAAAACCGAGATATTACATATTGAACAAATATATTAGTAAATATTCATATTGATACATTCCATCAGTCTGATACAGCAACAATAAAAGTAATTATTAAGACGCTTTAATAATGAATACTTATTTATGATGACAAAATTAAACTAGTAAATATGAAACTGAGATATTACATTTATCAAATATACCAGTCAAAATTTATATTGATGTATTTTATCAGTCTGACACAGCAACAATATAAGAAGTGATTAACACAGTTTAATTGAGAATTCAACCGTTTTATTATCCGTTTTTGTCATTCAAAAAAAGGGATGGGACACTCGTTTGGGGCTCCCCTCCAATGAAGGCGCGGGCTAACTTTTAAATTTGTGCCCCCTAATTACA